>CM068953.1:174940273-174952585 GCA_035128595.1 Eptatretus atami | reverse complement strand
ATTGCATCACAAGTAAGAGGACTCGCTTAGCCAATGGTGCTTTGGACTCGATTGCAAAAAATACATCCGGAGGAATTCCCGTTTTATTAGCTTTTCCGCATTGGAAAGGTGTATATATGTAGCAGCTTAAGCGCCGTTCCACGTTATCATGTCATCTTTCCAAGTATATCTGAGAATAACGATAATAGCATTTAATAATAACTATTAACATTACAGTATTGCCAAATAATAATAGTGATAATAATAATAATAATTTTGGACAATAATTTGCAGTAGAAGATTGAATTTAAAGAATCCCTGGCCGCTCCCAGAGATGAATTTAAATTATTTTATGTGATTAGAAGAACGGTGACCTCCTAATCTCACCGCCAGCTGGAAAACACAAAGTCATGCAAAAATACGCAATCCATGGGGTGTGTGTTCCATTATCAATCAGCTTGCTATCGCTTACCGGTCCCAGCCCGTTCCTTATCAACCGTTTCTTGGAGTGCTTGCTTGAGTGCTTAAGCCACTTGGCGAGCGCTCTACAAGCTGATTGGCAACGGAACACACCTCAGCACTTGTGCTCGGCGAGGACCCTTTTCAAGGTTCTGCCACTTAGTGATAAAAAAAAGTTAATTTCGGGTGAATTTTCCCCTTGTGTTTAGCTTTTTCCGCTTTTTGGCACCGCTGGGGTAGTTTTGTTTCATCCGGGACAGGTCTCTGATTAAACAAACTGCAACGTTCCGCCTGTGCAAGGGTTATTCTATTTACTAATGAGGGGGTGTTTGGTGATTATGGTAGTTAATATTCTACTTGCTTTCTCGATTTAATACTAACCTCACCCCCTAATTTTGTAATAGTCTTGTCTTGTTAAACATCAGGGGAGAGTTTTTTTTAATTGATTCGTTACATCACAGTGCTTTCTTTCCTTGAGATGGAGCATTCGCTTTGCGCTATGTTTATCACCACTCACAAATTGATTGTTTTGTCGGCAAAGTGGAGACCCCACCCTCGGGGGCCATCTTGAAAGATTGTGAACCACGGTCGGTCGAGCGGGGGGCCCCTTGTCATCTTGGGGCCCCATGTGATGTACGCCCCGAACGCCGCCTCTGGTCATAGCAATAAAATGAAATTGTAACAATGAGCATCAAAATAAACCGTTTATAAACAGCAACAAGAGGGAGATAAAAGGCGGCAGAGATGACAGTGGAACGCGTGCATTACGTCAGATCTATAAAGTCAGAAGTGAGAGTTTGTCGATTTTATAGAATGGGAAATGTGTCCAGTCGTGGCCAAAAATATTGGTATCCTTGAACCTTTTTCAAATAATGCACCATTTCTTCCAAAAAATTGTTGAAATTAAAAAATTTGGTATCCACATATGTATTTATTTGGTTTGCAGTGGAACAAAACCAAAAAAGCTGTAAAAAAAAAAAAAATTACTAAATCTTAGCTTTTCCACACAGAAATCCTAAAATGGCTCGGACAATATTATTGGCACCTTTTAGAAGTTGTGAGAAATAGAGATTTCAAGCAGGTGATTCTCCTTTACTTTGGAATTGAACTCGCATGTGGTGAGTTGCAGGTGCCTGCAATATAAAAAATAACTCATTCAGCCAGTTTGAATGGAGAAAAGGAGTCATTCTGCTGTTTTGTGTCAGTGTGTGTACCACAATGAGCATTGAGAAAAAGAAAGAAAACCAGAGAATTATCTGAGGAGGTCAAACACAAGATTGTAGCCAAGCATGGACAACCTCAAGGCTACAAGTTCATCTCCAGAAACCTTGATGTTCCTGTGTCCACCGTACGCAATGTTATCAAGAAGTATAAGGCTCATGGCACTGTAGCCAACCTCCCTGGATGTGGCTGCAAGAGTAAACTTGATCGACTGGAAGGGCATTCGATAAACACAATAACTCGAAGGGCACTCGGTAGAGCGCACACCTCCGCCACATAATGCCTGATCCACGAGAACATATCGGACCCAATACATTTTTTAAATATCATGCTATGCAGTCCTCTCTCGTTTTTGGCCCTATCTCTCAATGGTGAAGAATCACTTGAAAAATTAAATAATTCTCGTATCCAGATCCAGATCCAGATCTTCACCAAAATCGAACCATTTCGTCCTTGCAACACACCCAACCTGGCCACCAAGTTTCATCCAAATCTGTACACAACTTTTTGAGATATCGTGCGATATATTTGTTTCGCCCAATCTCTCAGTGGTGAAGAATCACTTATAAAATTCTAGGAATCGATCCGGATCTTCACAAAAATTTAATCAGTTCGTCCTTGTCACATACACAACCTGTCCACAAAATTTCATACGGATCCGTCTTCAACTTTTTGAGATATCCTGCACACAAACAGACAGACAGAAAGGGGTGAAAACATAACCTCCTTCACCTTTGGCAGTGGAGCTGCAGATTGCAGCGAAGGATTGTTCGAATGGTGGAGAAAGCACCTCGATCAACTGCCAAACAGATTCAAGCTGACCTTCAGACACAAGGTACAACAGTTTCAACTCGCACCATCCATCGCCAACTCAATGAAAGGGGGTTCTATGGTAGGAGACCCAGGAGAACCCCACTGCTGAGAGAGAGACATGAGAAAGCCCGACTGGAGTTTGCCAAAACACACCCGAACAAGCCAAAATCCATCTGGGAGAATGTCCTGGGACAGATGAGACCAAATTAGAGTTGTGAAGCACATCATCTCTATGTTTACAGAAAACAAAAGAAGCCTTCAAAGAAAAGAACACCTTCCCTACAGTCAAACATGGAGGTTCAGTGATGTTTTGAGGTTGCTGTGCTGCCTTCTGGCACTGGGTGCCTTGAATATGGTCATGGCATCATGAAATCAGGAGATTATCAAGGCATTTTGGAGCACAATGTTCAACCCAGTGTTTGAAAGCTGATTCTCCGTCAAAGGTCATGGGTCTTGCAGCAAGACAATGACAAAACGCTGGACTGTTCTGAAGTGGCCAGCAATGAGTTCAGATCTAAATCCCATTGAACACCTGTGGGGAGATCTGAAAACAGCAGTTGGGAGAAGGCACCCTTCAAATCTGGGAGAACTGGAACAGTTTGTACAAGAAGAGTGCTTGGCCAAACTACCGGTAGTGAGGTGTAGGAAGCTCATTCATGACTAGAGGAAGGTGACTGCAGGTATTTTGTCCAAAGGCTGTGCTACTAATTATTAAATCCAGGGTGTCAATGCCATTTCTTTCTTTTTTTCTCATTTAAAAGGAGATATTCAGTTCTGAATCAAAAACAAAGGTTCTGTAATATTAACAGTGAAATAAAGAATTGTGGAGACAAAATACTTTTGTAAATTTCAACTTATATTTAGAGAAAATTGTGGATTATTGAAAAAAAAACTGCAAGAGTGCCAATATTTTTGGCCACGACTGGATGTAGTATTAAACCTCCAAGCTTGATGGAGCACTTGAGGCACAGATCGTGTCCCATAACAGCTGAAGCTGCACGCGATCTGTGAGCAACAATGTCAGTCTGCCACACGAGCACATTGCCTCTGCCTCACTGTCCATCAACCAGGAGGTGGGATTGCAGTCGAGCATAATAATAAATAATCCAAAACAAATCCCTTTCGACCGTTTCATCCCCGGCCTGGATGGCTTCAAATCCTCGATCTCTAAAATAGACTTGATTATGCCCTGCTGAAGCCATATTTTCTTAAATATCTGAATCTCTGGCTTTTCATGACAACTTCAATATGTTGGGAACTAACATAGAAAGAGGATGGGATATGTTTGCAACTTCAAGGTACTTTATATATACCGAGGTGGGGAAAGGCAATGCAGATGGATACACAACTTCCCCAATCTGGGCTCAACAAAGCTGAGGCCATGAAAATGTCCAAATGGAAAGTATCCACATCCCCATGTGTAATTGTGATTAATCAATGTTGAGTACAAACCCAAAACTATGTCTCACAGGCGACAAGTTTGTGTAGCAGTTAAAACGGCAGGCAGCATTAGCTGAAGGCAGTAGATGACACAAAATACTGCTAGGGAGAGTGAGGGAGGGCGAGAGCAGAGACGGGGGAGACGGGGGAGAGACAGGAAGAGAGACGAGGGAGGGAAACGGGAGAGAGAGAGAGAACGGGGGAAGAGAGAGTGAGAGAGTAGAGAGAGACGGGGGAGAGGACGGGGGAGAGAGAGAAGAGAAACGGGGGGGAGAGACAGAGAGAACAGGGGGGGTGAGAGAGAGAGAGAGAACCGGGGGGGAGAGAGAGAGAGAGGACCGGGGGGAGAGACGGGGGGGGGAGATGAGAGGATAGAAACGGGGGGGGAGAGACAGAAGAGACCAGGAGCGGGGGTGAGAGAGAGAGAGACCGGGGGGAGAAGAGAACCGGGGAGAGAGAGAGACCGGGGGGGAGAGAGAGAGAGACCGGGGGGGGAGGGAGACCCGGTGGGAGAATGGGGGGAGGAGAGAAGAGAGGCGGGGGAGAGAGAGAGAGACCCGCGGGGGGAGGAGGAGAGAGAGACGGGGGGGGGGGGAGAGAGATGACCGGGGGGGTAGAGATGAGAAACGGGGGAAGACGGGGGAGAGAGAGAGAGAGACCGGGGGGGGAGAGAGAGAGAGACGGGGGGGAGGAGAGAGAGAGACCGGGGATGGAACGGGGGGGAGAGAGGGGAGAGGACGGGACCGGGGGGGGGGAGAGAGAAGAGAGTCAGACCGGGGGGTGAGAGAGATAGAGAGACCGGGGGGAGAGAGAACGGGGGGAGCAGAGAGAGAGGGGGGGGGAGAGAGAGATGAGGGGCGGGGGAGAGAGAGAGACGTTGCGAGGGAGAGACGGGGCGAGATGAGAGAGAGGGGGAGAGATCGGCGGAGGAAGAGAGAGACTGGGAGAAGAAGAGAGAGGGCGGGGTGGGGAGAGAGGAAAGAGAAACGGGGGGGAGAGACGGGAAGAGAGAGAGAGACCGGGGGAAGAGAGAGAGAGAGACGGGGGGTAGAGAGAGAGACCGGGGGGGAGAGAGAGAGACCGGGGGGAGAGAGAGAGAGTCAGACCGGCGGGGGATAGAGAGAGAGAGGACCGGGGGGAGAAGAACGGGGGGAGAGAGAGACGGTGCAGGGGGAAGGGAGAGGAGGGTGGGAAGGAGACGGGGGGAGAAGAGAGAGAAGAAACGGGGGGAGGAGAGAGAGAGAGAAACGGGGGGGGCAGAGAGAGAGAGAGAGAGGACCTGGGGGGAGAAGACGGGGGGAGAGAGAGACGAGTCGGGGAGGAAGGAGGGGCGAGAGGGAGAACGGGGGAGAGACGGGGGGGAGAAGAGAGAGACGGGGGGAGAGAGAGAGAGAAACGGGGGGAGAGAGAGGAGAGACCGGGGGGGGAGAGAGAGAGAGAACCGAGGGGGGGAGACGGGGGGGAGAGAGAGAGAAACGGGGGGAGAGACAGAGAGAGACAGGCGGGGGGGGGGGAGAGAGAGAGAGAGACCGGGGGGGAGAGAGAGAGAGAGGAGACGGGGGAGAAGACGGGGGGGAGGAGAGAGAGAGAAACGGCGCGGGGAGAGACAGAGAGAGACAGGGCGGGGGGAGAGAGAGAAGACCGGGGGGGGAGAGAGAGAGACCGGGGGGGAGAGAGAGAGACCGGGGGGAGAGAAGAAGAGACCGGGGGGGGGAGGGAGAGAGACGGTGGGGGAGGGAGAGGACCGGGGGAGGGAGAGAGAGAGAAGACCGGGGAGAGAGAGAGAGACCGGGGGGGGGGAGAGAGAGAGAGAGAGGACGGGAGGGAGAGAGAAGAACAGGACGGGGAGGAGAGAAGAGAGACAGACCGGGGGGAGGGAGAAGAGAGAGACGGGGGGGGGAGAGAGAGAGAGAGAGACCGGGGGGGAGAGAGAGACGGGGAGGGGGAGGGAGAGAGAGAGACGGGGGGGGGAGAAGAGACGGGGGGGGAGAGAGACAGACGGGGGGGGAGAGAGAAGACCGGGGGGAGAGAGAGAGATCAGACCGGGGGGGGGAGGAGAGAGAGAGAGAGACGGGGGGAGAGAGACGGGGGGGAGAAGAGAGAGGGGGGCGGGGGGAGAGAGAGACGGTGGGAGAGAGAGAGACGGAGAGGGGGGGCGAGAGGGAGAGAGAGAGAGAGGAGGGGCCGAGAGGGAGACGGGGGGGGAGAGAGAAACGGGGGGGGGAGAGAGAGAAGAGAGAGACCGGGGGGGAGAGAGAGAGACCGGGGGGAGAGAGAAGAGAGAACACGGGGGAGAGAGAGAAGACCGGGGAGAGAGGGGGAGAGAGAGACAGAGAACCGGGGGGGGGAGAGAGAGAGACAGGGCTGGGGGGAGAGAGAGAAGAGAGACCGGGCGGGGGGGAGAGAGAACAGGGCGGGGGGGGGAGAGAGAGAGAGACCGGGGGGAGAGGACAAGAGAGAGACAGGGCGGGGGGGGAGAGAGAGACCGGGCGGGGAGAGAGAGAGGAGACGGGGAGAGAAGACCGGGGGGGGAGAGAGAGAAGCACCGGGGGGAGAGGAGAGAGACCGGGGGGGAGAGAGACGAGAGACCGGGGGGGGGGAGAGAGAGAGAGAGAGACCGGGGGGGAGAGACGAGAGAGAGACCCGGGGGGAGATGAGAGGAGAGAGACCGAGAGGAGGGAGAGAGGAGACCGGGGAGAAGAGAGAACCGGGGGGGACTGTGGAGAGAGAGAGAGAGAGACCGGGGGGAGAGAGAGAGAGAGACCGGGGAGAGACGGAGGAGGAGAGAGACCGGGGGAGGGAGAGAAGACAGGGCGGGGGGGGAGAGAGAGAGACAGGGCGGAGGGGGGGGAGAGAGAGAAGAGAGACCGGGGCGGGGGGAAGAGAGAGAGACAGGGCGGGGGGGGGAGAGAGAGAGAGAGACCGCGGGGGAGAGACAGAGAGAGACAGGGGCGGGGGGGAGAGAGAGGAGACCGGGGGGGAGAGAAGAGAGAGAGACCGGGGGGGAGAGAGACCGGGGGGGAGGAGAGAGAGAGAGAGGACCGGAGGAGAGAGAGAGAGAGACCGGGGGGGAGAGAGAGAGAGAAACCAGGGGGGGAGAGAGAGAGAGAGACCCGGGGGGAGGGGAGAGAGAGAGACCGGGGGGGAGAGAGAGAGGGAACGGGGGAGAGGAGAGAGAGACCGGGGGGAGGAGAGAGAGAGAGAGACCGGGGAGATACGGGGGGGGAGAGAAGAGAAACGGGGGGAGAGAAGAAGACGGGGGGAGACGAGAGAAGAGAAAGACCGGGGAGAGGGAAGAGAGAGAGAACCGGGGGGGGAGAGGAGAGAGGAGAGATAGAAGACCGGGGGGCGGGGAAGACGGGAGGAGAGAGAGAGAGAGACCGGCGGGGTGAGAGAGAGACCCGGGGGGGGAGAGAGAGAGACCAGGGGGAGCGGAGAGAGAAGACCAGTGGGGGGGGGAGAGAGAGACCGGGGGAGAGAGACCGGTGGGAGAGATGGGGAGAGGGAGGAGAGAGAGACGGGGGGGAGGAGAGACTGGGGGAGAGAGAGAGAAAGGCGGGGAGAGAGAGGGGCGGGGGGAGAGAGAGGACGGGTCGGGGGGGAGAGGGAGAGAGACGGGGGGCAGAGAGAGAGACGGTGCGGGGGGAGAGGAGGACGGGGCGAGAAAGAGAGAGGGGGGAGAGACGGGGGGGAGAGAGAGAAGACGGGGGGGGGAGACGTGGAAGATGGGGAGGAGAGAAGAGGAGACGGAGGGGGGAGAGAGAGAGAGCCAGGGGGAGAGAGGGGGAGAGAGAGAAAGAGAAACGGGGAGAGAGACGGAGGGGAGAGACGGGGGAGAAGAGAGAGAGACCGGGGGAGAGACGGTGGGAGAGATGGGGGAGGAGAGAGAGAGAGAGACGGGGGGGGAGAGAGAGAGAGCCAGGGGGGAGAGAGGGGGGGGAGAGAGAGAAAGAGAAAGGGGAGAGAGACGGGGGGGAGAGACGGGGGAGAGAGAGAGAGACCGGGAGGAGAGAGAGAGACGGGGGGGGGGAGAGAGAGAGACGGGGGGGAGAGAAGAAGACCGGGGGGGGAGGGAAGAGAGACGGGGGGAGAGATGAGAGAAAGAGACCGGGGGGGGGGAGAGAGAGAGACCAGGGGGGGGAGAGAGAGAGACCCGGGGGGAGATGAGAGAACCGCGGGTGAGAGAGAGAGAGACCGGCGGGTGGCGAAGAGAAGAGAGAGAGAGAGACGGGGGAAAAGAGAGAGAGACCGGGGGGAGAGATGAGAAGAGACCGGGGGGGGAGGAGAGAGGACGGGGGGAGAAGAGAGACCGGGGTGGAAAGAGAGAGAGAGGACCGGGGGTGAGAGAGAAGAGAGAAGACGGGGGTGGAGAGAGAGAGAGAACGCGGTGGGGGGAGAGAGAGAGAGAGACCGGGGGGGAGAGAGAGAGGAGACCGGGGGGAAGAGGGAAGAGAGACCGGGGGAGAGGGAAGAGAGACCGGGGGGGAGAGAGAGAGAGGACCGGGGGGGGAGAGAGAGAGACTGGGGGAGAGAGAGAGAGGGCGGAGGGGAGAGAGAGAAAGCAGAACTGGGGGGGAAGCGGAGAGAGAGAGAGAGACGGGGGAGAGAGAGACGGGGGGAGAGAGAGAGAGAGAGACCGGGGGGACGGGAGAGAGAAGAGAAGAGAGAGAAGGGTGAAGAGAGAGAGACGCGGGGGAGAGGGAGAGACGGGGGCAGAGAGAGAGGGGGAGAGACGGGGAGAGAGAAGACGGGGGGAGAGACGGGTGGGAGAGATGGGGAGGAGAGAGAGAGACGGGGAGGGGGAGAGAGAAGAGAGCCAGGGGGAGAGAGGGGGGGAGAGAGAGAAAGAGAAACGGGGGGGAAGAAGGAGCGACGAGAGAGAGAGAGAGACCGGGGGGGAGAGAGAGAGAGACCGGGGGGGGGAGAGAGAGAGAGACGGGGGGGGGAGAGAGAGAGAGGACGGGGGAGGGGGAGAGAGAGGACGGGGGCGGAGAAGAGAGAGGGTGGGGAGAGAGAGAGACCGGGGGGGAAGAAGAGACGGGGGGAGAGAGAGAGAGACCGGGGGGGGGGGAGGAAAAGACAGAGAGGAGGAAGGACCGGGGGGAGAGACGGTGGAGAGATGGGGAGAGAGAGAGAAGACGAGACGGGGGGAGAGACGGCGTGAGGAGAGGAGAGGGGGCGAAGAGAGAGGGGAGAGACGGGGGGCGAGGAGATAGAGACGGGGGGGAGAGGGAGAGACGGGGGACGAGAGAAAAGAGGAGGGAGAGGAGAGACGGGGGGAGAGAGAGAGAACGGGGGGAGAGAGAGAGAGACGGGGGGGAGAGAGAGAGAGACGGGGGGGAGAGACGGTGGAGGAGAGAGAGAGAGGGGGGGGAAGAGAGAGAGCCAGGGAGAGAGGGGGGGGAGAGAAAAAAAAAGAGAACGGGGGGAGAGAGAGAGAGAGCGGCCGGGGGCGAGAGGAGAGACGGGCGGAGAGAGAAGACGGAGGGGGAGCGGAGGGAAGACGGGGGCGAGAGAGAGAGAAGAGGGGAGAGAGACGGGGAGAGAGAGAGAGACGGGGGGGGAGAACGGGTGGGAGAGAGGGGGAGGAGAGAGAGAGAGAGACGGGGGGGAGAGAGAGAGGAGCCAGGGGGAGAGAGGGGGGGAGGAGAGAAAGAGAAACGGGGGAGAGAGACGGGGGAGAGACGGGGGAGAGAGAGAGAGAGACCGGGGGAGGGAGACGGTGGAGAGATGGGGAGAGAGAGAGAGAGAAGACGGGGGGAGAGAGAGAGACCAGGGGGGGAGAGAGGGGGGGGGAGAGAGAGAGAAGAGAAACGGGGGGAGAGAGACGGGGGGGGAGGAGAACGGGGGAGAGAGAGAGAGACCGGGGGGGGAGAGAGAGAGGCGGGGGGAGAGAGAGACGGGGACGGGGGGGGAAGGAGAACGGGGAGAGAGGAGACCGGGGGAGAGAGAGAAAGAGACCGGGAGAGAGGGAAGAGAGAGAGCACCGGGGGGGAGAGAGAGAGAGAGACCGGGGTGGGAGAGAGAAGAGAGAGACCGGGGGTGGAGAGAGAGAGAGAGAGACCGGGGGTGGGAGAGAGAAGAGAGACCGGGGTGAGAGAGAGAAGAGACCGGGGGGCGAGAGAGAGAGAGACCGGGGGGGGAGAGAGAGAGACCGGGGGAGAGAGAGGGAGAGAGGAGACCGGGGTGAGAGAGAGAGAGAGAGAGAGACCGGGTGCAGAGAGAGAGAGAGAGGACCGGGGGGGAGAGAGAGAGAGAGACCGGGGGAGAGAGAGAGAGAGACCGGGGGGAGAGAGAGAGAGAGACCGGGGGGGGGAGAGAGAGAGAGAGACCGGGGGGGAGAGAAGACGGGGGGGGAGAGAGAGAGGCCGGGGGAGAGAGAGAGAAGGACTGATGGGGAGAAGAGAGAGAGAGGCGGGGGGGAGAAGAGAAAGAGAAACGGGGGGAGAGACGAGGGGGAGAGAGAGAGAGAACGCGGGGGGGGGAGAGAGAGAAGACGGGAGAGAAGAGAGAGAGACGGGGGGACGAGAGAGAGAGAGAGCAGAGAGAGAGAGAGAGAGAGGGGGTGAGAGGAGAGAGACGCGGGGAGAGGGAAGACGTGGGGCGAGAGAGAGAGGGGGGGAGAGACGGGGGGAGAGAGAGAGACGGGGGGGGAGAGACGGGTGGGAGAGATGGGAGGAGAGAGAAGACGGGGGGAGAGAGACGAGTGAGCGGGGAGAGAGAGAGGGGGGGAGAAGAGAAAGAAACGGGGGAGAAGACGGGGGGAGAGAGAGAGAGGAGACGGGGCCGGGGGGGGAGAGAGAGAGAACGGGGGGGAGAGAGAGAGAACGGGGAAGAGAGAGACGGGGGGAGAGAGAGAGACGGTGGGGGAGAGAGAGAGACGGGGGGGGGAGAGAGAGAGAGACCGGGGGGGGGGGAGAGAGAGAGAGACCGGGGGGGGAGAGACCGGTGGGAGAGTGGGGGAGGAGAGAGAGACAGACGGGGGGGGGAGGAGACGGGCGAGGAGAGGAGAGACGGGGCGAGAGAGAGAGAGAGGGGGGAAGAGACGGGGAGAGAGAGAGAGACGGGGGGAGAGGAGAGACGGGGGGCGAAAGAGGAGAGGGGGGAGAGATGGGGGGAGAGAGAGAGAGACAGGAGAGAGAGAGAAGGGGGGGAGAGAAGAGAGACGGGGGGGAAGACGGTGGTGAGAGAGAGAAGGGGGGGAGAAGAGAGAGAGCCAGGGGGGGGGAGAGAGGGGGGGGAGAGAGAGAAAGAGAAACGGGTGGAGAGAGAGAGACGGGCGGGGGAGAGGGAGAGACGGGGGCCGGAGAGAGAAGAGAGGCGGGGAGAGACGGGGGGAGAGAGAGAGAGACGCGGGGGAGAGGGAGACGGGGGGCGAGAGAGAGAGGGGAGAGACGGGGGGGAGAGAAGAGACGGGGGGGAGAGACGGTGGGAGAGATGGGGGAGTGAGGAGAGAGACGGGGGGGGGGGGAGAGAGAGAGAGCCAGGGGGAGAAGGGGGGAGAGAGGAAAGAGAACGGGGGGGAGAGAAGAGAGAGAACCGGGGGGAGAGAGAGAGAGGACCGGGGGGGGGGAGAGAGAGAGAGACGGGGGGGGGAGAGGAGAGAAGGAGGGGGGGGGGAGAGAGAGAACGGGGGGAGAGAGAGACGGGGGGCAGAGAGAAGCCGGGGGGGAGAGAGACCGGGGGGGGGAGAGAGACCGGGGGGCGAGAGAGACTGGGGGGGGAGAGAGAGAGACCGGTGGGGGAGAGAGAACGGGGGGGGAGAGAGAAGGAACGGGGGGGGAGAGAGAGAGAGACGGGGGGGAGAAGAGAGAGAGACCGGGGGGGGAGACCGGGGAGAGATGGGGAGGAAAGAGAGAGGACGCGGGGGAGAGACGTGCGGAGGGAGAGGAGAGACGGGTGGGAGAGATGGGGAGGAGAGAGAGAGACTAGGGGGAGGAGGAGAGAAGAGAGCGAGGGGGGGGGAGAGAGAGAAAGAGAAACGGGGGGGAGAGACGGGGGGAGAGAGAGAGAGACCGGGGGGAGAGAGAGAGAGACGAGGGGGGAGAGGAGAGAGAGAGAGACCGGGGACGAGAGAGAGAGAGGTGAGAGAGAGAGGAGGGGGGAGAGAGAGACGGGGGGGTGAGAGAGACGGGGGGGAGAGAGAGACGGGGGAGAGAGACGGGGGGAGAGAGAGCGGGGGAGAACGGGGGGGGAGAGAGAGCGGGGGGAGGAGAGACGGGGGAAGAGAGGGACGGGGGGGAAGAGAGGACGGGGGGGAGAGAGACGGGGGGGGGAGAGAGAGAGACGGTGGGAGAGGGAGAGAGAGAGAGAGGGGGGGTAGAGAGTAGAGAAGTGAGAGATCTCTGGTGCTGTGATAGTGATAGTAGTTTATGCAGGTTCGATAACATGATGACAGCA
>CM068953.1:174926942-174939273 GCA_035128595.1 Eptatretus atami | reverse complement strand
CCTCTCTCTCCCCCGCCCCGGTCTCTCTCTCTCCCCCCCCGCCTCTCTCTCTCTCCCCCCCCCTCCTCTTCCCCCCCCCCCCCTCTCTCTCCCCCCCCCCGCCTCTCTCCCCCCCCCCGCCCCCGCTCTCTCTCTCCCCCCCCCCCTCTCTCTCTCCCCCCCGTCTCTCTCTCTCCTCTCCCCTCGTCTCTCCCTTCCTCTCTCTCTCCCCCGGTCTCTCTCCCCCCCCCCCCGCCTCTCCTCTCTCCCCCCCCCCTCGTCTCTCCCCCCTCGTCTCTCTCCCCCCTCGTCTCTCCCCCTCCTCGTCTCTCCCCCCTCGTCTCTCCCCCTCCTCTGTCTCTCCCCCCTCGTCTCTCCCCCCGTCTCCCCCTCCGTCTCTCCCCCCCGTCTCCCCTCCCGTCTCCCCTCCCGTCTCCCCCTCCCCGTCTCTCCCCCCCCTCGTCTCTCCCCCCCAGCTCTCCCTCCCGCCCCCTCGTCTCTCTCTCTCTCGCCCCCCCCTCTCTCTCTCGCCCCCCCCCCCACCAAAAAACAAGTCAGTTGCCACAACATTGACATCCCGGCTGCCCATGCAATTTCTTCGAGCAACCTCAATGACACACCTTTCGCATGTTATCGCGTTTTCATTGCCGTGTCGATTGCCAACAGCTTGTAATTACAACTCTTTGCACTCTCACCTTTGCTACATCTTGGTGATCTATCCTCATTGAGAGTTTATGACCTTTGTCTCTGTTCAGTCATTGCGGAAAAAAACAATTCTGCCGGAGGAGGACTTCCTGGTTCAGGACACTGAAGCGGAGCGTCGCTTTGACTTCTGTCTGCAGGATTCGCTAGCAAAGGCTCGCAAGGAGCCTTGCCTTCAGGTGGGAACTTGGCTGCCCCTTAATGGGGAAAGAAGTGGGTTCGGGTATACTTTATCCATGGACAATCTTGATGAAACTATGGTGGTGATTGTGATGTTCAGGGCATGCAAGTGCATGTGACATGTAGTGTGAAGCCAGAACCGGAGTATATGAGTTCCATTATCAAGTGTGCTGGGGGAATTTTCCTGCCCAAGATGCCACATACACTCAAGGTAAAGGCACTTACTTCAACATGCAATAGGAAAACCCAATTACATGCAGATAGAGGTCTTACAATAGTAATTGTAACATTATGGTGAAGTGAGATTTTCCAAACCCACTAACATCCCCACACATTCATTTCCTCTCCATGATTCAGGACAACGTTGTGATCGTGTCCTGTGAAGAAGACACATCTCGCTGGCTCCCAGCACGCCAAACCGGGTTCCTCATTGCATCCGCGGAGCTGATCCTTACGGGCGTTCTGCGTCAGAGTGCCCAGGCAGCTTCATTTTTGCTGTCAGATGACCCTCAGAGCCAAGAATCTCCCAACAGTACCGTCAACAGTTCTTTGTCTGACAAACAGCGCTCAGGCGCTGCTTCGAAACGTTGCACGAATAAACGCAGGTGATTGTTCAAGGTGTGATATTTGAAACCACGTTACCGCTTTTATGGTGGGACAAATTGATTGGTTCCGTTTTTACGATTAATTTCAATCATCTCAATTGGGAGCGAAAGACGGCATTGCAGGAATGCAAAAACGGGACAAACATTTGTGCCAGAATGACAAGCTATCGGAAGGGTGAAGGCCAAGATAGAGGGAGACTTGGACAAACAATGGGTGTGGGTCGGGATGGGGGGGGAGGAGGAAAAGACACAGGGTGGATAAGATGGATATAAAGGGAATCTCTAGAGAGGGGGGAAAAAAAAAAATGTTCGCAACCGTGTTAAGAAAATCTCAGCATGATCAAATGTTGCCCTTATCTATAAATAAAAATGGAAACTCAAGCAGCATCTTACCTTAACAGCACAGATAATATGCTGCTGAATATTAAAGATCCCCAAAAAAATCACTCATTTATTCCATGACTGCTCACTGTCCTAACAAAGTTTTGTTATTCAATTTAGAGGTATCCACACGTGTTATTAGCAATCAATCAAATGTGGATCTGATTGCTGCTTACATGGCATGATGTATCATGCAGTTGATCTCCAAATCAGATTCTCGGCTATACCCAAGATTCATTCACCATCTTTACCATACAGTTAAGTCAAAGTCTTGTAATAATTTCCTCCCTCGATGACAAAATGTGTTCATTTAATACCGTCGTATTCAGGCCGATTTAACACCAACCTGGATGGATAGCCAAACGGTTTTAACACGGAGGCGAAGAGCCAAAATTATTGGCGGTTACGACACAAGCATGGGATGGGAGCAGGGAAAGCGCTTTTTACCGGAATCACACGGGTTTATCCTCAAACCCACAATGAATAAACAAACACAAAGAAATTCGACAATAATGATTTAATAAACACAAAGGAAGAGGGTGATAATGAAAATAATTCAAAGCGGGAGGTAATGAAAAGTGAGGTAAACTAAATCCTAATTTGAGACGTCTCCACTCGGTCACAAAAACAGACAAGGGGAAAGAAAAATAAAAGAAAATCCCCCCTTTTATGTTGGCACTCAGCTTTGTGTCCACAGATGTCCTTTTGGAGCCTGGTGTTCGTCAAACCACATCGCCACTGCACAGGAAAACGTACCAAAATGGCGCCAAGTCGTTCTCCGCGGCCACCTACATCGCGTAATTCGTGCGGACGGTCTTCAACGCCAGGAACCCACAAACCGCCGTACAGCTCTGGTCCTTCACACACACACCAAATGGTGCCGCCTTTCTCCTTGATCATACAAGGCCACTGCCGAGGCTGTCATGGGAACGAGTATCGGGCAGCTTTCCCGTTGTGCCGAGAGGAAACCAGAGGGGCCGACTATCCTCTTCCAACTGGCCCTCATTCTCTCTCGAAGTCACCCCAACCAATCATCAACCTCTCGGGGTGTGGCCTGCCGGTTACGTTTCCTGGGAGGCGGGATTTAGCCTGCTGGTTATTGTTGTTGTGAAAATGTGGTTCCTCATGGCCGGCCTTTAAATATAAAAACATAGGAAAACGTCACAGGGAGCAATCACATACTGAGAGAAACTAGCCTTAGACCCCACCTACTTAACACCCCCCCCCCCCTCAGTGACATGGAACAACTTAAGCTGACACTTTTCCCTACTTAAAGTCCATCGACATGTCTCCTACTTGTCCACGGACCATCCTATACTATACAACCCTATCTTTACTATGGAATTCCTCCATCTACCCCCACAAACGTAATAATACTAAAGAGTGAACTTTCATTATTACCCAATGCACGCAAAGCAAAAAGCAGGGTTAAGCAATTGGTTCCCTTTGATTGTTTGTCCATAAATGTCAGTTTATGATTGAGAAACAACTTAATTTCACTTGAATGTTATATTTTGAACACGAATCGGAAAACGAACCTGTAGCTTAGCAGTAATTCGGTTCTGAATTTGACCCGATCGCACGTGCTCAGAGGGGAGTGAGATTTTTAAAAACTCCGTCTGCCCATCTGGCAGTCAAACAAAATTACAAATCATTCCAAACAGGAAACTTACTGTTTTTAAGGACGTCATAAAGGATACAAACAACTCATGTGACGTCTTAAATAAGGTGGTGTTAAAGAGGTCGCATCAACAGCGGTAAATCTCCCAAAAAATTATTTCTACAACCTTCAAAATATTTATTTTATTTAAATTGAATTATATACTTGAACACGGTAGAAATAAAATCAAATCGCCTTTTTTAGCACTTTCAAAACCCTTCCGTTTAGCAGTACTTGGACCAAACGTTAACAGCATTTTACGTCATCACAACCAAGCAGACCCCGGCCGCCTAAGTCATTATCAAGCCTGCGCGGGGTAAGGTGTTCTACAAACTCTAGTTTTTTAAAATAAATAAATATAAGAATTCAATGTGCTTTTCTTTTTTCGCATTGCACTTGAATTTTGATCTAAACCTCAAAGGTGCTAATTATCCGTTTCATTTTTAGCATCATGGTCATCAAAACAGTGATACGTGCTTCGAAATCCTTTAATTAGAAAAATCCACAGGGAGCAGAACAACCGAGTCATTCTGTACAAGAAAACTACATCATAACTTGGAAATGTCTTTTGCTCCGACAAACATCTGGTGGAGGGACAAGTATATACGTGGACATACCTTTTGAAAATTTTCAGGAAAGAAAAGCCAAACGATTATTGTCATGGACGTCTTTCAACCAGTCACTAAAACCCGAGCCGAGTAGCTAAGTCGGGACTGTGGTATTTATATGTGTCAAAGTAAACAAAGGTGCGGTTTAACAGTCACCTTCCAATGTACAGTTGGAGTCGTCGAGTGATTGTGCATCTCATGCAATCATCACGTGTCTGAATCATCATTCATGCTTTTCCCATTGGCTGGATAAATAAAAAAGGTTCCCGAGTTAACCCGGAGGCACTCGATCAGCTTCGGCTTTCACCACTTCTCATCCATCTGATTTGATGCAGACACTTTCCGTCTCACCATCACTTTCGGCATCGTCGTCGGGGTTAAGCACAACACAGCTCAACACCTGCAGTTTCTGCATCAAGACGTCAGCGGGTCCTGGTGGGAACGGGGCTGGTGTAATGGCAAGAAACAGACAAGTCAATACTCACTCATCAGTCATTTGAATATGCCATATCAAATCAGTTGTCGGTACAATCTTGTACAACGTCAAAAAGTTTACAATTTTACTAAAACTACGTTTCAGACGTCCTGAAAAGGAAAAAAAAGAAGAAATCTATCACGCCACACTCTGTCGGGCCGTTTACAACTTGCTGTTGTTAATGTGAGTACTGTGTGTCATCTCAACTAATTGGCGTCAGAATGATAAAGAAGAGCATGAGCAACTGAAAAACGAGATTCTATAAATTCAGTGTTGTTCATGAATTATTTTTTAAATGTGTCACTTCTCATGATAACCATAAAGTGAAAAGATTATACGCTTTCACGAATGGGAAAGGGTGGGGCCCAGTGAGGTAAGTGTTGCAGAACTCCCCACTGCTCGTATTCATGCTCTGCTTTTCCTTGGTGGGGAGGAACCTTTTTGTCCCGTGCATGAGACCATAAATCATAAGACCAGCTAAGGTCAGCTATAAACTATTCGTTGGGGGTTTTAGGGGGTAAAACTAATTGAATACTCTGAGGGGTTCAGGGTGGAGGTGGGTAGGGGTGAGGACCCCAATTTTCTTTAAGTAAATGTGTATTGTATAGCAGAAGCTGGTATTACAAGTCATAATAAAATATGCCACAGACATCGTCACAACCATCTATCCTTACATGTGCCTTGCTGATATGGCAATGAGCTCGATGTAGGTTGATGCTCTGTACGTAGCGGCACGACAGGAGGCTTCGAGCCTGTACATTGCTGCAATGTGGTGTATGGGATGGGTGGATATTGAAATACAAGATTGAAAACAGAACCTGACAGTGTGACCACATGTTACACACATCCCCATTCTTCTCTCAGTGAAGAAATGAGTAAACGCACCGTCAACAAGCCTCTGTCGATTTGGGAATTTTGAAGATGTTCTGCCAGGTCTGGATCATGCCGCTTCATCTGCCGTCGCAGTGTGGACAACTCTACTTCGACCCGTTCCCTCTCACGGGATGCCCTTCGCTCCGCCTGGCACGTTGCCACCACTGGCAGCCACAAAACACATGATGTGCATGAGATGGTCGATGATACTGTTCTTCATTGCGAGCCACGGGCGGTCCCCGACATGCGGCCAATATTGATACACAAATGTGAAACAAAAAACAAAAACACTCATACACAGTGTTGTCAGTGTGAGTTACTTCATTTACCAAGTAATGGGTTTACCTGCTCTATTGTACAGTACTGTATTTCCATTTCCAAATCATCGTACAGTATCAAGGTTGTTTTATTCTAGTGTCCCAGGTTGATGGTGGAGCTTATAAACGAATTGCTTATTACAGGACAAAGACGTTGGGAAACATGTTTACATAAATTCTCAGACCATTCGCAGACAATGCCAAAAATCAATAGAGTGTGTGGGATTTGAACCAGAGATTCCAGCATCGGAAGCCATGAGCTCAGCTGGAAACACCAAACAGGCAAAAGTTATAAACGCAACGAGGAAAGCTCCATGTGATTTGACCCTGCAAGAGAAACAATACAATATGTACGTACAGTATACCGTCGGACCCCACTAGTCGCGAGGGACACGTTCCTGAAAAATGCCATGGATGTCGAATCTGCGAATGTTGGGGGCATTGTTTCGATGGGAAAAAAGGAGGGGGATAGGTTCCCAAGGGTTCGTGATTCATGAGGGGAAAATCCAAAATCCCGTGAATAAGGGAAGCACAGGGCCGCAAATGTTGGAGCATGTCACATTTTATAAACCGTGGATAGCGAATGACGGGGTACAATAGCGATTGACAGGGTACATGGAAACATGTGAAGCATGGACCGTTTGTTTGTTTGTTTGTTTCATACAGAGCCGAGACTCGTGGAAGAGCGAGAACACAGAACGGATCAGGACACAACATAAGAGGAACAGTAGGTTGAAATGGAAATGCCAACAGTAGGGCCGAGGGACAAAATAACGGAGACGGACAAGGGATGTGTGAGTAAGGATGAGTGGTAGGGGAGAATACAAGTGGTGGATACAGAAGCAAAATTTAGGAGGGGTGGTTTAATGGGGGGTAGAAAAGATCAACGGTTTGGATGGGGGACAATCTGAGATGGTGGTGAACAGCCATCTTGAAGACTTGGAGGGAAGGATGAGATTAAAGAGGATGTGGAAGTCAATTCCACTGGCAGGAAAGAAAAAAAAAAACGAGGAACAAATTAATGTGAAGGTGAGGGCCCTGTCACACCTTGACGATTTAGCCAGCGTATGGCAATGTATCAAAATGTATGTAAAACGCTGGCGTACGCTGAACTATTGATGCTTTTTTCAGTTTTGGGCGTATTCATAACGAGTTGGACGTATGCATAACGTATTAGTAACGTACACAGAACGTTTCGATAACATACCAACGAATGCTTAGCGTGTTGTCGGCGTTCATAACCTATGCCCAACGATAGTCTAGCTTATGCATAGCGCGGCAGAGTATCGCCGACGATCACGTGGCGTAGCTTATTAAAAGGCTGCCACTCAACGATTTAAATCATAACCGCACTAGAAATCGAAGTGTCAACATCACCTCATGCGAAGAAGAAAAAAAAACCATGGAGTCTGGAACACTGACGGTTCCTCCTGTGGAAACCCCATTTTTATATGTATACCAATTCCCCTAAACGCTGCCAATACGCCATTATACGGTAGCTGTAAGTTAGAAATACGTTCAGTACGTTCTGTGGTCGTCCGGAAGACGTCAAATACGTCTACATACGTCCAATTATTGCCGTTGAAATACGTTACACATAGGTTCAAACACGTTACTCATAGGTTAGAAATAAGTTTCGGGTACGCTAAACATTACCTCGACGTGTTTTGACTTATGAGTAACTTACAAGTAACGTGTGTCAACGATCGCATAACGTGCCTACAACTTATGGCCAGCGTATGCGGAACGTGTGAGTCATACGCTGGCATACGTCGAAAAATTTTGAGCATGCTTAAAATTTGTCGACGAGCTCGGCGTACTACGACGTATGCCAGCGTGCTCTTAACGTATACAAAACTTACCCATAACGTATTCGACGTGTGCCAACGTATTCGACGTGTGCCAACGTATTCGACGTGTGCCAGCGTATTCGCCAGATTTTTCATACGTCGGCATACGCTGGCTAAAACGTCAAGGTGTGATAGGGCCTTGAGCAGTGATCCTGTTTCACAAGAAGGCAGTTGATGGTGGACCATGTGTGTGCCTGCAGAGACATGGGGGGGGGGGATGAGGATGATAAAGCACAGTAAGAGCAGAGGATGCAGTACCAGAAAGAAGGCGGAAGAAGACAAAGACCATCGACCTGTCTGCGATGGCAAAGTGATAGGCTCATGGAGTGAGCTTCATCGTGGGAGATTCCAATGATCTTGAAAAAAATCTTATCAAGATCATTGGAATCCTGGATCAAAGTTATTGAGAGGCATGTATGACGAACATGAACCTGGCTCCACTCAAACCACTTATTCCAATCACGAGCATACCGGCTTTGCTGTGCTCACGACGAGCCTGCTTCAGCAGAGTATCCATGCGTGCCAGTTCTGCGTTATGCTGTGCCTGCAGGTCATGTTCTTGTCGACTCAACGCTACACAAGGAATTTCCATGAGAGTTGTCAGGATAAGGAGAGTGAGAATTATTGTTTTTATAACCCGTTCACTTTCGTTTGTTACACAGTACGGTACTTAATAAAATGTGTTATCATATACACGTATGCAGTCTTGCACTCTTGTACCACCATTTCTCAATGGGGAAGTACGTCTGTGCACTCATCTTATCATTAATTTTGCCAGATGCTGAAGGTGAACTCAAACAGAAAATGATTTGCTGAAAAAAAACATTTATCATTTTTTTTTTCTTTCCTTCCCACTGAAAATTATTCATCACGTTCTATTTTGAAATATATATAGAAAAAAGTCAAACTTTTTGTCACTCCATTCTGACCAAAAAAACAGTGCGTGACCTCTGACCCGTTACGTCACAGAGTGAAACAATCGAGGTTCAGGATGGCGGCATGCAAGGAAATGAAATATCGCACGAGCTGCGATTCAGATTCCATGGACAGCAGCAAGTCAGAAGTCTATTTTATGTGCAGAAACCGATTGTGGGCATGAAGGAGAAAATTCTGGTGATGAAAACAAAGAGGAGCTTGGTTTCTCTGACGTCAAAGAATGCGATCGTTTCAAGCTATACGAGAGCAACGGGGGATACATCAGATGAAAATGAGATGGACATCGATGTCGGATAATCACTTACAAAACAGATTGGTGGGGTTTACTTTATTTAGGGTCAATACAATAATTCTAAACTAGTTGTTTATCAATTATTCAGAAGTAAATCTAGTGTCGAGCTGAGGTTCAAATATTGGGCCAACTGCAAAAACCCTGGGTGTAGGATGTTTTGGCTACTATGCAGTATTTCATTTCTTACAAGCAAATACAACAGCGAGGAAGTGGGGGGAGAGAGTGAGGAAGTGGGAGAGCGAGGAAGTGGGGGGATGGAGAGTGAGGAAGTGGGGGATGGAGAGCGAGGAAGTGGGGGGGGAGGATGGAGAGCGAGGAAGTGGGAGGGAGAGCGAAGAAAGTGGGGGGGAAAGAGAGCGAGAAGTGGGGAAAGAGAGCGAGGAAGTGGGGAAGAGAGCGAGGAAGTGGGGAAAGAGAGCGAGGAAGTGGGGAAAGAGAGCGAGGAAGTGGGGAAAGAGAGCGAGGAAGTGGGAAAGAGAGGAGGAAGTGGGAAAGAGAGCGAGGAGTGGGGAAAGAGAGCGAGGAAGTGGGAAGAGAGCGAGGAAGTGGGGAAAGAGAGCGAGGAAGTGGGGAAAGAGAGCGAGGAAGTGGGAGAAGAGAGCGAGGAAGTGGGGAAAGAGAGCGAGGGAAGTGGGGAAAGAGAGCGAGGAAGTGGGGAAAGAGAGCGAGGAAGTGGGGAAAGAGAGCGAGAGGAAGTGGGGAAAGAGAGCGAGAAGTGGGGAAAGAGAGCGAGGAAGTGGGGAAAGAGAGCGAGAAGTGGGGAAAGAGAGCGAGGAAGTGGGGGGGGGAGAGAGCGAGGAGGTTGGGGGGGGGAGAGCGAGGAAGTTGGGGGGAGAGCGAGGAAGTTGGTGGGGGGAGAGCGAGGAAGTTGGGGGGGAGAGCGAGGAAGTTGGGGGGGAGAGCGAGGAAGTGGGGGGGAGAGCGAGAAGTTGGGGGGAGAGCGAGGAAGTTGGGGGGGGAGAGCGAGGAAGGGGGAGAGCGGGAAGTTGGGGGGGGGGGAGAGCGAGGAAGTGGGGGGGGAGAGCGAGGAAGTGGGGGGGGGGAGAGCGAGGAAGGGGGGGGGGAGAGCGAGGAAGTGGAGGGGGAGAGCGAGGAAGTGGGGGGGGGGAACGCAAGGCCTCACCAAATGTCGCTATACACTGCGGGAGGAATTGAGGATGGGGGAGAGAGGGTGTAGTGGGGAGGGAAAGGTTGTTCTGGACACTATTCGTTTTGACTTGTTACCTTCGCAAACTTTGTTGCGAAGGTTATGTTTTGATCGCTGTGTATTTATTTATTTATTTATTTGTGAATATGTGTTTGTTTATTTGTTTGTTATTCGCATAACTCCAAAAGTATTGAACTGAATCGCAGCAAAATTGGTGGGATGATTGGTTATTATCCGAGGACCATTTGTTAGATTTTGGGAGCGATCGGGTCAAAGGTCAAGGTAAGGTCATGAAAGGTCAAAATCATCTTTTTACCATAGCGCGGTCAATTTGTATCCAATTTGCATGCAACTAATGCCAAAATGTTCAGAATTCAATGCCCCATCTTGTGATATGTGACATGACGTGTAATAACCCTTATTAGCGGTTGGGAGTCAAAGGTCAGGGGGGGTCACGACATTGCAAAATGTGCGGTTTTAGTCATAACACGGTCAATTCTATCCGATTTGCATGAAACCAACACCAAAATGTTGACTGTTCTGTTCCCCACACTCTAAACCAATTACAAAATTAAGAGTACAAAGGTCAAGGTCGAGATCATGAAAAGGTCAAAATCGTCATTTTGCCATAGTGCGGTCGATTTTTATCCAATTTGCATGCAACCAATGCCAAAATGTTGTGAATTCAATGCCCAATCTTGTGATATAGATATGACACAGGAAATTTAATGTTTTTAAGCCATCATAACACATATGAGATGGCAGATGTGGTATGGGATTAAATACCCTCACAATCAACGGTTTCTGGGGGGGCAAAATGTAGCGTTGGCGAAGGTATGCGCTCTACTGAGTGCCCGTTCTAGTATACCGATGATTCAATGTGGACAAACAGACTGCAATGCACTTTTCATCAGTGCCAACTTGTTCGAACTTTTCCATCAATCATTTTGTTCCATTTACTTTTCCAACGAATGGCAGTAATGTAGATGTGCTTTTTAGCTCGCCTGTTCGAACAACAGAGAGCTATAGCGATACCCCCGGCGTGAGAGTCAGCGTGAGCATGAAAATGTTAAAGTTTTTCGTGCAAGTTATTTCCTTTCTAATGTTTTTATCTACCACACTATTTTTACTGATTACAATATACAAATACATATATTAGCTTTAAAATTATTTGGATCAGACTTCACTGCAATGCTTTATAAAAAATATTATTAGACTAGTCTTTTAAAAACGATAAATATATAAACAGGCGAGCATTGGGTGGCTTTGACACCAACTCTCTGGTTTATCTAGTTTCCAACCAATCTCATTTTCCCCACATTACTATCGGGCTCTTGTACCGCCTGCTCGAGGGACAAGTAGAGAGTAAAACTTTATCGGAAGGGTGGACAACGCTTCCCTACCTGGCAGCTCGCTATTTATGCCATTGTGGAAGTGACTCATGGGCTTGAGTTTCACTGGAGTTCAACTAAAGATCACTGGAGTTATACCACATCCGCAGCCCCATCTTCAGCGACACATTTCCTCTGTTGACTCAGAGTTCCGTACCACGTATCTATTCGTGGCCCTTTCCTCAACAGCGCTTTGCTCTCTCCACCACGCAGAGCTTGGTACCAGGTGTCTTGTTCACGACCCTATCTTCAGTGAGTCTTTGGTCCTTTCAACCGCGGGACTATCATCGAACCCCTTTTTAGTGAGCAGCTCATTCTCACGGGGGGAACTGGTCATTTATGACACCCGAGTCAACGAGTGGATCATATTATTTCATGCACACGACACCAAATTGGCCCACTAGTGATACACCATTTCTTGCTTCTTATTGAATTTGCGACTATTCACCCACACTCAAGCTTAACAGTGCTCAGACTGGGCGAAGTCATCGACGTTTAGCGGTGAGTAGAAGTTGATAACTCGATTTGCTATTAGACTATTATAGAGTGTATGACTTGGTAAAGTTTGTCAAGGCTAAATGCTAATTGCAAATGTAGAGTAGAGTAAAACGGTGAAAAGTTAAGTGCTAATGTTGGAGTTGGATTTTACTTGTGGAAAGATCATGGGTCGGGGAATATCTCGTTGCTTCTTGATTATGGAGGCATCTTGTGTTAAAGAGCAGTTTCTGGCTCCGTCTGGTTATATAGAAAGGTCTCATTATGAGCGGTTTCCAAGAGGGAGGGGCTTTTGGGAATGATTTTAAGTCTATGTAAATGGAAAGGTAGAGTGGGGGTGTTGGAGGATGGAGGGGTATCAAGAGAAGAGCCAGTCTCACTTAAGGCCCTGTCACACCTTGACGATTTAGCCAACGTATGCCTGACGTGTGCAAAATTGG
>CM068953.1:174912483-174926932 GCA_035128595.1 Eptatretus atami | reverse complement strand
GCACACGTCGAATATGTTATGGGTAAGTTTGTATACGTTAAGAGCACGCTGGCATACGTCGTAGAACGTTGGCATACGTCGTAGTACGCTGGCATACGTCGTAGTACGCTGGCAAACGTCGTAGTTCGCCGAGCTGTTAGACCAAATTTTCATCTTCAAATTTCCCGACGTATGCCAGCGTATGACTCACACGTTCCGCATAATACTGGCCATAAGTTGTAGGCACGTTACGCGATCGTTGACACACGTCGACACACGTTACTTGTAAGTTACTCAAGTCGAAACACGTCGAGGTAATGTTTAGCGTACCGAAACTTATTTCTAACCTATGAGTAACGTGTTGTAGGCACGTTACGCGATCGTTGACACACGTTGACACACGTTACTGTAAGGTACACATAAGTCGAAACACGTCAATGTAATGGTTAGCGTCAGTGTTCCAGACTCCTGGTTTTTTTTGGTTTTTTTAAAATTTTTTTTTCTTTTCGGTATGACGGTCATGTTGACACTTCGATTTCTAGTGCGGTTATAATATAATGTAATTAAAGGCTGCGCTCAACGATTTAAATCAAAACCGTCATACCGAAGAAAAAAAAAACCAGGGAGTCTGGAACACTGACGCTAACCATTACCTGACTGTTTCGACTTATGAGTAACGTACGTCGACGTGTGTCAACGATCGTGTAGCGTGCCTACAACTTATGCCAGCGTATGCGGAATGTTGTCATACGCCGAGTACGTCGAGAAATTTTCAACATGCTGAAATTTATCGACGTATGCCAGCGTGCTCTTAACGTATACAAAACTTACCCATAACGTATTCGACGTGTGCCAGCGTTTTAGACAAATTTTTCATACGTCGCATACGCTGGCTAAAACGTCAAGGTGTGACCGGCTTCACACTTCGATGTCTAGTGCGGTTATGATTTGAATCGTCGAGCCGCAGCCTATTTAATAGCCTACGCCACGTGATGGTCGGCGGATACGCTGCCGTGCGCTATGCATAAGTTAGACTATCGTTGGGCATAGGTTGTGAACGCTGACAACACGCTCAGCATTCGTTGTATAAGTTATCTATATGTGATTAAAACGTTCTGTGTACGTTACTAATACGTTATGCATACGTCCAACACGTTATTATACGCCCAAAAATTAAAAAAAAAACATCAATAGTTCAGCGTTCGCCAGCGTTTTACATACATTTTGATACGTTGCCATACGCTGGCTAAAACGTCAAGGTGTGACAGCGGCTTTAGATTTGACTCTACCTGACTGCCGGTTGGACATCGATTGATCAAATAATATTGGGTTTTGTGACAATTCCACTGAGCGATTATTCTTCCAGTGTACTCTGGTATTTTTTCACAAATTTCATCCAAGTCCTGGCCATTTTGGGGTTCTTTGGCCGCTTGTGAAACAGAAAGCCTTTGTTGTTTGTGTTGCTGCAAAGCGATGGGAAGGACATACTTGGGGCTTGTTGATGCACAGGGCAAGTTTAAAGTGTTGACATTTTCCATTCATCACACTTGGGTGGAGGGGGTGTGGGAGTTGCGTGGACTGTGAATGACATTATAAATACATATTTTTGGGGTTTCGTTCCAGAGCCACAAAATAAATTATACTAGATTTTTGCATCTCTTGGTGAAAGGAGAAGCGTGTGTGTGTGTGTGTGTTCTTACCACTGCTAGTTGATTACATGAACAGATAATATAATGGTACGAACCTGACTCCTCTCATCCACGGATATTTCTCGTATTCGTATATTTCAGTGAGTCTGATTTGCATTCAGGAACTGAACAATTATGGTTGTTGTTTCGCATGCAGCCTGTGTCTGTTGATTGCATCATTTTTTTTTCTTTTTCTGGAAGCATGGCTGTTGCCCCTGATGCAGTACCCATTTTGCTGACCTTGGAAGGATGACAGGCTGTGTTAACCCACCCGGTGTTATTTCAACGGCATGACAGAGGCTCAAATTCAAGACCCTAAGAGGTTAAGCTCGCCACCTTAACTGCTAAGCCAAAACCAGGCTTTACAATTGTGGTGAACAGTTTTGAAATTGCCACTCTTTTGTGTAAATCCTTAAAACTATGTTTAAAAGACCATTTAAATCACAGATTTCACGCTAGTAACGGCAGGTTAAAAGTGCCCGGTGAGCATAAGCGAGTCATTGTTTACACACACTCGGCGCATGCTCAATAGTCCTCATTTTAGCGTTCATACATCACTTCGAAAGTTGCGTATTCCTCTAATATCAAACAAAAGTTTAGCGTAAACAACTAAACATACGTATAAGCATTTTGGTTCCACTTTGAACGTCATTTTAGAAAAATGCTTTTTCTAATTTTAATAAAGTGCTTAAAAGTTTTTGTTGAGCTATTCATACATTACCAATTTAAGTGAGATGAACAAATAAAATAGGAAGGCGGGTAGGTAAGTTGGAAAGGTGAGGTTTGGAAGAGAGGGTATTCAGTGAATATAAGGGTAGTAGCAAACATTTTTCTACGTTTCCGTACATAATATGGAGATGATGCTTTGACCTGCAGCATATTTGATATGCGTCACCCTGTTGTACGTGCCGCATGCCCACTCACCCTGCTGTGCACTTTGCAGTTCCTTCTGTGCCTCTTTCAACTTCCAAGCGAGTGCGTCAGCCTCTTTCTGTGTTTCATCCGCTCTTCCGCCTTCGGTGACTGCCTTGGCTTTCGCCTCATGCAGTTCTTCTTCGGCTGGAAGTGCCACAAAATATCAAAGCGTCGTCTCACAAATCCATCCAAAACTTACTGTATCAAACATTTAATACAAAAAAATTTCAGATTCAAGAAGGCATTATTAGGTTCATTTCAAAGCCCACATCGATTTAATCCAGCAGCTGAAAATCGTCAATTTCTTAAGCTAAGTACTGTAATCAAATCATATCTTCCTGAGCACGACGACTTGCACTTGCACCTGCCTTACCATCCTGCCGTGCCCGTGCGATTCTGCTCTCGATGGCAGCGGCATCACGTTTCATCCGGGTGGCAAGGTGCTCTCGCTCACCCAAGAGGTTTTGCAGTTCGGCACGACTCACCCTGATGGAGGAAGATGGGTAAAATGCATGAAAGAATAATAATTATAAAAATGTTAAATACCCCGATAAATTACAGGACAAATATAGTCGCTTAATCACCTCCGCAAATCCAAAGTTCCTTCTTTTGTTTGTTTGTTTTTTTTTGTTTTTCTTTCACTAACAGCTCGTGGAAGAGCAACAACACTGAACAGATCAGGACACAACAGAACGAAGGTAACATTTGAGAGAGGGGGAAACACCAACATCAAGGTTGAAGGACAAAATAGAGGCAGACGAGGACAAATATTGGGTGTGGGGAGGAATGAGGGGTAGGGAAAGACACACGGTGGACAAGATGGACACAGAAGGAAACTCTCAGGAAGGAAAACTGGAAGTTTGAAAGGAGGAGGAATTGGGGACTTAACGGGGGTATAAAAGATCATGGATTTGGATTGGGGATGATCTGAGAGATGGTGGTCAACAGCTGTCTTGAAAACCTGGAGGGAAGAATGGGATTTAAGAGAATGTGGAAGTTGGTTCGACAAGTGGGGAAAAAAGAGGAATGAATGAGTGGAGGTCTGCCTCATTTATTGAGAATTTCCTGCAACAGTTCACCAAACCTCGAAGAGAAACTGGATGTTCATCCAACGTGAAGTTAATGCTTAGAATCTTTATAAATTATACTCGTTTGCTCACTACTTCATTTCCTTCTGGATTTGTGTGCGACACAACCATCCTTGTCTTATTTAGTTCCTCCATAAACCATACATTACACCCATATTGAAAAAAGAAAAAACAACCTCTCCATATCTCCATCGTCCTCATCGATGTGTGCATGACTCTTCAGACGCGATTGAACCTCGAGCTTCACGAATGCCTCTCTCCTCGCAAACAAACCTGCAAACAGCAGACATCCCACTGTACACCTATTGGCATATACAAGCACACTGGAAACCACTAATCATTACCTCCACCACCAAAGGTGAAAGAGGTGATGTTTTCACCCCCTCTCTGTCTGTCTGTTTGTTTGTCTGTGTGCAGGATATCTCAAAAAGCTGTGGACGGATCCGGATGAAATTTTATGGGAAGGTTCGGTGTGTGACAAGGCCGAATTGATTCGATTTTGGTGAAGATCCAGATCCGACTACTAGAATTTTTAAAGTGATTCTTCACCGTTGAGAGATAGGGTCAAAAATGATATATAGCACGATGTATCAAAAATGTATTGGGCCTGATATGTTCTGTGGATCAGGCGTTACGTGGCGGAGGTATGCGCTCTACCGAGTGCCCTTCTGGTTTAAAGTTAGTAATCGCTTTGCTGATGCACCCGCCATGAGCACTGCACCTTGAAGAATTCCCAAGCGTGATCCGGCAAAGGCGACGCGACTCTGCAAACCAGCTAGGTGCTCCAAGGCGATCCCCAGGGCCTCTTCCTTGCCCACGATGACCTGATGCGAGCTGAGAGTAGAAGAAGAAGAAGAAGAGTAGTACCAGTCCATTCATCCACATTTTATGGCACAGATTTTTTGCTCCCATCAACATCTCTGAAAACACCTGATCATACAATGATTGATCAAGTATGTCACATAACTCTTCTTAATAAGCATGATGCATGCTGCGATCACTTAAATTATGATAAATTATTATCTGGTCTCACATCCATGGCTCACCTGGGGCTGCCCAAGTGGTTACAGATTATAAATGATCACAATTCAAACATTGGGTTGGCCTTTTGCTGTTCCCATCCCCACACATGGCTCATAATGCTGGGATCCCAGGTTCAAATCCCTTATGCTGTGGTACATTTGTCCTTTATCGACCAATATCCGAGCAATTTGTGATGTAAATTATCGAATAATGTCCAAGTCCAACATGAAATATAGTTACAGATTTCTTCATAAGCTTGGCACTGGATGGGGAAGGAAGGGGTGGGGGGGGGGATATTTCATTTCGCCATGGCAACAACAAGATGGCAAAGTTTTACAAACTATCAAGTGGGATAATCAACAGCAACAAGGTGACCAATCCCACAGTGAACAGCCACTTCAAACAAAGCCATCACTCATACTGACTCAGCCATGACGAATCGCTTGTTCTCACAAATAATTGAGAGAACCATGTTGCCAGGTTTCAAAATGAAACTTGGAATAGTGTTGGCAGGAATATTTCAGGTGGTGATGACGAGCATTTGACAATAAGAGGTCAGAAACAAAATTGCAAGGACAATTAGCTTCTTCTTCTGCTCCTTCTTTTCCCATGATAAGAGGTAAGGTTCAGTGGTATCAAGCTCACCTGCAAACCAATTTCCTCCCTCAGTTCATCCACCCTCCTCAATCTTCACAAACCTGCAGCCTCTGTTGTTGTCTCTCTGTCAGTGCCACCATCTTAAGGCAGTAAAGGTAGGCCGGCGTTACACACGACACCAGAACCTTCCCTTTCAATTTCCTTGAAATTTTTCTGTCCGCCATCAATCCTTCCACCCTCCTCCACACACCCACGTGAATCCTCCTTCGCATCTCTGCCATCCCCAGTCACTGACACCTCCCCTCACCCCCACCCAGATACTCAAACCAATTTCCCCGCCTCATCTCCTTCCCCTCTCACCTGATATATACGTCTTCAGCACTGTATATAAAACCTTACACTTCAGATTGCTTTCTGGAATCACTTTAAACCTTCGTCTGTTTTTTTTTTAGTACTTTAAAAACCTCCCCCCATGATGATTGCTCATCTATTAAAACAAGCCTGGTGTTGGCTTAACGGTTAAGGTGGCTGGCTTAAGATCTTCGAGTCTTGGGTTTGAGCCCCTGTCATGTCGTTGAAATAACACCACGTGGGTTGACTCAGCTTGTCATCCTTCTGAGGTCAGCAAGATGAGTACCAGCTTACTGGTAGCAGGGACACTATAGCCTGACGTTGGCTTAGTTAAGGTGGTGACTTGGGATCCTAGGGTATCGAGTTCGAACTCCGTTTCCGCTGAATTAACACAAAGGCGTTGACTCAGCCTGTCATCCTTTCGAGGTCAGGGAAATGAGCACCAGAATACTGGTAATAGGGGCACTGCATCAACGGCATCGCCGCATCCCTAACCAATGATACAACCAGCAGCCACAGGCTGCATACGAAACATCATCATCATCTATTAAAACATTTCGTGAAAAACTTCCTCAGGCCGTCCCTCTTTATCCTTTCAATTAGTTTTCACATTATCTGCAAATCCCTCAAGAAGCAGTCGGGCTGTCTTTTGCTGTGCACATCACTTTCCAGGCCCATTAGATAACCATTCAGCATCTCTAGCGGTGGCAGGCACTGCCATCAATTGCAGCAGAACAGCAAAGCTGTGAATTAAGAGAAATGTTCCATTTGTTCAAGTTGCTGGATCGTGATACCGTTTGGCAAGGTCGCCAAGCCGCTGCAACGCACTCTCCGCCCTGCGCCTACACTCTTCCTCACGAGCGACAGCTGCTTGTGTAACCGAGAGATCTGCGCAGAGAGTCTGGGAGAGAAAACAATGATGCAGTCATGAGACTGCAAACCAGGAAGCAAAAACATACAGGTCAGTGATTTAAAAAAAAAAGGATCCGAGAAAGTTATGATGTTGGATAATATAGAAAAAATGGGCAGAGATTAAATGCATAAAGGAATGCAGGAAGGAGGGACTCATCAGAATCCAGGAAAGTAAAGCATGTGATTTACGATAGTTAAATGCACGTCTGATTACAATGACAGGACAAATTTTATGCGTCGGTTGTATCGTTAACTAGATGGGCACTCGGTAAAGCGCATACCTCCGCCAGGCTGAACGGGTTACCTTTTTATCCCACCGATAGGCTGGATCTGGATCCGGACCTGAACCAGAATCTAATCCACTTTCTCTCGTCACCGAACCAACTCGTATGCCTTGTGTTGGCTTACTGGTTATGGCAGTGGGCTTGGGATCCTAGGATCCAGAGCTCAAATCCCACTCCGCTGTTGAATTTATACCAGGTGGGGTTGACTCAGCCTGCCATTCCTTCCGAGGTCGGCAAAATCCTTCCGAGGTCATTCATTCATTCTCTCTCTCTCTCTCTCTCTCTCTCTCTCTCTCTCTCTCTCTCTCTCTCTCTCTCTCCTCACCACCACATTTCCACAGGGCGCTCAAGGTCCGCCAACAACCCCCTTCTGGTAAAACTACCAAAATCACAAATCACTGCTCACCTTCACTCTTTCATTTCTCTTTTTTCCCACCTTTGGAATAAACTCCCTCACTCTATTCAATCCCATTCTTCCCTCCAGGTCTTCAAAACAGATGTTCACCACCACCTATCATCCCCCATCCAAATCCTCGATCTTTTCTACCCCCGATAATCCACCCAAGCCCACCTAACTTCAGATTCCCTGCTTTCCTTCCTGAAAGTCCCTGTAATGTCCATCTTGTATACCCCGTGTTCCCCCCCCATCCCTCCCCCTTCCACAGATCTCCTAATGTCTCTGTTCCCCACTGTTTTGTCCTTCCCACTCCCTCCCCTCTTGTCTCATGCCCCCCTTGCTGTGCATTGTGTGTTAGCTCTACGCGAGCCTCGACAAGGTATACAAAAAAAAAGTGTCAATAATATTGTCCGAGCCATTTTAGGATTTCTGTGTGGAATAAGCTAATATTTAGTAATTTTTTTCAGCTTTTTTGGTTTTGTTCCACTGCAAAGCAAATAAATACATATGTGGATACAAAAAGATTTAATTTCAACAATTCTCTGGAAGAAATGGTGCATCATTTGAAAAAAAAAAAGTGCAAGGGTGCCAATATGTTTGGCCACGACTGTACGTGCATAAAATCTGGTGAAAATTAGTCAAAGGTCAATTGGTCAATTCCATCCAAAAAATATGTAAAACACCTATTAGGCAGCCATTAGAAAATGCATCAACCAAGTTTGTTTTGCACAACATTACATCAGGTAAAACACTTGAGAGTTCAAATTTTCCAAATGACCAATATTGTTGTTTAGTTGGAGTTTGCGAGTATCGTGCTGTGCACGACATACATCAAAACATCCCACATGACACATATTTTTAATCACCAACGATAGTTCTTCTTCTGAGCGTACGACATTGTCTAAAAGGTAAGCAAGCATGTGCCATGCATCACGATCCACGTCATCACTTTACGTTGAATTCCCATTTCGACCAATACACACTCCAGAAAACTGCTTATTTGAGGTGAAACATCTCCGAACCCGTTGGCGATGGGTTCCCTGCTCGTCCTTCAGAGAGAAGGCACATTACATGATGCAAAGCTCTGCCTGTGAAGCACAAAGATGGCAACTTGTAAGTGTAGGGTATCTTATTCCGCGAAGGATCAAACCCAGACTAGCAAGATCGAGTCAGGCGTGCTACATCTGATCCACTGCGCCGTCCCAAAGATTAAATCACAACAATTATGCGGTCCAAACGAAAAACAGTCAACAAATTTTATTTATTTAATCCATAACACTTGTTTTACGTCCCACTGATTGAAGCAGGATGCTGATCAAGTGCTCACCTTAAGAATATCGATTTTTTATTTTTTTTAATGCATAGTTTCAGCAAAGAGGAGATGTAAAAGAACGATGATTGTAAGAGATATTCAACAATTACAGACCTGCACTTTGGCTCCCAGCAGCTGAACCTGAGCATCTCGATCACTCAGGCTGATCTGCATCAGTTGCAACTCCTTTTGTACGTGATTGCATTCCACTTGCAGAGCTTGCTTCTAAAAGGGGAAATAAATAAATAAATGCAAATAAAATTAACAATAATTTTTTTTTTAATCTCACTATTCTCTTCGATTACGACAAGCTGCACCTCCGTCCCAATGGCGGGATTTCTGTTTACATGAACAGCTCTATCTCCCATTGTCCGTATTCTGTGCCAACCCTTCTAAACCCATGGAATACCGCTGGTGACAAATTCCTCTCTGCAGCAATCCAATGTTTGCCTGCGTGAAGTGCCGCCCATCTACTATTCCTCCACATACGCTTCTTTCGACCAATTGGCTGAGAGTGACACTGAAACAACCACCCAGAGCACTGCAGATAAGCCCTTCTGCGATTCCATTGGTCTGACACAATCTGTGAAATTCACAACCCAGACCTCTGCTTATGAAATGTCCTCCTTCCTGGACATAACTTGTAATGACGAACTTTCCATCCAACATATCTTGTTTCACCTCTGCCCCGTTTGGCTCCTCCGGCCATGTTGTCAATGTGCAAATCAATTTTGGTATCCACTGAAGCTGACTGCCATGGACTGTTATCTGCCCTGGCTCATAAAAAAAAAAGGTTTGATCTTCCATGTCCACTGCTTCAAATATCGACTGCAGCTATCTTCTCCACCCTCCACAGCAGAGATGGGAAACCTTAGCTAATCAGTGGGTTCGACCCTTAAACAACCCCAAGGGTTGCAAGACTCAATTTATAGCAATTAAAGGCCAAAATTATATTATATTTAAATATATATGACATTATATAGTATTTTCTTGGCACATCCTCCTTCCAAGAGTAGTATAAACATGAAGAATGAAATAAAGAATTGAACATGTCAATACAAAAGAAACAACATTTAAAGTAATAAATATACTTGAGTGTTTACATAATACCAGACTGGATGGTGTAATGATTATTACCTGACGGCCACTTTGAGTCTGGGAGGTCGGTGGTTCGAAACATGACCAAGTTCCATGGTAATGACCCCATGTTCGCGATCACCTTGTTTCTAGCGCTCAACCTTCACTCTCCTCGTCAAAATGTGTCGGGTTAGCACACGTGGAACGGCCATGTTCACGTGGAAAGTGCAGGGGAGGTGGGAACTTTGACCTTCGGGTTGAGCCTGTTGGACAGTTCCTCCTTCCAGTTCATGAAAGCAAAGGTATTCCAACCAGATCTGTCGTGTTCTTTCTCTTATCTTTTTGTCCCTGTGTGGCTGTTTGCGTTTTCGTCTAATTTTCTGTGTTTAACCGTACCTTATGGTGGTGTATTCTTATCACTGTGAGTGTCTGGCCTATATTATATATATATAATATTTATTATAATATATGAGTAAACGGGCATATTAAGGGGAGGAAGGGAGAGAGAGAAGAGACGAGAGAGAGAGGAGAAAACGGAGGGAGAAGAGAGGAGGGAGAAAGAGAGGGGAGAAGAGAACAGAGGGACGGAGGGAGAAGAGAGAGGAGGGGACGGAGGGAGAAGAGAGAGAGGGGGGACGGAGGGAGAAGAGAGAGAGAGGGGAGAGGGAGAGAGAGAGAGAGGAGGGACGGAGGAGAAGAGAGAGAGGGACGGAGGGAGAAAGAGAGAGGAGGGGACGGAGGGAGAAGAGAGAGAGGAGGGGACGGAGGGAGAGAGAGAGAGGAGGGGACGGAGGGAGGAAGAGAGGAGGAGACGGAGGAAGGAAGAAGAGGAGGACGGAGTGAGAAGAGAGGAGGGAACGGAGGGAGAAGAAAGGGGATACGGAGGGAGAAGAGAGGAGGATAAGGAGGGAGAAGGAGGAAGAGCTAGGAAAGGGGAAAAGCAAGGTGGGAGAGGCTCCTCTCCCCACCTCCTCCCCTTTCCTCAGGCTCACCAAAATGTTGCTATACACTGTGGGATGGAGGGGTGTGAAGAGGTGCTGAAAGAGAGAGAGAAAGAGAGTGAGGGGGAGGAGGAAAAAACAACAACAAAAAAAGAGAGAAAGGTGAGGGGTGGAGGTGGCGTTAGCAAAGAGAATGATACATTATGCTGAAAGAGCAAACACACACACAAAAATAACACTCCCGTGGAACAGCTGTACACATGACACAACAGAGTTTGTGAAGTAATCCACTGGAACATCTGCAAAAACTTTGATGTCCCAGTTCCAGAAAATTTGTGGGAAAATGAACCAAAAGTAATCACTGAAAACATTGAAGTACCCTCTGCTCATGTAGGACTAATGATCCCATTGAGTGTGAACATTGAAAACAAAGCATTGCGACCAAATATCATACTTAGGTACAAAAAAAAAGAGAACAAGGCATTTCTGATTGAAGTGTTAATAGCAGTGATTTTGGACTAACGATGCAGAAATCAAGAAAATGACCAAACACCAGACCTCAAGAATGAAGTAAAAGATCCTGGAAGCTGAAGAATGCCAAAGTTGTACCAGTGTAGCTGGATACAGGAATGATGACAAAGAACCTCACAAAGATAATAACCAGAGTTGGTGTCAAAGCCACCCAATGCTCGCCTGTTTATACATTTATCGTTTTTAAAAGACGAGTCTAATAATTAATATTTTTTATAATTCTCTTAACAATTTTTTTTTGGGGGGGGGGGGGGGGGGTTGGAAATCACTTAAATCATGGAGAAATGCAAAAAAAAAAAAAAATTCTCTAACAATTTTTTTTGGGGGGGGGGGACCAAGTCCAAAATCTAATGGCATGATCCTTGGCAATCCTAACCCCCCCACCAAGTTTCGTCGAAATCCTAATCACTTAAACATGTAGAAATGCAAAAAAAGAAATCGAAATTTGGTTGAAAAAAAGTTGCAAAAAAATTTTTTTCTCTAACAATTTTTTTTGGGGGGGGGCGTTGGAAATCACTTAAAACATGTGAAATGCAAAAAAAATTTCTCTAAATTTTTTGGGGGGGGGTGGAATCACTAAAACATGTAGAAATCAAAAAAAAAATATTTCTCTAAATTTTTTTTGGGGGGGGGTTGGAAATCACTTAAAACATGTAGAAATGCAAAAAAAAATTTCTCCAGCAATTTTTTTTTGGGGGGGGGGACCAAGTCCAAAATCTAATGGCATGATCCTTGGACCATACCTAACCCCCCCCCCCCACCAAGTTTCGTCGAAATCCGTCGAGGAGTTTTTCCGTAATACAAAAAATTTAACATTTTCACGCTCACGCTGACGCTCACGCTCACGCGGGGGTATCGCTATAGCTCTCTGTTCTTCGAACAGGCGAGCTAAAAACCATCCCTGGGAATATTATTACAAACAAACTACAGTTGGAAGTTATCCGGGGCTCAGTGACGATCCTGAAGAGAGACCTCGGCACAAAACTTTGAGAACAGAAAATGATGAATCACCCTGCCTGTGAAACACTGGTATGACAGTTTATAGCTGGGTCGCGATTCAAATCCAGGCTCAACAGTGTGCATGCGTACCTCTCGACTTTCCTGCCGTTGTGTGGCGATTCATTATTTCATAACTGAAAAGATTTTTTCTCATTGTGATCACATAATTTATTTTGCCTTCCTACCTCCGGTACAGAACCATGATATCGCCATTGAAACTTGAAGAACACATGCCAAATGGCTTTACCATGCAATGCACGAAACGGTTGAAGAAACTTTTAAAAGCGAAACATTTAAATTTTATTTGTATTTATCTATGCCGAAGTGACGGGTCATATAATGGAAGAACAAAAAGGGGAAACATCGTGGAAATTAAAATTTCACATTTTCAGCGAGGCAGCCACCGCCTGTTGCACCGCAGAACAACACGTGGCCAACGCATGCGAGTGACCCCTGAACTTTGTTCAAGTCGATCGATCCAGTATTCCGTGACAGTGCGAATATTGTAGAGTGCTCGCCAAATGGCTTAAGCACTCCAACAAAATGGTTGATAAACGGCTCGCTTGGCACGTGATAGGCAAGCACCGAATCGTTATATTTAACATCCACCTCCAGGAGACGCCCAAAATGTCAAATATGTCTGAATTGGACAAATGAACACTTTTATAGGAGTCGGAACTGCTTGGAAGTTCAATTCTGGAGCTTAAATTTTGTAATTCTGCTTAGTTTAAGACATCTTTGTGGTGATCACAGGTGCAGAAATGACATAAACAACGAACGCTGATGTCTCCGGGCGTTTATAAGCATTGCAATCAGGCCTGAGAGTGGGCCGTTTCAAAAATATCTGTTTTTAGCGAACGTAGGGAGCGTAGCGACCGGAGTCTCGCCCCTCACGGCCGGGGGTCCAGGGGCCCGCTTAAGGGCCCCTGGTGGGGGTCGAGGGGGCGAAGCCCCCTGAAGCTCATGGATTTAGGGGTTTTCAGAGGGTCTAGAAGGCATCTCCTCAACAACCTGAAGTACCTGGAATTTAGCTGTATAAAAGGGAAAGAATTGGGTTTCTGAGGCACAAAGTGCTTAAATTCAGCAATATCTCTCAACTATACATGCCTAACATGTATAGTTGCCTATATAACTATATAACTAACATGCCTATATAACTAACAAATCAAAGAAAAACATCGCTGTAAACATGACAATTTGGGCGCAATGTGCCCTTCATTTCCTAGCAATTTTTGGCGAAAAAGGCATAGAAAATAGACACCCTAACCCCCCGAATTTTAACCCGGATTTACATTGATCTCAGAGACCACCTATTTTGGTGGAAAAATATCGGGAAACCGATAAATATCGGGAGAATATCAGGCCCGATTGCAATGTACTCAGCGATTCGTAGCTTTGATGAACAGGCATTCAATAATACGAGTGAGGAAAGTGGGAAAAAAAAACTTTATTGTAAAGAAATCATTGCAGCCTGCCTGTTCCAAATCAAAGCATGATTGAGTCGGCCAAGAAACATGGCGGCTTCAGACCCCAGTGAGGTTACCCAGGATACACCTTCAGACCCCAAAGAGAGCGGTGGCCGAGGATGCGCCTGGTAAAGGATATAATCAAATAAGGCCGTTAATTATCTTCAAAAGGGGTGTTTTAATTAACCCAAACACCCAATTTTCAGTCTTTCACTTCCTTGGAGTTTTCTTAGTTTGCCTGCAAAGTTTCAGGCTGCTAGGTTTCATGGTTTTTGGAGTTATGGAGGAGACACACTCACACTTATTAGAATGGATGTGTGTAATTTTGTAGAAATTATGGCATTTCATCATGGTTGGAAATACTGAATTTCTGTCAGATTCCTTTCTTACTGGTCCCAGCTTAAAGTCTAGATCCTAAACTTGCTGTAAATTGAAGTACTGCACGATGTGACACTGCATGCTTATGACCATGGTAGCCTTACCTGTGCTTCGTGTTTGGCGTCCTCTTCCTTCTGGCTCAGTTGGAAGCTTTTCAGCTGCACCATCAACGAGAATACCTTCTTTCTCCAATGCATTAAGAGAGCCTCTGCACCTGTAGCATCACTGTCAATGTGCGCGGGTAACCTCTTGGCCTGCAGGCAATAGCAGTGAAAGTTGAAATTAAAAAAAATAGAACGGCACTCTGACGTCACGACATGAACAGATATGCCTCCGTCCACATTATTACATCATTATACATGTGTCTTCATGTACCAAGTTTGATTTACAGTGCCTTCAGAAAGTATTCACATCCCCTGACTTTTTTCACATTTTGTTGTGTTTCAGCCTGAATTTAAAATTGATAAAATTTAAATTTTTTGTCACCGATCTCCACAAAATACCCCATAAT
>CM068953.1:174882934-174893323 GCA_035128595.1 Eptatretus atami | reverse complement strand
TAAAGGGGGAAGAGATTTTAGGTTCATTTTATTCACAGGAATTACAAAAGACAAAGATAAATTGAAAAAAGAAATTTGACTCCACCCCTTTTTAAAACTCCACCCCTTTTTGACACCACCCACATAAGCCCCACCCACACAAACCCCACCCACAAAAGCCACATCCACACAAGCCCCACGCACGCAAACCCCACTCACAAAAGCCACATCCACACAAGGCATTGGATATAGAGATAATCCTGCATCTCGACTAACCCTCCCTAACTAAACTCGTGCTCCCAGTCGTCCCTAAAAACTATACGCACGTTCCTTTTAACACTACGTAGCTAAGCTACCGTCCTCTACCACAACATCCAAATCTGTCACCCGTCTCCAAATTGTCCCATTTCCATTTCCCCACTAAAGCTCACTACAATCCTCTAACTAATCCATTCCCAAGGGCTCCATGAGGACTTACCCCTGCCCATGAAGCCGGTCTAGCTAAGCTAACCCCTTCCCCTAGCTGTTCCATCTGGGCCACCCTGGTAGGGGCGTGCTTTCCACCCCCTGCCCAGGGAATCCTGTTCACACCGAGCGAGGCTTGCTTCCGTTCATCTTTGTATTCCAATTATGCGCAGCACCAGGCGGCAACTCACAGCTGCGCTCATGCCCCACCCTTTCCCGTGAAGTCATGCCGCTGCACGTGACTCGTCCCTCTTGGACGGTACCATCCGCAGGGATGACCCTCTGCCGGATTCCAACCCCATGGGTTTTTGACATGGTCCCCGCCATAAGATACCAGCACTCCGAGGGCCCCCACGCGAACACATTGCTCTGCCCGTTGGAGCCTAACAAACGCTCCGCCGGAGACCCATTCGTCAAGTCGTTACCTGCCTGACTTTGTCCGTCGCGGGGATCCGCGTCCACACCGCTGGCGTTTTCCGGACCGGGCTTCACTCCCGCAAGCGAGCACGTGGGGGTCTCGTGCGCTGCAAACAGCACGGACCTTCGCTGCTCGCTGCTGGTGAACGCCGGCGCGGTCCCACAACAGCTACGCCGCACCCGGCTTGTGTCCCTCTGTCGCCGTCGCTCCGTTCACCCACGCAACCTGCGTGTCAGACGCACAGACTCCACTCCAACAACTCACACCCATACCGGGAGACAGGCGGCTGCATTGCTCGCGCATGCCCACCGACTCTCCCTTACACACCGCGACGCTAACACACACTGCTCCCTCACATACCAGCATTCTCACACACCGTGTCTTCACACACGGCGTGCCGTTTCTCTTCTGGGCGCCACGCGCTCCAACCCACCCGTGGCTTTCAACCCGCACCGTGGCTCCCTCCAACAACGGTGCCTCATCCACTTGCGGTGCCCCTTTCCACACACGGCACGCTGGAAGCACGCACTCCGGCACACATGCCACACAACCACATCAACACGGGTGAACTCACACCTGGGTCTCAATCCACAACGGCGTGCTGGGGGCACGCATCCAGGCACACTTGCCACCCCACCCACTCACACATCGGCGTCGCACTCACCACCTGGGGCACTCACACCTTGCACCAACACACACCGGGACAACCACACTGGGATTCGTGTCCCCACAAGGGTTCCCGGGGCCTCTATACCCCCCAACTGCACGTGCACCCGTCCACAGCGAACACGTCCCTTCAACTCCGCGAAGCACGACCGGACCCTACCCTGTCGTGAACCCGCATTCAAGGGGTGCATACTCCCTCCCCTCGTTCCTGGAGGCAGCCATCCAGCTGCTCACACCGGGTCTCCACACGCTCCCCGAGCTCACCGCCCAATTATGCCTCCACTACCTCTGTGTGTGTGTGTTTCTGTCCTTTAACCCGTCTTTATCGTGGCATGTCCCCCTCTCCTCTAGCTTTTTCTGTCTCGCCGTGCTACTGTACATTTGTTAGTTTTTCCTGTTGTCTCCTCGTGTTCTAATTAGTCTCTGCTTCTTTCCTGGCGTCTTTCCCTTATCTTAACATAGGTCAACCTGCTTTCCTCCTTAAGTTCGCTCCCGTAACCTTCCCTCTGTTCACACTCTTGCTCTTTCAGGATCTCCGCGTAACCTCATCTTGCTTTTTCGTCTTAATTGTTCTTTTCTCTCCTCCCAATTCCTTTCACCTCGTGTCTTATACATTTATTAGTTTCTGTTGTCTTCCTCGTGTCTATTAGACTCTGCTTCTTTCTGGCGTCTTTCCCTTATCTTTACGTAGGTCAACCTTGCTTTCTCCTTAAAGTCGGCTGGCGTCCTTCCCTCTGTTTCACGACTCCTTGCTCTTTCAGGATCTCCGCGACCTCATCCTTGCTTTCCGTCTAATTGCTCTTTCTCTCCCCAATTCCTTTCACCCTCGTGTCTTATACATTTATTAGTTTTCTGTTTCTTTCTGGAGTTTTTCCATCTTCTGGCTTTCAATTTTTACTCTCTCCTTCAGTTCATTAAATTTCAAAAGCTCGTATTAGTTTTTGTTCTCCCCAACATTTCTCCCTGCTCTTCATTTTCCAATTCATCGTTTCTTTCAATTGGGCCCATTTCCTTCCGTGTTTCATTCGCTGTTCTTTGTCTATCTCCTCGTACTCCAGCCTTGCCTTTTCTTTCAATTGGTCCAACGCTCAGCTTCATGTTCTTTTGTTTTCTATCCCATTGGTTCTCTCGTTTCCCTCTCCAATCTCGTTGTGTCTTCAAATCTCCTCATTTTCTCCTTCCTGGCTTCATCGTTGCCTCCTTCAACTTCTCGTATTCCAACCTATTTTTTTCCTTTTGTCGTTCAGTATCAATTCATACTCTTTCAGTTTTTTATTCCACTGTCTTTCTTGTTCGCTCGTTCTGCAAATCTCATTATTTCTTTCAACTGACAGATTTCTTTCTCCTGTCCATTCCCTTGTTCTTTGTATTTCCTAATTCCACTGTCTTTGCTTGTTCCTCATTCTGCATCCTCGTGGTTTCCTGCCATTGATACGATTTCCTCTTCTGTCTCATTCGTTCGCCATCATTACTCTTTCTTGCATCTCATTCTTTAATCTGGCTTTGAATTCCAGCTGTTCGATCTTCTACCGTGTTGGTTCCTTAACGTTTCACTTTCTGTCTGCTGTCGTTCTTTCTTCTCTCACCATCGCTCAGCCTTGTTTTGTAACTCAGAGTTTTTGTTTCTAATTCCTCCGCCTCAATTTTTGCATGCTTTTCACTCATTCATCTCTTCTTTCCACTGCTTCCCTGCCTCAATTCGTCCCTTTTTTTTGCTGTATTTCTTTAGTTTTTCTGCCATTCCTTTCCAATTCTTATCTCCCTTCCAGGATTTCTAATTTCAAAGTGACTTTCCCTTACTCTTGCTTCAGTAGTTCCAATTCCTCATCTTGGTTTGCGTTTTTCCTTTTCTAGCTTTGTTTCCTTTCTCCTTCCCTCCCTCAATTCTCCTGCAGTTCTTTGAAGCTGTTTCAGATTTTTCCCAGCAATTCTTTTCCGTCTTTCTCCAGCTGTCTCTCTCCTCTTTTTATCTGTCCATTCTGCTTTCCCTTTCCTGATGCCTGTTCTTATCTCTTCCTTCAAATTGTTCAAACTCCCCATCATGTTCCCATTTTTTCTCGCTTCCAACTGTTTTTTTGAGCGCTAATTGTCCGCCGTTCACCTGCCATAAACACGTGGCTTGGAAGCCCGATGGCTGCTGGGGAGCGCTCGCTTCGTGTTGCGCCATTCGCAGAGCCATAATTAGACGCTCGCTCGTGATGCGCTGAGGGCGATCGCGCCGCCATTATGCGACCCAGTTTGGCCGTGCGCAAAGTCCGTGCTCAAGGGTATGAGGGTGAGCTCCTCGTGATTTAACATTACAACAATAGACGCATCCGGGCCATGGATTCCTACATTATACACATATACATTTTCTAACCCACCGGACCCGCCGCCTTGAGACGCCCATCTTATTCCACGTAAGGGGTTAATTTAACTCGCATCGTAATTTTTGAGGGAAATCGGGGTTCGCATCCTCTCACCCCTGGACCGACCCTATGAATTTAGCTTGGAGCCAGGAGAGTCGCGTGTTCCCCGCTCTCTGACACCAGTGTTTTCGAATTCGCTGCCCGTCGGCGTGCGATCGGCCACGCGACTCTAACCGCGACCGCCTCGCCCACGAACGGATCAATTCAGTCGTGACCCTCCCGCTAAACGCCGGATCCAGTCACGGGTGGGCCTTTTCGACCTCACCACAATCGTGCCAATCGGCCACCCGTGTAGGATAGGGTTGTTCGCACAAACTCGACCTACCCTAAGTACCCACGCCGGATGTAAACCGGGCGATCGTAACCTCGCCGCAGGTCGACTCCGGACACGAGCCCGCTTTGGCGGGCCGTTCCGTTACTATCGGGATAACCGAGCGTGTTATCGTCGACCTCGACGGTTCAGATATTTACGGGCGTTTTGCACTCCACTACGAACCTTACGTGAAGCAGGATGGAGGTTAATTAGAAGAAAAGACGAAGCGAAACGGGAAAACAGTCACACAATGCACATTTATTTCGCGGCACACGGAGCACACCTATAGCACTTTTTACAGCCACAATTAGCGAATGCACATATATCACACAAGAACAAAGAAATGCACATATAAAAGGAGTTAAAACCGACTAACGACACAACGGACCACTTATACAGTTATACCCATTACAAGACACGCGCCACACAACGCATTCACAACCGAAAGCCAAGAAAAGAACCCCCTCACAGGCAAGGGAGTCAGACTGGGGCCCGTGGGCCTAATCGCGCGTGAACCTGATGAGCGCCAGGTCACGAACGGCGAAAGGGTCCTACCCGCGCCCTCTGGGCGAGCCGCAGAATGTCGCTGCACGGCGGTGCCCCCCAGTTTCCGTTGGCAACCTGCTTGGAGTAAAGTGGGAACGGGGCCCTTGTCGCCACTCTCTCAAGCGCGGGGGAAAGGGGAATTGTGATGCTCTGGGAGGGAGTATGGCTGGCTTGCTCGTCGTCACCGGACCTCGAGCCTCCAGGTTCCTCCTCACCGATCGCCCTCCGCTGCCGTTCGGCTCTGCAGCCGTCTGCCCCACCTCTGCTTGAGCTCCGTCTCCCGAATTTGCCCCACCGATCTCCTCACCAGATCCTGCTTCGAGCTCCGTCTCCCGAATCTGCCCACCGACTCGCCAACTCGACTCACACTCCACGAAACTGCTCGCCCTTTATCGGCTCAGGAAACCACCATATGCAAATCTCGGATCCAAACGACCTCAGGGGCGGAGCCACGCTCGCCGATTGGACGGAGAAAAAGGGGGCGTGTAATCATTCCTGATCCTCAAATTTGCATATGCCGATTTTCGTCAGGCCGCGTCTGGAGGCGGGCCAAGCCGCCCGCGCTTCCCTGATTGGGTGGACAGATGTGGGCGTGTAGCATTCCTGATCCGAATTCTCCTCAGAAAACCCGCCATCTGCACTCGGTCTCGCGTGTATGCGCTGAAGAAGCCCGACGCTCGGCGTCCCACAGGTGGTGCGGGAATGGCCGTAGGAGAAGGGGTGGAGGGTTTTTCGGCGGTGTTCCGATGGCCATGGAGCGCCTGGAATTGCGGTGATGTGAGGTTTGCGGTAGCGAGTGGTGAAGGTCAGGTTTTGGCTGGCTGGCGTTGTGTTTGTTGTTGTACAAAACAAAGGTTAGAACAGAAAAACGCCTAACTCAAAGGATCGCAGCCGAATGAATCACATTAATTCCCTCTATACATGGGTTTGGCCTAACTACACATGTCTTAAGAATATATCTCACCTACGGGACCTTTCTGGTGTTTGCGAATTTCCAGAGCCGGTAAACAGTATCATACCTTAAAGAAGATGCCACAGGTTAAACTGGAACCAAAGCACTTACAGGTCGGAATTTGGGTGTTCTGGAAGGAAAGCATGATATATGTGGATCATTTTTTTTTAAAACCAGATAAGTGATACCGCTACTCGCATCCAGAATATGCGTTGAGTGGATAATGCTAAGGTGAAACAACTTCGTGTTTTCTCGATGACATTTTTCCACGAGATAGTTGGAAATTAAATTGGGAAAAAAATGATTAATGCTGAAGCATAAAGTCCTACCAAAAGTGTGTGAAGCAATGGGAATAAAGAACCCATTTTTGGATATGAAAGCATTTAGAAGTCTGTAATACAATCTATGGTTTGCCTGAGTGCTCAAGGCAACATAAGTCTAATCGAGTGATACTGTCCCTATACATTGAAGAGGAGAGAGTGAAGAAAGTTGATACATATTGTTTGCTTTTGGAAGAAACATACAGATTAATACAGATATGGTGTTATGATTAGTCTCACATAATTTTTTTGATAATAAATGAGTATAAAGTGACAACTGGGGCATATGTTTATCAAATGCGATATTCATAAACTATATCTTGTAATCAAAATCAAATCCCTTGTATGAATAACGTCTAACTACAATTCAAGTGAAAGGATCAGTAATGAATTGATGTTTTGCCCTCACAAGAGAACAGGTGAAAATCTTGAACGATATACTGGCTCAACTAAAATTAAAAATGGTCAAAACCAAATGTTGAGAAATATTCCAATAAGAGATGGACTGGAGGAATTTCTCCATTTCTAATTCCTTTTTGCTGGTTTAGTGTGCTGGGCATTGACGGTGGTACTTTCAGCAGTTGGTGATGCCAGAGGAGGCTCATCCGGGCTCACGGTTGGACAGACTAACAAAGACTCTGCGACGCACAAATTAGTGGACAGTCGGTGTAATTGTCGTTTTGCTGAAAAACTTGAAAGTCTGGCCCTGATAAAGTGAAGATTGTTTAGTTGAGATATGCTTCTTTTATTGCCAACAAGCCAGGTGTAAATTTAAACTACAAGGGGTAATGGCTTATATATTTCTAATAAATAAATGAGCATTGATGAGTGTTTAAAAGAATTGGAAAGAATACAACAATCAAATTAAAACTTATAAATATGTGTAAGAAATTAAAAAATCATAATGGTGTTATTTGATGAGAAGATGAATTAACAAACATGTCTAAACATACAAAAGAATATATGATGAAGTTAGAGATAATAATGGGAACGGTTCTCATTGGTTTGTATTTTAATATCAAGACAAATATTTATTTTGATAGTTATGGTCTTCCACCACCTGTTGACAGTCATAAAAATCTTCAGCTGGTCGTTTGGTCAAACATTTCAAGTCCCAGAATTAATTCCAAAGTGTTGTGGTCAATTATGTCTCTTATGTGTATTTCAACTCAACAAAAATAAAATTTATGAACATTATTTTTATCTAATATAAATGACAATGTTTGGAAAAGATGGTCTTTCTTTGGTATCCCCAAGAACTGGGAATATTGATTTAATCAAATTATTAACACAAAGGCACAGGCTGAACACAGATATAGTTAGCAAATTTAATAGAAATCTTATAATTAATAATTATCCAAGGCCCAGACTGCCACGAGAATCGACTTCGTGGATGTGATTTACTCACAATATATATCCTTAAATAAAACGGCCGTGTATTCCAAAATACAGAAGTGTTTGATTTTATCTCCGGGTCATACAGAATTTCACAGTTCCAATTAAAATAAAATTTTATAAAGAAGGGCGTATCGTTGTATGATGACATGAATGAATTCTAGGGTACCATTGGTCATATTTGAAATTAACCTAGAAGACCTGGAACCCAATTAAATCAGTCTCGTAAAGGAAAATATTATCACATTGGCTGCCGAGAAGCTTTTGTGGAGCACGATTAGCAAACACAAATAAATAATTAATGGGTAAAATTAACAATTGGTTTTGCCAATAGTCTTATATCATGCCACACACACAGAACAGGATTATATATAATAAGCATCAAGGGAATACAACTGCATTTAACCTATGGAACATGGGGAGGTATTTCCTGTCATTATATTAATCTGTCCATAATATTTCTGATACACTTGACCAGCAAGAAGGCTCCAGAGAAAATTTAGCATTTCCCTGCCGTCCAAGCAACCTTCAAGAAAGGTATCAGTATTTTAATCATATGTTTCTACAACATAAGAATGAGGTATTTTCAAGAAAAAATTGGCTTTATACTGATGTTAATAACCAACCAACTTTTTTTTTTTTTGGGATTTAACTAAAAGTATAAATAATGAAAGAATTTTAAAGTTAAGAAACACAAGGCTCTAGAAAATCAGAACAATTTATTGTTTTCCTGTTGTAAAAACGAATTAATTTTGGATGCAAGAATATCAATTCTAGAATATTCTATGGGTGAAAAGTGGTTCACAGATTGTAAAGGGATAAGGACAGTATGAAGAAACTGAAGAGAAAAAAAAGAGAAAGAAGAAGAGGGAGAAAAGAGAAGGAGAGAGGGAGAAGAGAGAGAAGGAGAGGGGAAGAAGAGAGACCAAGGAGGACGGAAAGAAGAGAGACAAGGAGGACAGCGGAGAAGGGAGAAGAGAGAGAAGGAGCGAGAGCGGAGAGGGGAGCGAAAAGAGAGAGATCAATATATACAATTCGGACACAGTGAGATTATAAAAAGAATCAAAAGGTAATTACAAAAATAAATCAATCTCAACGCACCCGAGGAGGAAAACAAAGAACTGGCAAAGTCATTAGAAATATATGTGTCAAGACTATTAACATCGGTTTCAGGGAGCAACATTTAACGAGGAAAGTGGAATAAAGGAGAGAAAGAAAGGAAAAGATTAATTATCGTGGTTGGTCATACATTGACTTTGAAAAAGTTTTACATTTTTCTTTAATAAACTGGAGGAGAGAGTGAAGACATTTCCCAAGGAATTCTGTAATGTTTTTAAAAATTAAGATTCAATTGCATGTTGGAACTCAGGTTTTTGCAGTCTGTAGGAATTTTCACATAAATAAATGAGTTATTGTCTCAACTGTAACCACAAGAAAACCAAGAGTAAAAAATATCTCCGTATTGTTATAAAGTAAAATAATCGGGTTATACAAAAAGGTACATGTTCAGTGTGTGTTCACGAGTGATCCTACCAAACACAAACCGATGGGGGAGATATATAAAGTTATCAGGAAGTAATTTACAACAACTGGAATACAGGGCATTACATGACCAGCGCATTTTTGTAGTCACGCACTTTGAATAAAAATTAATGAGGCTGCACAATCCTAACCGTGGAGCAAAACTATCATTAGGGTTTGATGAAGTGTGGCAGGAGGACATATTGATTATGAAATAGCAAAACGTTGGAAGAAAAACATGAAGCCGATAAAGAAAATGTTGTATAATTGTCTTCTGATACAAATCCAACCTTGGAGAGAAAAAGTTGATAGGTTCCTGCGTGAAGAAGAGAATCAGTGCCTAAAATTGAAACTTGGGCTTGAAAAATTCAAAAAAATTTAGACTCGAATGATGTCATTAAGATTGAAGAGCAATTGCTGAGAATTACATAAACCAATAATCACAAAGTTCATAGAAGGAAGGTTTATTCGCAAGGAAAGTTGGATTATATCTGTCCGCTGATTTAATTGAACTCAATTATGATAAGGGGTAGCAAAGTATGTTTTTAACCGTTATTGAATTGAGGAGTAGATATGCGTGGGTTGTCCCTTTGGAAAAACAAAACAGGTAATACCTTAATGCTATCTTCCAACAAGAATTCGAATAAAAGCAAGAGAAAACCTAAAAATTTGGATGATGGGGTACAGAGTTCTACACACAAAACATTTATAATTTCTTTAAAATAACAACTTACATAACACAGCACCTTTAATGAAGGAAAAGCGGTTGTTATTGACGCGTTTTATCGTACTTTAAAAAGAGAGACTATATAAAAAATTCACTCAAAACTCGGTTTCCTCAACAATGGTTATCTTTAATCCATGGACATTGTAGATAAGTACAAGATACGATTCCATATCTCCAACGAAAAATTAAACAATCAGATGCATTTACAAAATTAAAAATGAAAAAGACATTAATGCCAGAAAGCCTAAGTTCAAAGTTGGTGATAGAGTAAGAATATACAGGTGGAACTCTTCATTTTGAAAAGGTTATACAAGTGATGGACAAAATGACTTTTTTTTAAATTATTGATGTCGTCGTACAGTTCGCTTGGACTTACAAATTATGTGATTTTAAAGGGGGAAGAGATTTTAGGTTCTTTTATTCACAGGAATACAAAGACAAAGATAAATTGAAAAAAGAAATTTGACTCCACCCTCTTTTAAAACTCCCACCCCTTTTGGGACACCACCCAACATAAGCCCACCCACAAAACCCCACCCACAAAAGCACATCCACACAACCCCAACGCACTGCAAAACCCACTCCAAAAGCCACATGGCACGACAAGGCATTGATATTTAAGAGAAAAAAAGGGATGAATTGCAAAATGTCATAATCAATAAGAGAAGAAGAAGACGAC
>CM068953.1:174861971-174880699 GCA_035128595.1 Eptatretus atami | reverse complement strand
ATTTCAGTAAAAACTGGAAAAATGGGGGTGTTCTAAAACTTCTGACCGGTGGAGTAGATTTATATTTGCAGACAGAGATATTGGTGATAAAGGTACGAATCAGAACCCTGATCACAGGTGTCCAGAAATGGGCAACGTCATTATCACTTAGCTGTCAAAACCCAAGATGATAAAATTGTATCCAATTAGTGGTGGGTTATTGTGACTCACATTCCTTGCTCAACAGTGGCATGATTGAATCATCGGACACTAGGTTACCAAGCTTCGATAACCTTAACTTACAGGCTGCTAAACTCCGATAACAAGCTGGTAAGGCAAATGGATGTTTTCAACAAACTGGTAAGAACTGGAAAGAGCAACAACAAATTACTGGAAATATGGCCAGTGGCTAATAACAGTAACTTCGGAGATAAAACAAAGACCGATTTGAACCTTTTGATGTTTGGCACGTTGATTCTCCAACTCTGTCTGCAATGGTTCCAATTTGCCTTCAGCTGCTTCACACCGCTCCTCTGCCTCCGTACATCGTCTCTCGGCCTTCACACACAGCTCCTCGGTCTCCTGAACTTTCTTCTCAGCTACTGCGAGCCTCTTTTCAACATCCATATTCCTCCGTGCAGCCTCCTCGTTTTTCTCCAAAGCCTTGGTGCAGCTTTCCTCAGCCTGTAGCGGCACAGCACAGTAAGAGAACATCACAAATTCTACACAACATGTCGTCATGCGATGAAACCGTTTGAATGCTTTTGTCCATCTTCGTTGCGGACATTCAAACTTTCTGACAATCGGCACCAAACCCTCCAAAGAGAGGTATAATACCAGAACACACTGCTTGAGGAGTGGTCCCCTCATGAAGGAAACTCCATTTCCAAAACTTGTGGGTTTAAAATCAGTGACAAAGCAAGTGGGATGAACCTTTAGTTCATGACCAATCGCAAATACAGAAGTTTTATCTTTTATTTTGTTGTTTGTTTGAGGCTCATGGAAGAGAAAGTTGACGGAGGGTACGAATTGTTAGCAGAGAAACTCTTGGACACAACCAAGTGAATGAATGGACAGGAAAAGAGGAGGGGAGAGAAGGAGGAGGAGAAAAGGAAACACTGCAATGAAAAAGGATGTTGGCAAGGTTTATGTGAAAAGGAAAGGAAACTTTTTCATTCTCGATTAATAACTTGAAAATTCAAAAAGAACAGACTTTTCGTTAAATATTGATCTTCTGCCTTTTTGGTTGCACACAATATCTCACATCTCACCTTCTCTCGTGCCTTACGCTCTCTCTCGAGCTCTGAACCAAGAACACACAGTCTCTCTCCATCACTCCATCCACTCGTTTTCCAAGCAGGTTTCCCCATGATCTTGGTGCCAATAACAGCAAAACTTCCGGCAGCAGGGAAGGTACCACCACACCCAACTGCCGTTTTCCAAGGTGCAACCTCAGCATCTCCAACATTTACAGCACTTTTCAAATCCCACCACACGTGTTGCTCTCTGGTTGCAGTTGGGTCATTTAATAAGCCCAGCTGATCACAAAGACCTGGGGGTGAAGAAGGGTGAGATGGGCAGTGTGGTATTGGGGCAGATTTTCACTTTTTATACCAAAATCTACCAACTTTGTGTCTGCAATAAAGGTTTTGATGAGACAAAATCCTTTTCTGCATCCTTAGTAAACAATTTGCCGTATATAACCTCCGTCCACCTTAGCTCTGAGCTCTCTCTCTCAAGCTCTGAACCAAGAACACATTCATCAGTGTTTGTCTGTTTGTTTGTGAGCTTGATATCTCAAAATGTTGTGGACGGATTCGTATGAAACTTTGTGGGCAGGTTGGGTGTGGAACAAGGATAAACCAAATCAATTTTAGTGAAGATCCAGATCCGGATATGAGAATTTTTTTTTGAAGTGAATCTTCACCATTGAGAGATGGGGCCAAAAATGATATACAGCACGACATCTCAAAAAGTTGTGGACGGGTTATGAGAAAACTTGGCGGAGGAGCTAGTTAGGTGAAAGAACAAGCCAATTAGATTTTGGTTAAGGTCCGGCTGCAGATCCGGTCTATCAGTGGGACACCAAGCAAAGTTTACAGCCTGCCGGAGGTACGCGCTCTAACTTGTGCCGTTCTAGTTATTTTCTGCTTTTGCAGCCGCTGTTGTCACAACGTACCAACCACAAATGCAGCCACCTTAGTAATGGAGGTCGATGTGCACGTCGAACAATATTATGCGGTTTTAGTTCCAATGCATCACAAGATTTGCCATCCAAAGCAGACTATAGGCCTTTTTACACTAGTGTCGAACCCCGGCGACAAACTCGCCCTGGAGCTGCGGAACGTTTTTGACCCTAGCATCGTTTTACACTTGTTCAGCACTGACCACTTTCTATTCGCCCCGGGGTCGACCGCACTGTTTGGGCGCAAAAATCAATCATTTGGGAGGAAAATCAATCAAAAAAAGCCATTGCAAACATTTTAGTTATGACGGACAAGATGAGCTACAAAATCACACATGAAAAGTGAAAAAGGAACAATGTAGGATTGAAAGCCACAGAGAACGTGTGCTTTCATGTTGACCTCTGTACCCCGCATGTTATGTTAATTAGAGATGACGGGGTGAACTCAAACCCCTTTGGCTCACAGTACACTTTTTGCCTTGGGTTAAAAAAACCTCACCCTTGGTCGAAAGCAGGGTTGGGTTGGGACGAGACCAATCTCACTCGTGGACCCAGGGTAAAAACAGCAAGCGCAAAAGCTCGAGTCGGTTCACCCCTGAATAAGTCCAGTGTTAAAAGGCCTTATTTGGAGACCAAAGCTCATCAGTTTGGAATTACATAAAGGGATACTATTTGTGGTTGCAAAAATGGTGGTGGAACCTTTTTCTTTGGGAGGGTTCATTCGTCTTGTACAACACAATTTTCTGCATGATATGAACTGGAAGGTCTTCACTGTGTTTCAGCAGATAATATGTCAGGGTCATGTTGAAAATGAGAAAGCAAAGGAAGTCAAGTTGTATTTTCTCTGTAATAGTCCAAAATGAGGTTGAGGGAGGATCCAAAAAACAAACAAACAAACAAAAAACAGTCGTTTCATGAACAAGGAAACGAGGCTGCAAGAATCTTTGCAATCCAGTGTTCGTGTTTGTTTCGTGTGCAGCCTGAGGCTGCTGGTTGCATCATTTTCTGGAAGCGCAGCTGTGGTGCCGCTGATGCCCCCCGTTACCAGTAAGCTGGTACTCATTTTGCTGACCTCGGAAGGATGACAGGCTGAGTCAACCCACCTGGTGTTATTTCAACGGTATGACGGGCTCAAACTCAAGATCCTAAGATCTTGAGCCAGCCGCCTTAAACTTTAAGCCAACACCAGGCTTGCAATCCAATTAGAAGGCACGACTACGTAAAGGGATGTTTATGATGTTCCTGAAATCATACTTGTAACATTGTTGGTGTATTGCTGCATGATGAAAAGTGGTAACCAGAGGCATGAGAAAATTCTGACATGACGAGCCCCATGCGTTACCCCACCAAATAATCCCATGTGGAAACTAGAACGGCACAAAAGGTACATGGTCGTCGATAAGTAAACTGGCAGGATAACCTAAAGCAATGTACACTAGCCTCGGAGCTAGCCTAGGGATGAATCTCGACCCAGCTATAAACTGTCATCCCCAGAATATGGTGCCTTCCACAAAGAGGAGACGAGTTATCGTGGCACCCGGAACAAATTCCAGATTCTTGCTCTAACCTACATGGGCACTGCATCATTGGCATTCCCATGCTCCCAGCAATGATGCAAAGTCAGGACCACGTGCTGCACACAAGAATGACGATGAGTAGACAGAGATATTAAAAGAAAGCGATTAGGCTTGGCTTGAACAGCCAGAATGTCTCCTTGCAGCACGTCCCATTAAGTTAGGGATGGCGGCTCATGGGGTGTACACTCAGCTGAAGTATCGGGCACCCGGATTAAAGGCCCAGTCACACCTTGACGTTTTAGCCAACGTATGCCGATTTTTGAAAAATTTGTCTTTAAACGCTGCACACGTTGAATACGTTATGGGTAAGTTTTGATAACATTGAGAGCACGCTGGAAAACACTGCCATACGTCGTTGCACGCTGGCTTTAAACGTTGTACTTTTCGGTTGTCCTCAAATTTTTGCATGCTTGAAATTTCACGACGTATGCCGGCGTATGACTCACACGTTCCACTACGCTGGCCATAAGTTGTAGGCACGTTATGCGATCGTTGACAGACGTCAACATGTTACTTGTAAGTTAATCATAAGTTGCGACACCGCGAGGTAATGTTTAGCGTACCCGAAACTTATTCCTAGCCTATGAGTAACGTGTTGTGGCGACGTTACGCGATCATTGACACACGTCGACACACGTTACTTTTAAGTTACTCATAGGCTGAAAGACGTCGTATATATGCTTAGCGTGCCTGAAACTTATTTATAACCTATCAGTGACATGTTGCTAACACGCTACGCGATCGTTGACACACTTCGATACTCCTTGCTTGAAAGTTACTTATACGTCGAATCATGCCGAGTTATTGTTTAGGGCAAAAGAGGCTTTTATCTAACCTATGAGTGACGTGCTTTGCACCTGTGTGTAACGCACCTCCGCCGCATACTGGCGTATGTAGACGTATTTGACGTTTACCGGAGACTACAGAACTTAACGAACGAGTTCCCAACCTACAGATACCAGATAATGATGTAATGGCAGCGATTAGGGGAATTGGTAAATAAAAAGGGGTTTCACAGGAGGAACCCGTCAGTGTTGCAGACTACATAGCGAGTACATGTCCATGACATTACGAGAGATGGAGTATCGGCAACGATGACACTACAATATCTACCTGTCTCCAACATCAGCATACCCTCATCGATTTGGCACTGCACCAGTTGCGTGCGCAATAGAACCGAGAGAAGAAGACGTGAACGGAGGAGAAGGTACTGGGTGACACCATGGATCGGGATTTGATTTGCACCGATAAGATTTGCACCGATAAGATTTGCACCGATAAGACACCAGTTGATTTGCACCGATAAGAACACGTTAAGTGTAAACAATTGCGATTGTTTGGCGCAGCGTCTATTTTCAATAGTGGAGTTTGAGCGATTTGCACGTTGAATAGAAACGCTTCAAATTTCCGAGCGCCAGCGTCAAAAAACAAAGGCGAGTGACAGCAATTTAAATCGTTCATTGTAAACAATTAAAATAGTTGAGTGGCACCGTTTAAAGTCGTTGAGTGTAAAAAAATCCAATTGTTGAGCGCAACGTCTACTTTCAATAGTGGAGTTGCAGCCATTTAATCTTTGAGTGGCAGCCTATGAATAGCAAAACCACATCACCGGCAAAGATAAACTCCGCACGATATGGATAAGTTAGGCTATCGTTGGGCATAGGTTGTGAACGCCGGCACACGATAATTATTCGTTGGTATACCGTATCTATAAGGTATCGAAGCGCTCTATGTACATTATTAGTACCTTGAGCATTTGTCCAACTCGTTATGAATACACCTAAAACGTAAAAACAAGCCATAGCTCATTGTTGAAAAACCCCAAAAAATTAGCCGCGAAGAACTTCGAACAATGGTGCAAAGATGTCTCCTACCCGTGGACACGCGGACGCAAGGAGGATCCATCATCACCCACACCCTCCCATCACACTCACCTACTACTGCAACATGAACAAACTACTACTAATACTGATACTGATACTGATACTGTTACTGCTGACATGGACATCGACTCAAAAAGGAGTCGAAAACACTGATGGGTTCCCCCTTGTGAAGACCATTTTTATATACCAATTCCCCAAAACGCTGGGAACACGTCATTATATGGCAGTTGTAAGTTAGAAACACGTTCATTTAGTTTTTTTGTCGACCGGAAGACGTCGATGGAATACGTCTAAATACGTCAATGTGCGTTGGGACTACGTAAAGAATTGGTTCAAAGCACGTCAAACATAAGTTAGAAATAAGTTTCGCGTAAAAAAGACATTACCGCGACGTGTTTCGACTTATGAGTAGCTTACAAGTACCTTTGTCGACGTGTGTAAGCGTCCGCATATCGTGTGTACAACTTATTCCCATCGATGCGGACGTGTGTCATACGCCAAGTACGTCGTAAAATTTTGAACATGTTAAAATTACTTGACGTACTCCACCTTCACTACGACGTATGATAGCGTACTTTAGCGTTCTATTCACGTATACCAAACTTGCCCATACCGTATTCGACGTACGCCAGCGTTTTCGACACATTTTTCTTAGGTCGGCATACGCTGGCAAGATCGCCAAGGTGTGACTGCGATGTTGACACTTCCATTTCTGCGGCGGTTATGATTTGAATCGTTGTGCGTCAGCCTTTTAATAGGCTACGTCACGTCATCGTCGGCGATACGTGCAGTGCGCTATGAATAAGTTAGACTATCGTTGGCATAGGTGTGTAGGCCAACAACAGGTTCAGCTTGTTGGTATAAGTTAGCTATAACATAACGAAACGTTCTGTGTCCGTTACTAATACGTTATACATAAGACCAAGTCGTTATGAATACGTCCAATCTTTTTTAAAAAACATCAAAGTCAACGTAAGCCAGCGTTTTAACATACATTTTAATACGTTGCCATCGCTGGCTAAAACGTCAAGGTGTGACTGGGCCTTAAGGACCAACGGTCAAAACCTCAGCCACACCTCATTTTTCCACAGCAGGAAACGTGATCTTATCACCTTTTGGTTGGTACACTCTACTATTTATCTGGTCTGCCGATGAAGACGGACACAAGACTGCACAGATGCCTGTATTCTGATCTTTAATGTCTTGGTAATCCAGTAACCCAACAGCATCAGCAGTCATCGCAAGACATCAACAGAGTACCAGTCACCGCAATGCATGGAACTACCATCACAAGTAGACCAAAGTCAGTTGAGGCAGACAGATTACCCTCTCCCCAAAGGTCATTCCTTACCCAGCTTGGTTTTTTTTTCTTCCCAGACAATGCAATAGCGACGCAGCAATTCACCCGAGTCTCGCTCAATTTCAAGAAACTTGTATGCCAAATCCTTAACACTGGTGCCTTCAAGAGGACTTGAGCACACAACCTCTGGGATTATAATGTATTATCCTCCTCAACAATTGACCACCACTGCACCTAAACAATGGCCAGTTCTAACTTTGTGTTTTATTTGCTGCTTGAAATTACAAAAGTTTCGATGACACCTCCATATTTCAAACCAACAAATGAAATTAACAATAATCAATCAGATTGAAAGTAAAATCATAAAAACAAAGGGACAGACGCATATTCACCAGTGGTCTTGGTTTGTCCTGGAGCGGGACAGGGTGGTTGGTTCAACAAGGGATTTTGTGGGTGACGTGAAAGGTTCGAAGTCGTAGTGGAGGGAGCAACGCCGTGTTCAAAGGCAGATGGGGGTAGAAGAGGCTCCTGCGTACCTGGTATACAATATCAAATGTTAGAATTTACAATCACAATGTACAAACAAAACCAGCAAGAGAAAACAAATACAATATGATTTAGATGACTGTAGTTTTGGACAAGTCAACTCACGTTGAGATGCTGGTTCATCCAAAACGCTCAGTCTTCCATCAGTACAGGTCCTAAGTGTCATAATCATGATCATTATTATCAGCTGTGACAAGAATCAATGAGAGAGAGAGAGAGAGAGAGAGAGAGAGAGAGAGAGAGAGAGAGAGAGAGAGAGAGAGAGAGAGAGAGACGGAGACGGAGACGGAGACGGAGACGGAGACGGAGACGGAGACGGAGACGGAGAGACAGAGAGACAGAGACAGAGACAGAGACAGAGACAGACAGAGACAGACCCCAGTGTGAAGCGTGTGGCAATACTGTACAACAATATAATTTCTGACTTGTCTGGCATTTAGGAATATTTATGAATAGCACCGGGAGAGTGGTTTGTGATGAAAGTGAGATGGCAGGTGTATTAAACAGGTATTTTTCTTCAACTTTTCCACAAGAACAGTCAGGAGAATTGCCAATAACTGAGAGTATCAAGGGGAGGAAGGGCTTTTACAGAAGATCCAGGTTGGAGTGGAGAAAGTAAAGGAACAGCAAGGTAATCTAAGAGAAGATAAGGCTCCGGGTCCAGATAATATGCAACTGAGAGTATTGAGAGAGGTGAAGGTGAGTGAGATGTTAACAGATATTTTCAATAGCTCACTGGAGTCAGGACAGGTACCGGAGGATTGGAGAGTAGCAAATGGAATCAAAATAAAGACCAATTACTGCACGGTAGTCCCAAGAAGGAAGCTAGACATAACAATACACACACACACCTATTATGTACTCTATCGAGTGCAGCCTGTGGCTGCTGGTTGCATCATTGGTTGGGACGTGGCTATGCCGCTGATGCAGTGTCCCCTTACCAGTACACTGGTGCTCATTTTGCCGACCTCGGAAGGATGACAAGGCTGAGTCAACCCCCTGGTGTATTTTAATTCAGCGGCCAACGGGGCTTGAACTCAGGACCCGAGGATCACAAGCCGCCACCCTAACCACTAAGCAAACACCAGGCTCACCTATTATATACTGGTAAGTACTTACAAAAGCAATTATATTTGAAGTTATAACCTCAACTTATATGCAAATATGCAATTGACTGATTTCCCAACTGCAAGGATCATCACCTGGGGACCGTTCTTCCTCAAGGTTTCAATCCTTTCAGCCCAGGACCTCTCCAAACGGAATCATCATTTAAGAAAGGATCCAGAGAATAATTGGGAAACCATAGACTTGTTAGTTTGACTTCAGTTGTGGGGAAAGTGTTGGAGACATTAATTGAGGACCGGATGAGGAACCATTTAAACAAACACAAACTAATTAAAGGGAGTCGGCATGGGTTTACCAAAGGTAGTTCCTGTTTTACAAATATTTTAGAGTTATATGAGGCAGTGTCCGATTGGGTGGATGAGGGAAAGGCAGTGGACAAAGTATATCTAGATTTTAAGAAGGCACTAGACGACCTGTGAACCCGTTGGGTTCCCGTTGTGACAGCGGTTGATGAAAAAAATCATTTCAAGAAAAAAAAGAAGATAGCTCCAGCGAACTATACCGCTGAGGTTGTTTGCATTGATCAAATTCTCCTGAAGAGTACTTGATTGAATCGGGAATTGATTTTTAAATAATTTTTTTCGTTGCCCGATTTGAACGAAACTTGATACTGCACACCGCAGGAGAATCGTGAGCAAGGTGGCACTAAAAAATCTGTGCTATCGTGTACTGTTTTGGCTGTATTTCGAGAACATACTTACATACATATATACAAGAGGAGAGTTTTAGCAATATATAGATAGATTTGATAAGGTACCACATCGGAGGTTGTTAGCCAAAGTGAGGGCTTGTGGAGTGGCTGGTCAGGTAGCTAATTGGATTGCAAACTGGCTTAGTGGTCAGAAGCAAAGAGTGGGAGGATGTCTTGCTGAGAGGATGATGTAAGTTATTTCATTAAGAATCACTGAACCTCCACCATGTTTGACTGTGGGGAAGGTGTTCTTTTCTTTGAAGGGTTCATTTTGTTTTCTGTAAACATAGAGATGATGTGCTTCACCAAAAAGCTCTAATTTGGTTTCATCTGTCCGCAGGACATTCTCCCAGAAGGAGTTTGGCTTGTTCAGGTGTGTTTTGGCAAACTCCAGTCGTTCTCGTTCTCGTTCTCGTTCTCTCTCTCTCTCTCTCCTCTCTCTCCTCTCCCTCAGCAGTGGGGTCCTCTTTGGGTCTCCTACCATAGAACCCCCTTTCATTGAGTTGGCGACAGATGGTGCGAGTTGAAACTGTCGTAACATGTGTTTGAAGGTCAGCTTGAATCTGTTTGGTAGTTGATCGAGGTGCTTTCTTCATCATTTGAACAATGTTCGATCAAGTTTTCTCTTGCGGCCTTGTCCACGAAGGTTGGCTTCAGTGCCCTGGGCCTCAAACTTCTTGATAACATTGCGTACGGTGGAAACAGGAACATCAAGGTCTCTGGAGACGGACTTGTAGCCTTGAGGTTGTCCATGATTGGCAACAATCTTGTGGCTGACCTCCTCAGACAATTCTCTGGTTTTCTTTCTTTCTTTTCTCCATGCTCATTGTGGTACACACAGTCACACAAAACAGCAGAATGACTCCTTTTCTCCATTCAAACTGGTTCAATGAGTTATTTTTATATTGCAGGCACCTGCAACTCACCGCAGGTGAGTTCAATTCCGAAGTAAAGGAGAATCACCTGCTTGAAATCTCATTATTTCTCACAACTTCTAAAAGGTGCGAATAATATAGTCCGGGCCATTTTAGGATTTGTGTGTGGAACAAGCTAAGATTTAGTAATTTTTTTTGAAGTTGAATAAGCTGTCCACTCAACTGGATAGTTATTCTGCACTTATATTATTTTATCCCTTCACTTGATTATCTTAAACATTTCTATCACATCTCCTCATAACCGCCTCCTTTATAGTGTATAAAGCCGCGTCTCCTTCAGCTGCTCCTCGTAGCGGAGTCGAGCTAACACTGAGGAGAACAAAAACAAAAACAAAAGAAAAATAAGAAAAGGTCGCAAGGACTGGTACAAAATAATAATAATAAGAAGAAGAAAGTGTACAAAAGACGAACTCAGGCAGATACTAACCTCTTATTCCAGTCAGCGGATTCAGCCATCAGGCGTAAACGGCAATGGGATAAGAAATCCCGCTGGAACACCCATTCACAAATAGGGAACGGAACTTCGAACGAGAAGGAACCACCGATGCACTAACTGCGCATGCGCACTGCCTCTGACAGGAAGTACAAATCGCAGCACGAATCACCTCGTTTGCCTTTTCAAACTCGAAGCGCCGCAGTTGCTGCAAATTAAAATGAACGTTTTTATGTAAAGTTATTTCGTTAAGCAACCGAATTGTTTAAGACGAACCGATCGATGTCAATTGCTCGTCCACTGGACAACGGGAGTTGCATTTAACTTCAAAATTAAAACCAAAATACTCAATAACCAATGAACAGAAGGGGGGCGGAGCTAAAATATAACACTGAACAACCAATGAAGAAAGGGGTGGGGTGGAGCTAAAATATAACACTGAACAACCAATGAAGAAAGGGTGGGTTGGAGCTAAAATATAACACTGAAACAACCAATGAGAAAGGGTGGGCGGAGCTAAAATATAACTGATCAAACCAATGAACAGAGGGGGCGGAGCTAAAATATAACACTGAACAACCAATGAGAAAGGGTGGGCGAGCTAAAATATAACACTGAACAACCAATGAAGAAAGGGTGGGTGGAGCTAAAATATAACTGATCAAACCAATGAACAGAGGGGCGGAGCTAAATATAACACTGAACAACCAATTAAGAAAAGGGTGGGTGGAGCTAAATATAACTGATTAGCCAATGAATGAAAGGGGGCGGAGATAAAATATAACACTAAACAACCAATGAAGAAAGGGTGGGTGGAGCTAACATATAACTGATTAGCCAATGAACAGAAGGGGCGGAGATAAAATATAACATGAATAACCAATGAACAGAGGGGGGCGGAGCGAAAATATAATGTAAACGTTTTTAAACGTGAGATGTACCAATGGCGTCTGGTTTACAAGTTCGTTTGGGGTTTTTTTTTGTATACATAGTCGAGGCTCATATGAGAGCGAAACACACACAGCAAGGGGGCATGAGACAAGAGGGGCGGGAGGGGAAGGACAAAACAGTGGGGGACAGAGACATCAGGAGATCTGTGGAAGGGAGAGGGATGGGAACATGGGGAATACAAGATGGACATTAGTTACAGGACTTTCAGGAAGGAAAGCAGGGAATTTGAAGGAGCCTGATGGATGGATTATGGGCCAGAGGGGAGAGCAGTACTCCATCAGGCTGAGGATGAAAGCTTTGTAAGGGTCAGGAGCTCAGGTGAACCAAGGAAGAACTTTGCACGACGGAGGATTCCAGTCGGCGACTGGCTTTGGAGGCGAGGTTTGAAATGTGGCTTTCACAGGAAAGGTCATGGCAGATAGTGAGACCCAGAAGCTTGAAAGAAAGGACTTCTTCCAGAGGATTGTTGAGTAAGTGGATGGTGGAGGTTTCTAAACGGTCCTTTCGAAGAACATAGTGAGAGTGTGAGATTTGTCGCGATTGAAAGACATGTTCCACGTGTTGGACCAGTTTGTGATTTTACCCAGACCTGAAGTGAGAGAAGAAGCTGCTGCTTGCTGGTCTGAGGGAGACGATGGTACGGCAGAGGGTGGAGTCATCAGCAAAGAGATATAGAGGATGTTCCAGAGAGTCGGAGAGATCATTGATGAAAACAGAAAAAGAACAGGGCCCAGAACGCTACTGAGGAACTCCAGCCTGGACAGGAAGGGGGGATGAAAGAACTCCATTTAGGGCCACACATTGACTGCGACAGGAGAGGAAGTCTGCGAGCCATGAGTGGAGATGGCCTTGGATACCATAGGAAGAGAGTTTGGTGAGCAGGGCAGGGTGCCAGACAGTGTCAAAAGCACGTGATATGTCTAGGGATATGGCTCTGATTTAATGTCTGGCATTGAGGACCTCCATCCATTGTTGGGAGAGCAGAAGCAGTATATCCAGGGTGGAGTGACTGGTCTGAAACCAAATTGATGATCAGAATCAAGCCATTGGAGAAGAGGAAGGATTTGATGCTCTGAAGCGATGATGGATTCCATAACCTTGCTGATGATTGGAGAAGGCTGATTGGTCTGTAGTTGCAGGGATGTGTTTTGCACCTTTTGCTGATTTCCAAGCAGATGGCGGCATGACTTGAGCATCTGATGAATACAGCATCCAGTTTGTTAAGATCTTTGGGGGTGCCATCAAGATATATTGTGAGCTATTTGTGGTGAATGATTGTACGTACAAACTCGATGCTATATTCGTGGAATACTTACCCCGCGCAGTCTTGAGAAGGACTCGGTGCGAGCCAACTCTTCTGTCGGCACATTTGCAATTAAAGAAATTAAATCCAATCAAATGGAATACCAAATAAAATAGTCCTGCATTGGAGTCATCAGAAGGAACCCGAACAACAAAAAGCAAAGATGGTCATCAGGAGGAATCTGGAGAGGATTCGGGTTTCAGTTGCGGCTCCTCTACCTCAAACCCATCCAGGCACAGCCAACTGAGCCTTATTCAAAAAAAAAAAAATACAATAAAAAAGAACTCAGATTAAAAAAAAAAAAAAAATTCGGCTGCCAGACGATGCATCGATCAGGTTGAAATTTAAAACATATATCCCAATCACTACTCGATCATAATTTTGAAGTTTCACGTCGATTGGTGCGGTGGTTCAAGAGAGAGATTTTTAAAATATTCCTTCAATCCAACATGGCTGCCAAACCATGTAATTGATCAATTATATTCATGAACAACCTGGTGTCCCCGGGCTTGCGGAACGTGCGTGCATGCGTGTGTGTGTGTGTGTGTGTGTGTGTTGTGTGTGTGTGTGTGTGCGTGCGTGTGCACGTCATTGGTTGTTATCTCCAGATGCGAGTTTCAGAAGGTGGAAGGGAGTCCTCCAAAGGTGTTCTCTTACCAATCAGCTCGCTAGCAGTTGCCAAGCCAGTCGTTCCTTATCAACGTTTTTGAATGAAGTGCTTGCTTGATGTTTAAGCCGCTTGGTGAGGGCTCTCCAAGAAACGTGGTAACTGAACACACCCCTGATCCTTAACATAAATCAACAGACATAGGCGCCTCATTCATTCTGGGAAGTTAGACAAGTTAGGTTGATAGATAGAGAGATACAGAAGACTGGGCTTGTTGGCGACCCCTCACTCACCCGACGCAAGCTTGCTGGCTAATGTGGTCCTGACGTGAAAAGGGGAGAGGGGGGTGAAAGAAGAGAGGGTGATTATGTCATGCGCCACGGATGCGTAGAGGAAATCGTGAATGCGTGTCAGTACATTTGCTCTGAACGAGTCAAAGCGAAATCGTTGATAACTCTGTGCGTTCAAAATAAACTATTAGAAGTTGGGAAAGAAGGAGAAAGATGGTGTAAATCTATCAGTGTGAAAGAGCTCCGTGGCTGGTTGGCTCGCTCTGAAGCTGGTTCGATCACTCACTCCGGAGCCTGTCTGCTCCTTGGCTCGTCCTCGCTTGGCTCAATCTTTGAGGACTCCTTCAGGTCTCTCTGCTTCCTGGACTTACGACCCTCTTTGCTGCGCAACCCAGACTTATTAAACCTCCTGGCCGAGTGTGGGCTGAGGGACTGGGCAGCTCCCCATGCAGCTTCCTAATTGGCATGCCAAATCCTCAACTGCTTCTGCCCCCCGCTCTCTCCCCCAGTACCACAGAGCCTTTTCTCCTCCTCATCGGCCCCCCCTCCCGAGCTATTCTGCAATCACCCACTCTTTCAACAACTCTCCCAACCTCCCCCCCCCCCCTTCTCCTTGTCCTAACCTCCCTCCTCCCCCCCCCACCCCTTCACCCAAACCTCCTCCCATCCCTCTTCATTAAAAGTGTGACCTCCAAATTCCGGGGCTTCGCTCAAACCTTTCAGATCTTTCCATACAAGTTGCAACTGACAAACCAGACATAATCTGCCTAACAGAAAACTTTCCTCCCTAAAGACGTCTCCGACTTCCAAGTATCTCTCCCTGGTTGCTCCCTCCTCCGGTATGACAGACCTGAGCCTCGTCCTGTGGAGAGTTGCTCTCTTCATCAAAGACTCTATTCCTCACTCTCCATGCACTGCCCTCACTCCCCCACACCCCCAGGATACCTCTGGCTACGGCTTCCTCTCCACTCCCACCTCATGTTTATATGTGTACTGTCATTCCACCAACAGTGATGAATCCATATACACCTCACTTATCCGAAAACATGGACCAACTTCTTCTTCTCATCCAAACTCTCTCTTCCTCAAATCTGGTGACTTCAATTGTCATCACGCCAGTTGGCTGCGTGTTGGGTACCTCTCTCACTTGTCACCCCCCCCCCATCCACTTTCTCAACAATCCTCTGGAAGAAGTCCTTTCTTTCAAGCTTTGTCTGGTCTCACTATCTGCCATGATCTGTTCGAAATCCACATTTCCAACCTCGCCTCCAAAGCCAGTCGCGACTGGGAATCCTCCGTCGTGCAAAGTTCCTTCCTTGGCCACCTGGAGCTTCTGACCACCATACAAGGCTTTCATCTGCAGCCTTATGGAGTACTGCTCTCCCCTCTGGGTTGGTGCTCCTGCCTCCCACCTTTCTCAGCCACCTCTTATCATCCCCCATCCAAATCCTCGATCTTTTCTACCCCCGTTAATCCACCCCAAACCCACCTCCTTCAAATTCCCTGCTTTCCTTCCTGAAAGTCCCTGTAATGTCCATCTTGTATACCCCGTGTTCCCCGTCCCATCCCTCTTCCTTCCACAGATCTCCTAATGTCTCTGTTCCTCACTGTTTTGTCCTTCCCACTCCCACCCCTCTTGTCTCATGCCCCCCCTTGCTGTGCGTTGTGTTAGCTCTCATACGAACCTCGAGAAGGTGGACAAGAAACAAAAAACAAAAGGGGATGGGAGGAGGGGAGGGGGACAAAGTGAGAGGTGGCTGGGCCACTGACCAAATTATAGCATCCCCATTTCAATTTCTGGCAACCAGCCCGATTGGAATACAGTATACCAAAAATGTCATCCAAATACACCAAATATTGCTGATGTCGTCCCATAAAAGTGTCGCACAAACAAATTGGTAACAACTCAAAATGTCAGAATCTCTTGACAAAGGACAATGTTATCTTTCGACGACTTGCAGGATCCATGTCAATCTGCCGATACCCACTCTTCAGATCTTGGGTGCTAAACATATCTGATCCAGAAATGGCATCCAAAGTGTCATCCAGCTGAGGCAAAACAAACCAAATTTAGTTCATTGGTCCACCCACTCCACATGCGACTGACAGGAAGGGTCATGTTATTATCATGTCTGGGGTATATAGATTACAGTAAATATAGGCTCGGGTCCATTATGCGTTTGTCCAAGGAAGAAAACCCCCTTGGGGAGAGGGGATATTATCAGCCCCCGTTGGACTTCGTCCGAAATGGGAGATTATGGATTTGGTCGAGATTTTCGTGTCCATGTGTGCGTGCGTGCATCCACAACCATATCTCGGACATGTATGGACCGATTTTATTCATACTTGGCAAAAAGACAACACATGAGGGTATACATGCGCACGTCATTTTTTTTTCGACATCAGATCCAAGATGGCCAACTGGCAGCCATTTTGTTACTTAAACGTGTCCCAAACCATGCATGGCCCGATTTTGTTCAAACTTGGCACAAGCACAGTACACAATGGCATTATTCTGTACTGTGCATACACTTGCATCTAACTTTATTATATAATTGATCAAAGATGGCCAACTGGTAGACTGGCGGCCATTTTAGTTGTCAAAAAAAAAAACCCAATGTTGAACACGTCCTCAACGATTTCTCGGCCAAACATTTACCGATGTTGCTCAAACTTGGCACCCAGATAATGAATGAGGGCTTACATATGCACGTCATTTTTTTCGACATCAGATCCAATGTGGCCGACTGGTGGCCATTTTCGTTGTAAAAGAAAAACCCTTTTGTTGAAGACGTCCTCAACCATTTCTCGGCCAAACATTTACTGATGTTATTCAAACTTGGCACCCAGATAATTAATGAGGGCTTACATACGCACGTCATTTTTTTCGAGGTCAGATCCAATATGGCCGACTGGTGGCCATTTTGTAACTTAAATGTGTCCCAAACCATTTCTCAGACATGCATGGTCCAATTGCTACAACCTCCATCATCCGACCCTTAGTTTTCCTATTAAGTTTGGTTGAGATTGGATAAGTAACAACCGAATGTATCACGGTCAGACAGCCAAACACCAAATTGAGTGTTTTAGTATGATGACATTTAGCCTGAGATAACAAAAACGAATTAGGCTGGCAGGGTGGTCTAGAGCAGGGGGTCGCCAACACGTAGATCGTGAGCGAATGGTAGCTCGCTGGCTGCCAATGAGTAGCTGACATTAAAACGTGGAAAAAAGCAACATTCACATGGTCAAAACTAGCAGGGCACTCGGTAGAGCGCATACCTCCACCACGTAATGCCTGATCCATGAGAACATATCAGGCCCAATACATTTTTGAAATATCATGCTGTATATTGTTTTTGGCCCTATCTCTCAATGGTGAAGAATCACTAAAAAAGTGAAATAATTCTCGTATCCAGATCCGGATTCCGATCTTCACCAAAATCGAATCAATTCGCCGTGGTCACACACCCAACCTGTCCACCAAGTTTCATCCGAATCCGTGCACAACTTTTTGAGATATCGTGCTATATATCATTTTTGGCCCAATCTCTCAATGGTGAAGAATCACTTTTAAATTCTAGTTGTCGGATCCGGATCCAGATCTTCACCAAGATCTAATCGGTTCGTTCTTCTCACACAAGCAATATCGGTCAATATGTCCTGAGGTAAAGTTGTAGTACTCATTACGTGCTATGAACCTGCAAAGTTTCATTCGGATCGATGCACTCACCTGCTTGCTAGGGGACCTTCAATTTTCGCCAATTTTCGGGCATACCCCGTTTGTAGGGGGCGCTGCGGGTAAACTATTTCATATATCACAAAAACCGGAATATATTTGGTAGAGCATCACCTGTAGATGATGCATGCCAAATTTCATAAGCCTACGTGGGATAATGGCTTTCCGAATTGATTTCGCGTGAACGGTACCGATTTTGAAGGTTTTTCGGCTGTTGCTAGGGAACCAAAGCGTCCCTAGCAACCATCACAATTTCCAAAGCACTAGGTCATAAGATGTACCTCCCACCCGAGTTTGGTCAAAATCGGCCCACGTTTACTACCAATTATGCTGATGACAAACGAACAAACATCCAAACAAACAGACAGAATTACTGACAATAAGGGTCACCTATTTCGGCGACCCAACAAACAAACAAGAAGACGACATCATCCAGAGCACGACACAAAATCCATAAAACCAATTTGACCTCAAAAATAATTGGTGGTTGACTTCAATGACCAAATATACAACTTCAAATTTCAAGTGAATCGGATAAAAATTGACAATATTAGAAATTTGGCCTATGTTGACCTTTTGGCCAATGTGGACCTCGAAAATAATTGGTGATTGAATTCAATGACTTGATTTGAAAATCCTCATCAAATTTCAAGTCAATAGGATGAAAATTGAGGATTTTAGAAATACCACCTTAGTTGTTGACCTTGGGCCTATGTTGACCTTTTGACCTATATGGACCTCAAAAATAATTGGCTGGTTGAATGCAGTGACCGGAAATATAAATCCTCTTCACATTTCAAGTCAATCGGATAAAAATTGAGGATTTTAGAAATACCACCTTAGTTGTTAACCTTGGGCCTATGTTGACCTTCTGACCTCAAAAACAATAGGCTTCTTCCTTATGACAAACTCTACCATGTGGTGAAGTTTCTAGCCATGTGAACAAACAGAGTAACAAAATCGACTGACCAATATACTTGAAAAAATCTTTGATTTTGCAACTCACAAACAGAGAGAAAGGGGTGAAAACATAACCACCATCACCTTCGGTGGCGGAGGTAACAATTGATGCATGGTCTTAATAAAGACAGTAACACAATAATAAAGTTAATTTTGTTGTAACACTTACCACAACAATCTTGAGTCCAAGTTTCCATATGTGTGCTGACTGGGCTTAACAACAA
>CM068953.1:174851238-174861946 GCA_035128595.1 Eptatretus atami | reverse complement strand
CCCCCCCCCCCCTTTATCCATGTTTTTGTGTTGCCTGTGTACCATTTCAGCTTTAATGCTTTGTTGAAGTTCCTTGGACAGATGTTTTTGTTTTTTAGCCTTTGCTAATTGTATGAGATGAGGTTTCATTTCATGGATTTATAATTTTATTGAATAATATTACGATCTCATTGCCTGAAGGATTGTCCCTTACGTCGTAATTTAACTCGGTGTAATCGGTGAGACATTTATCGTTTGTATATCCAGCCCTTCTTGTGGTTCCTTGCCCCGTTTCATTCCTGCACACATTGTTGTCTGTCCCCTCCATGGCATTTGTCATTTGACTACATTACACTTAATGTAAACTTCAATTCACATTTGGTTTATTCGTGCTGTAAGCCTGATCCTTAATAATGTGTAAGTGACGATGTGCAAATTTGACATTGGTGATTTAATTTGCAGGGTGTTTTTTTTTTTTGGTTTGCAGTGACACATGATCGCTGCAGTAGGCAGGCACGGAGCCAGCGGGAATACATGTTGAAGGCGTTGGAATTGGCGAGTCGAAGGTTTGATGGGATAATCTGATTACTGTACACTCGTGGGGGTGTTTGAGCTTTCACACGTCGATGTAAGTGTGAAAACTCAAATGTAGCAAATTCATGTGGCTATAAAAGCCGAGACGGACGGTATGAAAGCATAGAGAGTTTGGGAAGAGGGGAAGGGAAAATGTTGAGGTTATCTTTGAAGGAGTTGTCTCCTTGCATCCGTCTTTGCAACTCTCCTTCCAAACACCAAAATTGTATTAATGGCACACAGGGCTGCGTGACGCCTGAAGGCCCTCAATTAGGTTTGCTTCGGCCATTTTTGGAGAGCGCTAAAATGTGTGGTGCTGGGAGGGAATGTCTGGGAACCAGAATAAGTGCTCAATTGGGGATATGAGCAGAGTTATAAAATCTGGCCTACATTGATTTTCTCAGGACTTCTGTGGTGAATGTGCGGCCATGTGATTTTGAGGACTTGACAATTAATGAATATGTCATGACAAAATTTTGCCTGAACATGTGCTGGAATTGTGCGCCTGATGTTGGCTTAATGGTTCGGTGGTGGGCTTGGATCCTGAGTTCAAATCCCCCTCGGCTGTTGAATTAATACCAGGTGGGGTTGACTCTGCCTATCATCCTTCTGAGGTCAGCAAAATGAGTGCCAGCTTGCTGGTATCCTGTGTCAGAGTGGCGACCCGTCCAGGATTGTAACCAATAACCAAGGAGACTGCTTAGGCAGCACCAAGCTCTGCACAGTGTATGGTCCAATGGATGGATGTGCTGGAATTGAAGTCGCACAGTTCCAACGGGCTCATAGAGATGGTCCTCGTATCTAAACTATCAGAGTACCCACCCGATGGGCGATCCTGTTTCAAGCGTGCAACACGTTCGTCTGATGCATCCCTTTTTATTAGGGGGTATATAGGCAACAGAACGCTGCTCAATCACTCCCAATGTTTTTTTTTTTTTAAGGACCACTGCACTGTAGCTTATCTGGGCCCTGGCCCAATGTTGTAACCCAAATTTGGGAGCATTCTGACTGGTGGTCTGAAGAAGAAGATTTTTGAGGAATTTACTAAGTCTGCCATTTTTGACCTACTTAAAGTCACATGACCGGAACGAGCTTTGCAATCCCCGATAACAACGGGAGCGCAACGTTGCTGCCAACTTTCAGCGGTTTGGCGGAGAAGCCGAAATGGAAGACGGATGGACGGACGGACATGGCACGATGACAATGCCCGTTTTTTCTGAATTTCCAATTCCAGATAAGCTAATAACTTGGGTTTCTGCACATGAATGAAAAATATGTGTACTGCTTCTGTACATATATAATACATCATTGTTATATAGCTCACATAATTCCAATTGCACCGGCGCATCTAGGCTGATACCGGAGAACCTGAAGCCTGAGGCTTATATGTACCGTCGTCTCCTTCATGAGGCTCATGATGCCCATCGACTCCAACCTTTCGATATTTGATGATCCTTTAACAGTCACTCAGGTTGTTTTACATTGAACGGAAAACCTATAGGAGGGCATGGCGACTGTGCATATGACGCTTCTCTTAGGCTTAGGCTTTCTAAAATGGCGGACATATGATTATTTTTTTTCAGGTTACAATTGTGTGGGTAGCATCAGGCCGTCTGTCCAACCAACGGTATAGAGCAGACATACCGACATATAAACATTTGCTCCATTATTATTTACAAAATCATCAACATCAACTAGTTGTACTGGGCTGCAATCCTGGGCGGGTCGCCACTCTGACACAGGAAGTCAGGCAGGAATTTGGAGTTTGTTCGTGGTGCCGGCGATAGCTCGCTTACTCTTTGGGAAAGGCTTGTGGGTTATTTAACGTCCACACTAATGCTAGCAGACAGGACGCTCGGTTTAACGTCCTTCCGAGGGACGGCAACACACATTGATTAATCATCCCGCTTGTGAACCACCGCAGTGACAGTTGATGCTGGTTCGGGATTCAAACCCAGTGTATACAGCTTCGAGACTCGTGTGCGTACCTCTAGACCAGGGTCGCCAACCTTCTTTTCAATGTGAGCTACTTTTGATTAATGAAATATTTCGAGAGCTACGTGAAACATAAATTTAAAATATATGAATTGATAAGGGTACAAATTTAGTTACTGCAGTTCAATTACAAAAATTCATTTTTGAAGTGAAGGAAAATTGATCTTTACTGTTACTTCATTGTGAAACTTGAAACTGCATGCTCTGTTCATCAGGACTGCGTAATCTGGTGTGTCAGTACTGAGATGGTAACTGTGATGGAGTCCTTCAGATGCTCGTCTGTCAGACGGGTTCGAATTTAGATTTGATGCAGTTAATGTTGGAATAGGCAGATTCACAAAGATAGGTCTAGCCAAAGAGGGAAGCCACTTCATCGATACTTTGTTAGATGTTTCTCTACTTTTCAGTATCCACGAGCTCCAGAAATTTGTGGCAGACTGCTTGATTTCAACTGAATGTCATTTTGAAGGTGATAATCTCCATCTCCAAAGGGACACAATCAAGGTCAAAGAGCACACTCATTTGTTCAGAAATATCACAAACATCAACTTCCATGAAAGGGTTTGAATGAACACCACAGGGGTTCAACCTCCTCAAAATCATTAAATCTGTCGTTAACCTCTTAGCCAAGCCTGGTCAGGAAATCACTGAACTTGGCAATGTCCATGATTCCAACAGTAACCGCATTCTCTGCTAGTTTTTGGAGCACAGAAGGAAAATGATGCATTTTCCTTTACTGGATTTGTATCAGAAGGTTAAGTTTCGACTTGAAAGTTTTCACTGCACTAATCATGCCGGCTAATTGTCTTCTGTTTCTCTTGGAATCCACAGTTCACGGCGTTCAGTGTTTCTGTCATATGTGTTACAAATGCCAATTCAAGCAGCCACGCAATGTTTGATAATTGGGTGGAATCTTCGTTTCTTGACTCCATGAAAACTTTAATTTCTGGTAATATGGAAATAAATTGACAAAGTATTTCCTCTGCTAAGCCACTTTCAGAGTGCAGCAACAGATCGCCATACTCGGATGACAGTTTCGCCCAGAAAGTAACTTCGGTGCTGTTTAGCCCTCACACGAATCACAATAATTCGAACAACAGGAGACGTAACGTGTTCAAACCCCATTACGTTGGCACAAAGTGGGTGTTGATGAATGATACAGTGGTAGTTAAAGAACTAGGGAAATCAGGGTCTGCTTTACATGTTGCGATGAAACCGGCATGACGCCCGGTCATCGCTGGCACGACATCGGTTGTTATTGTGACGAACTTGTCCAAAGATTCCTTTCTGCAAAAATAATTATTGACCTGGTGTAGATATTTACTCCTGGTTGTGGATTTCAGTGACAACAATTTCAACAATTCTTCTTTAATTGTGAAGTCTTCAAACACCATGTCTGTCTTCTCTCTCTATCTCTATCTATCTCTATCTATCTCTATCTATATCTATCTCTATCTATCTATCTCTATCTATCTCTATCTATCTCTATCTATCTCTAATCTATCTCTATCTATCTCTATCTATCTCTCTATCTCTATCTGTCCTATCTATCTGTCTCTATCTATCTGTCTATCTATCTGTCTCTATCTATCTGTCTATCTATCTGTCTATCTATCTGTCTATCTATCTGTCTATCTATATGTCCTATCTGTCTATCTATCTGTCTATCTATCTGTCTATCTATCTGTCTATCTATCTCTATCTATCTGTCTATTCTATCTGTCTATCTATCTCTATCTATCTATCTTATCTATCTTATCTATCTCATCTATCTTATCTATCTCTATCTATCTATCTCTATCTATCTATCTATCTCTATCTATCTCTATTATCTATCTATTCTATCTCTATCTATCTCTATCTATCTATCTATCTCTATCTCTATATCTATCTCTATCTCTATCTATCTGTCTATCATCTCTATCTCTCATCTCTATCTATCTCTATCTATATCTATCTCTATCTATCTCTATCTATCTTCTATCTACTCTATCTATCTGTCTATCTATCTGTCTATCTATCTGTCTATCTATCTGTCTATCTATCTGTCTATCTATTCTATCTATACTATTCTATCTCTATCTGTCTATCTATCTGTCTATCTATCTGTCTATCTATCTGTCTATCTATCTGTCTATCTATCTGTCTATCTATCTGTCTATCTCTATTCTATCTATCTCTATCTTCTCTATCTATCTCTATCTATCTATCTATCATATATATCTGTCTATCTCTCTCTCTGTCTGTCTCCTCTCTCTATCTCTCTCTCTACTCTCTCTCTCTCTCTCTCTCTATCTCTCTCTCTATCTCTATCTCTATCTCTTCTCTATCTCTATCTCTATCTATATATCTCTATATCTCTATATCTCTATATCTTATATCTTATATCTTTATCTCTATATCTCTCATATCTCTATATCTCTATATATCTTATATCTCTATATCTCTTATATCTCTATATCTCTATATCTCTATATCTCTATATCTCTATATCTCTAATCTTTCTCTCTCTCCTCTCTCTCTCTCTCTCTCTCTCTCTCTCTCTCTCTCTCTCTCTCTCTCTCTCTATCCTCTCTATCTCTTATCTCTATCTCTCTATCTCTCTATCTCTCTATCTCTCTATCTCTCTATCTCTCTATTCTCTCTATCTCTCCTATCTCCTCTATCTCTCTCTCTCTCTATCTCTTCTATCTCTCTCTCTCTATCTCTCTCTATCTTCTCTCTCTATCTCTCTCTCTCTATCTCTCTCTCTATCTCTCTCTATCTCTCTCTATCTCTCCTATCTCTCTCTATATCTCTCTCTATCTCTCTCTATTCTCTCTATCTCTCTCTATCTCCTCTCTATCTACTCTCTCTATCTTCTATTCTCTCTATCTATCTCTCTCTATCTCTCTCTATCTCTCTCTATCTCTCTCTCTCTCTATCTCTCTCTCTCTCTACTATCTCTCTCTATCTATCTCTCTCTTCTCTCTCTCTTCTCTCTCTATCTCTATCTATCTCTCTCTATCTCTCTCTATATCTCTCTCTATCTTCTCTATCTCTCTCTATCTCTCTCTATCTCTCTCTATCTCTCTCTATCTTCTCTATCTCTCTCTATCTCTCTCTATCTCTCTCTATCTCTCTCTATCTCTCTCTTCTATCTCTCTCCTATCTCTCTCTATTCTCTCTATCTCTCTTCTCTCTATCTCTCTCTCTCTATCTATCTCTCTCTATCTATCCTCTCTATTCTCTCTCTCTATCTCTCTCTATCTCTCTCTATCTCTCTCTATCTCTCTCTATCTCTCTCTATCTCTCTCTATCTCTCTCTATCTCTCTCTATCTTCTCTATCTCTTCTTCTATCTCTCTATCTCTTCTATCTATCTCTCTATCTCTCTCTATCTCTCTCTATCTCTCTCTATCTCTCTCTATCTCTCTCTATCTCTCTCTCTCTATCTTCTCTCTCTATCTATCTCTCTCTATCTATCTCTCTCTATCTCTTCTCTATCTCTCTCTATTCTCCTCTCTATCTCTCTCTATCTCTCTCTATCTCTCTCTATCTCTCTCTATCTCTCTCTATCTATCTCTCTCTATCTCTCTCTCTCTATCTCTCTCTATCTCTCTCTATCTCTCTCTATCTCTCTCTACTCTCTCTATCTCTCTCTATCTCTCTCTACTCTCTCTAATCTCTCTCTACTCTCTATCTCTCTCTATCTCTCTCTATCTCTCTCTATCTCTCTCTATCTCTCTCTATCTCTCTCTATCTCTCTCTATCTCTCTCTATCTCCTCTATCTCTCCTCTATCTCTCTCCTATCTCTCTTCTATCTCTCTCTACTCTTCTCTCTATCTCTCTCTATCTCTCTCTATCTCTCTTCTATCTCTCTCTATCTCTCTCTATCTCTCTCTATCTCTCTCTCTCTATCTCTCTCTCTCTGTCATCGTTGTTGTTATAGATAGACAGATAGATAGACAGATAGATAGACAGATAGATAGACAGATAGATAGAGATAGATAGACAGATAGATAGAGATAGATAGAGATAGATATAGATAGAGATAGATAGAGATAGATAGAGATAGAGATAGATAGACAGATAGATAGAGATAGATAAGACAGAGATAGATAGACAGATAGATAGACAAGATAGATAGAAGATAGATAGACAGATAGATAGACAGATAGAATAGAAGATAGATAGTAGATAAGACGATAGATAGAGATAGATAGAGAGATAGAGATAGATAGACAGATAGATAGAGATAGAGATAGATAGTAGACAGATAGATAGAGATAGATAGAGATAGATTAGAGAAATAGATAGAGATAGATAAGATAGAGATAGATAGAGATAGATAGAGATAGATAGAGATAGATAGAGATAGATAAGATAGAAGATAGATAGAAGATAGATAGAGATAGATAGAGATAGATAGAAAGAGATAGATAGATAGAGATAGATAGACAGAATAGATAGATCAGATAGAATAGAGATAGATAGACAGATAGATAGACAGATAGATAGACAGATAGATAGACAGATAGACTATAGAATAGACAGATAGATAGACAGATAGATAGACAGATAGATAGACAGATAGATAGAGACAGATAGATAGACAGATAAGATAGAGACAGATAGATAGAGACAGATAGAGATAGAGATAGAATAGAGATAGATAGAGATAGATAGAGATAGATAGAGATAGATAAGAGATAGAATAGAGATAGATAATAGAGATAGATATAGATAGAGATAGATAGAGATAGATAGAGATAGAGAGAGAGACAGACATGGTGTTTGAAGACTTCACAATTAAAGAAGAATTGTTGAAATTGTTGTCACTGAAATCCACAACCAGGAGTAAATATCTACACCAAGGTCAATAATTATTTTGCAGAAAGGAATCTTTGGACAAGTTCGTCACAATAACAACCGATGTCGTGCCAGCGATGCCGGGCGTCATGCCGGTTTCATCGCAACATGTAAAGCAGACCCTGATTTCCCTAGTTTCTTTAACTACCACTGTATCATTCATCAACACCCACTTTGTGCCAACGTAATGGGGTTTGAACACGTTACGTCTCCTGTTGTTCGAATTATTGTGATTCGTGTGAGGGCTAAACAGCACCGAAGTTACTTTCTGGGCGAACTGTCATCCGAGTATGGCGATCTGTTGCTGCACTCTGAAAGTGGCTTAGCAGAGGAAAAATACTTTGTCAATTTATTTCCATATTACCAGAAATTAAAGTTTTCATGGAGTCAAGAAACGAAGATTCCACCCAATTATCAAACATTGCGTGGCTGCTTGAATTGGCATTTTAACACATATGACAGAAACACTGAACGCCGTGAACTGTGGATTCCAAGAGAAACAGAAGACAATTAGCCGGCATGATTAGTGCAGTGAAAACTTTCAAGTCGAAACTTAACCTTCTGATACAAATCCAGTAAAGGAAAATGCATCATTTTCCTTCTGTGCTCCAAAAACTAGCAGAGAATGCGGTTACTGTTGGAATCATGGACATTGCCAAGTTCAGTGATTTCTGACCAGGCTTGGCTAAGAGGTTAACGACAGATTTAATGATTTTGAGGAGGTTGAACCCCGTGTGGTGTTCACTTCAAACCCTTTCATGGAAGTTGATGTTTGTGATATTTCTGAACAAATGATGTGCTCTTTGACCTTGATTGTGTCCCTTTGGAGATGGAGATTATCACCTTCAAAATGACATTCAGTTGAAATCAAGCAGTCTGCCACAAATTTCTGGAGTCTCGTGGATACTGAAAAGTAGAGTAACATCTACAAAGTATCGATGAAAGTGGCTTCCCTCTTGGCTAGACCTATCTTTGTGAATCTGCCTATTCCAACATTAACTGCATCAAATCTAAATTTCGAACCCGTCTGACAGACGAGCATCTGAAGGACTCCATCACAGTTACCATCTCAGTACTGACACACCAGATTACGCAGTCCTGATGAACAGAGCATGCAGTTTCAAGTTTACAATGAAGTAACAGTAAAGATCAATTTTCCTTCACTTCAAAAATGAATTTTTGTAATTGAACTGCAGTAACTAAATTTGTACCTTATCAATTCATATATTTTAAATTTATGTTTCAGTAGCTCTCGAAATATTTCATTAATCAAAAGTAGCTCACATTGAAAAGAAGGTTGGCGACCCCCTGGTCTAGAGGTACGCACACGAGTCTCGAAGCTGTATACACTGGGTTTGAATCCCGAACCAGCTATCAACTGTCACTGCGGTGTTTCACAAGCGGGATGATTAATCAATGTGTGTGCCGTCCCTCGGAAGGACGTTAAACCGAGCGTCCTGTCTGCTAGCATTAGTTGGTGGACGTTAAATAACCCACAATGCCTTTCCCAAAGAGTAAGCGAGCTATCGCCGGCACCACGAACAAACTCCAAATTCCTGCCTTGACTTCCTGTGTCAGAGTGGCGACCCGCCCAGGATTGCAGCCCAGTACAACTAGTTGATGTTGATGATTTTGTAAATAATAATGGAGCAAATGTTTATATGTCGGTATGTCTGCTCTATACCGTTGGTTGGACAGACGGCCTGATGCTACCCACACAATTGTAACCTGAAAAAAAAATAATCATATGTCCGCCATTTTAGAAAGCCTAAGCCTAAGAGAAGCGTCATATGCACAGTCGCCATGCCCTCCCTATAGGTTTTCCGTTCAATGTAAAACAACCTGAGTGACTGTTAAAAGGATCATCAAAATATCGAAAGGTTGGAGTCGATGGGCATCATGAGCCTCATGAAGGAGACGGACGGTACATATAAGCCTCAGGCTTCAGGTCTCCGGTATCAGCCTAGATGCGCCGGTGCAATTGGAATTATGTGAGCTATATAACAATGATGTATTATATATGTACAGAAGCAGTACACATATTTTTCATTCATGTGCAGAACCCAAGTTATTAGCTTATCTGGAATTGGAAATTCAGAAAAAAACGGCATTGTCATCGTGCCATGTCGTCCGTCCATCCAGTCTTCCATTTCGACTTCTCCGGCAAACCGCTGAAAGTTGGCAGCAACGTTGCGCTCCCGATTGTTATCGGGGATTGCAAAGCTCGTTCCGGTCATGTGACTTTAAGTAGGTCAAAAATGGCAGACTTAGTAAATTCCTCCAAAAATCTTCTTCTTCAGACCCACCAGTCAGAATGCTCCCAATTTGGGTTACAACATTGGCCAGGGCCCAGATAAGCTACAGGTGCAGTGGTCCTTAAAAAAAAAAAAACATTGGGAGTGATTGAGGCAGCGTTCTGTTGCCTATATACCCCCTAAATAAAGGGATGCATCAGACGAACGTGTTGCACGCTTGAAACAGGATCGCCCATCGGGTGGTACTCTGATAGTTTAGATACGAGACCATCTCTATGAGCCGCGTTGAACTGTGGACTTCAATTCCAGCACATCCATCCATTGGGACCGTACTCTGTGCAGAGCGTTGGTGCTGCCTAAGCAGTCTCCTTGGTTATTGGTTACAATCCTGGACGGGTCGCACTCTGACACAGGATACCAGCAAGCTGGCACTCATTTTGCTGACCTCAGAAGGATGATAGCAGAGTCAACCCCACCTGTATTAATTCAACAGCCGAGGGGATTTGAACTCAGGATCCAAGCCCACCACCCGAACCATTAAGCCAACATCAGGCGCACAATTCCAGCACATGTTCAGGCAAAATTTTGTCATGACATATTCATTAATTGTCAAGTCCTCAAAATCACATGGCCGCACATTCACCACAGAAGTCCTGAGAAATCAATGTAGGCCAGATTTTATAACTCTGCTCATATCCCCAATTGAGCACTTATTCTGGTTCCCAGACATTCCCTCCCAGCACCAACACATTCTTTAGCGCTCTCCAAAAATGGCCGAAGCAAACCTAATTGAGGCCCTTCAGGCGTCACCGCAGCCCTGTGTGCCATTAATACAATTTTGGTGTTTGGAAGGAGAGTTGCAAAGACGGATGCAAGGAGACAACTCTCTTCAAAGATAACCTCAACATTTTCCCTTCCTCTTCCCAAACTCTCTATGCTTTCATACCGTCCGTCTCGGCTTTTATAGCCACATGAATTTGCTACATTTGAGTTTTCACACTTACATCGACGTGTGAAAGCTCAAACACCCCTCACGAGTGTACAGTAATCAGATA
>CM068953.1:174832303-174848289 GCA_035128595.1 Eptatretus atami | reverse complement strand
CGTTCTGTTGCCTATATACCCCCTAAATAAAGGGATGCATCAGACGAACGTGTTGCACGCTTGAAACAGGATCGCCCATCGGGTGGGTACTCTGATAGTTTAGATACGAGACCATCTCTATGAGCCCGTTGGAACTGGTGTTGACTTCAATTCCAGCACATCCATCCATTGGGACCGTACTGTGCAGAGCGTTGGTGCTGCCTAAGCAGTCTCCTTGGTTATTGGTTACAATCCTGGACGGGTCGCCACTCTGACACAGGATACCAGCAAGCTGGCACTCATTTTGCTGACCTCAGAAGGATGATAGGCAGAGTCAACCCCACCTGGTATTAATTCAACAGCCGAGGGGGATTTGAACTCAGGATCCCAAGCCCACCACCCGAACCATTAAGCCAACATCAGGCGCACAATTCCAGCACATGTTCAGGCAAAATTTTGTCATGACATATTCATTAATTGTCAAGTCCTCAAAATCACATGGCCGCACATTCACCACAGAAGTCCTGAGAAATCAATGTAGGCCAGATTTTATAACTCTGCTCATATCCCCAATTGAGCACTTATTCTGGTTCCCAGACATTCCCTCCCAGCACCACACATTCTTTAGCGCTCTCCAAAAATGGCCGAAGCAAACCTAATTGAGGCCCTTCAGGCGTCACCGCAGCCCTGTGTGCCATTAATACAATTTTGGTGTTTGGAAGGAGAGTTGCAAAGACGGATGCAAGGAGACAACTCTCTTCAAAGATAACCTCAACATTTTCCCTTCCCCTCTTCCCAAACTCTCTATGCTTTCATACCGTCCGTCTCGGCTTTTATAGCCACATGAATTTGCTACATTTGAGTTTTCACACTTACATCGACGTGTGAAAGCTCAAACACCCCTCACGAGTGTACAGTAATCAGATTATCCCATCAAACCTTCGACTCGCCAATTCCAACGCCTTCAACATGTATTCCCGCTGGCTCCGTGCCTGCCTACTGCAGCGATCATGTGTCACTGCAAACCAAAAAAAAAAAAACACCCTGCAAATTAAATCACCAATGTCAAATTTGCACATCGTCACGTACACATTATTAAGGATCAGGTTTACAGCACGAATAACCAAATGTGAATTGAAGTTTACAATTAAGTGTAATGTAGTCAAATGACAAATGCCATGGAGGTGACAGACAACAATGTGTGCAGGAATGAAACGGGCAAGGAACCACAAGAAGGGCTGGATATACAAACGATAAATGTCTCACCGATTACACCCGAGTTAAATTACGACGTAAGGGACAACCTTCAGGCAATGAGATCGGTAATATTATTCAATAAAATTATAAATCCATGAATGAAACTCATCTCATACAATTAGCAAAGGCTAAAACAAATAACACTGTCCAAGGAACTTCAACAAAGCATTAAAGCTGAAATGGTACACAGGCAACACAAAAACATGGATAAGGGGGGGGGGGCGAACGAGAGCGATTTTAGGCCTCAGAATTTCTCCTCGACAATAAAACGTTTCCGACTCTGCGTTGAGAATGAGGTTTTTGGCAGATGAAGGGAGACGATGACAGGCAGAATGATAAAAAAAAAAAGTTTCAATCTCATAGTTCCTTCGTGCTGAGAATGAAGAAACGATTTTAGACCCCAACAGTTGTGGCTTGGATCTCAGAAGTTCATGAGTCCAACCCAAGAGGCAGGAGCACACACTGATCCTCAAAAACTCCATCACCTGGCTCATGTACCCCGTCTCTGGGTCCCTTCACTCTCGCCGACCACTTTCAGGCCCCATCGCCTTTCTCAATCACAAATTAGACCAGAACAGTGATTGGGAAAGGCTTTCTTTGAAACAGCAAACGAGAGAGCTCCGTCATCACAAAGCAAGCTGAAGGCTTCCTGCGTGGGCCGAATCGCCTCCGCGCCGAGTCGTTTGATTCCCGGTCAAATGTAATTCGCACATGCTCCAACCGATGTTATTCTGGTTCAAACACGCACATATTATCCTCCATCTACACAGTTCTGATTCATGACCCTCTGAGCTGATAATGTAATAACCACTCGCAACACTCTTTGGATTTGTAGGGGGTGGGAAATGTACAAAAGACAGACAAAGACAGTACGAACAGTATAAAAAAGTACAATTAGCCATTTAAAATAGAATTAACGTTCCTGTATTCTACACTTAAATATACAATACAGTACATTGTTAAAGATGCTGCACCCCTTAGCTCATAACAATAGGCATTATAAAGATGCCCCCCCCCCCCCAAGGTGAGTGTCCAAACTTAGCAAGACGTGTTAACGGAATATTCAACGGCATAAAATTTCTAACATATCGGCAAAGCACCACAAATTAAACCATCTTATGCAAAACAACATACAGGACAACGTTACAATCATGGATTCATTGAGAATTGATAGATGCAGTTGTGGGTTACCAAGTGTAAATTAAGATTACAAAAGTCTGATTTAACGCAATTTAATTCCAGACGATAAGGCAACAAAAGGTGAAAATTTTTTTGAAAGGGGGAGTAGACTTTTATAGAGGCAAAGTGTGTCTTATTGCTATCAACATTGCAGTCACGAGTCTGTAGATCCCAGTCACAAAAGGAACACATCCCACAATTGAATTTCACAAACCGGTGCAACCGTGGGCCGAACAAAAAACAAAAATGGAATTCCTAATATTCTGTGCCAACCGGGTTTTACTCGACACACATCCGTACACATTGTCGTCGTAGATGCCTACAAACTTCGAATGCGATCAAACTCCGAAAAAAAGGTTTTTTTTTTTTTTAAAGTCTCGAGAACTCCGACCTCTGACACGACTTTATGGTACGAGGCCGTTACGAAGCATGTAGTGTTATTACAGCATTACACCCGTCTGTGTAATTGGAAGGCCAACCTTAAAATATACCAACCACAGTGGTTGCGAAAAATTCCTTCGTGGAAACAAAAAGGTAAAAGCTCTAACTACAGTCAGATGAAACATTTAACGGAACAGCAAACCTTCTAACAAGCTAGACGGTAAGGAACGTCATACGTGCACTAAACAATAAATACATGAGAACGGTGGCAAAACATATTGCCAAAAAAAAATTGTTCAAAATAAACCAAGTATAAAAAAAAAAAACTGCAAGTGCTTCAGAGCCGCAAAGGTTGTTGAAAATGTTGTTTCCCTGAGAGTACATTGGATAATTGAAGTCAAATTCCTAATCATCAGGTCACATTCCCAACAACAGTACCACGGCCCATGACAGACAGATTAGCAGCTGTATCGCTCTCTGATGTGGAAGTGATTAGATGCTGGTCTGATAAATGGTTTTCAATCCCGGCAGATCTCGCAGTCTCGCCCTGTCGCTCCAGAAGGACGGTCGAACGAACACACCTGTCTGTTTCCACGAACAGCCATGGGAAGAGGTTCAGTCTCTTGAACTAGAACTCACTCACTTATGTGACTCACTCCCAGACCTCTTCTGAGCCAACCGCATATCAAAGCTGGCCTCCATGGACAGTTAGAGAATAGACATCCTCAGTCTTTTGAAGTAATTTTCTAAAAAAAAACTCAGAACTACTCACGGCCTGTGAGGCCTTTGTGCATAACTCAATGGAGTACTGTTCTCCCCTATGGGCTGGCACCCCTGCATCAGTCACATCCGTTTCTTCTAAAGCTCTCAACATTATTGGCATCTCCGAAGACGGATCTGAATCACAAGGCCTGTTGCCTTGACGTCATAGGCAGGTTTGTGGCCTCTGTTTCTTTTTCTTTTCAAACTGCCTCTCCTTCTGTTTTTCTCTTTCTCTCTACCCTCCCCAGCTACCCCGGAAGGCAAACATTCTTCCAGCAATCCTAACTCGGTGGAACTCCCAAAAAAATCCAGGCTTTCTACAAAACTCCACTCTTGTTTCTATTTTCTCTCATTTATGCAACTAACAATTCCGCAGGCGATTCAATGCCACTCTTCCCTCCAGGGCTTGAAGCTGGCAGTGCACGTCATCCCCTACTCTTATCAGAGCTCTTTTCTACCCCCATTAACCTTACCTAACCTCTTTCGACCGCGAATCCAACTGTTTCCTCCTTTCTTTTCCTGTCCGTTCATTCCGTGCTTTGTTGCAACCAGATGTGGCCCACTGTCAATATGTTGCCCATTTCCCTCTGCAAACGTCGCTCTTCGACGAGACTTAAAGCATAATGTTTTAAAAACCATTCGATATAAACGACGGCATTGTTAGAAAGATTGAAACAAGGAATTGTTCAACACATTTTGTTTTTTTTTCCTCTCCCACTCAACCTATTAGAAATCCAAAGAAAACATTCATAACCACAGACCTGTAACATGTGAACTAACAATCAATATCATAACCAATTTGATCGGCCAACCGTTGCATTAAATTCACCGACCAAGGAGGAAAGAATACATAAAAGGATTTAAGTGTCGGCAAAAGACATCAAATATTCAGTTCTGAGCATATTGCTGTCATTGTACATTTGTTTTAGTAACAATAAAAAAACAAAACAAAAAAAAAAATCAAGATTAAACCTTGATGATTTGGCTTGCATTAATCATAGGACACATGAAACCACAACGTCGGGCGACAAAAAGTGCGATGTTCATCCACTCGATCCTCGGTCTCCACGTCATCATCGAGAAGTACCACCACGAGATCCTCGCCGACTACCTTTCCGCCGACAGCCACAGTGGAAGTCACACCCATCTAAATCGGTAGCATTACAGCCGGCGCAGACAACATGATACCATGCATCGCAGTCATCACACTGCACCCAATTCAGCGTTTCGGCGTCAGGCCGCAAGCACCGACGTGCTGCACAGCTATCCACCACTGTGACATTCCAGGCACGATTGTCAGGCACCAGAGACGTCGCTTCACCCGTTGCCTGGGTGCATTTACGGGGGCGGCCACGTGGACGGCTATTGGGCAAGCGCAGGGTGAGGGAGTATGGCCAAGTGAGACGGGTAAAACCTCATTCATAAAATGTTTACACAGTTAACGTAAAAAGATACAGTAAACCATGAATCAACACAATTACGAGTACTTTACGACCAGATGAGAGGTCATATGACCTGTCAGCTGGTTACAAAAGGTTTGTTTGTCTTATGATGCACCACAACGTTATCAGACCAAAGAAGACTAAAGATGGTTTGAAAATACAGATGCCAAGATTCATAAAATGTGCAAAATAATATTGTCGTTTGGATGACTCACCCTGTGCCAACCCCAGTCTTTCCGCCCTTTCCAGCCATCTTTGCCAAGCTTGCAGAGTTCTTGGAACCCAACATTCCACGAGGCTTTCCACCAGAAGTCACTGGTCTCCACCAAGCCAAATCTGTGGAATTCTGACTTCCGGTCAGGCTCGTCGGCGTTTCCCTCACTGGACTGCAGCCAACTGCACCAGCACACCACTGCATCGCACATTCTTCACCGCTATCATCAACCAGTCCGAGCTCCAGTATTTCCTTGGTGGGATCTGCGTCGAGGTCTGGTCGAACCATGTGGACCGATTTCCGGCGGTGTTTGCGTCCACTCTCGACCAGTGGCCCGTTATCTGCGGAAAACAACATTTAGGTTGGGACAAAATGGGGAGAAAAATGCAAGCTTAGAGCTGGAGTTCATTCAAAATGCCTATACTTGGCCAAATTTAAAAGAAATATAAAAGGGCCAATTGCGTGAGGTATGTGACGAGGGTGGAGGATAAACTGAAAGAAATTAAATTTGGAAAAATATGGGAAGAAGGAAGGTAGAGTTGGAGGTGAAATACAAGGGAGGGAATTACAAGGGTGCTGACGGGTCGGGCCTTACCCTTCATCGGAGCAAAAGAGAGAAACACTTCCCATTTTCCATCTCTCTTCCGACATGGGGGTTAAGGCTGAAACGTCAGCACCTTGTAATCCTCCACGGTGGATAACTCCCATCATTTTATTGTTACATTTAGGTTCTCTTGTGCCACCAAAATCAGAAAGTATGCTGGAAGTTTTGATGACATTTTAACTTGATGTTCCTCTTGCCATTCATGCGCGAAACCTCTCGACATTGGCCATTCCATGCAGGCCTATTTTGAAGCCTGAATTTCTCTCTTGATTGGTTCTCTCTCGATTGATAGTTAATCTTGGGTGAGGTTACTCCCGTTTCATGTCTTGCATGAGCCGATCCAATCAAAGACCAAAACTAGAGAGTTCACAGAACACCTTACCCCACGCACGGTTCAAGTATTTAATTCATTAGAAATAAAATAATGATTTTAAAGTTCGTATCAAAAAATTTAATTTCAGAAGTTTACCGCCATTCATGCGGCGTCTTTTACACCACCTTATTGAACACGTCACATTAGTTCTTCGTGCCTGTTGTTTGTGTCCTTTATGACGTCCTTAAAAACAGCAAGTTCCCTGTGTGAAATTATTTTCAACTTTGCTTGACTGCCAGACGGACAGAGTAACAAAAAAAATAAAATAAATCCCACTCCTCTCTGAGCACATGCGATCGGGACACATTCAGAACCAAAGTACTACTAAACGACACGTTCCTCGTTCCGATTCGTGTTCAAGGTATAACATGCAATTGCAATGAAGTTGTTTCTCGATCATAAACTCACGTTTGTAGAGACAGACAGACAGATGGATGGACAGACGGACATAAAGACAGTGAATCTACTGCTCATCTCTGCTTTTCGCTTCACGTGTGCTAGGTAATGATGAGTGTGGTGGTCAGCTTTGATTTTTGCTGCCTTGTCACATGCATGTCAAAGAAAGCACTGAATATGTTTGATGTCCAAATAAAACCTTTTTTAGGAGAGCCCACCTGAGAACTTTTTTTTTTTATATCTTATTCTATTTCCAATGTATTGTTACGAATCTGGCAGCCATGAGCACTCAACATCCAGGTCCTATAGATCAGTTATATCGGTAAGTATGTGTTTCTAGGTAGGTCCCGTCCTATGTTTAATGGGTGATTAATTGTACGTGGCGCTGTGAATTATTTTATAGATAGGATTTTTACCCCAACAACAACCCTCTGCTCGCGGCATTGTCCGCGCTCTTCGCACGCTCGCCGGCATGCGGGCGTGTCCTGGCGGGTTCCATGCCCCAGATGGTGTGGATTTCGCACCAAATATGGTCACGAAGCGCTTCGTTCTGGCTTTGCGCCAAATAAGGGTATGCGTCATTTTCCGCCCAATGGGCGACGCGCGGACCAAAGCCGGGGCGGTCCTTCTCAAGAAGCGGAGCCACGACACACCGTCCACCCAATGGGAGCAGGCGACAGGGGAGGCGACCTGCCCGAAGGACGGAAGAAAGGATTGAAGATTGCGTCCCGTCTGCTCGAGCGCGCTTCTGTCTGGGTCTGCGGCTGACTGCATCCCGTGCATCCAAGGCGTCTCGTCTGGCGCATTACAACAGCGGTCGACCATCTCATCACGGGAATTGCCTCGTCTCGCCTCCTCTGGGTTCAGCTGCCCTGGTCCGTTCTTTGGCGCCTGGTGCTCCGGGAAGGTGCGTCGTCCAGCCCTGCGAACGCGCCAGGTAGCCAGCCACGTTCTCTTCCCTCAGCTCGTTCCCTCCGAGCTGAAGGGGCAATAAAGACCTCAGGTCCATGTCTTTCTGGGTTATTGTGTTGTGCGTGTGTGTGTCCGGGGCCCTGTCTCCAAGTAGAATTGTTTAAGAATTGCTTGTACATTTGATTCCCTTCTTTATTCGTGATAACTCTGCTCTGTATTCCCCTCCCCGATTATTGTTGAATGTCCCAGCTCGTCCTTGGCCTTTCTATCATTGGTTTGCCGTGCTGCGAATGGGAATTAGGAGGCCTCATTTTTGCCGTAATCGTGCAATTGGCCGGCAGGGTTCTGGTACTCTCCGCTCGGGGTACGACTCGGATCCGGCTCGGTAACGGCCCGGATCGTGCAGATCCTGCCGAGGGTGAATTTCCCCGTAGTTTGACGACGTGGGTAATTAGGTATATTGAAATTGGCAATTGACCTTACCCCACGTGTCGACCTATTGGCGATCTTCGGTCCGATAAAGGACCCATGACCTTTCGGATTTATCTGAAAGGTACGACCTAAATTCCAGGTGTTCGGTGGAGCCGACTCTACTGCTCCCTCTAGCGTCGTGCTCACCACCGAGACCCGGCCCCACAACAGTATGTCATTTTTTTTAAATTACTGTTAGTTTAACTTTTATTAATTACCTGGCTTACATCAGGGAAGCATTCCTGAAAGTGCGACGAATATCAAAACAACGTAAATCAAAGCAATTTTTCTCCCAAGAATTAATGGAATAAAGGGGGGGTGGGAGGATGCGTTCCTAACATTGCCAAATCATCGATGACTGCACATTTAGCTTTTTACCTCCCTGAAGGTGGACGGATGTTGTGTTTTCACCCAGTTGTACTTGCGAAATTGAAGATATACCCTGTCCTAATGTTGTAACCCAAATTTGTAGCATTCTGACTGGTGGTCTGGAGAAGATTCTTGAAGAAATTTACACGATTTCCCCAAAATTTACTAAGTCAGCCATTTTGACACACTTCCGGTCACATGATCGGCATTGACCTCCGCAAGTTAACATCCCTACCCTGTCCTAATGTTGTAACCCAAATTTGGTAGCATTCTGATCGATGGGGACTGGAGAAGATTTTTGAAGGAATTTACGTGATTTTCCCAAAAATTTACTAAGTCGGCCATTTTGACCTACTTAAAGTCACATGACCGGAACGAGCTTTGCGAGTCTTGTTACCAGTCAGGAGAGGAATGTTGCTGCCAAATTTCAGGCGGACCGGCCCAACGGTTTGGCAGGAGAAACCGAAATATGGGACTGACGGACGGACGAACGGACGGTGCACAATGGCAATACCTTACCTGGAATTTAAATTCCAGATAAACTAAAAATTCAGACTCTTAAAAAAAATAAATAAACGAAACAACATGTTTTAGAGTCTGAATTTCTCTTACCTTCAGTACCTCTTCCTGAAGTGGACGAACCAGCCGCGACTTGCAATGAACATCGGCATTTTTATAGATGGTACGCACCGTAGTCAGAGGCAAACTTAATAAGCCGGCAACATCAACCGCACATTCACCAGTATCCATTTGAGGAACGTTCATCTAATTTCACTTCTAAGGTAACACAATTTTACGCTGCCTACAGACAGTACATTTCATTATGCGTTGCGCAAAGTAGTTTGTGTACAGGGTCGGTGGACGTGACGGATACGAGAGAGGACAGGTGCTGTCAGCAATGCAAGTGTGGTTTGAGACAACGCCCATCAGGTAGTGGTATTAATAAAGTGACGACATATTTGCGAAACAACGCAAAAGGGAGAGATGTAAATCGGTGATATTACCCGACATTGAAACATTTGCATACAAATCAATGTTGCCTCTCTACTTCTATGGACAAACTCAAGTAAAAGTGTCGGCTTTGGAGCCGCTTCGCCTCACAATCACCTCGGACCTACATTCGGGCACACCAAGTTGGCTTCTAAGCCTGGTCAACCGCTTGGTATTTTCTGTTGAGGCAAATCCATGATGAACCATGCACAGCTCATTACAATGTACAAGACCTTCAACGACTCGATCACCGAGGCTTCCCACTGTGGGCTAGTGCAGCTGCTTTCCATCTTGTTGGACTGGAAGTGGTTAAATCCAAGGCTCTTCAAGTTATTGGAATCTCTCGGCAGGAGGCTAAATTCCTAGTCGACCTCTCACCCACCAGACAGGGGTGGTGGCTTCACAGTTTATTAGAATCTTGCTCCACACCTTCCTCCCATATTAGTGCTGCTTCATCAGGATGAAGATTTCCACACTGCGGTTGTGCGCAGACATGGAACAGTGCCGATACAACAATTATACCAGTACACTGGTACTCATTTCACCGAACTCGGAAGGATGATAGGCTGAGTCAACCCCACCTGGCGTTAATTCAGTGGCCAACAGGGCTCGAACTCAGGATCCGAAGATCCCAAGCCAGCCACCCTAACTACGAAGCCAACGCCAGGTGTTTTATCTCCTGCACACTCTTCCCTCTGTCCATCCCCAGCAAGCACGCATTCCTCCCCAAACCTATACCTAGTTACCTTCCCCAAATCCAAGCCTGATGCTGATCACCCCCATTCCTTCATCCCACTTTTTTCCTCATTTGTTGAACCTACTCAGTTTCTTTGTTGCCTTGGGCTCTTCCCATCACTCCTTTGAGAGAGTGCTGCCCATCACAACCTCTTGGTTTCTCCTACACCTACTCGTGAGCTTCTATACTCAACTGACCCTGTATCTACAAGAAAGTTAAAGCAACAAAAAAAAAACATACAAAGAAAAGCCTGGAGCTCTACTTTTGTACAAACTGTGAGTAGGAGAGAAGCAGGGTGTAGTTTGTTGCTGCTCTTCCTGTTGAGGGTGTTCCGGCTGTCGATGTCGAGGATGAAAAGTGAGGGAGCCCTGGTGTTTGCTGATGCTCCCAATAGAGTTTAGTATGAAGGCGGTGGGACGCTGAGGCCCAGGAGATGTGCGTGAAACGACTGTAATCCTCTCTAGCAAGCCAGTGGAGATTGAATCCAGACCTGGATCCTCCCCAGGATCAGAGTCTCCAAGATCCGCAGACGACAGAGGGTGGAAGCCATCATGGGAACTAGGAGAGGTGATGGCATCAAACTTGTCAGGTGGCACCTCGACCTGAAACAAAAGACGACTGGGGCTCAAGACATGCAAGTACATAAAATTGGGTTATCAAACTAAACGATGATTTCATTTATCAACAAACGAGTACAAGTATCAACAATGACAATTAAGAACACGACCAACTTCCATCACACAGTTCACACGACAAGACGGTCCAGAACTTTGTTTGCGAAGCAAGAACCCAAGATGGAATAAGGCTCACATCCCTATTTGCATTGTCGAAGCTCACAGCTGACATCATTATGTTATTTCAGTGTACTGTATCTGTATAACGCCTGGTGTTGGCTTCACGGTTAGGTGGTGGGCTTGGGATCCTCGGATCCTGAGTTCAAATCACACTCGGCTGTTGAATTAATACCAGGTGGGGTTGACTCTGCCTGTCATCCTTCCAAGGTCGGCAAAATGAGTGCCAACATGCTGGTATGCTGTGTCGGAGTGGGACCCGTCCAGGATTGGTGCCCCAATAGCCAAGGAGACTGCTGAGGCAGCACCAACGCTCTGCACAGAGTATGGTCCCAATGGAATGGATGGATGGATGTATCCGTTCGATCTACCGAATACTGCAGTAACCAATGCAGCAATGGCTGGCTAGTTCTTGACTCACCTCATTGGTCATGAGAATATTTGTCACGCTACAATAAGAGGACAAACACTGAAAGTTTCACACAAGCTCAGAGCACGAGGGTGGCAATTTCAGACATCGAATGCAAAAAATACCATATTAGAGGATGGTGTGTGTCTGTGTCCGTGTCTGTCATTGTGTGTTTGTGTGTGAGAGAGTGAGAGATTCAAGAAAACTAAAATAGTTGGAGGGAACCAAGGACACTAATATTGAAGCAAATGCAAAGAGTTTGTGTAAAGTTTTATTTGAATGCTTTGAACCATAGTAGGGCTGGCAAGATGGCCGGGAGGTGCACTCGCCTCGAAGCTGTCGAGCCCGGGTTTGAATCCCGGCCCAGCTATGAACTGCCGTCCCGGTGTTTCACAAGTAGAGTGATTCATCAATGTCTCTCAGATGGACATTAAACTGGGCGTCTCATCTGCGAGCATTAGTTGGTGGATGTCAAAGATCCCATGGTGAGCCACCGCCACCAGCATGGCCAAATTCCAAATTCCTGCCATAACTACTGCTGGGAGAGAGATGGCAAACCACCCAGCATGAACCAAGTCCAGAAACTGCTTCGGTAGAACCAACGCTCTGCATCAAGAGTATGACACGCCATTAAACCATAATAACTCCAATTTGTTTATGGATAAACGAGCATGTCAGTGGTTTACTATGTTTGCTATGTCAAGGATACTATATGATAGGATGTTAACTATGTCAAGCATATGGTACGAGGATGGCATATTAACTACAAGGAAACACCACTCATCGCTTCGCTGACAGGAATAGTAAGAGGGGGGGAGAAAGTGATAGGGGGAAGAGGGAGGAGTTGGAGGAGAAAAGAGAGAGGAGAGAGGGGGAGCAAGCAGGGGTGGGGGAACGTGGAGGGAGGGAGAGTGGGGAGGGGTGGGGAAAGGGAAGGCAGCATGAGGTGAGAAGAAGGGAAGGCAGACGTGCGGTGGAGCGTCAATTATGATTCTTCATACCGTCTCATTATTATGATTCTGCAGAGAGTCCAAGCAATGAACGATTTAGGTTGGACAAAAATGTTATCAAAACTTTCTCACCTGAAATGACTTCATTGGCGATATGTCTTATCAGAAAAAAACCCCACCCGAATCCTCCATGGGAAACCTCGTTTTGACCTCAAATCCAAGATGGCCGACATTGTACAGGTGCAAAACTTAAAATGGACCTAATTTTGGAAAGAAACAACAAAGAAACACTTTTAAGGTGTCATTTTTAACTAATTTGAGGACCCCCATTCGTTTGGTGATACTTATAAGATCGTTAGATATCAAGGTCATATGTCAAGGTCAAGGTCAACGTTAAACTTGACCGAAGCAACGTTAATTGACCGAAATTGTATCAAGAGTTAGCCAAAATGATAGTTATTGATCAAATATATTGGTTGTTATTGCCACATATACCATTAAGATGCTCATTCATTTAGTAATAGTTTTGAGGTGATTGGATATCTAGATCATGTGATAAATCAAGGTCAAGGTCAAATTTGATCCTAATTTGACCCTGAATTTGATCAAAATGATGCAAATCGACTCAAATAAAGTACATGGATGTATCATTTTCAATGGACTCTTTCAAGATGTCCATTCACTTATTTATGAGATTGGCATCGAGATCATAATCATAGCCAAATTTAACCAAATAAGTAAGAATCCAAACAGATTTTGTGACCTTCAGTGACATTATTTTGAAACCCGTGTTAGGTGTCTAATAACAAAGTTTACTATGCCTGATCACTTAAATGATATTGTACGAGTGATAATTTTTTTAAGTCAAATTGCAATGTCAATCCATTGTATTATTATTGAGATCTACATCCTGGTCATCATCATCCTGATTGTCCACATGTGGCACATTCATGCATGTTATTCCCCTGCATTGGCCACAGCTGGTGTGCACTGTAGTCCATTCTTGCGGCAGGTGCATGTTTTTTGTCACACTGGCCACCACAATTGCACGAAATCTTGAGGAGTCGCTCTGGTGCTGCTGGCTGAGTCATCCTGATAGGTACAAGACCACCGGGAGTGGCTTTCCAACCCCAAACTGCAGAGGCGATATCATTGCCACGCCATCCCTGCACTTGGTGATAAGTCCGATGACTATGAAAGGTGGCTGCGTCACTCGTCGGCGGAAGCTTTCTCTGGAGATACATATTGTGTAGAAGTAGCTACCTTCAATAGGAACTTCGTCACCCTTGCTGCGTTGAGGCTTAGTGATGTAGTGCACCCATATACTCCAGCATGGCATCTTCTCCTGCCTGTTCGATGTCCTGTTTCGATGAAGACGGAGACATAAAAACGGTGGCTGACTTGCTCAGTGCTGCATACTTCGTAAAAACAGTCACTTTGCCGATTCCATATGGCCTTGATGTGGTATCACACCCACTGAAAGGTGCAGGAAGAGTAGACTTTCCGAGAGGGCAGGATCCAGTTTCTTCTTCAACGTTGTGATGCACACCGTCTGTTTTGCGGTCACCATGTACAGGTTGTCACTGTTATCTGTGGCATCAGCATGATGTATCATCAACTGAAATACATCAGAGTCTTCTGCGACAACGGCTGTTTGACTGTTCTTCGCAGACAAACATGCTAGCATACAGATCTTGTAGTCAGCATCCCCTTCTGCATGCTCAACGGTGATGTTGTTGATAATCGTGACCTCTAATGGTTCCGAAAATTTCACTAAATGAACGGGAGTCCTCAAATTAGTTAAAAATGACACCTTAAAAGTGTTTCTATGTTGTTTCTTTCCAAAATTAGGTCCATTTTAAGTTTTGCACCTGTACAATGTCGGCCATCTTGGATTTGAGGTCAAAACGAGTTTCCATGGGCGGATTCGGGTGGGGTTTTTTTTCTGATGAGACATGAAGACCAATGTCTTCACCAATGAAGACCAAAACCACCAATGAAGACATTTCAGGTGAAAAAGCTTTGATAACATTTTTGTCCAACCTCTATGGATCATGATCCATTCGTTGCTGTGCCTAATAGAATAATAGTGAAGATGAAAACAAAATAATGTCTGAAATCCTTTTTCCACCGATCATACTAAAAATACCACTCAAGGACAAACACTGCCAAGACATGTCCGGAGATATCCACCGTTTGGATATGTCCAGAGACAGAGAAAGAGACAGACAGAGAGACAGACAGACAGAACATGACGACAGAGACAGAAGAAGGGAGAGGAGAGGGAGAGGGGGGGGGGGGGGTGGGTGGTAGGAGTATGGAAGTTATCAGAGAGAATATGTTATGCTTTAGGCCTAGGTTACATTTGCCACGGGGCCGTGGGTCTCCAAATCTACGGCCATTAGCAATTATACGGCGGCCGCAGTATTTCCACGGTCACACAATGTAGCAGTCCATATGTTTTTTATTTTTCGGGGAGCCGCACGGCGTATTTAAAATTGTGGAGACCGAAAACGTCGGGTTGCCGTACGGTCTTTGATTTGATGTCGCACGGTGACCTTAGGGCGTTCCTGCGGGGCCATAGAATTTTCAAGCAGACGCAAGGTGCCCGCAAGGCGACCGCAGGGGGCCCAAGGCGAAGCTGCGGCCAGACGGACGGTAACGAATGGGTAATTTTTTTTTTTTTTTTACCAGTTTTTTTTTTTCGGCTTGTCGAATTGCTACGGCAAGCGTAGAAATGAAAAAAGTTATAACTCCACGTTATAATTCCACGGCGACCTTACGCCTGTAAAATATAGCCAAACGGCGTAGGGCCACCCTGAGGCCACTCAGAAACTCTGCGGCCGCCGCACGTTTCTGTCAATTCAGAGGGCGTACGGCCCCGTATCCTCGCCGTAGAGCAAATGTGACTTAGGCCTTAGGTCTTAGAAATTGTGGAGACCGAAAAGGTGGGGTTGCCGTACGGTCTTTGATTTGATGTCGCAAGGCGACCGCAGGGGGCCTAAGGCGAACGTGCGGCCAGACGGACGGTAACGAGTGGGTTAATTTTTTAATTTTTTTTTACCATTTTTGTTTTCGGCTTGTCGAATTGCTACGGCGAACGTAGAAATGAAAAAAGTTATAAATCCGCGTTATAATTCCACGGCGACCTTACGACCTGTAAAATATAGCCAAACGGCGTAGGGCCACCCTGAGGCCACCGCAGAAACTCTGCGGCCACCGCACGTTTCTGTCAATTCAGAGGGCGTACGGCCGCCGTATCCTCGCGTAAAGCAAATGTGACTTAGGCCTTAAATGAACAACACACACACACACACACACACACACACACACACACAACACACGACACACACACACACATCAGAAGGGGTTGTGCATCGAATGCTTGTCCAATATCGGCAATTTTTCGGTCCCGGTCATCAGCTGTTTGGAGTTAGTGTGTTTACCGACTGCAGTACGTACCGTACACAACCCAAAAACCTTGAGTTGCTTTCACCCTTGTTTTGGGGGAATTTTAATAACAAATTAAAAAAAACAATGTTGCATAATAGACGTTTCAAAGAGATATGTTGCCAATCATCATGTGACGGGTGGAAAAAAATTTGGTTCTGTAATTTAGAAAACGGTTAATACGGCAAACGGCTTGGAAATCGGGTGTTATCAAATCTATTTTGCTTTGAAATTCACAAAGAGAAATCATATAACCTTTGTAAAGCAAACCGAGTCATATAAAATAACCAACTTATAACAGCTTGTACCTCTAACCTCGGA
>CM068953.1:174794632-174813980 GCA_035128595.1 Eptatretus atami | reverse complement strand
GAGAGAGATGTATCTGGAAGCATATGCAGTGGGAGCTACTGCATCGGAAAGCCAAACACAGCTTCTGCCAAGTAATAATGCAAGAGCTGCAGCAAAATCTGGAAACAATTTGAAAAAAATTTTTTTTTTATAAAAATAATTTTTTTTTTTTAATAATTTTTTTTAAGTGTGAAAAATTAAATTGGAAAATAAAAATTTTGAAAAAAAAAATTTTGAAAATTCTGTTTTTTTTTATTTGAATTTTTTGTATTATTTTATAAATTTTTTTTTCATTTTTAATTTGAAATTTTTTTAAATTGTTTTAATTTTTATTTAATTTTAATTGTTTAATTAATTTTTAAATGTAAAATTTTGTGTATTTTTTTATTGATAATTAAAAAAATAATTATAAAAAAAAAAATAATTTGGAAAAAATTTGGAATATAAATTTGAAAAAAGATGTTTAAAAAAAAAATATGGAAATGAAAGGGTGAAAGTGCAGCAAAGTGATTTTTTGAATGCCCCTTGTATAATTGTTTCCCGAACGAACTTGTCAACGACCCTCCCTGCTAAAACAATACTCACCGGTTTCCGACAGGTACTCTTGTGTCCCAGGTGAACACTGTGCTTCAAAGAGTTGTTTCAAAAGGTGAAAGTTCAGAGACGCGGAAGTAATTCATCATGCTTTCAAGGACGCAGTCATCGCGCGTTGCAAATGCTCTGTGCTGTGCCCTTGGCTTCCCTCCTGGTTTTTCTCTGCCCGTATAAATGCAATACGATGAGTTTAAAAGCCGCAGGAACAGTCGCAATTCATCGTCGCGGTCAGAAATGGTCATTCAGCAATTTTTGAGGCCATTTCACCAAATATACATTCTGAATGTTCCTGCCGAACACACAGCATACCATGACGGTGGTTAAAGGTTGATCTTCAACTTTTTTTCCCACACACTTATACAAGATCGGTAGGTCAGTTCTCATCTCCCCAAAAACGCAACGGTTGCAACGAGTTTCAACGGTACCTTTATTAATTTGCCAAGGTACGCCCGGCAGGGTCAAAAAAACACAAAAACATTTTCATTATTCGGCATTTCGGTATCGATGAATGTATGAAAAAAGTAATGGCGTACGGCAATTGTAGACGACGAACTTAATCAAAGGAACCTGGGACGTCGCTGCAGCGTTTGCTCTCCCTGCATTTTAAGCATAGCCGTACGTATTAGACTCACAAAACGAAGAGATTTCCCCCCCATCTTGTTACCAACACAGGGGTCTCCAAAGTTTTTTGCCTCTGAAACTACAGGAAGCTTTCAAGTAGCAGGTGGGCAAAACACTACCAAACCTGGACAGATTTTGGAAGGGTGTGTGCTGCAACTGAAAATGGAAATATCTTTCGAAAAAAGCTCACGCTGTATTTGTGCTCGCAGGTTTTTTGCTGTGCCCTGGGTTGAAGCCAGTATGCAAGGCCTGGCTCCAGACAACATTTGAGCTCCGCACTGTGAAAAGGCGACGGCGGAGTACTGGTAAGGGAGAGGGAAGGATGGAGGAGAAGGGGGAAATAAAAAAAGGGTTATATTTTGAAATCACATCCAGCTGTGTCGCTGATTCACTGCCTCTTGTTGCCAAGGAAAGCTTGGTCTTGCTTCATTTTGCCGACCCTCAGATGGATTGACAAGCGAGTCACCCAGCTGTGTTAAATTCAAACGGGTGGACAGGGGGACTTAAACTCAAGAACCTAAGATCTTAAGCGCAGCCAGGTTAACGCGTTAAGGTTTTTCTGGGCTAATTATTGTTTGTGGTTTTATAAACCGCATGCTGAAATTGAAAACGCACACAGCGCTAGACGCTTTAGAAATAGTTATTCTCCGCAATGAAACGTTAAGAAATAGCACATTCGGCCTTATTAGAGGTTATTATTAAATCAATGCGTTGTGTTGGTAGTTAGTGCCGCGCTGTCCACCTGTTGGGAGAATGGAGACATCACGCGTGATGACGGGTGTGCATGACAGCCGTTTCGTCACATTTTGATTGAATATCCACCCGGGCATGCAGAATGGGCGGGGCTGCGGAGGAAACCCCTTCAATGGCTGGATGGTCGCGACTCATGGGGTCTGATCGTGTAGCGCTTTTGGCCCCGCCTCCCCAGGGCTATAAAAGCTGCGCTCGGCGTGCGATTCGTCTCTCTGTCGGCGCCCCCGAGCTACCCTTAAGTCCTGGTTTGCCGGCTCTTCTCTACCGTTGCCCTGAGCTTCCCTTGGTCCTGGTTGCGCTCTCTCTCGACCGTACGCGCCACGAGCTTACCTTGGTCTGGTTGCTGCGGTGTCTTTCTTCTTTTGCCTTGAGCTATCGGGGTCCTGGTCCAATGCACGAGTCGTTCGCCATCTCTGCCTGGGTCATCGTGCTCATTTCTTCCCTGGTCCTGGACGCGTATGGTCCATGCTCGACGGAGCTTGGGTTGGACGCTTCAGTGGTGGAGAGCAGTGGTCGGGGCCTATTTCGGAGAGCAGTACCAAGTTGGGGAGGGTGCGGTGACGTACGTAACAAAAGTCCCAATTTGTCTCCCCGTGTTGGTGTGTGTCTGATGGGGGTACGCCTGTTTTGGTTAGCCGTAGGTAAGGCATAGGTTAAGTCTGCAACTTGTACATTTGCTGGCCTTTTTTAAAAAAAAAAAATACACCTTGATGTACATCTTTTTTATTTTAATTTCCGCCTTTTTCTCTCCCGGTTTTCCCTTTGAACCGCCATTAAATGTTCTTAAGTTCCCCTCTCTCCTTCCCGTACCACTCATTTGTAAACAAATCATTCTTATGATACATTTCCAATCTGTCCGTTTCTTCGCATTGGTCCAGTAATGTCCCGTATGTAGATTAGCCGGGAGGTTATAATTCCGCCACTAATGGGCTCTCGTATCAGTCCGGCAATTATGCTAGGGAAAAGCTCGGCCGCATCAATCACGATCTCAATAAAAGATAACAACAATAATTGCGCGAGGGCGAGACCTCCCCGATAGGAGATCACATAGAGGAAACACGCTAAAGTCAAAGTGAATCAAGCTATTGGCGGTTCGCGTCCGTTTAGCGACCCGCGCGACAGTGAAGTTTTTCGTGTGCGATGGCCCTGCAATTCCCGGTGAGTCGGGGAGAACCAGGGATACCCCCCACCCCACCCTTAGTCGTACCGCCCGTGACCCCGGGTCGGCAACAATCAATATTGTTTTTTTTTTGAGAAACCGCTATTGTAAATGTGCACTCAATAGAACACGTCGGTCCTTCAGCGAATGTTTATTTCTGTAATAAATGTTTCGATATAGTCGCCTTACCTTTCGATGGGGTCAGTGGGATTTTCAATTGAGTTGGAAACGCGGTACAATTAGCATTCACTCCCTGTTTTTATTTTGCACGTGGAAAGGTTGTCGGCAAGGCGTTGGTCGCCCATTTTATGGGGGCGTGTGCCGATTCCTTCCTTACATGCCCTTTATCGTCCAATTTCCCTCTCTCTCTTTTTAATCGTTAATTTCCTCTCCCTTTCTCCTTTTCTCCACACCACACGTAAGTAAAACACACTTTTTATTTAATAACAGACGGTAGTTGACACGATCTCTTCCTGCACACAAAAAGGCAATCAAGACAATTAAGTAGAGTTACATAACCTCAAACTCCGCCGCGCTCTAAAGGAGATCCCTTCATCCCTTCATCCCACAACCCTCAATGCCACAACCTCCAACCCCAATTGTAAGCCTGGTGATGGCGATCAACACGCCCGGGTGATGTTTGGTCAGCGTTGACCTGGAGGCATTCGACTCCATTATTTTTTCCCCATATCGTTCTTGCACGTCTCTAAACGAGCGCGAATTGCTTCACTAAACCTCGCCTTAAATTGGTGACAACTCAGGACTTAGCGACAGCCGGAAGCCCGCGACTGAGAGGACTCGCTGCAGAGACTCGAATGGACGGGAATAGGGAGGCGTAACGCCAAATCCACATGCAGGCCCGCGCGGCCCCACCCAATGAGCGCACGCATTCCTCAAGCTTTCAGGCCGGCCTGATAAAGAGTGACCCCGAGCATTCCCTCGGTCGTTTTCGATTCGTTTGCACTGAAATTTTTTTAAACAGGCGCCGGACCACTCCACACAGTCGCACACTGTTCCCTGAGGCACGACGTCGACCGAGCGCCGATACTCTGTTCGCCTGGAGCATGATGTCCGTTTGTTCTGATTTCTTTTTCGACAGGCGCTGGACATCCTTTCTTTTTTATCCTCTCATTGGAACACTACGTCGCTGCTCTCTGCGGAGAATATCGTGGGCTGCTGCTTCTTTGGCACTTTCACCCCTTTGGTTTTTAACGCTGTCCATCATGAGCCGAGGCTGCGAGGGGGCAGACGGAAGCCTAGCCGATTAATAGGACGGAAACCAAGCTCCACTACAGACACATCTGGTAGAGGAATCTCACACTTCGGCTATCCCTTCACACATCTTTTCTCTGCTGCACCTTTCTTAATTTCCATTTTCAAACGCACACCACAGACACAACTCTTTCGTCTTACTTTCTCCCGATCAGCGTTGGATAGTGAGGGCAACCTCTGCCCTGCCAGAGGGCAAGCCCACAGCCTCAGGCCACAAATTCCTCACTCCCCTCATTTTTTTCCCTGGTTTGACCCGACGTCTGGTGTTAGTTGTAGGTAAGTTGCTTGTTAAGTTTAGCTCTGTGTCCCTTTTCTCTTTGCATCTGATCTCATTGCTGTTAGAAATTGCTTTAACCCTCATTTCTCCCCGTGCCATTCGAAATCCTTGACGTTCCCCCCCTTCCCCTCCCCTTTTTTCCTGCTCCCCACTTGTGTAAATACACCTGTTCTTGATGAAAATCCATTTCGCAATCTGGTCTGAGTCCATCTTTTTACCACCAATGTGGCTGAGCACTGTCCCGCACGTAGATAGCTTGGGAGTTGAGATTGTCCCGACGGTTCGGTTGGCAGGGGTCCAGTGTGTGCTCGTGGTGCAGCTCGGCCTGCTTAAGATACACCGGATAAGGTTGTAGCACATTTGCCAAGGGTGCGTTCCCCGCGGTGCAAGGGAGCCACGGGAAACCCCCAGTTAAACAGTGTAAGACGTGACGGACAACTGGGACCTATGGTCGCTCGATTGGCGTTTGTAGTTGTGGTCGCAAACCCACCGTGGGGTGAATTCATTCACTCCCGGTGTCTCAGGTCCGCGAGTGAGTTTCGAGAGAAACTGGGGATTTTCCCGCCCATAGTAGGGCTCGGGAGCCCCGAGACGCAAACAATATGAAGAACCACATCAGGAATATGGTTGAAACTACCTAAAGGTGTCATCCCAAAGAAGGACATATTTTAGGCATGCAACAATAACAAATGGAAGCAACACGGACGAACATCCCCTCTTAATAGACAACAATGGAAATGTTTGGCAAACAAGTAGATGAGAAAGTTGTTTAGTTTACTGGCCACGAGATAACGTAGGTTAAGCGGCCGTTTTAAGGCATTCCCCTTCGTCGGAGCTAAAGAAGCACAAAGTGGCAAAGTCCGAGGAAGGATTATAAAGGAAGGATTGATTCTAAAATTCTGATGTACTGTCCTCTGTTAGCGGAGCATCGGTTCCTGCCGAACCAAGTTCTTGCAGGGTCATACAAAAGGGGTAGCCTTAGTAGAAGGGAGATGACGATACTTGCGGCAAGTTTCTTGAGAGTGAAATTGGAAACTGTTTTTAGACAGAAGGCTGAGGATAAGGTTTGGAGGCTTGGGGGCATGCAGGGGGTGGTTAATGGAAAGAGAAAGCTGTGAAGGGTGTACCACGAGTGCCAGGAGCTTAATATGGAAGAGTTGGAAGCTGGGATGGATGGTGAGGGTATAGACAAAGTTGCTGCAAAGTGAGACTTGGTTTTCCGTGAGCAAATCAAACTGGGGACAGGAATTCAAGGTAAATACAGGGTTTATTCACGGTGTGATGGGAAGAGAAAAAGGGACGAGGTTTGGCAATCTGGGTGACAGTGTTGTGTCCGAGAGACAGGCATGAACATCAGGAGGGAAGTTGTTGGAGAGGATACTGTGCGGATAGATATTGGAGATTGGAAGAACGGTAAGATACCGGTAGGATGCTTTTAATTGGGCTCCCTAAGTATGAGGGAAGAGAAGGAGGAGGAGTACAATGAAGAAATTCAGAAAAGACCGGAAGATAGAAGTCGGCTTTGGACTGCGAGGAAAAGGGCAGAGCAGATGGAGGATTTCCAAAGATCTAAATCCAGGATTGCGTTAATTTAAACCGGCTAGTTTGATGAATAAAGTCCACTAAGTGCGAGTGCAGCGTTAGACCTTCCTTTTTGCAAGTAAACTGATGCCCGAATATGGTGGAGGTCAAAGAGCATCTGGGGACAAGAGTGCACCACACAGTAGTAGCTCCAATTAAATGGTGTTGGCGATGTGAATGATCGGGGGGATGGTGGAGTGAGGCCATTGGATTTTAGGAGGGCTAAACGAGTGGATTGGTCTGCATGCAGCGAGAATCGGAAACCTTCGAGGAGCAAATGTAGTCGGACGCAGAGCGGTTAACGCATGGATTAACGGTCTCTCTGGAAAGGTAGTGGCAGCAGAGGCGGTGGATGGGTTTAAATGGTTAAATTTAGATATATAGGTACGTAAGATAAAATTTGGGACAAAACAAGGGGTATGGGTATATGGCTTGTGTGGCGAAGGTAGGTTTGCTGTATGTGGACATGGGTGAACGACACTGGGCTTGGTGGGCAGTCATGGGCATGATGGACCGATATGGCTCCTCCTGCGCACAATGGTCCTTGTGCTTCGCGACTTATATTGAAAAAGCCTTCACCTTCCTTCGCCACGACGGTTCGCCATTGCTCTGTCAACAATTGGTTCGAGAAATAGTTAATGGGCTTAACCGGTCCAACTATTACTCATGACGTCACCCTCGTGGTGACGGTCATTGATGCTGTAAATGGGGCTCCAAGACAAATCACTTCTTAAATGAGCCACAACTGTAAGCTTTTTTAGATCCTTGCGTGGAGAATCTCTAAGTTTACTCCACGTTGTTTGTTCATTGTGGACTTTTTTGTTTTCGCAGCTAACCAGTTTTATCGAAACTTCCCTGAAACCTTGGCGTATATATGTTAAAAATTCCTGCGCAGACAGGAACGCATCTCCGATTTTGAAATTCCTCTAGAAAAAAAAGTTATGAAGCGTCAAAATATCTCGCTAATGGAAATAAGCCCCTAAAAAATTATCTCCGAAACATAGGCAAAGCTTTTTGAATTCTGTTTGTGGGAATCGAACAGGGCCATTGGCAGAGATGAATTACGCCGCACATATGAAATACATCAACTGATGATGTCACATCATATTTTTAAAATGACGTCATTCCTATTTTTTTGACATTCTTTTTGGTTTCACAACCCAGAGTTTTCATCGGATGCTTCGTGAAAACTTGCCATGTTATATGCAGAAAGCCGCACGCGCAGTGGCAGTAAACCCATCTCCGATTTTGGAAAATTCTTAGCGAGAGAAAAAAAAGTTGACGTCATAATAGTCGCCCGCTAATGGAAATCGCCAATACACAAATTATCTCCGAAGCTAGGCAAGGCTGTTTGAATTTTGTTTGGGGAATCAAGCCGGGCATTAGCACAGTTATAATAATTTAATCGGCAAATATCCTGATACATCACAATGACGGTCCATGTTCTTTTTTATGACGTCATCATTAAGGAGGACGAGGATCGAAGCTCATTTGAGCTTGTTCCCGCCCCCCCCCGCCCCAAAATTATAAACAAATAAAAGACACAAAACTTAACATGGTAAAATTTGCGAATGTAAATAAATACCACATGCGCACACGTGACACAAGAATCAGTCATCCAAGTACCCCACCGCGAAGTAGACCAACGCGTCATTCCAGCTCGCCATCCTCCGGAGTCCAAAGAAGCAGCACGAAGAGCCGAGGAGAAATAAAGAGATTACGGGTTTAAAAAAAACACGGATTTTAAAGCTTTCGTCGTTCCAACAGAAACGGAACTTCCACAGACTCGAGCGCCGTGACGTCACGAGCGCGTATCGTGGTCGCCTCGTTTTGACGTCCACGGCAATCGATTCACGGACGGGTTGTTGTCATTAAATCAGTTGTCAGTATCGCCTCGTTTCAATTCGTTTTTCTTGGTTGTACGTCTTTGTCATTTTGTGTGACGATTCAAACAAATCCGCTTCTGAGCGTTGTCGGCACTTCGATAATAAATTTTTTTTTTTTTTTAATCGTCCGTTGAAGGTCGCACCAGAATTTATTATTATTTACGTCGTCAGATATCTATGAAAGCTGCGGTGTGATAATGAGTGAATAAAATTGTTGTGACAAGAGTATTGCGAACTAAAAAACGAAGCAATTGCCTGTGCTGAAACTCTGACTATAGCACGCGCCTAATCCGTTAATCACTATCGGTTTATACGGTCAAGGACAGTTATTCTCCCTAACTACCAAAATGTTATCAGAATTAAGAACCAGACAGGATTATTAGCCGTTTAAAACCACCGCAAGAATAATAAAAATGTTTAATTTAAAAAACCCCAATTGTCCTCCATTTTGTGGTTAAGCACCCCACGTTTGTATTGGAGGACAGTTTTGTGTGTTAAAAATTGTTTTGCACTTATCGTTTTGAGAATGTTATCCGAGAAAACTAACACCACATCCGTGTTTTCGGCGTCGTTTCGCCGCTTTGATTTACCACCGTCCTGACACGTTGAGAGAAAAATCGCCGTCGGAATTATTTTATCAGACGTGAAAGAAAACAGCAATTGAAAGGGGCAGCGGCCTGTTCAAACCGCCGGCTACGGTCAACCAATAAGGAGGCCGTCGACGGCTCTTGTTCGACGTAGCCCAATCAACAAGAGGCTCCCGTGAAAACAGCCAAATCACATAAGGCTCCCCGTGCAAAAAACAAGCCAATACACAAGAAGGCTCGTGAAAAACAAGCAATCACATAAAGGCTCCGGTGAAAACAGCCAATCACGAAAAGGCTCCGCGTGAAAAAAAGCCAATCAACAAGAAGGCTCCCGGAAAAACAGCCCAAATCACAAGAAAGGCTCCGGTGAATACAGCCAATCACAAGAAGGGCCCCCGTGAAAAACAGCCCAAATCACGAACAGTTCCCGGAAGTTCCACGTGACTCCTGAAGTCCCGCGTATTTTTCTCCCCCTACTGGCGACGAGCCGCGTTCTCATCGCCCGACAATCTGGCGTGACCGCGAGTCTGTGACGTTCGCCTCTGCCTGTTGTAGCGCAAGTAGCTGGCTGCCGTAGGTTATTCAGTTCGGCCTTCCCTGCGGCATGTTCCAGAGTCCGAGCGTTGCTTTTGCTTCCAACTACTACGGATAGGAGGATCGCCGGCGAGCAGCGCCCGGCCGCAAGCGAATTTTATACACATTCCGTCCGACGGGCCGCTCGTGCCGTTTCCGCGGTGGGATGTGAAACCCCTGCGGACTCGGAACCTGGTGCTTGTCATCGGCGTCTTCGAACGGGCCTTTGGTGTCGCGTCTGACGCCGAGCTGTCTGCCGAGCAAACGTGGTGGGTTTCGAGGGATGATACTTGGAAGGTTTTCCTTACCGACCGCTCTGGTACAAGGTGAGCATTGTTCTTGGCAATCCTTTAGGAGGAGGAACATGAGGAGTTCACGTTGAGTTGACGAGTCTGACTGACGAGTGTGTGTCCACCCACGTGTACACAGGTACGTTACGTGAAACGAGCCAGACGATCCCGCTGGGGAAGTTGTGGAAACTTCATGACAGCGACAACGGTGATGTTCGGACATCCGGCTACATCAGAGAAATGGTAGAGAATGAGTGGTTCCCAGGCAACTCCGAGTTTTAATTTCCCCTCTTTCCAAAAAGGTGCCGCGTCCCATGATACCTGTGTGTCGTCCCATTGAGTAATCCCTTCTTCCCTGCCTTGCACGTCCTCACGACCACGCCCCAACCCTCACCCCTAATCCTCAAGCCCTACCCCCGCTAACCCTACCCCCAACCCCTACGCCCCCCCAACCCCTCAACCCCTCACCGCCTAATCCCCAAACCCCTAATCCCCAACCCCTATCCCCACCCTAATCCCCACCCTAATCCCCAACCCTAATCCCGCAGCCTAATCCCCAACCCCTAATCCCCACCCCCTAATCCCCGAACCCCTACCCCCCAACCCCTACACCCAACCCCTACTCCTCAACCCCTACCCCCCTAACCACTAACCGCCTTAATCCTCAACCCCTACCCCCCAACCCTCTACCCCCCAACCCCTACCCCCCAACCCCTACCCCCCAACCCTACCCCCCAACCCCTACCCCCTAATCCCTCAACCCTCAACCCCTACCCCCCTAATCCCGCCAACCCTACCCCTCAACCCTAACCCTCAACCCTAACCCTCACCGCCTAAACCCCTTCAACCCCTTAAACCCCTACCCCCAACCCTACCCCCAACCCTCTACCCCCCAACCCCTACCCCCCCCAACCCTCAACACACTCACCCCTAACGCCTCACCCTAACCCCTAACCACTACCCCAAGCCTCGCCTGATAATGGTTTTCCTTACTGGCTGTTTGTGTCAGTTAAAATGCAATGTGCTTGGAAGTGTGGGTTATTCCTCGAGCCTCACACATCTAACGGGTGTGTGTGTGTGTGTGTGTGTGTGTGTCCATTCACACACACATTGATGAATCTCCCTTCCTGTGAAACACTGGGAAGGACAGCTTTATAGCTGGGTGGATTCAAAACCCAGGCTAGACAGCTTTTGAGGAAGATTATATATATATATATATATATATATATATATATATATATATATATATATATATATATATATATATATATATTACAGGGTGAGTCAAAAAGTAGTGGCATGAATTTCTGTTTTTTTCGGGCTGTCAGATTCTTTCTGGGAAGTCCAATGTTGTTAAAAATTGGTCTTGCAGAATTATTAATTTTTTATCCCAGAAGTGGTATCGGCCGCCGCGGTCCGATCGGGTAGCCCGGCACGTCTCCCCAGACGCTTACACCTCCAATTTCCTTTCTTTGGGGCTCATGAAAGACCTTGTTTATCGTGAAAAGCCTCGTACCATTCAGGAATTTGAGGCTCCAAAATCACTGGAAAGTTTGAGGAAATTGATATCGAACTCTGCGACGTGTGTGGCCCGCTCTGTGCCCTTTGCTCGGCTGCAATTGTGCATGCGATCAACTGAGGGAGGGCAATTTGAAAATTGCAAGTAAAACCAGCTTGGTACAGTTTCCGTAATAATTTTTTCTTGAATAAATGGTTAGATAAAACATGTCATTCATTTAATTTCTACCTTGTTGTACACTGTAATACAAATGGCAAAACAAACAGTCAACTGACTGAAATTCGGGTGCTACTTCTGACCTCACCCATATATATATATATATTATCCAGACTCACTGGGTGTAATGGTTGGAGTGTCCTGCTCTGAGTTGTGGGAGATAGTTGGTTCCAAACTCTGAGTTGCGCACCGAAGATGCTAACATGGTCGTGCTTGGCTTCCTTACTTGGCCGCTCAGTCCAAGGATGGAGCAGCAGACAAACAATGCTGAAGGGCATGGCAAACCACCACAGTGTAAGCTTTGCCAAGAACCTCTTTGGCAGGCAACTGAATGCTCTGTCCGACTATGGTTAGATTCAAAATAAATAAATCGGAACCCGATATAATTTATATACATGGGGAGAACAAGTATTGATACACTTGCCGACTTTGGCAGGTTTTCCTACTTACAAAAGCACGTGAGGTCTGGTAAATTTTTATCATAGGTACACTGTCAACTGTGAAAGACGGGAATCTAAAAGCAAAAATCCTGAAAATTCACATTGTAATGATTTAAAAAATAAATTAATTTTGCATTTTTATTGCATGAAATAAATATTTGAATACATCAGAAAACAGAACTTAATTATTTTGGTATGGCAGAAACCTTTGTTGTTTGCAATTAACAGAGATCAAGAACGTTTCCTGTAGTTCTTAACCAGGTATGACACAGACGCAGGCAGGGATTTTTGGCCCACTCCTCCATAGCAGATCTTCTCCCAGATCCTTCAGGTTTCGGGGCCTGTCGCTGGGCCAACACAAGACTTTCAGCTCCCTCCAAAGATTTTCTATTTGGGTTCAGGTCTGGAGATGCTTAGGCCAGCTCCAAGACCTTGAGATGCTTCTTACGGAAGCCAGCTCCTTAGTTGCCCTGGCTGGTGTGTTTCGGGTCGTTGTCATGCTGAAGACCCCAGCCACACCCCATCTTCAATGCTCCTTGTTGAGGGAGGAGTTGTTGGCAAAGATCTCGTGATACATGGCCCATCCATTCCTCCCCTCCAATACGGTGCAGTCGTCCTGTCCCCCTTTGCAGAAAAGCATCCCCAAAAGGAATCATGTTTCCACCTCATGCTTCAAACGGTTGGGATGGTGTTCTTGGGGTTGTACTCATCCTTCTTTCTTCCTCCAAACATGGCGAGTGGAGTTTAAAACAAAAAAGCTCTATTTTGGTCTCATCGGACCACAATGACCTTCTCCCATTCCTCCTCTGGATCATCCAGATGGTCATTGGCAAACTTCAGATGGGCCTGGACATTAGCTGGGCTTGAGCCAGAGGACCTTGCGTGCCGCTGCAGGATTTTAATCCATGACGGCGTAGTGTTTTACTTATGTTTTCTTTGATAACTGTGGTCCCAGCTCTCTTCAGGTCATTGACCAGGTCCTGCCCGTGTAGTTTCTGGGGCTGATCGCCTCACCTTTCTCATGAATCATTGAGGCTCCACGAGGTGAGATCTTTGCATGGAGGCCCCAGACCGAGGGAGATTGACTGTTATCTTGAACTTCTTCATTTTTCTAATAATTTTGCGCTCAAACAGTTGTTGCCCTATCTGCACTCAAGCCTGCTTTGCGTATTGTGTCCTGTAGGCCCATCCCAGCCTTGTGCCAAGTCTACAATTTTTTTGTCCCTGATGTCCTATAGACAGGCTCTCTGGTCTTGCCATTGGTGGAGAAGGTTGGAGTCCTGATTGATTGAGTGTGGGACAGCTGTCCCTTTTATGCAGATAACGAGTTCAACAGGTGCAGTTAATACAGGTAATGAGTGGAGAATGGGAGTGGCTTCTTTTAAGGGGACAAAACTAACAGGTCTGTGAGAGCCCGAATTTCTTACTGGTTGGTAGGTGATCAAATACTTTATTTCAAATGCAAATAAAATGCAAATTAATTATTTAAAAATCAAAAATACAATGTGAATTTTCAGGATTTTTGTTTTGATTCCGTCTTTCACAGTTGAAGTGTACCTATGATAAAATTTGCAGACCTCCTACGTGCTTTGTAAGTGGGAAAACCTGCAAAATCGGCAGTGTATCAAGATACTTGTTCTCGCCCACTGTATATATATATATATATATATATATATATATATATATACACTAATATAGTGTTGTAAGAATTGCTGTACGGCCCGCGGCGTTGTGCACACCGCCGCTTTCTAGCCAATGGCGGCCGTCGTCCCCACCGGGAGACGGAACAATCTAAGTCGCGAGATTGTGGAACACGCCGGAAACTCAGCTCACGGGTGTGTCCATGGTGCTACACCACGCTAGTCAACACACTCTACCCGCCGCGGACGGGTCAATCACCGAAATTGTTCCGAATACTACCTAATAAAGGTCGAGCAGCGGGCAGATCTACCGGGAGACCTGTACTCTCAAGCGAGGTGCGCTTGAACCCAAGAGACCCTTGCAGCTCGGTTCGGGTTTTTGGGATAACCGAGCGGAGTTGATTTATCGCGAGCAGCCTCGCTGGATCCAGATTCTGCTTTATCGGCTATTAAAAAGCGCCAGCATAATATCCGAGAGCACAGATAGGCAGTTTCAATGGGAAAGGAGGACACGCAGAGCGAACTGGTTACATTTAACAACACGCACATTTATTTCACCACACGACGGCTAAAGCCAGTCAGTATGCAGATACACCAACATGCAAATGATTTGGGGTAGGGACAGAGAACGTGAGCAAGACAAAGACTACAAGCGCGGTAATATTTATTATGTACAGTCACTTGTACTTAACATCAGTTCTACCTACGGATATGGCGGCCAACAAACGTTCAATGCAAAGAACAAGGAAAAACCGCCCAGGAAAGATTGAGGGGTAGACTGGACCTCTTGGGTCCTTTAATGAGCACGGAAGCTGTGATGACCCGCAGATTGCTCCGAGAAGGCCGGGCTGGTTACTTTCACTTGCGTGGTGCCTCGCTTGGGGCGACCCCGCGACGTCCGCGTCCTACGGAAGCTGGCGTGACGCGTTCGGCCCAGGCCTTATCGGCGGCCTGGTGATTCGGGCCAGCCCGGCAACGCCCTCAGAGGAACGAACGGGTCTTTTCTCTCTTAGAGTTTGATGCTCTCTTTAAAGAGCCAGTCCGTCCCTCAGCGCCCGCTCGGACTGTCCTGAAGCCCGAATCACAGCTCGGACAGGTTTCGTGCTGGCTGGCGACCTCTCCCCACGTCCGCATCGAACGCGGCAGTTCTGCGCAGCATGGCAAGGCTTGGCTGCGCTCCCCAGCCTCCCCGTCCTCTCGGCGAACCCAGACCTCCACTGGACTCGAAACCTTGATCAATTCACACCATTCCCCAAACCCAGACCGACTGCAGCGACTTGGCGCTCTGCAACGCTTTTTTTTATAGGGCCCCGTGAGGGAGGTTTGAATCTTCGATCCCTCACCTCTGACCCCCCGCTGGCTCCGCCCCTTCGATCTCCTGATCCGATTTTGAGGCGAAGCTCGGAGCGAGCGGAACGTGCAGAGATCATTTGACCGGCTGCGCCAACAAAGGAGAGCGGTACGTGGGTGAAATCATCGTCCCTGCGCAACGAGGAAACCCCCCGCTCTGTTTGCAGCGATGCTGTTTGGCTGGGAACTCGCCGTGGCTGGCGCAAAGATGGCGGCGTTTGCCCCGGAAGTTGAAGGTGGGAGGCCGATGGTGTTCGTTGTTGGTTATCGGGGGAAATGTGGTTTAGGAGATGGGGTGGCTGTGTTTGGCGTTGTGGAGAAGGGTGGTTGTGGTTAGCATTGTGGAGAAGGTGGTTGTGAAGGCGGCTGTGGACAGGTGGTTGTTCGTTGTTCTGGGATGTTGGGATTGTGGAGAAGGTGTTTGTGGTCGGCGTTGTGGAGAAGGTGGTTGTTGGTGGTTGAAATGCGGTTGGGTCAAAATACGATAGCAAAAGAATAACCCTACACCTCAAGATCACAGCCCGGTGTACACGATAAATCCCTTAGACATCGTGGGAGAAATCTATCCTGACAGAAGACTTATCGACATAACTGATCTAAGGAACCTATATGGTGCTCTGTGAAATTTCCAGCAAAACGTACAAAATTATATAATTACAATTATATACCAAGTAAATCCCCCCCGTTTTCTCCGCGGGGGTTAAGTTCCATACCTCGCCCAGCGCTAAGTGAAAATCCGCGATGAATGGACGCCTCCCCCAAAAATCGATTCGACTGGTCGGTTTGGTTTTGGCAAGTGATTGGGTTGAGGTGGCCGGAGATCGACTGGACTGGTCTGGTCGGTTTTTTGGCAGTGAGTGGGTTTGAGGTGCCGGAGATCGAACTGGTCTGGGTTGGTTCCGGTTTATTTAGCAATGGTTTGGGTTTGGAGGTGCCAGAGATCGAAACTAGTCTGTCTGGTCCCGGTTTTGAGGTGCTGGGTATGAAGCAATGCTCGTCCAACGCGGCAAACCTTTTTCCTTCCGCGAGAGCATAATATCGATCACCTTTACCTTAACCTTCTCCTGGAGCGTCCCCAGGACCTTCCTCCTGGCGCTTCGGTGCCTTGCCAGAAACGCTTTCGCCAAGGTGCAGGGCGTTTGGGCGCCAATCGTGGGGCTTGGAGAAAAACGTAGAAAAATATTCGAGTTCACAAGCGAAACTTTGTCTCGTGCGTTGTGGTGACTGGTCGAGCACCACAACGATTATAATTTTATTGCTTAAATATGTTATATTTTATAATTATTACCGCGATGTACGCGGGGGGAATCCGCAGAAAAAAAATTAGTTAAAGTTCCAAGGGAAAACCCGCGATGAACCCGGGGGCGGCGATGGTGATACCGCGATGAAGCGGGGGTTGAACTGTATATATTATATATATATCTATATATATATATATATATTATATACTATATATATATATATATATTTATATATCTATATAATTTTATACTGGAGGTTGTTTCAAATAGTCTCCAACCTTAAATTTTTCGTCTGTCGTAACAAAAAGCCAGGGAGGCTGGTTTTGGTGCAGAAACTATCGATTGCGATCCTAATTTGTATGCGTGATATTTTCCCGCCTGCCAGAAGCTGTCAGTCCCGCAACAGCCGCCGATGATGAGGAAGTTACACCGTAACTCAGGGAACGCCGTCGATTTTCGTTTTGACAAAATTGACGGTCACTGTGGTCTCGAGTCGCCAAGTGATCACTGTGTTGAAGATCTTGGGATCGCTGTTCACAGCTCTCCAGCATGTCCTGTGCGATCTCCCAAAACGGAGTTTGCTCTGCTCTATCTGTTGGAGCTTTGGCACGAACTTTGCTGAGATTCCTCCTTAAGCCCAAATCCTCATAATGGTCGCAACTTTAGATCGGAAGCGTATAGACGGGATTGCCACATTGCTGACGCCCAGCCGTCGTCTGCAAGTTCTCTGAATCGTATCTCGACGTTCCTGCATCGAGCAGTCTGGTCCTCACTTGTCAAACGATCTCATTTCGGATGTTGAGGGCCTACCAGAACGTGCTTCACTATTCCACTGATTTGTGCGACCATCTTTGAAGCGCGGTTGTACCACTCTTTTATCTGTTGTTGGTGCCCCATTGCTTCTTCTCCGAGGCCCTTGTTGAATCTTGCGGGATCGTTTCACTTTGGGAATCGCCCAAGCTTTACACAAAATTTGAATGCGAGTAGCGTTGTTCAGTTTTTTCCGTCATTTTGTCAAAAACGAAAAATCCGAACGGCGCTGCATCTTAACACTTTCCTCAACTCATCGGCGGTTCTGTCGGCCGACTGAAAGCTCTGGCAGGGTGGGAATATTCACGCATACTGAACTAGGTTCGCCTACATACGTGCACCCAAACCACGCCTCCTAGCTTCATTTGTTTACGCTACTGAAAAATTAAGGTTGGCATACTTTTTGAACACACCTCGTATACATATACATATACATATATATATATATATATATATCTATATAATATATGTTACGGCTGTGTGGAAAATTCGCAGAACCCATATAGGTCCTTAGTTCAGTTATGCGATAAGTCCGTGTTCAGTTAGATTTCTCCCCGTTGTTTAATGGGAATTTTCGTGTCACCCGGGCATGTGTTTCTTTGAGTTAGCCGTTTTTTCTTTACTATCGTTATTTAGACCAACCACAACGCCATCCACAACCACCTTCTCCACCACGCCACCCACCAACCACCTTCTCTCCACCATGCCAACCACAACCACCTTCTCACGCCACCCGCCAACCACCAACACACCTTCTCCACGCACCCACCAACCACGCAGTCAACACACCAACCACCTCCACACCGCCTTCATAACAACGACATTCCCCACCATCTCCTAAACCGCATCTCCCCCACCCGAATAACATCGCCTCACCTTCACTTCCGCAAAACGCCGCATCTTTGTGCCAGCCACGGCGAGTTCCCAGCGAACAGCATCGTTGCAAACAGACGCGGGGGTTTCTTTGTTGGCGCCAGCGACAGTGATTTCTCGCGCACATCCGCTCTCCGAGCAAGTTTGGGTGATCTCGCGCACGTCCGCTCTGTGGAAGCTTCGCCTCGGGAATTCGGATCAAAAGATCGAAAGGGGCGGGGCCTGTGGGGGTCGAAGGTCGAAAGAGCGGAGGTCAGATCTCGTCTCTCGAGCCCTATAAAAGGCCAAGCGAAGCGCCAGTTCGAGGTCAGTCGTTGGAGTGAGTCGGTTGAAGTCTGGAGTCTGGAGAACACAGCCGGGGCGAAGTCCAGGAGAGCGGAAAGGCACACGCGAGCCGAGAGCGTGGCCAAACCTGCTGTGCTGCGCAGACCTGCCGCGTTCGTTGGGAGAGAGCTTCGCCAGCCAGCGCCAAACGGGTCTGAGGTTGATCGGGCTTCGGACAGTCCGAGCATCGCTGAGGAACGGACGGGTTCTAACAAAGAGCATCACTTTGAAAGAGCATCAAGACACGTTCGTTCTCTCAACGCGTCGCCGGCTGAGGCCCGAATCACCGGCCGCTTGCAAGGGCTGGGCTCAACCGCGGTTACGCTAGCTGCCGTGGGGAAGGAGCGTCGTGGGTAGCCCATCGAGGCACCACGAGGGTGGAGGTAACCTCCAACGGTCTCGTGGAACTCCTTTCGGTCTGCCAGCTCCACGTTATAAAGGCTACGGCCCAGTCTGACCCCCTTGTCTTTGAGGGGTCTTTCCTTGTTTATTTGTGTGAATGTTGTGGTGCCATGTCCGCAAGTAGAAACTGTTTAGTGCTTGTGAATAAATAATAATAGACGGTTGTCGTGCTTTGTCTTGCTCGCGTCTTGTCCCTTCCGCCAAATTCCATTGCTTTTCTGTATACGTGCATGTTGGTGTTTTGCATACCTGACTGCATACGTGTGTGAATAAATGTGCGTGTTTAAATGTTAACCGTTTCGTTGTGTCCTCTTTCCCATTGACTGCTATCTTTGCCTTCGGAATTTAGGCGGGCTTTTTAATAGCCGATAAAAGAATTGGGGTCCAGCGAGGTCTTCGCGATAATACACCGCTTGGTATCCCAGAACGGACCGAACCGGCTGAAGCGGTTTGTGTCCAAGCAGACCTCGCTGAGGTACGGTCTCTCTGTAGTCTGCCCGCGCGAAATACTAGGTATGTCGATAATTCGTGATTGACCCTGTCGCGCGCGGGTAGAGTGTTGACTAGGCCCGTGGTGTGCGCTTTGAGCACACCGTGACTGGTTTCCGGCGTTGTTCCGGAAGGTCGCGACTGAATTGTCCGTCGGTGGGCGAGACGGTCGCCATTGGCTAAGCGGCTGTTTGCACGCCGGCGGGCGCGATCCTAACAATATATTATATATATATATATATATATATATATATATATATATATATATTATATATATATATATATATATATATATATAGTGACGATCTTCAAAAAGAGCATTGACTGCCGTATTGAGTTCGGAGTAATAGCTGGCTTTTTAATAGCCGATAATAGAATCGGATCCAACGGGGCTGTCGCGATAATACCCCGCTCGGTTATCCCAAAACGAACCGAGCTGCTTAAGCGGCTCGTTTCAAGCGGGCCCCGTTGA
>CM068953.1:174760708-174794273 GCA_035128595.1 Eptatretus atami | reverse complement strand
TTGCCTTCCAGCATTGTTTGTCTGTGCTCCATCCTTGGACTGAGCGCCAAGTAAGGAAGCAGCACTGACCATTTTAGCATCTTCGGTACAACTCAGAGTTTGGAACCAACGATCTCCCACACTCAGAGCAGACACTCCAACCATTACACCAGTGAGTCTGGATATATATATAATATATATATATGGTGAGTCAGAAGTAGCACCCGATTTCTGTCAGTTGATTGTTTGTTTGCCATTTGTATTCAGTGACAACAAGGTAGAAATAAATGAATGACATGTTTATCTAACCATTTATTCAAGAAAAAATTATTACGGAACTGTACCAAGCTGTTTACTTGCAATTTTCAAATTGCCCTCCCTCGTGATCGATGCACAATTGCAGCCGAGCAGGCACAGAGCGGCACACACGTCTGCAGAGTTCGATATCAATTTCCTCAAACTTTCCAGTGATTTGAGCCTTCAATTCCTGAATGGTACGAGGCTTTTCACGATAAACAAGGTCTTTCATGACCCCCAAAGAAAGAAATCTGGAGTGTAAGGTCTGGGAGCGTGCCGGCTACCGATCGGACCGCGGCGGCCGATCCACTTTCTGGATAAAAATTAATAATGCAAGACAATTTTTAACAACATGACTTCCCAGAAAGAATCTGACAGCCGAAAAAACAGAAATCAGGCACTACTTTGACTCACCCTGTAATATATATATATATATATATTATATATATATATATATATATATATATATATATATATATAATCTTCCTCAAAGCTGTCTAGCCTGGGTTTGAATCCCACCCAGCTATAAGCTGTCCTCCCAGTGTTTCACAGGAAGGAGATTCATCAATGTGTGGTGTGAATGACACACACACACACACCACACACACACACCCGTTAGATTTGGAGCTCGAGGAATAACCACACTCCAAGCACATGCATTTAACTGACACAAACAGCCAGTAAGGAAACCTATCAGGGAGGTTGGGGTTAGTGGTTAGGGGTTAGGGGTTGAGTAGGGTTGAGGGTTGAGGGGTAGGGTTGGGTAGGGTTGGGGGGTAGGGTTGGGGTAGTTAGGTGAGGTTAGGGTTGAGGTTAGGGTTGAGGGTTGGGGGTTGAGGGTTAGTTGGATTAGGTAGGGGTTAGGGTTGGGATTAGGGTAGGTGTAGGTTGTAGTGGGTAGGGTTGGTAGGGTTGGGGTAGGTTGTAGGTTAGGGGTAGGGTAGGGTTGAGATTAGTTGGGAGGGTTGGTAGGGTTATTAGGTTGGATAGGGGTTGGGATTAGGGTTGGGATTAGGGGTGGATTAGGGTTGGGATTATTGGGATTAGGTTTGGGATTAGGGTTGGATTAGGGTTGAGGGTTGAGGGTTGGGTAGGGTTGGGGGTAGGGTTGGGTAGGGGTTGAGATTAGGGTTGAGGTGGTTGGTCGTGAGGACGTGCAAGGCAGGGAAGAAGGGATTACTCAATGGACGACACACAGATCATGGACCGCGCACCTTTTGAAAGAGGAAATAAAACTCGGAGTTGCCTGAACCACTCATCTCTCCATTCCTCTGTGTAGCCGGATGTCCGAACATCACCGTGTCGCTGTCATGAAGTTCCACAGACTTCCCCAGCGGGATCGTCTGCTCGTTCACGTACGTACCTGTGTACACGTGGTGACACACACTCGTCAGTCAGACTCGTCAACTCAACGTGAACTCCTCATGTTCCTCCTCCTAAAGGATTGCAAGAACAATGCTCACCTTGACCAGAGCGGTCGGTAAGGAAAACCTTCCAAGTTCTCCCTCCGAAACCCACCACGTGCTCGGCAGACAGCTCGGCGTGCAGACGCGACACCAAGCCCGGTCGAGACGCCGATGACAAGCACAGGTCCGAGTCCGCAGGGTCACATCCCACTCGGAAACGGCACGAGCGGCCCGTCGGACGGAATGTGTATAAATCGCGGGCGCCGGGCGTGCTCGCCGGCGATCCTCCTATCCGTAGTAGTTGGAAGCAAAAGCAACGCTCGGACTCTGGGAACATGCCGCAGGGAAGGCCGAACTGAATAACCTACGGCAGCAGCTACTGCGCTACAACAGGCAAGGCGAACGTCACAGACTCGGGTCACGCAGATTGTCGGGCGATGAGAACGCGGCTCGTCGCCAGTAGGGGGAGAAAAATACGCGGGACTTCAGAGTCACGTGGAACTTCCCGGGAACTGTCGTGATTGGCTGTTTTTCACGGGGGCCTTCTTGTGATTGGCTGTTTTTCACGGGAGCCTTCTTGTGATTGGCTGTTTTTCACGGGAGCCTTCTTGTGATTGGCTGTTTTTCACGGGAGCCTTCTTGTGATTGGCTGTTTTTCACGGGAGCCTTTTCGTGATTGGTTGTTTTTCACGGGAGCCTTCTTGTGATTGGCTAGTCCGAGACAAGAGCGTCGACGGCCTCCCTTATTGGTTGACCGTGCCGGCGGTTTGAAGCAGGCCTGCTGCCCCTTTCAATTGCTGTTTCACGTCTGATAAATAATCCGACGGCGATTTTTCTCTCAACGTGTCAGACGGTTGGTAAATCAGGCGGCGAAACGACGCCGGAAAACACGGATGTGGTGTTTAGTTTTCTCGGATAACATTCTCAAACGATAAGTGAAACAATTTTAACACACAAACTGTCCTCCAATACAAACGGGGTTGCTTTAACACAAAATGGAGGACAATTGGGTTTTTTTTAAATTTAAACATTTTATTATCGTGCGGTGGTTTTAACGGTAATAATCCTGTCTGGTTCGTTAATTCTGATACATTTTGGTAGTTAGGGGAGAAACTGTCCTGACCGTATAAACCGATAGTGATTGAACGGATTAGGCGGTGTATAGTCAGAGTTCAGCACAGGCAATTGCTTCGTTTTTATTCCGCAATACTCTTGTCACACAATTTTATTCACATTATCACACGGCAGCTTCATAGATATCTGACGAACGTAAATAATAATAAATCTGTGCGACCTCAACGACGATTAAAAAAAAAAAAAATTATTCGGAAGTGCGACAACGCAGAGTCGATTTGTTTGAATCGTCACACAAAATGACAAAGACGTACAAACCAAGAAAAGAATGAAACGAAGGCGATACTGGACAACTGATTAATGACAACAACCCGTCCGTGATCGATTGCGCGTGACGTCAAACGAGGGACCACGTGACGGCTCGTGACGTCACGGCGCTCGAGTCTGTTGGAAGTTCCGTTCTGTTGGAACGACGAAGCTTTAAAATCCGTGTTTTAAACCCGTAATCTCTTATTTCTCCTTCAGGCTCTTCGTGCTGCTTCTTGGACTCCCGGAGGATGCGAGCTGGAATGACGCTTGGTCTACTTCGCGGTGGGTACTTGGGATGTACAGATTCTTGTGTCACGTGTGCGCATGTGGTATTTATTTAATTCGAAATACCATGTTAAGTTTTGTGTTTTTATTGTTTATATATTTTGGGGGGGGGAACAAGCTCAAATGAGCTTCGATCCTCGTCCTCTTAATGATGACGTCATAAAAAGGAACATGACGTCATTGTGATGTATCAGGTTTGCGATAAATTATTATCTGTGCTAATGCCCGGCTTGATTCCCGCAAACAAAATTCAAACAGCTTGCCTAGCTTCGGAGATAATGGTGTAGGCGATTTCCATTAGCGGCGATATTATGACGTCAACTTTTTTTTCTCTCGGAAGAATTTCCAAAATCGGAGATGGTTACTGCCTGCGCGTGGGCTTTCTGCTATACATGGCAAGTTTCACGAAGATCCGATGAAAACTCTGGGTGTGAAACAAAAATGTCAAAAAATAGGAATGACGTCATAAAAATTGATGTGACATCATAGTGATGTATCATATGTGCGGTAATTCATCTCTGCCAATGCCCTGTTCGATTCCCACAAACAGAATTCAAAAAGCTTGCCTAGTTTCGGAGATAATTTTTTAGGCGATTTCCATTAGCGAGATATTTTGACGTCATAACTTTTTTTTCTAGGAGGAATTTTCAAATCGGAGATGGTTTCTGTCTGCGCAGGGAATTTTTACATATATACGCCAAGTTTCAGGAAGTTTCGATGAAAACTGTAGGCGTGAAACAAAAAAGTCCACAAGAACAACAACGTGAGTAAGACTTAGAGATCCTCCACGAGATCTAAAAAAGCTTTACAGTTGTGGCTCATTTAAGAGTGATTTGTCTTGGGAGCCCCATTTACAGCATCAATGACGTCACACGAGGGTGACGTCATGAGTAATAGTTGGACCGGTTAAGCCCATTAACTTTCTCGACCAATTGTTGACAGAGCAATGCGAACCGTCGTGGGAAGGAAGGTGAAGGCTTTTTCAATATAGTGGAAGCACAAGGACCATTGGCGCAGGAGGAGGCCATTCGGTCCATCATGCCCATGCTGCACCAAGCCCAGTGTCGTCACCCATCCACATACAAGCAACCTACCTCGCACACAAGCCAATATCCCCATACCCCTGTTTGTCCAATTTATCTACGTACCTATATATCTAAATACCATTTAAACCCATCCACCGCCTCTGCTGCCACTACCTTTCCAGAGAGACCGTTAATCCATGCGTTAACCGCTCTGCGTCCGACACATTTGCTCCTCGAAGGTTTCCGATTTCGCTGATGCAGACCATCCACTCGTTTGCCCTCCTAAAATCCAATGCCTCACTCCACCATCCCCCCGATCTTCACATCGCAACACCATAATTGAGCTTACTATGTTGTGGTCACTTGTCCCCAGATGCTCTTTGACCTCCACCATATCGGGATCGTTACTGAAAAAGGAGGTCTAACGCTGCACTCCCACTAGTGGACTTATCATCAAACTGGGTTTAAATAGCAATCCTGGATTAGATCTTGGAAATCCTCATCTGCTCTGCCCTTTTCCTGGTCCAAAGCCGACTCTATCTCCGGTCTTTCTGAATTCTTCATGTACTCCTCCTTCCTTCTCTTCCCTCATACTAGGAGCCCAATAAAAGCATCCTACCGGTATCTTACCGTTCTTCCAATCTCCAATATCTATCCGCACAGTATCCTCTCCAACAACTCCCTCCTTGATGTCATGCCTGTCTCTCGACACAACACTGTCACCCAGATTGCCAAACCTCGTCCCTTTTTCTCTTTCCCATCACACCGTGATAAACCCTGTATTACCTTGAATTCCTGTCCTCCAGTTTGATTGCTCACGAAACCAAGTCTCACTTGCAGCAACTTTGTCATACCCCTCACCATCCATCCCAGCTTCCAACTCTTCCATATAAGCTCCTGGCACTCGTGTACACCACCTTCAAGCTTTCTCTTCCATTAACCACCCCCTGCTGCCCCAAGCCTCCAACCTTATCCTCAGCTTCTAGTCTAAAAAGTTCCAATTTCACTTCTCAAGAACTGCCGCAAGTATCGTCATCTCCCTTCTACTAAGCTACCCCTTGTATGACCCTTGCCAAGAAACTGGTTCGGCAGAACCGATGCTCCGTAACAGAGGACAGTACATCAGAATTAGAATCAATCGCTTCCTTTATAATCCTTCCTCGACTTGCACTTTGTGCTCTTTAGCTCCGACGAAGGGGAATGCCTGAAACGGCCGCTTAACCTCGTTTCTCGTGGCAGTAAACTAACAACTTTCTCATCTCTTGTTTGCAAAACATTCCATTGTTGTCTTTAAGAGGGGATGTTCGTCCGGTTGTCCCATTTGTTATGTTGATGCTAAATATGTCCTCTTTTGGATGACACCTTTCAGGTTAGTTTCAACCATATTCTTGATGTGGTCTTCATATTGTTGTGGTCTCGGGGCTCGAGCCTACTATGGGGGGAAAATCCCCAGTTTCTCTCGAACTCACTCGGACCTGAGACCACCGGGAGTGAATGAATTCACCCCACGGTGGGTTGCGACACAACTACAAACGCCAATCGAGCGACCATGAGTCCCAGTGTCCGTCCGTCTTACAACTGTTTAACTGGGGGTCCCGTGGCTCCCTGACCGGGGAACGCACCCTTGGCAAATGTGCTACTAACCTTATCCGGTGATCTTGAATGCGGCCGAGCTGCACCACGAGCACACACTGGACCCTGCAAACCGAACCGTCGGGAATCTCAACCTCCCAAGCTATCTACGTGCGGACAGTGCTCAGCCAATGGTGTAAAAGATGGACTCAGACAGATTGGAAATGGATTCATCAAGAACAGGTGTATTTACACAAGTGGGGAGCAGGAAAAAAGGGGAGGGGAAGGGGGGGGAACGTAAGGATTTCAATGGCACGGGGAGAAATGAGGGTTAAGCAATTTCTACAGCAATGAGATCAGAGAAAGAGAAAAGGGACACAGAGTAAACTTAACAAGCAACTTACCTACAACTAACACAGTACGTGGGCCCGGCGTTCAAAACCGAGGGAAAAATGGGGGAGTGAGGAATTGTGGCCTGAGGCTGTGGCTGCCCTCTGGCAGGGCAGAGGTGCCCTCACTATTCAACGCTGAGGGAGAGAAGTAAGACGAAAGAGTGTGTCTGTGTGTGGTTGAAAATGGAAATTAAGAAAGGTGCAGCAGAGAAAAGATGTGTGAAGGGATAGCCGAAGTGTGAGATCCTCTACCAGATGTGTCTGTAGTGGAGCTTGGTTTCCGTCCTATTAATCGGCTAGGCTCCGTCTGCCCCCTCGCAGCCTCGGCTCATGATGACAGGTAAAAACCAAAGGGGTGAAAGTGCCAAGAAGCAGCAGCACGATCTCCGCAGAGAGAGCGACGTAGTGTTCCAATGAGAGGATAAAAAAGAAAGGATGTCCAGCGCCTGTCGAAAAAGAACAGAACAAACGACATCATGCTCCAGGGAACAGAGTATCCGGCGCTCGTCGACGTCGTGCCTCAGGGAACAGTGTGGACTGTGGAGTGTCCGGCGCCTGTTTAAAAAGTCAGTGCAAACGAAGTCGAAAAAGAGAGGGAATGCTCCGGGGTTCACTCTTTTATCAGGCCGGCCTGAAAGCTTTGAGAATGCGTGCGTCATTGGGTGGGGCCGCGGGGCCTGCATGTGGATTGGCGTTACGCCTCCCTAGCCCCGTCCATTCGAGTCTCTGCAGCGAGTCCTCTCAGTCGGGGCTTCCGGCTGTCGTAAGTCCTGAGTTGTCACCAATTTAAGGCGAGTGAGCAATTCGGCTCGTTAGAGACGTGCAAGAACGATTATGGGGAAACTAATGGAGTCGATGCCTCTCAGGTCAACGCTGACCAAACATCACCCGGGCGTGTGATCGCCATCACCGAGGCTTACAATGGGGTTGAGGGTTGTGGATTGAGGGTTGTGGGATGAGGGATGAGGGATCTCCTTTAGAGCGGGGGAGTTTGAGGTTATGTAACTCTACTTAATGTCTTGATTGCCTTTTGTGTGTGCAGGAAGAGATCGTGTCAAACTACCGTCTGTATTAAATAAAAGTGTGTTTACTTACGTGTGGTGTGAGAAAAGAGAAAGGGAGAGGAAATTAACGATAAAAAAGAGAGAGAGGGAAATTGACGATAAAGGGGATGTAAGGAAGGGATCGGCACACGCCCCCATAAAATGGCGACCAACGCCTTGCCGACAACCTTCCACGTGCAAAATAAAAACAGGGAGTGAATGCTAATGTACCGGTTCCAACGCAATTTGGATCCCACTGACCCATCGAAAGGTAAGGGACTATTCGAAACATTTATTACAGAAATAACTTCGCTGAAGGACCGACGTGTCATGAGTGCACATTTACAATAGCGGTTTCTCAAAAAAAAAACAATATTGTTGTGGACCCGGGTCACGGCGGTACGACAAGGGTGGGGTGGGGGTATCCCTGGTTCTCCCCGGACTCACCGGGAATGCAGGCCATCGCACACGAAAAACTTCATGTCGCGGCGGGTCGCTAAACGACTGCGAACGCCAATAGCTTTGATCACTTGACTTAGGGTCCTCTATGTGATCTCCCTATCGGGGAGTCTCGCCCTCGGCAATTATGTTGTTATCTTTATTGGATCGTGATTGATGCGGCCGAGCTTTCCGCTAGCATAATGCCGGACTGATACGAGAGCCCATTAGTGGGGAATTATAACCTCCCGGCTAATCTACATACGGACATTACTGGACCAATGGAAGAAAGGACAGATTGGAAATGTATCAAGAATGATTTGTTTACAATGAGGGGTACGGGAAGGAGGGAGGGGAACTTAAGAACTTTAATGGCGTCAAAGGGAAACCGGGAGAGAAAAAGGGGAAATTAAATAAAAAGAGTGTAATCAAGGTGTGTATTTTTTTTTTTTAAAAAGGCAGCAAATGTACAAGTTGCAGACTTAACCTATGCCTTACCTACCGGCTAACAAAACAGGGTACCCATCAGACCACACACACACGGGGAGACAAATTGGGACTTGTACGTACGTCACCGTCACCCTCCCCAACTTGGTACTGCTCTCCGAAATGGCCCCGACACTGCTCTCCACCACTGAAGGTCCACCAGCTCCGTCGGGAGCATGGACCAACGCGTCCAGGACCAGGGAAGAAATGAGCACGATGACCCAGGCAGAGAGGGAACGAGCTCGTGCATTGACCAGGACCCCGATAGCTCAAGGCAAAAGAAGAAAGACACCGCAGCAACCAGGACCAAGGTAGCTCGGGGCGACGGTCGAGAGAGAGCGGCAACCAGGACCAAGGGAGCTCAGGGCAACGGTAGAGAGAGCCGGCAACCAGGACTAAGGTAGCTCGGGGGCGCCGACAGAGAGACCGAATCGGCACGCCGAGCGCAGCTTTATAGCCCTGGGGGCAGGCGGGGCCAAAGCGCTACACGTCAGACCCCATGAGTCGGCCCCATGCCAGCCATTGAAGGGTTCCTCCGCAGCCCCGCCCATTCTGCTGCCCGGGTGGATATTCAATCATGTGACGACGGCTGTCATGGCACACGTCATCACGCGTTGATGTCTCCATTCTCCCAACAGGTGGACAGCGGGCACTAACTACCCAACACAACGCATTTGATTACATAATAACCTCTATAGGGAATGTGCTATTCTTAACGTTCATTGCGGAGATAACTATTCTAAAGGTCTACGCGCTGTGTGCGTTTCAATTTCAGCATGCGGTTTATAAAACCACAACAATATTAGCCCAGAAACCTTAACGGTTAACCTGGCTGGCTTAAGATCTTAGGTTCTTGAGTTTAAGTCCCTGTCCACCCGTTGAATTAACACCAGCTGGGTTGACTCCGCTTGTCATCCATCTGAGGTCGGCAAAATGAGGACCAGCTTTCCTGGCAACAGAGGCAGTGAATCAGCGACACAGCTGGATGTGATTTCAAAATATAACCCTTTTTTTTTCCCCCTTCTCCTCATCCTCCCTCTCCCTTACCCAGTACTCCGGTCTTCCTTTTGCACAGTGCGGAGCTCAAATGTTGTCTGGAGCCAGGCCTTGCATCTGGCTTCAACCCAGGCACAGCAAAAACCTGCGGAGCACAATACAGGTGAGCTTTTTCGAAGATATTTCATTTCAGTTGCAGCACACACCTTCCAACTGTCCAGGTTTGGTAGTGTTTTGCCCACCTGCTACTTGAAGCTGTCCTGTAGTTTCAGAGGCAACACTTTGGAGACCTGTGTTGGTAACAGATGGGGGGGAAATCTCTTCGTTTTGTGAGTCTAATACGTACGGCTATGCTTAAAATGAGGAGAGCAAACGCTGCAGGACGTCCCAGGTTCCTTTGATTAGTGGTCGTCTACATATTGCGTACGCATACTTTTTTTCATACATTCATCGATACCGATGCGAATAATGAAAATGTTTTGTGTTTTTTTGACCCTGCCGGGGTCCTTGGCAATTAATAAAGGTCCGTTTTGAACTTCGTGCAACCGTTGGTTTTGGGGAGATGCAGAACTGACCTACCGATCTTGTATAAGTGTGTGGAACAAAAAGTTGAGATCAACCTTTAACCACCGTCATGGTATGCTGTGTGTTCGAGTGAACCATTCAGAATGTATATTTGGTGAAATGGCCTCAAAAATTGCTGAATGACCATTCTGACCGCACGATGAATTGCGACTGTTCCTGCGGCTTTTACTCATCGTATTGCATTTATACGGCAGAAAACCAGGAGGGAAGCCAAGGGCACAGCACAGAGCATTTGCAACGCGCGATGACTGCGTCCTTGAAGCATGATGATTACTTCCGCGTCTCTGAACTTTTCACCTTGAAACAACTCTTTGAAGCACGTGTTCACCTGGGACACAAGAGTACCTGTCGGAACCGGTGAGATTGTTTTAGCAGGGAGGGGTCGTTGACAAGTTCGTCGGGAACAATTATACAAGGGGCATTCAAAAATCACTTTGCTGCACTTCACCCTCATCCAGATTTTGCTGCAGCTCTTGCATTATTACTTGGCAGAGCTGTGTTGGCTTTTCCGTAGCTCCCGATGCATATGTTCCCAGATACGTTTGATGGCGTCCATGTCAAGAAATGTGGGCCTCAGGTGAGAAGCTGTAGCCCATCCCATCCCTTCCAAACAGAGGTGGTCCTGAACGTATGGCACCATCTTCCTGCAGTCAGTTTTCCACACTGCAAAATGCCTTGCCGGTGGAGTGGGAAGAGGGTTTCTTGTATACTGGCAAGGCATTTTGCAGTGTGGAACGCGTTTACCGCAGGAAGACGATTACACATGCCACATGTCAAGAACCACCTCTGCGGGGAAGGGATGGAATTGGATGTAGCTTCTTGCCTGCGCACAAGAGTCCCGACGTGAATGCCCTCAAAAATGTGCCTGACAATGTAGTCTGTGGAGCAGTTGGACTGGAGATTGGTGAGAGCAAATTGAAAATTAAGCAAGATGGCTGTTTGAGAATAGTAGGCCTTTGGAGTTGCACTGTCTGCAGGTCTCAGGTACATGTTCACATTCAACAGTTTAAGTATATCTTTCAGTGATGAACATCAGCAATTGGGGCATGGAGAATTAATTTATATCCTCCATCCTCACCAAGGTTTATGAAGCCCTATCTGTTTGGCTCACGCCTGGGACAAGACATTATTGACCTCGAATACACTGCTAAACTTCTCCGTACCGCACTCTCCTTCACGGCTCACGTGACGTTCCGCAAGGGATGTGTGCTGTTTGTGACTGCTTCACGGCAACATGGCCACATGGTGGAACTGGCAGCAAAGGCGTGTGGGCAATACGCCTACGCTCGGCCCTGGCAAGGAGGATTGCTCACAAACGCGGAAGTGCAGCTGAATGCTGGTAAGCAAGGATTAGGGAAGGGGAAACGCCTACTGATGGGATTTTTGGCCATGTTGGTGTTTTGACAGTTACAGGGGGCTGGTGAGAGAGAGCCGAGAGGTGGACACATTGGTCTCTAAGCTGTCTAGCCTGTGTTTGAATCCCGTTATTTCATCGACAGGTTATTCATCAATGTGTGCGTCGTCCCTCCGATGGATGTTAAACAGGCGTCCTGTCTACCGGCATTAGTTGGTGGACATTAAAAAAAACCACTGTCCTTTTCGAAAAGTTGGCGAGCTATCCCCAGCCCCCTGAACAAATCACAAATTATTTTATGTCCACAAAGCTGAGGCTCATGGGAGGAGCGAGAACATAGAACATCCAGGCAAAAATGCTACTTTGGAACTATAGTATATGAGAGTTGTACTCTCATATACTATAGTAGTCTGCAGAGAATTACTGAAGGAATGTTATTTTTGCCTGGGACATCAGGATGCAACAGAACAATGGTAAGAGAAAATGGGGGGGGGGAGCACTGAGGTTGCACCGACAACAGGGTCGAAGAACAAAATAGAGGAAGACTTGGACAAATCGGTGTGGGGTTGGAATGAGGGGCCGGAGAGGACAGGATGGATTCGGAAGCAAAATCTCAGGAAGCAAAAAACTGATAACACCATACGTGGGTAAACTGCTCTTGACATACTACATGTCATAATCAATGCCGTTGGTCTGGTTGGCACATATTTTTTTGCATCTTGATGAAAAGAGAAGCTTCAGTACAGTGCAAAGACTTGCAATTTTAGGCTAGAATTAGGGACTACTACGCTCACTACTCATAAACCTCTCTCTCCTTTGCCCTCCAGAGGGAACTCTCAGCCTTCCGAACCTGCTCATTTTCTTTGGCACTCTCAACAATGTTTTTGAGCTCCACACCGCACTGAGTGAAGCCGTGCAGTTGTGCATTCCCGTCGTGGGAATTGTGGACACCAACTGTGACCCCAGCCTCGTGACTTATCCCGTGCCTGCGAACGACGATTCACACTCTTCAATTTCCCTTTTCTGTGACCTTTTCTGCCAAGCTGCAAATCGAGGAAAAGCCCGGCGCAAACAGCTTCAAGCGGTGTTTGGAGGATCTCAAACACACCCTTCTACAAGCTAGCTTAATGTGTGAACCTTAACCCATCTGGCAACTTGACGTAATCCACGATGATTATATATATATATATATACACACATATATATATATATATATATGCACACACACACACACAATGGATGGTGTATGTCATGATGGTCTATTGCATGCTTTACTAATTTTGTTTCATGGCTCTTGTGTTGTCGTCTTGTTGATGGAATGTTTTTTTTTGTTTTGTTTGTTTGAAATTCAATCCATTCTTCACTATAAGGAGCAGGGTACGTGTGTGTCAAACTTTATTCTAAAGGGTTCCTGCTGTCAGGGAATGAAAATGGTAACGCTGCAGTTGGAAAACCAATTGTCGATTTAGTTGGAAACAAATTGCAAAGTCAAAAAAAAAATAAAACCTCATGTCCGTTTAATCGCACGCGATACCTTTTAACAGGACTTGGAGCTTCACGTAGCGGTTCCAACGGTACCATTACGACGATTCTTTGACGAAAGCATGGCGGACACGGAAGGAACACATTTATACAGGGGCATGGTGACGTGATGCCTCCTATTCTTTTTTTTCTCTCCAAAACAAGTCAAGATATTTGAATGGGACAAAGCAAAGTCCACACATTGGTTCTTCCCACCACTGGGTGTGAAGTTTTGTGTCTCAGTGCCATGATAATGAAGAGGGCAGAGGGCAGCATGACAGTCAGTGCTGGAGATGAGAGCCGCATGCACCCTTATGATCCTGAGGGTAACAGACGGCCAATGGAGTTCTGGAAAGAAGGATCGACAGCCCCGACTTTGGTCCGTGAGATTTTTCATCTCTTCCCCAAACTTAAGGAACACCTTCGTAAAGAAAATGTCTCTTCCGACGACGTCAAGGCCGGTGTGAAGTGCTGGTTAAGTCAACAACACACACAGTTCGATCGTGATGGCATCACAAAATTACTTGAACGTTGGTAGAAACTTGTGGGCTGCAGTGGTGATTATATATATATATAACCCATCTGGCAACTTGACGTGGCAACTATATATAGTTACAGATTTCAGAATCCGGTCTGATGAATGCATCCCACACATCCAGGTCCTCAGACAGTTATTTTCCCGAAATCATGTTCAGATGAGCCCCATCCCCATGTCTAATGGGATCTTAAATGTGATGCGTTGAGAAGGGTAAGGGATAGATCCCCTCTCTTTTGGGAAGCTTTTTTCTTTACACAGACACGTTCACACACATTTCTTTCACGAGCTCTGAAGCCCGCCCCCATTCTCCTCAGTAACAATCTTTCGCGAGCTCCGCGCGCCGCCTTTTTTGGAGAGCGCACGGGTCGTCATGGTGAGCTTGGGGCGGACTGCACCGCGGAGATATAAAACGAACGAGAGGTACGTTCTGAGGAGAAAAGCGGGAGAGAGGAAAGCGAAAGAAAGCCAGGGAGGGAGAAGAGAACGAGAAGTAAGCTTGAGAAGCGAGCAAGAAGCGGGTGTCTGACCAGCGCCAACAACGGAACAATTCATCCTTCCAATGCTTGGCAATGCGACGTGTGGTGCACGTGTGGGTTAGCAGCGCCAACGAGACAATTCATCCTTCCCAGTGCTTCAGCAAGCGAGCGTGTGGTGCACGTGTGGGTGTGAGCAGCGCCGCCAACAAGTGAGGCACGGGTCGGTCACTCCCATTGTGACTGAGGTTTGGGCTTAAGGGAGAAATCTCAGCAAAGTTCGTGCCAAAGCTGCCAACGATAGAGCAAAGCAACTCCGTTTGGAGATCGCAACAGGAACATGCTGGAGACTGTGCACAGCGATCCCAACTTCTTTCAACACAGTGCATCACTGGCGATGAGACACAGTGATCCGTCATTGTTCAAAAACGAAAATTCCGACGCGTTTCCCTTACCTTCCTCACTCATTCGGCGGTTGTTGGCGACTGACAGCTTCTGCAGGCGGGAAAAATATTCACGCATACAAATTAGAGATCGCATAACATACGTGCACCAAACCACGGCCCTCCCTGGCTTCATTTGTTTACGCACGAAAAATTAAGGTTGGAGGACTTTTGAACACACCTCGTGCTATATTATATATATATATACTATATATATTATTTAAATATATATATATATATATATATATATATTATATTCAGTCCAACCCCCGCTTCATCGCGGTTCACCTATCGCGCCGCCCGGTTCATCTTAGCGGGTTTTCCCTTGGAACGAACTAATTTTTCTGCCGGATTCCCCCGGTACCATCGCGGGTAATAATGTATTAAAATTATAAATTATTTAAGCAATAAATTATAACGTGTGGTGGCTCGGACCAGCACACAACGCACCAGACAAAGTTTCGCTTGTGAAACTCGAATATTTTCTTATTTTTTACGTTTTTCTCCAAGCCCCACGATGGCGCCCAAACGCCCTACCTTTCGAAGGTTTCTGGCAAGGAACCGAAGCGCCAGAGGAAGGTCCTGGGACGGCTCCAGGAGAAGGTTAAGGTAAAGGTGATCGAATAAAATGCTTCGGAAGGAAAAAAGGTTTGCCGCCGTTGGAACGAGCATTGCTCATACCAGCAACCTCAAAAACCGACCAGACCAGACTAGTCGATCTTGGCACCTCCAAAACCCAACCACTGCTAAACCGACCAGACCAGACCAGTCGCATTCTCCGGCACCTCAAACCACTTCAGCGCCAAACCGACCAGACCCAGTCAGTCGATCTCGGCACCTCAAACCATCACTGGCCAAACCAAACCAGGAACCAGTTCGAATCGATTTTGGGGGCAGGCGTCCATCATCGCGGGATTTCACCTTAGCCGGGCGAGGTTGGGAACTTAACCCCCCGCGAAAACGGGGGATTACTGTATAATATAAATATATTGGTTACGTTGTGGAAATTCCACAGAGCACCATATTAGGTCCTTAGATAGTTATGCGATAAGTCTCTGTTCAGATAGATTTCCCCACCGATGATCTTAAGGGATTTTATCTCGTGTAACCGGGCTGTGATCTTTGAGGTAGGGTTATTTCTTTTGCCTCGTTTTTTGGACCCAACCGCATTTCAACCACCACAACCACCTTCTCCAACACGCCGACCACAACCACTTCTCCACAAATCGCCAACATCCCAGAGACAACGAACAACCAACCTTCTCCACAGCCCGCCTTTCACAACCACCTTCTCCACAATGCTAACCACAACCACCCTCTCCACCAACGCCAACCACAGCCACCATCTCCTAAACCACATCCCCCCGATAAACCAGACAACGAAACACCATCGCCTCACCTTTCAACTCGCAAACGCCGCCATCTTTGCGCCAGCCACGGCAGAGTTCCCAGCAAACAGCATCGCTGCAAACAGACGCGGCGGGTTTCCTCGTTGCGCAGGGACGGTGTTTCACCCACGTTCGCTCTCCTTTGCTTTGGCAGCCCAGCGTTCGATGATCTCTGCCACGTCGCCTCGCTCCGAGCTTCGCCTCAAAATCGGATCAGGAGATCGAAGGGGGCGGAGCAGCGGAGGGGTTCAGAGGTTGAGGGATCGAAGATCAAACCTCGCCCTCACGGTGGCCCTATAAAAAAAGCGTGCAACGCCAAGTCGCGCAGTCGGTCTGGGTTGGAATGCTGTGAAGATCAAAGGTTCGAGTCCAGTGGAGGTCAAGGTTCGCCGAGGAGACGGGAGTGAGCGAGCCAAGCCTGCACATGCTTGCGCAGACTGCCGCGTTCGTATGCGGGACGTGGGAGAGTCGCCAGCCAGCACCGAACGGTCCGAGGTGATCGGCTTCAGACAGTCCGAGCGGCGCTGGGGACGCGACTGGCTCTTAAAGAGAGCATCAACTCTAAGAGAGAAAAGACCCGTTCGCTTCCTCTGAGCGTTTGCCGGCTGGGCCCGAATCACCAGGCCGGCCCATTAAGGCCTGGGCCGAACCCGGTCACGCCAGCTTCCGTCGAGGACGGGACGTCGCGGGTCGCCCAGCGAGGCACCACGAAGGTGAAAGTAACCAGCCCGGCCTCTCGGAGGCATTCTCCGCGTCACACAAGCTCCGTGCTCATAAATACCAAGAGGTCCAGTCTACCCCTCATCTTTCCTGGGTTTTTCCTTGTTTCTTTGCATTGAACGGTTTGTTGGCGCCATAATCCGTAGGTAGAACTGATTGTTAAGGGACAAGTGACTGTACATAATAAATATACGGTTGTAGTCTTTGTCTTGCCTCACGTCTTGTCCCTACCCCCATTGCATTGCATGCTTGTATATCCCTGCATTGCTGCTTTGACCGTATATGTGTGCAAATTAAATGCTGCTTTGTGTGAATGTTACCAGTTCGTCGCGTTCTTTTCCTTCATTGAACTGCCGTATTGAGTGTCGGAGTAAAGCTGGCTTTTTAATAGCCGATATAGAATCGGAATCCAACGGGGCTGTCGCGATAATACCCCGCTCGCGTTATCCCAAAAACGAACCGAGCTGCTAAGCGGCTCGTTTCAAGGGCCCCGTTGAGATTACAGTCTCCGGTAGCTGCCCGCGCGATTAATTAGGTATATCGGGACAATTCGGCGATTGACCCTGTTAGGCGCGGCGTAAGTGTTGACTAGGCTGTGGTGTACATCCAAAACACACCCGTAGCGGGATCGCATTGCTTCCAAAAATCTGCGACTAGTAGAATTGTCCGCTCGGTGGGTTGAGAGCGGCCGGCCATTTGGCTAGAAGCGGTCAGTCCGCACGCCGGCGGGCCGGAAATCTACAAACAATATGTATGTGTATAATACTCTATATATATATATATATATATATATACAGTGGGGAGAAACAAGTATTTGATACACTGCCGATTTTAGCAGGTTTCCCACTGTTACAAAGCACGTAGAGGTCTGCAATTTTATCATAGGTACACTTCAACTGTGAAAGACGGAATCTAAAACAAAATCCTTGAAAAATCACATGTATGATTTTTTTAAATATTAATTTGCATTTTATTGCCATGAAAATAAGTAATTTGACATGCCTACCAACAGTTAAGATTCCGGCTCTCACAACTGTTAGTTTTGTCTTTTAAGAAGCCCTCCCATTGCCACTCATTACCTGTATTAGACTTGCACCTGTTTGAACTCGTTTCTGCATTAAAGACAGCTGTCCAACTCAATCAATTTCAGACTCCAACCTCTCCACAATGCGGCAAGACCAGGAAGCTGTCTAAGGAACATCAGCGGACAAATTGTAGACTTTGCACAAGGGCTGGGATGGGCTTACAGGACAATTACGCAAGAGCTGGTGAGAAGGCAAAACAACTTGTTGCGCAAATTATTAGAAACATGGAGAAGTCAGATAACAGTCAATCTCCCTCGGTCTGGGGCTCCATGCAAGATCTCACCTCGTGGAGCCTCAAGATTCATGAGAAAGGTGAGGATTCAGCCCAGAATACACGGCAAGGACCTGGTCAATGACGCTTGAAGAGAGCTGGGACCACAGTATCAAAGAAAACCATAATAACACAACTACGCCGTCATGGATCTAAAATCCTTGCAGCCGCACGCAAGGTCCCTCTGCTCAAGCCAGCGAATTGTCCAGGCCCATTCTGAAGTTTGCCAATGACCATCTGGATGATCCAGAGGAGGAATGGGGAGAAGGTTCATGTTGGTCCGATGAGACCAAAAATAGAGCTTTTTGTTTAAACTCCACTCGCCATGTTTGGAGGAAGAAGAAAGGATGAGTACAACCCCAAGAACACCCATCCCAACCCGTGAAGCATGGAGTGGAAACTGATTCTTTGGGGAATGCTTTCTGCAAAGGGAACAGGACGACTGCACCGTATTGAGGGGAGGATGGATGGGGCCATGTTATCACGAGATCTTTGCAACAACCTCTTCCCTCAACAAGAGCATTGAGAGGGGTGTGGCTGGGTCTTTCCAGCATGACAACGACCCCGAAACACACAGCCAGGCAACTAAGGAGTGGCTCCGTAAGAAGCATCTCAAGGTCTTGGAGGGCCTAAGCCAGTCTCCAGACCTGAACCCAAGTAGAAAATCTTTGGAGGGAGCTGAAAGTCTGTGTTTGCCCAGCGACAGCCCCGAAACCTTAAGGATCTGGAGAAGATCTGTATGAGGAGTGCGGCCAAAATCCTTGCTTCAGTTGTGCATACCTGGTTAAGAACTACAGGAAACGTCTGATCTCTGTAATTGCAAACAAAGGTTTCTGTACCAATATTAAGATCTGTTTTTCTGATGTATTCAAATATTTATTTCATGCAAAAAATGCAAATTAATTATTTTAAAATCATTACAATGTGATTTTCAGTGATTTTTTGTTTTTAGATTCCGTCTTTCACAGTTGAAGTGTACCTTATTGATAAAAATTACAGACCTCTACTTGCTTTGTAAGTAGAAAAACCTGCAAAGTCGCAGGGTGTATCAAATACTTGTTCTCCCCACTGTATTAATAAATATATCGCGGGTCCGATTTATTTATTTTGAATCTACCATAGTCGACAGAGCGATCAGTTGCATGCCAAAGTAGTTTCTTTGGCAAAAGGTTACACTGGGTGGTTTGCCATTGCCTTCTCCAGCATTGTTTGTCTGTGCTTCCATCTTTGGACTGAGCGCCAAGTAGGAAGCAGCACTCTGGACCATATTTAGCAATCTCGCGTGCAACTTCAGAGTTTGGAACCAACGATCTCCCACACTCAGGCAGACACTGCCAACCATTACCCAGTGAGTCTGATAATATATATTATATATTATGGTGAGTCAGAAGTAGCACCCGCATTCTGTCGTTGATTGTTTGTTTCTGCCATTGTTTACAGGTGACAACAAAGGTAGAATTAAAATGAATGACATGTTTATCTAACCCATTCTATTTCAAGAAAATTATTACGGAACTGTACCAAGCTGTTTTACTTGCAATTTTCAAATTGCCCTCCCTCGTGCATCGCATGCCAATTGGCAAGCCCGAAGCAGGCACAGAGCCGGCACACAGTCTGCAGAGTTCGATATCAATTTCCTTCAAACTTTTCCAGTGATTGAGCCTTCAATTGCCTGAATGCTGTACGAGGCTTTTCACGATAAACACAAGGTCGTTTTCATGAGCCCCCAAAGAAAAGAAATCTGAGGTGTAAGGTCTGGGGAGGCGTTGCCGGCTACCGATCGGACCGCGGCGGCCGATCCACTTTCTGGGATAAAAATTAATAATTCGGCAAAGACAATTTTTAACAACATGACTTCCCAGAAAAGAATCTTGAAGCCGAAAAAACAGAAATCAGGCACTACTTTTGACACTCACCCTGTAATATATATATATATATATATATATATATATTAGTATATATATATATAATATATATTAATATTATATATAATCTTCCTCAAAGCGCAGCCTGGGTTTGATCCCACCCAGCTATAAGCTGTCTCCCAGTGTTTCCAGGAAGGGAGATTCAATCAATGTGGTGGTGTGAATACACACACACACACACACACACACACACCCGTTAGAATGTTTGGAGCTCGAGGAATAACCACACTTCCAGCATGCATTTAACTGACACAAACAGCCAGTAAGGAAACCTATCAGGAGGGTTGGGGTTAGTGGTTTAGGGGTTAGGGTTGAGGGTTAGGGGTGAGGGTTGAGGGGTTTGGGGGGTAGGGTTGGGGGAGGGGTAGGGCGTTAGGGGGTGTAGGGGCTTGGGGGTTAAGGGGTTGGGCGTTGAGGGTTAGGGGTGCGCGCTTAGGGTGGAGGGGTTGAGGGGTGAGGGTTAGGGGTTGGGATTAGGGGTAGGGGTTGAGCGTTCTGGCGATTAGGGGGTAGGGGTTGGGGGTAGGGGTTGGGGGGGTAGGGGTTGGGGGGTAGGGGTTGGGCGGTAGCGCGGTGGGGGGTAGGGTTGAGTATTAGGGTTTAGGGGGTAGGGGGGTATGCGTGGGAGTTAGGGGTTGCGGGGGTAGGGTTGGGGGGTAGGCGGCTGGATTTTAGGGGTTGGGGATTAGGGCGTTGGGGATTAGGGGTGGGATTAGGGGTGGGATAGGGTTGGGGATAGGGGTTGGGGATTAGGGGTTGGGATTAGGGTTGGCGATAGGTTCAGGGTTTGGAGGGGTTGGGGGTAGGGCGTTGGGGGGTAGGGGTTGGGGGGTAGGGTTGAGGATTAGGGGTTGAGGGTTGGGGTGGTCGTGAGGCGTGCAAGGCAGGGGAAGAAGGGATTACTCAATGGACGGACACACAGGTATCATGGGACGCGGCACCTTTGGAAAGAGGAAATAAACTCGGAGTTGCCTGTGAACCTACTCATCTCTCATTCCTCTGTGTAGCGGATGTCCAACATCACCGTGTCGCTTCATGAGTTCCACAGACTTCCCCAGCGGGATCGTCTGCTCGTTCACGTACGTACCTGTGTACACGTTGGTGACACAACTCGTCAGTCAGACTCGTCAACTCAAACGTGAACTCCTTCATGTTTCCTCCCTCCTTTAAAAAAAAAAAAGGGATTGCAAGAACAATGCTCACCTTGACCAGGAGCGGTCGGTAAGAAAAACCTTCCCAAGTTCTCCCTCGAACCACCACGTGCTCGGCAGGACAAGCTCGGCGTGCAGACCGACACAAGCCCGGTCGAGACGGCCGATGACAAGCACGGGTCGATCCGCAGGGTCACATCCACTCGAAAACGCACGAAGCGGCCGTCGGACGGAATGTGTATAAATCGCGGCGCCGGGCGTGCTCGCCGGCGATCCTTCTATCCGTATAGTTGAAGCAAAAGCAACGCCCCTCGGACTTCTGGGAACATGCCGCAGGGAAGGCCGAACTGATAACCTACGGCAGCAGCTACTGCCGCTACAACAGGCAAGGCGAACGTCACAGACTCGGGTCACGCAAGATTGTCGGGCGATGAGAACGCGGCTCGTCGCCCAGTAGGGGGAGAAAAAATACGCGGACTTTCAGAGTCACGTGGAACTTTCCGGGACGTCCGTGATTGGCTGTTTTTCACGGGGGCCTCTTGTGATTGGCTGTTCACGGAGCCTTCTTGTGATTGGCTGTTTTCACGGGAGCCTTCTTGTGAATGGCCTGTTTTCACGGGAGCCTTTCTGTGATTGGCTGTTTTCACGGGAGCCTTTATGTGATTGGCTGTTTTTCACGGGAGCCTTCTTGTGCATTGGCTGTTTTTCACGGAGCCTTTATGTGATTGGCTGTTTGCACGGGGCCCTTCTTGTGGATTGGCTAGTCGAGACAAGAGCGTCGACGGCCTCCCTTATTTGAGTTGACCGTGCCGGCGGTTTGAAGCAGGCCTGCTGCCCTTCAATTGCTGTTTCACGTCTTATAAATAATTCCGACGGCGATTTTTCTCTCAACGCTGTTCAAGACGGTTTGGTAAATCAGGCGCGAACGACGCCGGAAAACACGAGATGTGGTGTTTAGTTTCTCTCGGATAACATTCTCAAACGATAAGGAAACAATTTTAACACACCAAACTGTCCTCCGAATACAAACGGGGTTGCTTTACACAAAAGGCAGCAATTGGGTTTTTTTAAATTTAAACATTTTATTATCGTGCGGTGGTTTAACGGTTAATAATCCTGTTCTGCGTGTCGTTAATTCTTGATACATTTGGTGTTAGGGGAGAAACTTGTCCTTGACCGTATTAAAAACGAATAGTGAATATGAACGGATATAGGCGGTGTATAGTCAGAGTCAGCACAGGCAATTGCTTTCGTTTTTTAGTTCGCAAATACTCTTGTCACACAATCTTTATTCACATTTCCACCACGCAGCTTTCATAGATATCTGACGAACGTAAATAAAATAAATCTGTTGCGACCTCAACGACGATTAAAAAAAAAAAAAAATTATTCGAAGTCGACAACGGCAGAGTCGATTTGTTTGAATCGTCACACCAAAAATGACAGAAGACGTAACAAACCAAGAAAAGATGAAACGAAGGCGATACTGGACAACTGAATTAATGACAACAACCCGTCCTGTGATCGATTGCGCGTGGACGTCAACGAGGGACCACGTGACGGCTCGCTGACGTCACGGCGCTCGAGTCTGTTGGAAGTTCCGTTCGTTGGACGACGATAAGCTTTAAAATCCGTGTTTTAAACCCGTAATCTCTTATTTCTCTTCAGGCTCTTCGTTTGCTGCTTCTTGGACTCCCGGAGGAATGCGAGCTGGAATGACGCTTGCGTCTACCTTGCGGTGGGTACTGATGTACAGATTCTTGGCACGTTGTGCGCATGTGCGGTATTTATTTAATTCGAATACCATGTTAAGTTTGTGTTTTTATTGGTTTATATATTTTGGGGGGGGGGGGGGAACAAGCTCAAATGAGCTTCGATCCTCGTCCTCTTAATGATGACGTCATAAAAAGGAACATGGGACGTCATTTGTGATGTATCCAGGTTTGCCGATAAATTATTATCTGCTTGCTAATGCCCGGCTGATTCCCGCAAACAAAATTCAAACAGCTTGCTAGCTTCGGAGATAATGGTGGTAGGCGATTTCCATTAGCGGCGTATTATGACGTCAACTTTTTTTTCGTCTCGGAAGAATTTCCAAAATCGGAGATTGCGTTTACTGCCTTGCGCGTGGGCTTTCTGCTATACATGGCAAGTTTCCGATAGATCCGATGAAAACTTCTGGGTAGGTGAACAAAATAGTCAAAAAATAGAATGACCGTCATAAAAATTGAGTGTGACATCATAGTGATGTATCATATGTGCGGTAATTCATCTCTGCCATGCCCTGTTCGATTCCCACAAACAGAATTCAAAAAGCTTGCCTAGTTCGGAGATAATTTTTTAGGCGATTTCCATTAGGCGAGATTATTTTGACGTCATAAACTTTTTTTTTCTAGGAGGAATTTTCCAAATCGGAGATGGTTTCTGTCTCGCAGCAGAATTTTTACATATATACGCCAAGTTTCAGGAAAGTTTCGAATGAAAACTGTAGGCGTGAAACAAAAAAGTCCACAAGAACAACAACGTGAGTAAGACTTTAGAGATCCTCCACGAGGATCTAAAAAAGCTTTACAGTTGTGGCTCATTTAAGAGTGATGTTGTCTTGGAGCCCCATTTACAGCATCAATGACGTCACACGAGGGTGACGTCATGAGTAATAGTTTGGACCGGTTAAGCCCATTAACTTTCTCGACCAATTGTTGACAGAGCAATGCGAACCGTCGTGGGAAGGAAGGTGAAGGCTTTTTCAATATAGTGGAAGCACAAGGGACCATTGGCGCAGGAGGAGGCCATTCGGTCCATCATGCCCATGCTGCACCAAGCCCAGTGTTCGTCACCCATCCACATACAAGCAACCTACCTCGCACACAAGCCAATATCCCCATACCCCTGTTTGTCCAATTTATCTACGTACCTATATATCTAAATACCATTTAAACCCATCCACCGCCTCTGCTGCACATACCTTCCAGAGAGACCGTTAATCCATGCGTTAACCGCTCTGCGTCCGACACATTTGCTCCTCGAAGGTTTTCCGATTTCGTGATGGCGACCATCCACTCTTTGCCCTCCTAAAATCCAATGCCTCACTCCACCATCCCCCGATCTTCACATCGCAACACCATATTGAGCCTACTATGTTGTGTCAACTTGTCCCCCAGATGCCTTTTGACCTCCACCATATCGGGTCGTTACTGAAAAAGGAGGTCTAACGCTGCACTCCCACTAGTGGACTTAATCATCAAACTGGCGTTTAAAATAGCAATCCTGGATTAGATCTTGGAAATCCTCATCTGCTCTGCCCTTTTCCTGGTCCAAAGCCGACTCTATCTCCGGTCTTTCTGAATTCTTCATTTACTCCTCTTCCTTCTCTTCCCTCATACTAGGAGCCCAATAAAAGCATCCTACCGGTATCTTACCGTTCTTCCAATCTCCAATATCTATCCGCACAGTATCCTCTCCAACAACTCCCTCCTTGATGTCATGCCTGTCTCTCGACACAACACTGTCACCCAGATTGCCAAACCTCGTCCCTTTTTCTCTTTCCCATCACACCGTGATAAACCCTGTATTACCCTTGAATTCCTGTCCTCCAGTTTGATTGCTCACGAAACCAAGTCTCACTTGCAGCAACTTTGTCATACCCCTCACCATCCATCCCAGCTTCCAACTCTTCCATATAAGCTCCTGGCACTCGTGTACACCACCTTCAAGCTTTCTCTTCCATTAACACCCCCTGCTGCCCCAAGCCTCCAACCTTATCCTCAGCTTCTAGTCTAAAAAGTTCCAATTTCACTTCTCAAGAACTGCCCGCAAGTATCGTCATCTCCCTTCTACTAAGCTACCCCTTGTATGACCCTTGCCAAGAAACTGGTTCGGCAGAACCGATGCTCCGTACAGAGGACAGTACATCAGAATTAGAATCAATCGCTTCCTTTATAATCCTTCCTCGACTTGCACTTTGTGCTCTTAGCTCCGACGAAGGGGAATGCCTGAAACGGCCGCTTAACCTCGTTTCTCGTGGCAGTAAACTAACAACTTTCTCATCTCTTGTTTGCAAAACATTCCATTGTTGTTCTTAAGAGGGGATGTTCGTCCGGTTGTCCCATTTGTTATGTTGATGCTAAAATATGTCCTCTTTTGGATGACACCTTTCAGGTTAGTTTCAACCATATTCTTGATGTGGTCTTCATATGTTTGGTCTCGGGGCTCGAGCCTACTATGGGGGAAAATCCCCAGTTTCTCTCGAACTCACTCGGACCTGAGACCACCGGGATGAATGAATTCACCCCACGGTGGGTTGCGACACAACTACAAACGCCAATCGAGCGACCATGAGTCCCAGTGTCCGTCCGTCTTACAACTGTTTAACTGGGGGTCCCGTGGCTCCCTGACCGGGGAACGCACCCTTGGCAAATGTGCTACTAACCTTATCCGTGATCTTGAATGCGGCCGAGCTGCACCACGAGCACACACTGGACCCTGCAAACCGAACCGTCGGAATCTCAACTCCCAAGCTATCTACGTGCGGACAGTGCTCAGCCAATGGTGTAAAAGATGGACTCAGACAGATTGGAAATGGATTCATCAAGAACAGGTGTATTTACACAAGTGGGGAGCAGGAAAAAAGGGGGGGGAAGGGGGGGAACGTAAGGATTTCAATGGCACGGGGAGAAATGAGGGTTAAGCAATTTCTACAGCAATGAGATCAGAGAAAGAGAAAAGGGACACAGAGTAAACTTAACAAGCAACTTACCTACAAACTAACACAGTACGTGGGCCCGGCGTTCAAAACCGAGGGAAAAATGGGGGAGTGAGGAATTGTGGCCTGAGGCTGTGGCTGCCCTCTGGCAGGGCAGAGGTGCCCTCACTATTCAACGCTGAGGGAGAGAAGTAAGACGAAAGAGTGTGTCTGTGTGTGGTTGAAAATGGAAATTAAGAAAGGTGCAGCAGAGAAAATGGTGTGAAGGGATAGCCGAAGTGTGAGATCCTCTACCAGATGTGTCTGTAGTGGAGCTTGGTTTCCGTCCTATTAATCGGCTAGGCTCCGTCTGCCCCTCGCAGCCTCGGCTCATGATGACAGGTAAAAACCAAAGGGGTGAAAGTGCCAAGAAGCAGCAGCACGATCTCCGCAGAGAGAGCGACGTAGTGTTCCAATGAGAGGATAAAAAGAAAGGATGTCCAGCGCCTGTCGAAAAAGAACAGAACAAACGACATCATGCTCCAGGGAACAGAGTATCCGGCGCTCGTCGACGTCGTGCCTCAGGGAACAGTTGGACTGTGAGTGTCCGGCGCCTGTTTAAAAAGTCAGTGCAAACGAAGTCGAAAAAAAGAGAGGAATGCTCCGGGGTTCACTCTTTTATCAGGCCGGCCTGAAAGCTTTGAGAATGCGTGCGTCATTGGGTGGGCCGCGCGGGCCTGCATGTGATTGGCGTTACGCCTCCCTAGCCCCGTCCATTCGAGTCTCTGCAGCGAGTCCTCTCAGTCGGGGCTTCCGGCTGTCGTAAGTCCTGAGTTGTCACCAATTTAAGGCGAGTGAGCAATTCGGCTCGTTAGAGACGTGCAGAACGATTATGGGGAAACTAATGGAGTCGATGCCTCTCAGGTCAACGCTGACCAAACATCACCCGGGCGTGTGATCGCATCACCGAGGCTTACAATGGGGTTGAGGGTTGTGGATTGAGGGTTGTGGGATGAGGGATGAGGGATCTCCTTTAGAGCGGGGGAGTTTGAGGTTATGTAACTCTACTTAATGTCTTGATTGCCTTTTTTGTGTGCAGGAAGAGATCGTGTCAAACTACCGTCTGTATTAAATAAAAGTGTGTTTACTTACGTGTGGTGTGAGAAAAGAGAAAGGGAGAGGAAATTAACGATAAAAAAGAGAGAGAGGGAAATGACGATAAAGGGGATGTAAGGAAAGGATCGGCACACGCCCCATAAAATGGCGACCAACGCCTTGCCGACAACCTTCCACGTGCAAAATAAAAACAGGGAGTGAATGCTAATGTACCGGTTCCAACGCATTTGGATCCCACTGACCATCGAAAGGTAAGGGACTATTCGAAACATTTATTACAGAAATAACTTCGCTGAAGGACCGACGTGTCATGAGTGCACATTTACAATAGCGGTTTCTCAAAAAAAAAACAATATTGTTGTGGACCCGGGTCACGGCGGTACGACAAGGGTGGGGGTGGGGGGTATCCCTGGTTCTCCCCGGACTCACGGGAATTGCAGGCCATCGCACACGAAAAACTTCATGTCGCGGCGGGTCGCTAAACGACTGCGAACGCCAATAGCTTGATCACTTGACTTAGTCTCTCTATGTGATCTCCCTATCGGGGAGTCTCGCCTCGGCAATTATGTTGTTATCTTTATTGGATCGTGATTGATGCGGCCGAGCTTTCCGCTAGCATAATGCCGGACTGATACGAGAGCCCATTAGGGGAATTATAACCTCCCGGCTAATCTACATACGGCATTACTGGACCAATGGAAGAAAGGACAGATTGGAAATGTATCAAGAATGATTTGTTTACAATGAGGGTACGGGAAGGAGGGGAGGGGAACTTAAGAACTTTAATGGCGCGTCAAAGGGAAACCGGGAGAGAAAAGGGGAAATTAAATAAAAAGAGTGTAATCAAGGTGTGTATTTTTTTTTTTAAAAAGGCAGCAAATGTACAAGTTGCAGACTTAACCTATGCCTTACCTACCGGCTAACAAAACAGGGTACCCATCAGACCACACACACACGGGGAGACAAATTGGGACTGTACGTACGTCACCGTCCACCCCCCAACTTGGTACTGCTCTCCGAAATGGCCCCGACACTGCTCTCCACCACTGAAGGTCCACCAGCTCCGTCGGGAGCATGGACCAACGCGTCCAGGACCAGGGAAGAAATGAGCACGATGACCCAGGCAGAGAGGGAACGAGCTCGTGCATTGACCAGGACCCCGATAGCTCAAGGCAAAAGAAGAAAGACACCGCAGCAAACCAGGACCAAGGTAGCTCGGGGCGACGGTCGAAGAGAGCGGCAACCAGGACCAAGGGAGCTCAGGGCAACGTAGAGAGAGCCGGCAACCAGGACTAAGGTAGCTCGGGGGCGCCGACAGAGAGACCGAATCGGCACGCCGAGCGCAGCTTATAGCCCTGGGGCAGGCGGGGCCAAAGCGCTACACCGTCAGACCCCATGAGTCGGCCCCATGCCAGCCATTGAAGGGTTCCTCCGCAGCCCCGCCATTCTGCTGCCCGGGTGGATATTCAATCATGTGACGACGGCTGTCATGGCACACGTCATCACGCGTTGATGTCTCCATTCTCCCAACAGGTGGACAGCGGGCACTAACTACCCAACACAACGCATTTGATTACATAATAACCTCTATAGGGAATGTGCTATTCTTAACGTTCATTGCGGAGATAACTATTCTAAAGGTCTACGCGCTGTGTGCGTTTCAATTTCAGCATGCGGTTTATAAAACCACAACAATATTAGCCAGAAACCTTAACGGTTAACCTGGCTGGCTTAAGATCTTAGGTTCTTGAGTTTAAGTCCCTGTCCACCCGTTGAATTAACACCAGCTGGGTTGACTCCGCTTGTCATCCATCTGAGGTCGGCAAAATGAGGACCAGCTTCCTGGCAACAGAGGCAGTGAATCAGCGACACAGCTGGATGTGATTTCAAAATATAACCCTTTTTTTTTCCCCTTCTCCTCATCCTCCCTCTCCTTACCCAGTACTCCGGTCTTCCTTTTGCACAGTGCGGAGCTCAAATGTTGTCTGGAGCCAGCCCTTGCATCTGGCTTCAACCCAGGCACAGCAAAAACCTGCGGAGCACAATACAGGTGAGCTTTTTCGAAGATATTTCATTTCAGTTGCAGCACACACCTTCCAACTGTCCAGGTTTTTAGTGTTTTGCCCACACTGCTACTTGAAGCTGTCCTGTAGTTTCAGAGGCAACACTTTGGAGACCTGTGTTGGTAACAGATGGGGGGAAATCTCTTCGTTTTGTGAGTCTAATACGTACGGCTATGCTTAAAATGAGGAGAGCAAACGCTGCAGGACGTCCCAGGTTCCTTTGATTAGTGGTCGTCTACATATTGCGTACGCATACTTTTTTCATACATTCATCGATACCGATGCGAATAATGAAAATGTTTTGTGTTTTTTGACCCTGCCGGGGTCCTTGGCAATTAATAAAGGTCCGTTTTTGAACTTCGTGCAACCGTTGGTTTTGGGAGATGCAGAACTGACCTACCGATCTTGTATAAGTGTGTGGAACAAAAAGTTGAGACAACCTTTAACCACCGTCATGGTATGCTGTGTGTTCGAGTGAACCATTCAGAATGTATATTGGTGAAATGGCCTCAAAATTGCTGAATGACCATTCTGACCGCACGATGAATTGCGACTGTTCCTGCGGCTTTTACTCATCGTATTGCATTTATACGGCAGAAAACCAGGAGGGAAGCCAAGGGCACAGCACAGAGCATTTGCAACGCGCGATGACTGCGTCCTTGAAGCATGATGATTACTTCGCGTCTCTGAACTTTTCACCTTGAAACAACTCTTTGAAGCACGTGTTCACCTGGGACACAAGAAGTACCTGTCGCGAACCGGTGTGAGATTGTTTTAGCAGGGAGGGGTCGTTGACAAGTTCGTCGGGAACAATTATACAAGGGGCATTCAAAAAATCACTTTGCTGCACTTCACCCTCATCCAGATTTTGCTGCGCTCTTGCATTATTACTTGGCAGAGCTGTGTTGGCTTTTTCCGTAGCTCCCGATGCATATGTTCCCAGATACGTTTGATGGCGTCCATGTCAAGAAATGTGGGCCTCAGGTGAGAAGCTGTAGCCCATCCCATCCCTTCCAAACAGAGGTGGTCCTGAACGTATGGCACCATCTTCCTGCAGTCAGTTTTCCACACTGCAAAATGCCTTGCCGGTGGAGTGGGAAGAGGGTTTCTTGTATACTGGCAAGGCATTTTGCAGTGTGGAACGCGTTTACCGCAGGAAGACGATTACACATGCCACATGTCAAGAACCACCTCTGCGGGGAAGGGATGGAATTGGATGTAGCTTCTTGCCTGCGCACAAGAGTCCGACGTGAATGCCCTCAAAAATGTGCCTTACAATGTAGTCTGTGGAGCAGTTGGACTGGAGATTGGTGAGAGCAAATTGAAAATTAAGCAAGATGGCTGTTTGAGAATAGTAGGCCTTTGGAGTTGCACTGTCTGCAGGTCTCAGGTACATGTTCACATTCAACAGTTTAAGTATATCTTTCAGTGATGAACATCAGCAATTGGGGCATGGAGAATTAATTTATATCCTCCATCCTCACCAAGGTTTATGAAGCCCTATCTGTTGGCTCACGCCTGGGACAAGACATTATTGACCTCGAATACACTGCTAAACTTCTCCGTACCGCACTCTCCTTCACGGCTCACGTGACGTTCCGCAAGGGATGTGTGCTGTTTGTGACTGCTTCACGGCAACATGGCCACATGGTGGAACTGGCAGCAAAGGCGTGTGGGCAATACGCCTACGCTCGGCCCTGGCAGGAGGATTGCTCACAAACGCGGAAGTGCAGCTGAATGCTGGTAAGCAAGGATTAGGGAAGGGGAACGCCTACTGATGGGATTTTTGGCCATGTTGGTGTTTTGACAGTTACAGGGGGCTGGTGAGAGAGAGCCGAGAGGTGGACACATTGGTCTCTAAGCTGTCTAGCCTGTGTTTTGAATCCCGTTGATTTCATCGACAGGTTATTCATCAATGTGTGCGTCGTCCTCCGATGGATGTTAAACAGGCGTCCTTTCTACCGGCATTAGTTGGTGGACATTAAAAAAAACCACTGTCCTTTTCGAAAAGTTGGCGAGCTATCCCAGCCCCCTGAACAAATCACAAATTATTTTATGTCCACAAAGCTGAGGCTCATGGGAGGAGCGAGAACATAGAACATCCAGGCAAAAATGCTACTTTGGAACTATAGTATATGAGAGTTGTACTCTCATATACTATAGTAGTCTGCAGAGAATTACTGAAGGAATGTTATTTTTGCCTGGACATCAGGATGCAACAGAACAATGGTAAGAGAGAAAATGGGGGGGGGAGCACTGAGGTTGCACCGACAACCGGTCGAAGAACAAAATAGAGGAAGACTTGGACAAATCGGTGTGTGGGTTGGAATGAGGGGCCGGAGAGACAGGATGGATTCGGAAGCAAAATCTCAGGAAGCAAAAAACTGATAACACCATACGTGGGTAAACTGCTCTTGACATACTACATGTCATAATCAATGCCGTTGGTCTGGTTGGCACATATTTTTTTGCATCTTGATGAAAAGAGAAGCTTCAGTACAGTGCAAAGACTTGCAATTTTAGGCTAGAATTAGGGACTACTACGCTCACTACTCATAAACCTCTCTCTCCTTCCCTCCAGAGGGAACTCTCAGCCTTCCGAACCTGCTCATTTCTTTGGCACTCTCAACAATGTTTTTGAGCTCCACACCGCACTGAGTGAAGCCGTGCAGTTGTGCATTCCCGTCGTGGGAATTGTGGACACCAACTGTGACCCAGCCTCGTGACTTATCCCGTGCCTGCGAACGACGATTCACACTCTTCAATTTCCCTTTTCTGTGACCTTTTCTGCCAAGCTGCAAATCGAGGAAAAGCCCGGCGCAAACAGCTTCAAGCGGTGTTTGGAGGATCTCAAAACACCCTTCTTAAGCTAGCTTAATGTGTGAACCTTAACCCATCTGGCAACTTGACGTAATCCACGATGATATATATATATATATATACCACATATATATATATATATATATGCACCACACACACACACAATGGATGGTGTATGTCATGATGGTCTATTGCATGCTTTACTAATTTTGTTTCATGGCTCTTGTGTTGTCGTCTTGTTGATGGAATGTTTTTTTTTTGTTTTGTTTGTTTGAAATTCAATCCATTCTTCACTTTAAGGAGCAGGGTACGTGTGTGTCAAACTTTATTCTAAAGGGTTCCTGCTGTCAGGGAATGAAAATGGAACGCTGCAGTTGGAAAACCAATTGTCGATTTAGTTGGAAACAAATTGCAAAGTCAAAAAAAAAAAAAACCTCATTTCCGTTTAATCGCACGCGATACTTTTAACAGGACTTGGAGCTTCACGTAGCCGTTCCAACGGTACCATTACGAGCGATTCTTTGACGAAAGCATGGCGGACACGGAAGGAACACATTTATACAGGGGCATGGTGACGTGATGCCTCCTATTCTTTTTTTTCTCTCCAAAACAAGTCAAGATATTTGAATGGGACAAAGCAAAGTCCACACATTGGTTCTTCCCACCACTGGTGTGAAGTTTTGTGTCTCAGTGCCATGATAATGAAGAGGGCAGGGGCAGCATGACAGTCAGTGCTGGAGATGAGAGCCGCATGCACCCTTATGATCCTGAGGGTAACAGACGGCCAATGGAGTTCTGGAAAGAAGGATCGACAGCCCCGACTTTGGTCCGTGAGATTTTCATCTCTTCCCCAAACTTAAGGAACACCTTCGTAAAGAAAATGTCTCTTCCGACGACGTCAAGGCCGGTGTGAAGTGCTGGTAGTCAACAACACACACAGTTCGATCGTGATGGCATCACAAAATTACTTGAACGTTGGTAGAAACTTGTGGGCTGCAGTGGTGATTATATATATATATAACCCATCTGGCAACTTGACGTGGAACTATATATAGTTACAGGATTTCAGAATCCCGGCTCGATGAATGCATCCACCACATCCAGGTCCTCAGACAGTTATTTTCCCAAATGCATGTTCAGATGAGCCCCATCCCCATGTCTAATGGGATCTTAAATGTGATGCTTGAGAAGGGTAAAGGATAGATCCCCTCTCTTTTGGGAAGCTTTTTTCTTTACGACAGACACGTTCACACACATTTCTTTCACGAGCTTCTGAAGCCCGCCCCCATTCTTCTCAGTAACAATCTTTCGCGAGCTCCGCCGCCCGCCTTTTTTGAGGAGCGCACGGGTCGTCATGGTGAGCTTGGGGCGGACTGCACCCGCGGAGATATAAAACGAACGAGAGGTACGTTCTGAGGAGAAAAAGCGGGAGAGAGGAAAGCGAAAGAAAGCCAGGGAGGGAGAAGAGAACGAGAAGTAAGCTTGAGAAGCGAGCAAGAAGCGGGTGTCTGACCAGCGCCAACAACGAGACAATTCATCCTTCCCAATGCTTGGGCAAGCGAGCGTGTGGTGCACGGTGGGTTAGCAGCGCCAACGAGACAATTCATCCTTCCCAGTGCTTCAGCAAGCGAGCGTGTGGTGCACGTGTGGGTGTGAGCAGCGCCGCCAACAAGTGAGGCACGGTCGGTCACCAACAACACCAGGGTCTAAACCCACGACACGATCTCAGTGCCCTCCTATCAGACTTCGACTGGCGTTCAAGGCTGTTCGCGAGAGGTGCACGGCAAGGCTGGGTGCTGGCGACGGACTGACACGCACGCACACATTTCAGGACATTTTCATTTCACGGACGACTCTCTGGTGAGCAAGATGATTCTCCCCCTCCCCTCCCCTGAATGATCCGTTGGGTACCCATGTCTGTGTTTAGCTGTAAGTCGACCCCCCGATAAGCATCTGCTTTTTGTCTCTTTCCTGGCATTTTGATTGATTTTGCTTTGAAATATATTCTTTCATTTACCTCAGAAAATAAAAAGTTCTTTCCATTTATTTATTTTATTATTAATAAATCATTTGTGATTTCCAACCTGTCCGTGTTTGTCCTTTCCTTCCGTTGGTCTAACATTGTCCGA
>CM068953.1:174707929-174718626 GCA_035128595.1 Eptatretus atami | reverse complement strand
CCGTGAACACTTAATCATGTTCCTCAAACCATTCCCGAACAATGTGTGCAGTGTGGCAGGGCGCATTATCTTGCTGAAAGAGACCACTGCCATCAGGGAATACCATTGCCATGAAGGGTGTACCTGGTCTGCTACGATATTTAGGTACAGGAAATGACACGTGTCAAATTGACGTCCACATGAATGGCCGGACCCAGGGTTTCCCAGCAGAACATTGCCCAGAGGCAGAGCATCACACTCCCTCCACCGGCTGTTCGTCTTCCTCGAGCATCGATCGTACCATGGGACGTGGAGACTGTGGCGGAAATTATCCGGTGGTGCACCCTGAAAGCTAGTGGCAACTAGAAGGTCGCCTCCCTCCGTACCGATGGGGTAAAGTCCGGCCGCCCAGTTTACAACGTACACCTGCGCATTCCACGGTGATCTAAAAAGAAAACGGGACCCATCGGACAGGGCGACCTTCTCACTGCTCAAGGTCCAGTTCCGACGCTCACGTGCCATTGTGCCACTTTTGGACGGTGGACAGGGGTCATCATGGGCACTCTGACCGGTCTGCGGCTACCAGCCCATACTCAGCAGGTGCGATGCACTGTGGATTGTAACATTCCTCCTGTGACACCATTAAAATTTTCTGTAACGTCACAGTAGACCTTCTATCGGTTCGGACCAGACGGGATAGCCTCGTTGCCCTCGCGCATCGATGAGCCTTGGGCGCCCAACACTGTCGCCGGTTTGTGGTTTGTCCCTCCTCGACCACCGTCGGTAATTCACCACTGCTGACCGGGAGCACCCACACCTTGCCGTTTCAGAGATGCTCTGACCCAGTCCGTCTGGCCAAACAATTTGGCCCTTGTCAAAATCGCTCAGGACTTTACTCCTGCCATTCTCTCCTGCATCCAACACATCACTTCAAAAACTGACTGTTCACTTGCTGCCTAATATACCCAGCCCTTGACAGGTGCCATTGCACAAGATAATCAATGTTATTCACTTCACCTGTCAGTGGCATAATGTTTGGCTCATCAGTGTATACTGTATACACTCAATATGCTATGACACCTAAGTCTTCAGCTCACAATATCATTGAGAGTCGAGGTCTTCCTTCTGTGCACAGAAGTGTCTTTTGTTTACTGAATAAATGGCTTGAATATGAACTTACGTTTCTGTCTTGAGATAAGCAGGAAACTGCTTCCACAGAGGCCAAGGGATTACACATTTTCAAATGGTTGATTGCATAGCACACCATCTCCAACTGTTGCCACACACCTCCAGTTCTTCTTCCATAAAGACCTCGACAGTATGCTCAGCAAGAAAATTGAACAGTTTTGTCTTGTTTGTTGCACATGAAGAAATGCTGCCAATTCGTTGGCAGTGCTCATGTCAGAGTGCCCCCACCCCCTCCATCCTCATTCCTCTCCTGCATGAGCTCTGCTTCTCTCCTTTAAACTCTTTTCAAAATATCAGTCAACACACGAGATCAATCCTAGCAACATTCTGAATTGGGCATACAACAAATGGTTGGAATATGTAATCACAGCATACTCTCCAATATGTATTTGCATTTCTGGCGCTCAAAATATTGTTCGTGGGTCTGGCAGTTATGTTAATCCCCCGACCCAATTGTGGTGGATGGCGGTTAACACCGACCAGGCTCGGATCGCCGAGCGGTTTCCTTAGGAGGCGGACACGTGATCCTCAGAGATGATGGCACACACGGGAGAGGCAGGGCGGCACTGGTGGAGCGACAGAACAATGGAAGGGACTTGTACTCAAATCCACAGATACACTGACACCATCATTTAAAATAAACACAGGGATTTAATGAAAAATAGACAATATTTGCAAAGGATAATAATTCAGAACATATTTGTGAGCTAAACGAAAGCCTAAAGTCGAGGAGCCTCTACATGCAGACTAATACAGACAAGGGGGAAAGAACAAAAGAAAACCTCCCTCTCGTCTGGCACTTAGCTTGGTGCAGAGATGGTCTTTATTGAACTTTGGGATCGAGGAGCTTTGTCCTGCATGGGAAGACGCGTCCAAACATGGTGCCTTACCGCTCTCTGGGCGGAAACGCACGCGAGGTAATTTGTGAGGCAGTATTCAACGCTAGGGCTACCAACCACATGCGGCTTCTTCGTCGATCACGCTTACCAACCCGTGCTTTGCAGAATGGCGCCACTCCCTTCAGTGATACACGAGGCTTCGAGGGTCAGTCTCTCACGCCAGCCAAAAGTCAATGGGCAGCATCTTGCTCCACACGCGGGCAGATTTGCAGCACGACACGAGAAAGGAAAGGAAGGCGACATCTCGATGTCGCCTACACGTCCACGGACCAAGCAACTCAATACACCTCACTTTGCTATGAAATTCTCCATCTACTCCACAACCGTAATAATATTCATGATGACTGCACAGTCAATGATGATGGCACTGGTATCCTGCACAATCTGGCATTGGTGAGACAGGCTAAGCAATGCCACAACTTTGGATTTGGTTCCACTGTTCAGCTGACCTATTTGTGGTGAAGAATGTGGGGATGTTTGGCTTTCATGGGTAAAGAATTCATCGAGATTCTCATCTCTTGTCTGACAGGCAACATTTAGCCAAGAAGAAGAGGAAAGTCATTCTTTAAAGACAATCACTTCATTTTCATCTGTGGAACCGCCTGAATCAAATGTGTGAAAGAATGGTCACAACTTGTTTTTTGTGCTTATTGTTGCCATCGTCAATTTGGTTTTGTTAGTGAGCAGTTCACGCACAAATGTCTCATACTGCTGTTTTCTATGTCTTTCGACACTACTCACTGTCCTTGCATTTCGCGACTGGCATTTATTTGGTGTGAAGTAACAAAATATCTTCACTTTCTTTAAAGAAAGTGGTTGCAGATTTCCTCTAAGACAGTGAACAGTGCTTTGACTTCTTTGTGGAACTGTGTTTGGCTTGATGAGGTGATACATAATGGTGTTTTTGGTAGTTTGTTATTGCATTTTTTTTGTCCATGGCGCTTTCATATTATTGTACAACTACCAAATACAACCCGTCACTATCACTGACGGGAATATTAAGGGGGAAGAGAGAAAGGGAGGGTAGGGAGAGAGAGGGAGGGGGGGCGAGGAGGAGTGGGAGAGCTAGAAAGTGGGGAAGAGTGATGAAGGGGTGGAGGGCAGGGAAAGCTACGCCTCACAGTCGCTGTACACTCCAGGAGGGGGTGGGAGTGAGGTGGATGGGGAGGAAAGGGGGGGGGGGAGTGGAGAAGGGATGTGGGTTTGGGAGAAGGTAAACATGAGGGGAAGAAGCTCTTGACTTTGGTTTGGTCATGGGACTTGTGGAGAATGGGGGTGGGTAGTACAGGATTGACAAAAAGCGGTACGTAAAAACAGAACGTTAATACAGACTTGGAGACACCCGGAGATGTCATGGGGGGTGGAGAGGGGAAGGGAAGGGAAAGGAAGGATCGTGAGGGAAGGGAAGGGAAGGAGGCGTCGTGAGGGGAAGGGAAGGGAAAGGAAGGCGTCGTGAGGGAAGGGAAAGGAAGGGCGTCGTGAGGGAAGGAAGGGAAAGAAGGCCGTGTGAGGGAAGGGAAAGGAAGGGCGTCGTGAGGGGAAGGGATGGGAAAGGAAGGGCGTCGGAGGGAAGGAAAGGGAAAGGACGGCGTCGTGAGGGGAAAGGGAAGGGAAAGGACGGCGTCGTGAGGGGAGGAAGGGAAAGGAAAGGCGTCGTGAGGGAGACGGGAAGGGAAAGAGGCGTCGTGAGGGGAAGGGGAGGGAAGGCGCGTGAGGGGAAGGGAAGGGAAGGCGCGTGAGGGAAGGGAAGGGAAGGCGGCGTGAGGGGAAAGGGAAGGGAAGGCCGGCGGTGAGGGAAAGGGAAGGGAAGGCGGCGGTGGAGGGAAAGGAAGGAAAGGCGCAGTGTGGAAGGGAAGGAAGCGGCGTGAGGGAAAGGAAGGGAAGGCGGCGTGAGGGAAGGGAAGGAAGGCGGCGTGAGGGAGGGAAGGGAAGGCGGCGTGAGGGGAAGGGAGGAAGGCGCGTGAGGGGAGGGGAGGGAGGCGGCGGCGTGACGGGAAGGGAGGGAAGGCGGCGGTGAGGGAAGGAGGAAGGGGTGAGGGAAGGGGGAGCGCGGCGTGAGGGGAAGGGGAGGAAGGCGGCGGCGTGAGGGAAGGGGAGGAAGGCGGCGGCGTGAGGGGAAGGGGAAGAGGAAGGCGGCGGGCGTCGAGGGGAAAGGGAGGGAAAGGCGGCGGCGGAGGGGAAGGGAGGGAAGGCGGCGTGAGGGGAGGGGAAGGGAAGGCGGCGTGAGGGGAAGGGGAGGGAAGGCGGCGTGAGGGGAAGGGGAGGGAAGGCGGTGTGAGGGGAAGGGAAGGAAGGTGAGGGAAAGGAAGGGACTGAGCGCATGAGGGGAAGAAGGAAGGCGAAGGGAAGCGTATGGGGTAAGGGAAGGGAAGGCGGCATGGAGGGGAAGGGAAGGGAAAGCGGCGTGAGGGAAGGAAGGGAAGGTGGCATGAGGGGAAGGGAAGGTGCAGAAGGGAAGGGAAGGCTACGGGAGGGGAATGGAAAGGTGATAAAACGAGGGGGGGGGGGGGGGGGGGGGGGGGGGGGGGGGGGGGGGGGGGGGGGGGGGGGGTGCTGCCAAATTGCATTATATTTTTAACCGCCAGGTCGAATATAAAACCTATGGGAGCATTTAAAACCGTAATCTACCTGGGAAAGCTGCCTGCATGCAGGCACGCAACGGCACAGTGACCGTTGCAACCCCTCCAGTCAGCTCAACTCGAATCTGATTTGTACATGCGAACTTTGGTGTAGCAGTTTTGGAATTCAAATGAACCGTCAGTCCTAACCGTCCCCTTAACAGGGGAGGAGGGTGGGGGAATGAGTGGTGAGAGGGAGAGGATGAGAGGGAGAGGGAAAGAGAGGAAGGCGGAGGAAAGGGGGAAGAGTGTGGGAGAGAGAGGGAGAGGGGTGGGAAGAGTGAGGAGGGGGAGATGGAGGGATTCCGGCAAAATGTGACGTTCAGTTTAACGGCCATCTTGAGAGATGCACACAGAATTGATGAATTGCCCTGTGTGTGAAGCACTGGGATGACAAGTTTATAGTTGGGTCGGGATTCGAATAGCCGAGGCGAGCGTGCGTACCTCTCTCCTATTCTCCGTGATGTGGCGATTCATTGCTTTGTACACTGAAAAACATTTTTTACTCATTGTAATCAATCCAATTTAATTTTTGCCCTAACTCCGGAAGATGTTTCCCCACAGAGAACCAGACTGTGGGTTTTGGCCATGTAAGCTTGTAGAGATCGATGCCTTGAAGAGCACTCCAACAAAATGGTTGAAGAAACTTTAAAAAATGAAACTTAAATTTCAGCCCCCGCCCCCGGCCGCCCCCTCTCCGTCACTTGAAGGTGGAAGGATTCGGATTGAAACTTGGTGGACAAGCTGCGTGTGTGACAAGGACAAATTGATTTGATTTTGGTGAAAGACCAAATCCAGATCCGGATTGCAAGAATTTTGAAATTTTAAAAGTGATTCTTTCACCATTGAGAGATTGGGCCAAAATGATAAACCAACAATTATAATTTCAAAAATTTATTAGGTCCTGATGTGTCTCGTGGATCAGGCATTGCATGCGGAGGTATGTGCTCTTCGAGTGCCCCTCCACATTTATATGTATCCATCGATTGTCGAAGTGATGGGTCATATTGGATGAAAAGATCATACAAAAAGGGGAACACGTCAAATGAAATGCACACATTCAGCGACGGAGCCAACCGAAGAGGGGCGGCAATACGACTACGAGGCGGCCAAACCAGTGATAGGGCCTGAACATTGTTTCAAGTCGATCGATGTATTTCAGTGACAGTGCGAATACATTTGCCGTGTAATTGTCATGGCTTGGAAACGAACAACAACTCGCAATGGCTGAAGCACTCAAGTAATCTCCATGAAAAAGTTGATAAGGAACGGCTGCTTGGCAAGCAATCGCCGATCAGTCAAACAAAACACCATGCAATGTCCGTAAAAGGACAAATGAAGCACTTATTTTTAAGCAGTCGGAGGCTGTTTGGCTCAATAGACATTCAAGACGTTATGGTTTGTGTGGAAAAAAATAAAGCCACGAACACTGGACGTCTGTGTCGTTTATAAGCATTTGCAATATATCCAGCGATTCGTACGAGAATGATCAGAGGCATTCCGAGTGATTTGGAGATGGGGAAAGTGCTCCTGCCTCACACCTAGCTCGACTCCGTTGCTGTAAGAACCAAGGCTTTTTAGGATCATATGGTATCTCTGTGATGAGTGGAGTCTTTGGGTCCTCTCACCAAATATGTATATTGGGCTCAATGGAAAACTGGGCAATAAGAGAACACTCTTGTTTCAACCCAATGGGTGGAGATCACCCTCTGAAATAAAAACTTCCTGGCTAGTGATTGTCCCTGACCCATTTAAGACCAAAATTTTTGGACGAGGTGCATGGAACCCGCCCCGGCTAGGCCATTTGAAAAGCAAACAAAAACAAATTCGGTCGCCGGCGTTTTATTGGTTCAATATGGGGCGCGATTACAGGACTGGTTCGATCATGCGACGCCCTGTACTGCTAAAAGGGACGCGCTTCAACTACATCAAGTTGGGGCCCCCTTTGAGCGAGTGGCCTGGACATTTTGGACCACTGCCCCCACTCGCCAAGGTAACCGATACATCCTCGTAATTTGGACTACTTCACTAAACGGCCAGAGGTCTATGCCCTTCCAACGAGACAGCGCAGGGTTTGTCGGCAAGGCCTTCGTAGAAGGTTTTATATGTCGGCACGGGGATTCCGGAGGAGCTGCACACAGACGCAGGGAAAATTTGAAAAGTGAAATTGCTAAAAAGAAGTGTGCAGTCCCTGGTAATTGGAAAAACCCGTACAACGCTCCGAAGGCCACAATCTGCCCGGAATGTGGAAAGGTTTCAATAGCACCTTGTTTGATACAATTGGCACTCTTTACCAACGACCCGTCAGGATGACTGGGACGAACATCTCCCCGCATTTATTAATGGTCTACCGAACGTGGTCAGCCATGGAGCCCCAGCTTCAGCTCCGGCGCTGCTCATGTATGGACGGAGTGTTTGCTGCGGGCTCACATTGATTTGCTATGCGGAACGACGCCCGAGCGTCCCCAAGACCCACAGGGGAAGGCTATGCACATCAAATTGGAGGAAGGCATGAACAGGTCCATGCCTTCGCCTGCCGCCAACTCCATCAGGCTGGTGTGAAAATGAAGTGGCAGGTACGACCACCGAGCAAGGCAATGTGAAACTCCCCGGGGATGAAGATTGACTCTTCAACCCCCGGAGGAGGAAAGGCAAATGCCCGAAACTCACTTCGCCCTGGCAGGACCCAGGGGTCGTCCTAGCGCAAATTATTGACGTGGTCATCAAAATAAACAATGGGGCCACGAACCCTTCCCCGTATCAATCATGAGGACCCCTAAGACCCTAAAGGGCGACGCTACACTTCATGATCGGGAGCTCGGGCGACCACCCCCGCGAAGCGCATGCTCGGGGACTGCCACAAGAATGTATGCAGGGCATGAGTAAATGCTGGATTGAGTGTCAAGCTGGTGCGGGCACCGCATCGACCCCAGACGGGGTAGCGGTTAGTGTTGATGATGGGAGGGGCGGAGCCTCCCGAGCGTGGAATAAAGTGATTTTGAAACCACGCGGCTCCCCGGGACGTGCAAGTTCGAGGTGTGCTGCGGTCAGTGCTTGGCAAACCGGCCCAAGCGCAGACTGTTGCATGAAGTGCTCATGGCTTCGGAGGAGCTAGGTTGTCGAAACGCTCCGTGCCCGGATAAATTACCGGAGCGCGGACGGCTAAAAGGAGGCGAAAAAGGGATTAGTTAATTTGGAGAAAAAAAATTCACATGGGAGCACATCTCCGAGGCCGCGTTCTCCATGCGCACAAATGCGAGTGTCTCACGGGACCGGCCCGGCACGAATGAGAACGGCTGCGTGACCAGCAGGACGGCTCGTGGGTGTGCGAGCTTCGCGCAGCGGCCCGTTGCAAGTTGGACGTCAGTGGGGATCCCGCAGCAGAACGATGGGTGTGCCGGACGATGTTGCATTTCCCATGGAATTGTCCCCCGATAAAGCAGTGGCAAAGCATTTGAATCGATTTGGCAGGCGACGTGTGCTGCCCGACCACCTCCTTGGAGGTGGAAAGGCTCACAGACTGCTCATGGAAAAGACGAGCCCAGCGAGCATGTTGTGAACATCCTCCCCGGGCAAAAGCAAGCACTATTTAGAAGGCGTAAGCGTTAGAATAGACCGGCACATGGGGGCACTTAGTAGCAGTCCTCGCATGTGGGCCCGCCGGACACGAGTTAGGGAATTTAGGATAGCAATTGGGAGATCATGTGGAACAAGGACAGACATGGAAAGTAATGTGGGGACATAGCTTAGTGATAGATAGTTTTAAATGGAAGTGCATTAGAGTAAGGGATTGACGTGGAGCAATGAGTTTAGTTAGGGCGTCGAGCTAGTAGAAGTGTTCGTGTGAGTGGAAAAATAGAGTGAATGCGGGTCAGCATGCCCGATGTAAAATGGACGTGGATGTGGAATGCAATGGTATGAACAATGATTGGGGGGAGAGTGATCCCACCCCAAGAAACCGGGTTAGAGTTCAATCTTAGTTAGCGGGATAGTCAATTACAAAGGATGTCGTTTGTGTTGTGTTTGAATGAAGGCACGAAACATTTTGCAGGGTGCAGGAAGATGATTACCGCGTGAGTGTGGCTTGTGAAAGGTGAGTATTCGAGTAGAGACACCCCGGGTGCCGGAGTAGCAGCCAGAGTAGGCTTGGGTCCAAGGGACCGAGGAGTTAGAGTAGTAAATGGGATTGGTACCCAGGAAAAGGGACCTGGAACACCAAAATGCCATAGGGGCATTTGAGGGGGGGAAGTGCAGTGAGGGCATCCCCAGTTAATGAGGGTAGGTCCGGGCTTGGAGACGCCTCAACACCCTGGGGGTGCTGATGAATGAGTTTCGGAGTGGGCAGACCTGCCAGTTCGAGCACGCTGCCAGCCCACAAATTGTGGCAGAGCACAGAGCAAAATTGGTGGTCAAGACCCAAATTAGTAAATCGAACACCAACAGCAGGGATGGGAATCGTGGTTGCTCGAACCGAATTAGTTCAAAGAGACAGGCGTGTTGAAAAGCCCCGGGGATAGTTTAAAGAGTATAAATGATAATGACGATTAGAAAATGTGTACCCTCGCACCATCAAAATCGCTTCACTGTTCATAGGCCGCTGGACTCATCGTGAAAATGCTTGAACCTGTGGGAAATTATCCTGAGCTGCATTAGACCCCGGACAGGTTTACTTGTCTTTCTCGATCCTCTTTAAAGAGATCTTAGGGTTTTGGAATGGACAGTTATGACATGGTTAGCCGAACAGGTTAAGATGAAGAGGGTTAGGGAACAACATAAAAAATAAAAATAATAAATAATATGTAAATCTAATTAAAGCATTGTTACAACCTAACGGGGGGGGGGGGGGGGGGTATGACAAGGATGGCATTGGCAATAGGATGGAGGGGGTAGGGACCGTAGGTAGGACCAAACCCGTCCATCGGACTGGCCAACGCCACCACATTCCCTCCACAACTACACAAGACCCAAGCCGACCAGCTTCGTATGCCAACCTGCTAACTTATCTGGTCTGCATTTGCCGTTCCTTTGCCTTTGATCCACTTGCCATACTTGCCCATGCTTTATTTGCCTTGACCCACTTACCACGCCTTGCCATGTTGCCCCAGGACATCTGTTGTGAAGTGTTTGCAGGGATTGCCCCCCAATTGTCCAAAAGCCCAGCCAACATTACGGGAACTGTATTTGCACAGCCCGGACATCTTATTGATAAAGGCCAGTTCCAAATGGATGTGAGATGGCGTGTGCCTGCCGTGTTTCGGGTGAGTTGGCCTCCAGCAGCCAGGAAAAACAAAACAAAGGACCAATTTAGAGCATTGAAGAGCGCTGCCGTGATCACCTGTGCGCACTCATCCACAAATTTTTTCAGTTGCTGTGTTTTCTTCCTTGATCACAGGTCCCTGGCCCATGGGTAATGTAAATATTTGAACACACACACACACACACCACAACACCACGACACCACACCACCTCCTGACTGTTAGGGTGAGCATCGCCGCAGATCATGTCTCACGAAAAACGCAATAGATCGCACAAGAACCACTGTCCACCTGCCACCCAGACAATTGTTCCTGCTAATGAAACCATTCAACCAAGAGGGCAGTGATGGCGATGCGGGAAAATCGAAACATGTGGGTGTGTGGCGAGCACTCCGCCGATCCCAATTGGAACAGTCCACACCCAGTATTTCTCCCTCCGTCCCTCCCCGAACACTCGCCTCTGTGTGGCAGCGACGCTTTGGGTGTGGAAGGGTCCAACGGGGATCAGCAGAGGTGCTCGTCATACTCCATGTTTCGATATTATATATACATACATACACACATGCTCCATTGCGTTTCACCACGTAAAAAGCTTTTGTCCACGCCTGATGGAGTACTGCTCTCCCCTCTGGGCGGTGTCCCACCTTCTTACGCTGTGGAAAACCAAAGCATTTAGGATCATTGTATCTCCCGTGATGAGCCGAGTCATTGCGGTCTCTCACTCTCTCGCCACAGGGAGTTGTGGTCTGTCTTGACCG
>CM068953.1:174688006-174699456 GCA_035128595.1 Eptatretus atami | reverse complement strand
ATGCTCAGCAAGAAAATTGAACAGTTTTGTCTTGTTTTGTTGCACATGAAGAAATGCTGCCAATTCGTTGGCAGTGCTCATGTCAGAGTGCCCCCCACCCCCTCCACTCCTCATTCCTCTTCCTCATGTAGCTCTGCTTCTCTCCTTTAAACTCTTTTCAAAATATCAGTCAAACACAAGATCAATCCTAGCAACATTCTGAAGATGGCATACAACAAATGGTTGGAATATGTAATCACAGCATACTCTCCAAATGTATTTGCATTTCTGGCGCTCAAAATATTGTCGTGGGTCTGGCAGTTATGTTAATCCCCCGACCCAATTGTGGTGGATGGGCGGTTAACACCGACCAGGCTCGGATCGCCGAGCGGTTTTCCTTAGGAGGCGGACACGTGATCCTCAGAGATGATGGCACACACGGGAGAGGCAGGGCGGCACTGGTGGAGCGACAGAACAGATGGAAGGGACTTGTACTCAAATCCACAGATACACTGACACCATCAATTTAAAATAAACACAGAGATTTAATAAAAAGACAAATATTTGCAAAGGATAATAATTCAGAACATATTTGTGAGCTAAACGAAAGCCTAAAGTCGAGGAGCCTCTACATGCAGACTTAAATACAGACAAGGGGGAAAGGAAACAAAAGAAAAACCTCCCTCTCATCTGGCACTTAGCTTGGTGCAGAGATGGTCTTTATTGAACTTTGGGATCGAGGAGCTTTGTCCTGCATGGGAAGACGCGTCCAAACATGGTGCCTTACCGCTCTCTGGGCGGGAAACGCACGCGAGGTAATTTGTGAGGCAGTATTCAACGCTAGGGCTCACCAACCACCATGCGGCTTCTTCGTCGATCACGCTTACCAACCCGCTGCTTTGCAGAATGGCGCCACTCCCTTCAGTGATATACACGAGGCTTCGATGTCAGTCTTCACGACCAGCCAAAAGTCAATGGGCAGCATCTTGCTCCACACGCGGGCAGATTTGCAGCACGACACGAGAAAGGAAAGGAAGGCGACATCTCGATGTCGCCTACACGTCCACGGACCAAGCAACTCAATACAACCTCAACTTTGCTATGAAATTCCTCCATCTACCTCCACAACCGTAATAATATTCATGATGACTGCACCGTCAATGATGATGGCACTGGTATCCTGCACATCTGGCATTGGTGAGACAAGGCTAAGCATGCCACAACTTTGGATTTGGTTCCACTGTTCAGCTGACCTATTTGTGGTGAAGAATGTGGGGATGTTTGGCTTTCATGGGTAAAGAATTCATCGAGATTCTCATCTCTTGTCTGACAGGCAACATTTAGCCAAGAGAAGAGGAAAGTCATTCTTTAAAGACAATCACTTCATTTTCATCTGTGGAACCGCCTGAATCAAATGTGTGAAAGAATGGTCACAACTTGTTTTTGCTTATTGTTGCCATCGTCAATTTGGTTTTGTTAGTGAGCAGTTCACGCACAAATGTCTCATACTGCTGTTTTCTATGTCTTTCGACACTACTCACTGTCCTTGCCATTTCGCGACTGGCAATTTATTTGGTGTGAAGTAACAAAATATCTTCACTTTCTTTAAGAAAGTGGTTGCAGATTTCCTCTAAGACAGTGACAGTGCTTTGACTTCTTTGTGGAACTGTGTTTGGCTATGAGGTGATACATAATGGTGTTTTGGTAGGTTTGTATTGCATTTTTTTTGTCCATGGCGCTTTCATATTATTGTACAACTACCAAATACAACCCGTCACTTCACTGACGGGAATATTAAGGGGGAAGAGAGAAAAGGGAGGGTAGGGAGAGAGCAGGGAGGGGGGGCGAGGAGGAGTGGGAGAGCTAGAAAGTGGGGAAGAGTGATGAAGGGGTGGAGGGCAGGGAAAGCTACGCCTCACAGTCGCTGTACACTCCCAGGAGGGGGTGGGAGTGAGGTGGATGGGGAGAGAAAGGGGGGGGGAGTGGAGAAGGGATGTGGTTTGGGAGAAGGTAAACATGAGGGGAAGAAGCTCTTGACTTTGGTTTGGTCATGGGACTTGTGGAGAATGGGGGTGGGTAGTACAGGATTGACAAAAATGCGGTACGTAAAAAACAGAACGTTAATACAGACTTGGAGACACCCGGAGATGTCCATGGGGGTGGAGAGGGGAAGGGAAGGGAAAGGAAGGATCGTGAGGGAAGGGAGGGAAGGAAGGCGTCGTGAGGGGAAGGGAAGGGAAAGGAAGGCGTCGTGAGGGGAAGGGAAAGGAAGGGCGTCGTGAGGGGAAGGGAAGGGAAAGGAAGGCCGTCGTGAGGGAAGGGAAAGGAAGGGCGTCGTGAGGGGAAGGGATGGGAAAGGAAGGCGTCGGAGGGAAGGAAAGGGAAAGGACGGCGTCGTGAGGGGAAGGGAAGGGAAAGGACGGCGTCGTGAGGGGAAGGGAAGGGAAAGGAAGGCGTCGTGAGGGAAGGGAAGGGAAAGGAAGGCGTCGTGAGGGGAAGGGAGGGAAAGGCGGCGTGAGGGGGAAGGGAAGGGAAGGCGGCGTGAGGGAAGGGAAGGGAAGGCGGCGTGAGGGGAAGGGAAGGAAGGCGGCGTGAGGAAAGGGAAGGGAAGGCGGCGGTGAGGGAAAGGAAGGAAAGGCGGCGTGTGGGAAGGGAAGGGAAGCGGCGTGAGGGAAAGGAGGGAAGGCGGCGTGAGGGAAGGGAGGAAGGCGGCGTGAGGGAGGGAAGGGAAGGCGGCGTGAGGGGAAGGGAGGAAGGCGCGTGAGGGGAAGGGGAGGGAAGGCGGCGGCGTGAGGGAAGGGGAGGGAAGGCGGCGCGTGAGGGGAAGGGAGGGAAGGCGCGGCGTGAGGGGAAGGGGAGGGAAGGCGGCGGCGTGAGGGAAGGGGAGGGAAGGCGGCGGCGTGAGGGGAAGGGAGGGAAGGCGGCGGCGTCGAGGGGAAGGGAGGGAAAGGGGCGGGAGGGGAAGGGAGGGAAGGCGGCGTGAGGGAAGGGGAGGGAAGGCGGCGTGAGGGGAAGGGGAAGGGAAAGGTCGGCTGAGGGGAAGGGGAGGGAAGGCGGTGTGAGGGGAAGGGAAGGGAAGGTGAGGGAAGGGAAGGGATGAGGCGGCATGAGGGGAGAGAAGGAAGGGAAGGGAAGCGTATGGGGTAAGGGAAGGGAAGGCGGCATGAGGGGAAGGGAAGGGAAAGCGGCGTGAGGGGAAGGGAAGGGAAGGTGGCATGAGGGGAAGGGAAGGTGGCATGAGGGGAAGGGAAGGCTACGGGAGGGGAATGGAAAGGTGATAAAACGTGCTCAAATTGCATTATATTTTTAACCGCCAGGTTCGATATAAAACCTGATGGGAGCATTTAAAACCGTAATCTACCTGGGAAAGGCCTGCCTGCATGCAGGCACGCACGCACAGTGACCGTTGCACCCCTCCAGTCAGCTCACTCCGAATCTGATTTGTACATGCGACACTGTGGTGTAGCAGTTTTGAATTCAAAATGAAACCGTCAGTCCCTAACAGTCCCCTTAACAGGGGAGGAAGGGTGGGGGAATGAGTGGTGAGAGGGAGAGGGAGTGAGAGGGAGAGGGAAAGAGAGGAAGGCGAGAGGAAAGGGGGGAAGAGTGTGGGAGAGAGAGGGAGAGGGGTGGGAGAGTGAGGAGGGGGAGATGGAGGGATTCCGGCAAATGTGACGTTCAGTTTAACGGCCATTTGAGAGATGGCACACAGATTGATGAATTGCCCTGTGTGTGAAGCACTGGGATGACAGTTTATAGTTGGGTCGGGATTCGAATAGCCGAGAGCGAGCGTGCGTACCTCTCTCCTATTCTCCCGTGATGTGGCGATTCATTGCTTTGTAACAACTGAAAACATTTTTTACTCATTGTAATCATCCAATTTATTTTGCCCTAACTCCGGAGATGTCCCCACAGAGAACCATGCTGTGGTTTTGCCATGTAAGCTTGTAGAGATCGATGCTTGAAGAGCACTCCAACAAAATGGTTGAAGAAACTTTAAAAATGAAACATTAAATTTTCACCTCAGTCACTGAAGGTGGAAGGATTCGGATGAAACTTGGTGGACAAGCTGCGTGTGTGACAAGGACAAATTGATTTGATTTTGGTGAAGATCCAAATCCAGATCCGGATGCAAGAATTTTGAAATTTTAAAAGTGATTCTTCACCATTGAGAGATTGGGCCAAAAATGATATACAACATTATATTTCAAAAATTTATTAGGCCTGATGTGTTCTCGTGGATCAGGCATTGCATGGCGGAGGTATGTGCTCTTCCGAGTGCCCCTCCACATTTATATGTATCCATCGATGTCGAAGTGATGGGTCATATTGATGAAAGATCATACAAAAAGGGGAAACGTCAAAATGAAATTGCACACATTCAGCGACGGAGCCACCGCAAGAGGGGCGGCACATACGACTACGAGGCGCCAAACGCAGGTGAGTAGGGCCTGAACATTGTTCAAGTCGATCGATATATTCAGTGACAGTGCGAATACATTTGCCGTGTATTGTCATGGCTTGGAAACGAACAACCAAACTCGCCAAGTGGCTGAAGCACTCAAGTAAGTACTCCAATGAAAAAGTTGATAAGGAACGGCTGGCTTGGCAAGCAATCGCCGATCAGTCATACAAAAACACCATGCAATGTCCGTAAAAGGACAAATGAACACTTTTATTTTTTTAAGCAGTCGGAGCTGTTTTGGCTCAGATAAAGACATTCAAGACGTTATGGTTTGTGTGGAAATAAAATAAAGCCACGAACACTGGCGTCTGTGTCGTTTATAAGCATTGCAATATATCCAGCGATTCGTACGAGTAATGATCAGGCATTCGATGATTTGAGTGGGGAAAGTGCTCCTGCCTCACACCTAGCTCGACTCCGTGCTGTAAGAACCAAGGCTTTTAGGATCATTGGTATCTCCTGTGATGAAGTGGAGTCTTTGGGTCTCTCACCAAATATGTATATTGGGCTCACTGGAAAACCTTGGCAATAAGAGAACATCTTGTTTCAAAAATGGGTGGAGATCCCCTCTGAAAAAAAACTTCCTGGCTAGTGATTGTCCCTGACCAATTTAAGACCAAAATTTTGGACGAGGTGCATGGAACCCGCCCCGGCGGCCATTTGAGCAAAACAAAAACAACATCTCGGGTCCGCCGGCGGTTTTATTGGGTCAATATGGGGCGCGATATACAGGACTGGTGTCGATCATGCGACGCCTGTACTGCTATAAAGGGACCGCTTCAACTACATCAAGTTGGGGCCCCCCTTGAGCGAGTGGCCCTGGACATTTTGGGACCACTGCCCCCCACTCGCCAAGGTAACCGATACATCCTCGTAATTATGGACTACTTCACTAAACGGCCAGAGGTCTATGCCCTTCCCAACCAAGAAGCCAGGGTTGTGGCACAGGCCTTCGTAGAAGGTTTTATATGTCGGCACGGGATTCCGGAGGAGCTGCACACAGACCAGGGATAAAATTTTGAAAGTGACTTGCTAAAAGAAGTGTGCAGTCTCCTGGTAATTGGAAAAACCCGTACAACGCACCGAAGGCCACAATCTGACCGGATGGTGGAAAGGTTCAATAGAACCTTGTTTGATACAATTGGCACTCTTTACCACGACCCGTCAGGATGACTGGGACGAACATCTCCCGCATTTATTAATGGTCTACCGAACGTGTCAGCATGGAGCCCCAGCTTGCAGCCCGGCGCTGCTCATGTATGGACGGGAGCTGCGGGCTCACATTGATTTGCTATGCGGAACGACGCCCGAGCGTCCCAATAGACCCCCAGGGGAGGGCTATGCACATCAATTGGAGGAAGGCATGGAACAGGTCCATGCCTTCGCCTGCCGCCAACTCCATCAGGCTGGTGTGAAAATGAAGTGCAGGTACGACCACCGGAGCAAGGCAAGTGTGAACTCCCCGGGGATGAAGATTTGACTCTTCAACCCCCGGAGGAGGAAAGGCAAATGCCCGAAACTCACTTCGCCCTGGCAGGACCCAGGGGTCGTCCTGGCGCAAATTAGTGACGTGGTCATCAAAATAAAAATGGGGCCACGAACCCTTCCCCGTATCATTCATGAGGACCGCCTAAGACCCTATAAGGGTGACGCTACACCTTCATGGATCGGGAGCTCGGGCGACCACCCCCGCGAAGGCGGAATGCTCGCCGGGACTGGCCACAAGATGTATGCAGGGCATGAGTAATATGGCATGGATGAGTGTGCAAGCTGGTGCGGGGCACGCATCGACCCAGACGGGGGTAGCGGTTAGTGTGATTGACGGGAGGGGCGAGCCTCCCGAGCGTGATAAAGTGATTTTGGAAACCACGCCGGCTCCACGGGACCGTGCAAGTTCGAGCGTGTGCGCGGTCAGTGCTTGGCAAACCGCCCAAGCGCAGACTGTTGCATGAAGTGCTCATGGCTTCGGAGGAGCTGGTGTCGAAACGCTCCGTGCCGGATAAATTACCGGAGCGCGGACGGCTAAAAGGGGAGCGAACAAAGGGATTAAGTTAATTTGGGAGAAAAAAAATTCACATGGGAGCACATCTCCGAGGCCCGTCCTCCTGCGCAATGCGAGTGGTGCTCACGGGACGCCCGGCACGAATGGAGACGGCTGCGTGACCGCAGGACGGCTCGTGGGTGTGGCGAAGCTCGCGCAGCGGCCCGTATGCAAGTGACGTCAGTGGGGATCCCGCAGCACGAACGATGGGTGTGCCGGACGAGTTGGCATTTCCCATGGGAGATTGCCCGAAAGCCAGTGCAAGCATTTGAATCGATTGGCAGGCGACAGGTGTGCTGCCGACCACCTCCTTGGAGGTGGAAGGCTCACCGAGACTGCTCATGGGAAAGACGAAGCCCAGCGAGCATGTTGTGAACATCCTCACCCGGGCAAAGCAGCACTATTTAGAAGGGTAAAGCGTTAGATAGACCGGCCACATGGGGGCACTAGTAGCAGTCCTCCATGTGGGCCCAGGAACACGAGTTAGGGGAATTTAGGATAGCAATTGGAGATCATTGGGAACAAGGACAGACATGGAACGTATAGTGGGGACATAGCTTAGTGATAGAGTTAAATGGAACGTGCATTAGAGTAAGGGATGACGTGGAGCATGAGTTAGTTAGGGCGTCGTAGCTAGTAGAGTGTCGTGTGAGTGGAAAAATTATGAGTGAATGCGGGTCAGCATGCCCGATGTAAATGGAGTGGATGTGGAATGCATGGTATGAACAAATGATTGGGGGGGGGAGTGAATCCCACCCAAGGAAACCGGGGTTAGAGTAATATTAGTTAGCGGGATAGTCAAATTAACAAAGGGATGTCGTTTTGTGGTTGGTGTTGAATGAAGGCACGAAACATTTTGCAGGGTGCAGGAGATGATTAACCGGCTGTGAGTGTGGCTTGTGAAAGGTGAGTATCGAGTAGAGAGCACCCCGGGTGCCGGAGTAGTCAGCCAGAGTAGGCTGTGGGTCCAAGGGACCGAGGAGTTAGAGTAGGTAATGGGCATTGGTACCCAGGGAAAAGGGACCTGGAACACCAAAATGCCATAGGGGCATTGAGGGGGGGGAAGTGCCAGTGAGGGCATTCCCCATGTTAATGAGGAGTAGGTCGGCTTGGAGACAGCCTCAACGACCTGGGGTGCTGATGAATGAGTTCGGCAGGTGGGCAGACGTGCCAGTCGAGCCACGCTGCCCAGCCACAAAATTGTGCAAGAGCACAGAGAAAAATTGGTGGTCAAGACCCAAATTAGTAATGCACACCAACACAGGCGATGGGAATCGTGGTTGCTCGAACCGATAGTTCAAAGAGACAGGCGTGTTGAAAAGCCCCGGGGATAGTTTAAAGAGTAATAAATGATATGACGGATTAGAAAATGTGTACCCCTTCGCACCATCCATCGCTTCACTGTTCATAGGCCGCTGGACTCATCGTGAAAATGCTGAGACCTGTGGGAATTATCCTGAGGCTGCATTAGACCTCCGGACAGGTTTACTTGTCTTTCTCGATCCTCTTTAAAGAGATCTAGGGTTGGAATGGACAGTTATGACAGGTTAGCCGAACAAGGAAGATAAGAGGGTTAGGGACACACATTAAAAATAAATAATAAATAAAATGTAAATCTAATTACATTGTTACAACCTAACGGGGGGGGGGGGGGGGTATGGACAAGGATAGGCATTGGCAATAGGATGGAAGGGGGGAGGACCGTAGGGTAGGACCAAACCCGTCTTCGGACTGGCCAACGCCACCACATTCCCTCCACAACTACACAAGACCACAAGGCCGACCAGCTTCGTATGCCAACCTGCTACACCTATCTGGTCTGCATTTGCCGTGCCTTTGCTTTGACTCCACTTGCCATACCTTGCCCATGCCTTTATTTGCCTTGACCCCACTTACCACGCCTTGCCATGTGCCCCAGGACCATCTGTTGTGGAAGTGTTTGCAGGGATTGCCATGCAGGCAGCCACATTACCGGGAACTGTATTTGCACAGCCCGGACATCTTTATTGATGAAGGCCAGTTCAAATGGACTGTGAGATGGCGTGTGGCCTGCCGTGTTCGGGTGAGTTGCCTCCAGCAGCCAGGAAAAACAAAACAAAGGACCATTTAGAGCCCTGAAGATGCCAGGCTGCGTGATCACCTGCTGCTGCACTCATCCACAAATTTTTTCAGTTGCTGTGTTTTCTTCCCTTGAGTCACAGGTCCTGGCCCATGGGTAATGTAAATATTTGAACACACACATACACACCACACACCACACAAACCTCCTGACTGTTAGGGTGAGCATCGCCGCAGATCATGTCTCACGGTAAAAAACGCATAATCCGCACAGAACCACTGTCCACCTGCCACCCAGACAATTGTTCCTGCTAATGCAAACCATTCAACCAGAGGGCACGTGATGCGATCGGCGGGAAAATCGAAACATGTGGAGTGTGTGGCGAGCACTCCGCCGATCCCCATTGGACACAGTCCACACCAGTATTTTTCCCGTCCTCCCTCCCCCGAACACTCGCCCTGTGTTGGAAGCGACGCTTTGGTGTGGAATGGGTCCAACGGGGATCAGCAGAGTGCTCGTCATACTCCATGTTTCGATATATATATATAACATACATACATACATCATCTCCATTTGCGTTTCACCACGTAAAAGCTTTTGTCCACAGCCTGATGGAGTACTGCTCTCCCCTCTGGGCTGGTGTTCCCACCTCTTTACGCTGTGGAAACCAAGGCATTTAGGATCATTGGTATCTCCCGGATGAGGCCGAGTCCTTGGGCTCTACTCTCTCGCCACGGGAGGTTGGTGGTCTGTCTTCGACCGTCTCCTGTCCGGCCTCACCACCCCCCCCAACTCTGTTTGAGATATCCACCCCTCCCCCCCCCCATATTTCCACAGGGCGCTCAGGGTCTGCAAAGCAACCCCCTTCTGGTAAAACTACCAAAATCACAAATCACTGCTCACCTTCACTCTTTCATTCCTCTTTTTCCCCTACCTTTGAAACAAACTGCCACACTCTCTTCAATCCCATTCTTCCCTCCAGACCTTCAAAACAGCTGTTCACCACCACCTCTTATCTTCCCCCATCCAAAACCACGATCTTTTGTACCCTCGTTAATCCACCCCAACCCCACCTCCTTCAAATTCCCTGCTTTCCTTCCTGAAAGTCCCTGTAATGTCCATCTTGTATACCCCGTGCTCTCCGCCCCATCCCTCTTCCTTCCACAGATCTTCTAATGCCTCTGTTCCCCACTGTTTTGTCCTTCCCTCTCATCTCCTGCCCCCCTAGTTGTGCGTTGTGTGTTAGCTCTCATACGAGCCTTGACAATTTATACAAAATAAAATAAAATAATCGATTATTCTATTTAGCTTATTAATATTAAGGGATTCTCACATATAAATAATTATATATTGGCATCTGAAAGTCTGCCTGGAAGCTGGAGTCTAGCTAGCTTCAATGGAATGTGTGTTTCGGAAATGTCCAGAAATCTGCTTGAACTCCAATCAACTTCAGATCGTAAATTGTTCTCCAGCCCTTTTAATTCAAGGTGACCTCCAAATGGCCGCTGCGGAAAAAATGTGAGGAGTGATCTTTTCCCCGAACCCCAAAACCTCAACCTCAGCAGATACGTCTCAAAAATGACCAGACATCATTCCATGATCTCACCCTCCCCACCTTTGCTTATTATTAAAGGAACTCAAAATCCATGTACTCTTAGGATCAGAGGATAAAATGTGTTTCGTGCTTGTGTTATTGGATTTCCTCTGATTCTCCTTCTGCATATGTATTAAATAAATGGTTCAACTGTACAAAAGGAATTGAGCATTCTTCGACAGTACCAAAATTTTTATATACCTTTCATGGTCGAACAAGGAAGATTCCTTTTCACAGTATTTGCCTTTAAGGTTGTGCAGACCTCCTGTATGAACACGAACACTTTCCGAGGGTGATCGACCACCTGAAATAAGAAAAACAAATAATAAGTACAGAATCACCAGTGCAGATGATGAGAGACCTGAACAAGCATCTCGAGCAAAGCACAGGGGGCGTGTGCGATGTGAGAGTCACCCATATGTATTAAAAGTTAGGCAGGTTTGCAAACAAGCACGTGCTCCTTTCAGGCAATAATCATCAAAAGACAATTTGAATAAGATGTAGCTTGTTTCTGCTAAAATAATTACTTTAGTGAAATTTTTGTGACTCTCGGTGTCACACAACAATGAACTACAAAAATCTATCAGCATCGACGTCTCAATTCCTTAAGAAACTAGCATTACAATTAATTTGTTTGGAACGTAAAAGGGTTTATTATGTATGTATGTATGTATGTATATGTATACATACATACATACATATACAATCAAGCCCAAAATTATTCATACCCTCTGAAAAATCTGAGTTTTGCATTTATCTCATACCTGCAAGCCGGAGTGGTGGAACTTTCACTTCACCCAAGGACATTTATAGTTGGCATGTACAAATCCACATATATTTTGGCTCAACATTATTAGCATAACAATAGAAATGTTAAGATTTCTGTTTTTATGCCTGTCCAAAATTATTCATACCCCAGGACAAAGTCTCAGAATTGAGGCCAATGTTTGTGATAATGCACATGCTTTTTATATTCCTAAGATTCTTTATAATGTTATGCAATTATTCCAAGATGTGTGCATACAATCTGAATGCATTACAAATGTGGTATATTGAATGTACAGTGAGGAATGTTATTGAACAACACCCTGGTTTTAGACTATAAATTAAGGGGAGCTGATGCAATCATTCTCAGGTCATTGTCAGCATGGCGAAGAAGAAATAAGTCAGTGAGGACCTTCGGTTGTGCATTGTGAATGCTCACAAGGAGGGGAAAGGCTACAAAGCTATTTCGAAGCAGTTCCGAGTGCCAGTTGTCACAATACAAAGCATAATTAGGAAGTACAAGGAGTTCCACACTGTAAAAAAACAT
>CM068953.1:174659363-174676052 GCA_035128595.1 Eptatretus atami | reverse complement strand
CTTTTTTATTTTGCAAAAGCAAAAACAAACATCAAATCACATCATTGAAGGGGTGCTCTGCTCTTTTTTGGTTTTACTTACACGTGATCTGGTGTTGTACGTGTGTGGGTGAGCACGTGCGCGCTTCTTGTTTTTGTGTTTCCGGGGCACGAACACGGCTGGTTTCGTGTCCGGATTTGGCATGATGAGGTGATGGTTATGCGAGTGTTGGGATTCTCGTTTGGTGTTGTGCACGTGTGGATGTGGCGTTTGGGATTGAGTGTTGTTTGTTGCTCACATTATCCAGCCATTTGCACCATCCAGTTTTCGCCATTTGCATCAGAGCGAAAATGCAAATGGCAAAAACTCTGAAACCAATTCTTTGAATTATTCACAAACGTAGGACCGGTTAACAAGGGTAGAAATGATTGCGGCTTTGGATTGGGGACGATCTGAGATGGTGGTGAACAACTGTGGTGGTCTGCTCACTTTTCTGGTCTGATCACTTGCTTCTTTGCATTGGTAAGTCTCATTCAATTGAATGAATGGATTTTGTTTCTGCTGAAAAACTGTACAATGCCACACCAAGTTTTCTATTTTTATTTTTGTATACATCATCGAGGCTCGCATGAGAGCCTATGCCAATTTGAACATTGGTAGCTCTTCCGTTCTCGAGTTATCGTGCTACAAAAAAACAAACATACAAACAAAAAACAAAACAAGCAGTCATAGACTGGTACTTACGAAATCGTCAACTTGACCTCTTGACCTTGTCTAATAAAAGCTGTTCTGGAGAAGGTAGCGACGCAAACCAAGAAGTTTCTACGATGATTCCTGTATCCAAACCATCAAAAAATCGAATGTTTGATGTTTGACCTCACGTGACCTTGACCTTTGACTGATTTGACCAAAATCTAATCATCGCTAGCCATCACCCTCTGAATCACGTGTGAAATTTGACATTGGCAGCTTCTCCGTTTCGAGTTATCATTTTTTGATGTTTGACCTCACTGTGACCTTGACCTTGACCGCGATTTTACCAAAATCTGATCAAGCACTAGCATCACCCTCCTGATCACGTGGTGTAATTTGACATTGGGTAGCTTCTTCCGGTTCTCGAGTTATCGTGCCTACAAACAAACAAACACACAAACAAGCAGTCACTAGACTGGTATTTACGAAATCGTCAACTTGACCTCTGACCTTGTCTAATAAAAGCTGTCTCGAGAGAAGGTAGCGGACGCAAACGAGCGCGTATGTGGTTTGGTTTTCCTTAACAAATCCCCCCTCATTAGCATAATCTTCAGTGAACATAATACTTAGATTACGACACCCGACATTAAATCGCATAAAACATCCGATTTTTACCCAGAATCTTTCTCGACACCGAGTTTTTAAGCGTGGCCCTAAGCCAGATCGCAAAAACCGAAGACAAATTAAAATCGAAGTTAAAAATGAACGTCGCAACGTCGAGCAAAGGCAAAAATCGCATTTCTCCACGCAATTATTTAATATTATTTTATCAAAGTCACAAAACCGTAATATTTCGGCCATCCCACCACAATCTTTACATAATCCGACGGCTCAGCGCGTCAGGCATGCGACGATAAGCCTTATTGGGATAAAAAATGACTGTTTAAACACCCATCTTATTTGAAAAAACGCGTCCACCGCGGCACACGAAAACTTAACGTGACTCAACGACGACGTCTGCTCGAGCGCACTGCATCATGGGACGACGCGTGACGTCTGTCCGAGCGGACTGCCATCATGGGAGGCACCTTGACGCATCGACGGTGAAATATTTTTATTCAATCTTAAAACGTCTTCCCAACAACAATCCGATTTTTACCAGAATTTCGAAAACGAGTTTTAAGGCATCCTTAAGCCGATCGGCAAAAACGCGAAGACCCAAAATTAAATCCCGAAGTTTAAAACGAACTCGTTAACGTCCGAGCGAAGCAAAATACTCACATTTCTCGCATGTTAATTTACGGAATTAGTTTTGACCTCACTGTGACCTTGACCTTGACCGATTTTGACCAAAATATAATCAGCGCTAGCCATCACCCTCCTGAATCACGTGATGTAATTTGACCGTAGCTTCTTCCGTTCTCGAGTTATCGTGCCTACAAACAAACAAACAAACAAACAAACAAGCAGTCATAGATTGGTACTTACGAAATCATCAACTGACCTCTGACCTTTCTAATAAAAGCATGAATCAGTCAGAAGCCCAAGGGGGAGCTTGAATTCTGAATTCATTGTGGTCTACGATTTTACACTGTGGTTGCAGATAATGAGTCCCAAGACAAAAACTAGATTTCTTATAAAAATTCCATTTTTTTTTTTTTAAAGTGATTCAGTACCAGCAGATATGCCAGACTAATAGGTGTATTACTTTTCAGAAGAAACTGATAAAAGACTTATTATTTATTATAATATATCATTTATTCATCGCTGTTTCCAGAATTTCGACAACCGAGTTTTAAGCGTCCTAACGATCGCAAAAACCGAAGACAAATTAAATCGAAGTTAAAACGAACTCGTAACGTCGAGCGAAGCAAAAAATCCCCATTTCTCCATGCAAAACCTTAAACGTCAATCAACGACGGCGTCCTGCTCGAGCGCACTGCATCATGGGACGACCCGTGACGTCTGCTCGAGCGCAAATGCATCATGGCGACCCTTGACGCTTCGAGTGAAATATTTTTTTATACAATCTTAAAACGTCTCCAAAACATCCGATTTTTACCAGAATTTCGACAACCGAGTTTTAAGCGTCCTAAGCGATTCGCAAAAACTGAAGACAAAAAATTAAATTCGAAGTTAAACGAACTCGTAACTGTCGCGCGACAGCAAAGAATTACTCCATTTCTCACGTTAATTTACCGGAATTATGTTTGACCTCCACCTGTGACCCTTGACCTTTGACCCGATTTTGACCAAAATTCAATCAGCATAGCCATCACCCTCCTGAATCACGTGGTGTAATTCTGACATTGGTAGCTTCTTCCGTTCTCGAGTTATCGTGCTACAAACATACAAACAAACAAACATACAAACAAGCAGTCATAGACTGGTACTTACGAAATCGTCAACTTGACCTCTGACCTTGTCTAATAAAAGCTGTATCTAGAGAAGGTAGCGACGCAAACAGAAGTTTCTACGATGATTCTGCACCAAACCATCAAAAATCGAATGTTTGACCTCACGTGACCTTGACTTTGACGGATTTTGACCAAAATCTAAATCAGCACTAGCCATCACCCTCCTGAATCACGTGGTGTAATTTGACATTGGTAGCTTCTTCGTTCTCGAGTTATCGTGCCTACAAACAAACAAACAACAAACATACAAACAAACAACAACAAACAGAAAACGAAAGAGTCATCAATATACTTACGAAATCTTTAGATTTCGTAAGTAACAAAGCAGTCATAGACTGGTACTTACGAAATCGTCAACTTGACCTCTACCTTGTCTAATAAAAGCTGTCTCTAGAGAAGGTAGCGACGCAAACAGAAGTTTCTACGATGATTCTGTACCAAACCATCAAAAATCGAATGTTTTGGATGTTTGACCTCACTGTGACCTTGACCTTTGACCGATTTTGACCCAAAATCTAATCAGCGCTAGCCACCACCCTCCTGAATCACTTGGTGTAATTTGACATTGGTAGCTTCTTCCGTTTCAAGTTATCCTGTGCCTACAACAAACACACAAGACACACACAACACAAACCTGACCACACACACACACACACAAACAAACAAACACACAAACAAGGACGGAAGTCATCAATATACTACGAAACTTTAGATTTCGTAAGTAACAAGCATCATAACTGGTACTTCGCCAATCGTCAACTTGACTCTGACCTTGTCTAATAAAGCTGTCTCTGAGAAGGTAGCCACGCAAACAAAGTTTCTACATGACTCTGACAAACCACAAAAATCGAATGTTGACCTCACTGTGACCTGACCTTGACGATTTTGACCAAAATCTAATCAGCACTAGCCATCACCCTCCTGAATCACGTGGTAATTTGACATGGTACTCCTTCGTTCTCGATATCGTGCCTACAAACAAACAAACACAACACAAAACAAACACCCAAACAGATAGCGGAAGTCACAATATACTTACTAAAATCTTTAGATTTCGTAAGAACTAAACAAACACACAAAACAAGCAGTCATAGACTGGTACTTACGAAATCGTTCAACTTGACCTCTGACCTTGTCTATAAAAAGCTGTCTCTCGGAGAAGATTAGCGACGCAAACCAGAAGTTTCTACGATGATTCTGTACCAAACCATAAAAAATCGAAGATTTGACCTCACTGTGACCTTGACCTTGACCGATTTGACCAAATCTAATCAGCACTAGCCATCACCCTCCTGAATCACGTGGTGTAATTTGACATTGGTAGCTTCCCGTCTCGAGTTATCGTGCCTAACAAACAACAAACAAACAAGAGTCATAGACTTGGTACTTACGAAATCGTCAACTTGCCCTCCGTCTAATAAAAGCTGTCTCTAGAGAGTAGACGCAAACCGAAGTTCACGATTATTCTACCAAACCTATCAAATCGAATGTTTGACTCCACCTTGACCTGACATTGACCAAACTCCGAGAACCAAAATCTATCAGCACTAGCGATCACCCTCCTAATCACGGTGTAATTTGACGATTGGTAGCTTCCTCCGTTCTCGAGTATCTGCTACCAAACCATCAAAAATCGAATATTTGACCTCACTGTGACTTGACCTTTGACGTTTGATCCAAAATTACTCAGCACTAGCCATCCCCTCTGAATCACGTGGTGTATTTGCATTGGCGCTTCTTCCCTTTCTCGAGTTATCTGTACCAAACCATCAAAAATCGAATATTTGACCTCACTGTGACCTTGACCTTTGACCGATTTGACCAAAATCTAATCAGCACTAGCCATCACCCTCCTGAATCACGGGTGTAATTTGACATTGGTAGCTTCTTCCGTTCTCGAGTTATCGTGCCTACAAACAAACAAACAAACAAGCAGTCATAGACTGGTACTTACGAAATCGTCAACTTGACCTCTGACCTTGTCTAATAAAAGCTGTCTCTAGAGAAGAGGTAGCGACGCAAACCAGAAGTTTTCTACGATTATTCTGCTACCAAACCATCAAAAACGAATGTTTGACCTCACCGGTGAACTGACCAATTGACCGATTTTGAACCAAAATCTAATCAGCACTTGCCATCACCCTCCTGAATCACGTGGTGTAATTGACATTGGTAGCTTCTTCCCTTCTCGAGTTATCGTGCCTACAAACAACAAACAAACAAACATACAAACAAACAAACAAACAGAAACCGTAGTCATTCAAATATACTTACGAAATCTTTAGATTTCGTAAGTAACAAACAAGCAGTCATAGACTGGTACTTACGAAATCGTCAACTTGACCTCTTACCTTGCTAATAAAAGCTGTCTCTAGAGAAGGTAGGCGACGCCAAAGCAGAAGTTTCTACGATGATTCTGTACCAAACCATCAAAAATCGAATGTTTTGGAGTTTTGACCTCACTGTGACCTTGACCTTTGACCGATTTTGACCAAATAAGTAATCAGCGCTAGCCACCACCCTCCTGAATCACGTGGTTTAATTTGACATTTGGTAGCTTCTTCCGTTCTCAAGTTATCGTGCCTACCAAACAAACACACAAAAACACACACACACAAACACCACACCACACACACACACACAAACAAACAAACACACAAACAGAGGACGGAAGTCATCAATATACTTACGAAAACTTTAGATTTCGTAAGTAACAAGCAGTCATAAACTGGTACTTACGCAATCGTCAACTTGACCTCTGACCTTGTCTAATAAAAAGCTGTCTCTAGAGAAGGTAGCCACGCAAACCAGAAGTTTCTACAAATGACTCTGTACCAACCATCAAAAATCGAATGTTTTGACCTCACTGTGACCTTGACCTTTGACGTGATGACCAAAATCTAATCAGCACTAGCCATCACCCTCCTGAATCACGTGGTGTAATTTGACATTGGTAACTTCTTCCGTTCTCGAGTTATCGTGCCTACAAACAACAAACACACACACAACAAACACAAACAGATGACGGAAGTCAACAATATACTTACTAAATCTTTAGATTTCGTAAGTAACAAACAAACCACACAAACAAAGCAGTCATAGACTGGTACTTACGAAATCGTCAACTTGAACCTCTGACCTTGTCTAATAAAAGCTGTCTCTCGAGAAGTAGCGACGAAACCAGGAAGTTTCTACGATGATTCTCTACAAAACCATAAAAAATCGAATGTTTGACCTCACTGTGACCTTGACCTTGACCGATTTGACCAAAATCTAACAAGCACTAGCCATCACCCTCCTGAATCACGTGGTGTAATTTGACATTGGTAGCTTCTTCCGTTCTCGAGTTATCGTGCCACAAACAAACAACACCACACACAAACAACACACAAACAGATGACGGAAGTCAACAATATACTTACGAAATCTTTAGATTTCGTAAGTAACAAACAAACAAACAAACAAGCAGTCATAGACTGGTACTTACGAAATCGTCAACTTGACCTCTGACCTTGTCTCATAAAAGCTGTCTCTAGAGAAGGTAGCGACGCAAACCCAGAATGTTTCTCAGATGATTCTGTACCAAACCATCAAAAATCGTAACGTCGACCAAGCAAAAATCTCCATTTCTCCACGCAATTATTTAATATTATTTTATCAAAGTCACAAACCGTAATTTCCGCATTCCACCAACAATCTTTTCATATATCCGACAGCTTAACGAGTCAGGCATGCGACGATACCTTTATTGGGATAAAAAATGACTTTTTAACACCATCTTTATCGAAAAACACGTCAGCGCGCACACGGAAAACCATTACGTGACTCAACGCCGCCTTTGCTCGAGCGCGCTGCACCATGTGACGACCCGTGACGCGGAGAGTGAAATATTTTTTATACAATCTTAAAACGTCTCAAAACATCCAATTTTTAACAGAATTTCGACACAACGAGTGTTTATAGCGCTCCTAAGTGATCGCAAAAAACCGAAGACAAAATTAAAATCGAAGTTTAAAACGAACTCCGTAACGTCGAGCGAAGCAAAAATACTCAATTTCTCCACGTGAATTTATTGGAATTATGTTTGACCTCACTGTGACCTTGACCTTTGACCGATTTTGACCAAAAATCTAATCAGCACTAGCTATCGCCCTCCGTGAATCACGTGGTGTAATTGACATTGGTCGCTTTCTTCCTTCTCGAGTTATCTGTACCAAACATCAAAATCGAATATTTGACCTCACTGCTGACCTTGACCTTTGACCGATTTTGACCAAAATCTAATCAGCACTAGCCATCACCCTCCTGAATCACGTGGTAGTAATTTGACATTGGTAGCTCTTCCGTTCCTGAGTTATCGTGCCTACAAACAAACAAACAAACAAACAAGCAGTCATAGACTGGTACTTTACGAAATCGTCAACGTGACCTTTGACCTTGTCTAATAAAAGCTGTCTCTAGAGAAGGTAGCGACGCACAACCAGAATTCTACGATGATTCTGTACCAAAACCATCAAAAATCGAATGTTGACCTCACCGTGACCTTGACCGTTGACCGATTTTGACTAAAATCTAATCAGCACTAGCCATCAACCCTCCTGAATCACCTGGTGTAATTTGACAATGGTAAGCTTCTTCCGTTCTCGAGTTATCTGTACCAAACCATCAAAATTGAATATTTGACCTCACTGTGACCTTGACTTGACGAATTTTGACCAAAATCTAATCAGCACTAGCCATCACCCTCCTGAATCACGTGATGCAATTTGACATTGGTAGCTTCTTCCGTCTCTAGTTATCGTGCCTACAAACAAACAAAACATACAAACAAACAAACAAAACAAGCAGTCATAGACTGGTACTTACGAAATCGTTCAACTTGACTCTCTGACCTTGTCTAATAAAAGCTGTGTCTGGAGAAGTAGCGACGCAAACCAGAAGTTTCTACGATGATTCTGTACCAAACCATTTCAAAAATCGAATGTTTTGATGTTTGAACCCTCACTGTGACCTTGACCTTTGACTGATTTTGACCAAAATCTAATCAGCGCTAGCCATCACCCTCCTGAATCACGTGGTGTAATTTGACATTGGCAGCTTCTTCCGTTTCTCGAGTTATCATTTTTTTGGATGTTTGACCTCACTGTTGACCTTGACCTTTGACCGATTTTGACCAAATCTATATCAGCACTAGCATCACCCTCCTGAATCACGTGGTGTAATTTGACATTGGTAGTTCTTCCGTTCTCGAGTTATCGTGCCTACCAAACAAACAAACACACAAACAAGCAGTTCATAGACTGGTACTTTACGAAATCGTCAATTGACCTCTGACCTTGTCTAATAAAAAAGCTGTCTCGAGAGAAGGTAGCGACGCAAACGAGCGCGTAATGCTGTGGTCTTACAATCCCCCTCATTAGCATAATCTTCAGTGCATAATACCTTAGATACGACACCCGACATAAATCCCATAAAACATCGATTTTTACCAGAATTTCGACAACCGAGTTTTAAGCGTCCTAAGCGATCGCAAAAACCGAGACAAAATTAAAATCGAAGTTTAAATGAACTCGCAACGTCGAGCAAGCAAAAATCGGCATTTCTCCACGCAATTATTTAATATTATTTTATCAAAGTCACAAAACCGTAATATTCGGCCATCCACCAACAATCTTACATAATCCGACGGCTCAGCGAGTCAGGCATGCGACGATAACCTTTATTGGGATAAAAAATGACTTTTTAAACACCATCTTTATTGAAAAAACCGTCACCGCGCACACGGAAAACCTTAACGTGACTCAACGACCGTCTGCTCGAGCGCACTGCATCATGGGACGACCCGTGACGTCTGCTCGAGCGCACTGCATCATGGGACGACCCTTGACGCATCGAGTGAAATATTTTTATTCAATCTTAAAACGTCTCCAAAACATCCGATTTTTACCAAGAATTTCGACAACCGAGTTTTAAGCATCCGAAGCGATCGCAAAAACCGAAGACCAAAATTAAAAATCGAAGTTAAAACGAACTCGTAACGTCGAGCGAAGCAAAAATACTCACATTTTTCCATGTTAATTTACGGAATTATGTTTGACCTCCACTGTTGACCTTACCTTTGACCGATTTTGACCAAAATATAATCAGCGCTAGCCATCACCCTCCTGAATCACGTGATGTAATTTGACATTGGTAGCTTCTTCCGTTCTCGAGTTATCGTGCTACAAACAAACAAACAAACAAGCAGTCATAGACTGGTACTTACGAAATCGTTCAACTTGACCTCTGACCTTGTCTAAAAAAAGCTGTCTCTAGAGAAGGTAGCGACGCAAACCAGAAGTTTCTACGATGATTCTGTACCAAACCATCAAAAAACGAATGTTTTGGATGTTTGACCTCACTGTGACCTTGACCTTTGACTGATTTTGACCAAAATCTAATCAGCGCTAGCAATCACCCTCCTGAATCACGTGGTGTTATTGACATGGCAGCTTCTTCCGTTCTCGAGTTATCATTTTTTGGATGTTTGACCTCACTGTGACCTTGACCTTTGACCGATTTTGACCAAAATCTAATCAGCACTACCATCACCCTCCTGAATCACGTGGTGTAATTTGACATTGGTAGCTTCTTCCTTCTCGAGTTATCGTGCCTACAAACAAACAAACACACAAACAAGCAGTCATAGACTGGTACTTACGAAATCGCTTCAACTTGACCTCTGACCTTGTCTAATAAAAGCTGTTCTCGAGAGAAGGTAGCGACGCAAACGAGCGCGTAATGCTTGTGTCTTACAATCCCCCTCATTAGCATAATCTTCAGTGCATAATACCTCAGATACGACACCCGACATAAATTTCATAAAACATCCGATTTTTACCAGAATTTCGACAACCGAGTTTAAGCGTCCTAAGCGATCGCAAAAACCGAAGACAAAATATAAAATCGAAGTTAAAATGAACTCGTAACGTCGAGCAAAGCAAAATCGTCATTTCTCCACGCAATTATACCTTAACTGAATCAACGACGCGTCTGCGAGGCACTGCATCATGGACGACCCGTGACGTCTGCTCGAGCGCACTGCATCATGGACGACCCGTGAGTCTGCTCGAGCCGCAATGCATCATGGGACGACCCTTGACGCTTCGAGTGAAATATTTTTTATTACAATCTTAAAACGTCTCCAAAACATCCGATTTTTACCAGAATTTCGACAACCGAGTTTTAAGCGTCCTAAGCGATCGCAAAAACTGAAGACAAAATTAAAATCGAAGTTTAAAACGAACTCGTAACGTCGAGCGAAGCAAAAATACTCCATTTCTCCACGTTAATTTACGGAATTATGTTTGACCTCACTGTGACCTTGACCTTTGACCGATTTTGACCAAAATCTAATCAGCACTAGCCATCACCCTCCTGATCACGTGGTGTAATTTGACATTGGTAGCTTCTTCCGTTCTCGAGTTATCGTGCCTACAAACAAACAAACAAACAAACAAACAAACAAGCAGTCATAGACTTGTACTTACGAAATCATCAACTTGACCTCTGACCTTGTCTAATAAAAGCATGAATCAGTCAGAAGCCCAAGGGGAGCTTGAATTCTGAATTCATTGTGGTCTACGATTTTACACTGTGGTTTGCAGATAATGAGTCCCAGACAAAACTAGATTTCTTATAAAAATTCCATTTTTTTTTTTTTAAAGTGATTCAGTACCAGCAGCATATGCCAGATAATAGGTGTATTACTTTTCAGAAGAATCTGATAAAAGACTTATTTATTATTATATATATCAGTTATTCATCGCTGTTCCAGAATTTCGACAACCGAGTTTTAAGCGTCCTAAGCGATCGCAAAACCGAAGACAAATTAAAATCGAAGTTTAAAACGAACTCGTAACGTCGAGCGAAGCAAAAAATCTCCATTTCTCCATGCAAAACCTTAACGTCAATCAACGACGCGTCTGCTCGAGCGCACTGCATCATGGGACGACCCGTGACGTTCTGCTCGAGCGCAATGCATCATGGGACGACCCTTGACGCTTCGAGTGAAATATTTTTTTATACAATCTTAAAACGTCTCCAAAACATCCGATTTTTACCAGAATTTCGACAAGCGAGTTTTAAGCGTCCTAAGCGATCGCAAAAAACTGAAGACAAAATTAAATTCGAAGTTAAAACGAACTCGTAACGTCGAGCGAAGCAAAAATACTCCATTTCCCCACGTTAATTTACGGAATTATGTTTGACCTCACTGTGACCTTGACCTTTGACCGATTTTGACCAAAATCTAATCAGCACTAGCCATCACCCTCCTGAATCACGTGGTGTAATTTGACATTGGTAGCTTCTTCCGTCTCGAGTTATCGTGCCTACAAACAAACATACAAACAAACAAACATACAACAAGCAGTCATAGACTGGTACTTACGAAATCGTCAACGTACCGTGACCTCTGACCTTGTCTAATAAAAGCTGTCTCTAGAGAAGGTAGCGACGCAAACCAGAAGTTCTACGATGATTCTGTACCAAACCATCAAAAATCGAATGTTTGACCTCACCGTGACCTTGACCGTTGACCGATTTTGACCAAAATCTAATCAGCACTAGCCATCACCCTCCTGAATCACTGGTTGTAATTTGACATTGGTAGCTTCTTCCGTTCTCGAGTTATCTGTACCAAACCATCAAAAATCCGAATATTTGACCTCACTGTGACCTTGACCTTTGACCGATTTTGACCAAAATCTAATCAGCACTAGCCATACACCTCCTGAATCACGGTTGATGTATTTGACATTGGTAGCTTCTTCCGTTCTGAGTTATCGTGCCTACAAACAAACAAACAAGCAGTCATAGACTGGTACTTACGAAATCGTCAACTTGACTCTGACCTTGTCTAATAAAAGCTGTCTCTAGAGAAGGTAGCGACGCAAACCAGAAGTTTCTACAATGATTCGTACCAAACCCAAAAATCGAATGTTTGAACTCACCGTGACCTTGACCGTTGACCGATTTTGACCAAAATCTAATCAGCACTAGCCATCACCCTCCTGAATCAGCTGGTCTAATTTGACATTGGTAGCTTCTTCCGTTCTCGAGTTATCTGCTACCAAACCATCAAAAATCGAATGTTTGACCTCACCGTGACCTTGACCTTTGACCGATTTTGACCAAAATCTAATCAGCACTAGCCATCACCCTCCTGAATCACGTGTTGTTAATTTGACATTGGTAGCTTCTTCCGTTCTCGAGTTATCGTGCCCTACAACCAAAACAAAAACCAACATACAAACAAGCCAGTCATAGACTGGTACTTACGAAAATCGTCAACTTGACCTCTGACTTTGTCTAATAAAAGCTGTCTCTGGAGAAGGTAGCGTCGCAAACCAGAAGTTTCTTCCATGATTCTGTACCAAACCATCAAAATTGAATTTTTGACCTCACCGTGACCTTGACCTTTGACCGATTTTGACCAAATCTAATCAGCACGAGCCATCACCCCCTGAATCACGTGGTGTAATTTGACATTGGTAGCTTCTTCCGTTCTCGAGTTATCTGTACCAAACCATCAAAAAATCGAATATTTGACCTCCATGTGACCTTGACCTTTGACCGATTTCGACCAAAATCTAATCAGCACTTGCCATCACCCTCCTGAATCACGTGGTGTAATTTGACATCGGTAGCTTCTTCCGTTCTCGAGTTATCGTGCCTACAAACAAACAAACAAAACAAACAAACAAACATACAAACAAACAGAAACGGAAGTCATCAATATACTTACAAAATCTTTAGATTTCGTAAGTAACAAGCAGTCATAGATGGTACTTACGAAATCGCCAAATTGACCTCTGACCTTGTCTAATAAAAGCTGTCTCGAGAGAAGGTAGCGACGCAAACCAGAAGTTTCTACGATGATTCTGTACCAAACCATCAAAAATCGAATGTTTGACCTCACCGTGACCTTGACCGTTGACCGATTTTGACCAAAATCTAATCAGCACTAGCCATCACCCTCCTGAATCATGTGGTGTAATTTGACGTTGGTAGCTTCTTCCGTTCTCGAGTTATCTGTTACCAAACCATCAAAATCGAATATTTGACATCACTGTGACCTTGACCTTTGACCAAAATCTAATCAGCACTAGCCATCACCCTCCTGAATCACGTGATGTAATTTGACATTGGTAGCTTCTTCCGTTCTCGAGTTATCGTGCCTACAAACTAACAAACATACAAACAAGCAGTCATAGACTGGTACTTACGAAATCGTCAACTTGACCTCTGACCTTGTCTAATAAAAGCTGTCTCTAGAGAAGGTAGCGACGCAAACCAGAAGTTTCTACGATGATTCTGTACCAAACCATCAAAAATCGAATGTTTTGGATGTTTGACCTCACTGTGACCTTGACCTTTGACCGATTTTGAGCAAAATCTAATCAGCGCTAGCCACCACCTCCTGAATCACGTGGTGTGTAATTTGACAAAGGTTGCTTCTTCCATTCTCAAGTTATCATTTTTTGGATGTTTGACCTCACTGTGACCTTGACCTTTGACTGATTTTGACCAAAATCTAATCAGCGCTAGCCATCACCCTCCTGAATCACGTGGCGAAATTTCACATTGGTAGCTTCTTCCGTTCTCGAGTTATCTGTACCAAACCATCAAAAATCGAATATTTGACCTCACTGTGACCTTGACCTTTGACCGATTTTGAGCAAAATCTAATCAGCACTAGCCATCACCCTTCTGAATCACATGGTGTAATTTGACATTGGTAGCTCCTTCCATTCTCGAGTTATCGTGCCTACAAACAAACAAACAAGCAGTCATAGACTGGTACTTACGAAATCGTCAACTTGACCTCTGACCTTGTCTAATAAAAGCTGTCTCTAGAGAAGGTAGCGACGCAAACCAGAAGTTTCTACGATGATTCTGTACCAAACCATGAAAAATCGAATGTTTGACCTCACCGTGACCTTGACTGATTTTGACCAAAATATAATCAGCACTAGCCATCACCCTCCTGAATCACGTGGTGTAATTTGACATTGGTAGCTTCTTCCGTTCTCGAGTTATCTGTACCAAACCATGAAAAAATCGAATGTTTGACCTCACCGTGACCTTGACCGTTGACCGATTTTGACCAAAATCTAATCAGCACTAGCCATCACCCTCCTGAATCACGTGGTGTAATTTGACATTGGTAGCTTCTTCCGTTCTCGAGTTATCTGTACCAAACCATCAAAAATCGAATGTTTGACCTCACCGTGACCTTGACCGTTGACCGATTTTGACCAAAATCTAATCAGCACTAGCCATCACCGTCCTGAATCACGTGGTGTAATTTGACATTGGTCGCTTCTTCCGTTCTCGAGTTATCGTGCCTACAAACAAAACAAACAAACAAACAAACAAGCAGTCATAGACTGGTACTTACGAAATCGTCAACTTGACCTCTGACCTTGTCTAATAAAAGCTGTCTCTCGAGAAGTAGCGACGCAAAGCAGAAGTTTCTTCTACGATGATTCTGTACCAAACCATCAAAAATCGAATGTTTTGGATGTTTGACCTCACTGTGACCTTGACCTTTGACCGATTTTGACCAAAATCTAATCAGCGCTAGCCACCGCCCTCCTGAATCACGTGGTGTAATTTGACATTGGTAGCTTCTTCCGTTCTCGAGTTATCATTTTTTGGACGTTTGACCTCACTGTGACCTTGACCTTTGACCGATTTTGACCAAAATCTAATCAGCACTAGCCATCACCCTCCTGAATCACGTGATGTAATTTGACATTGGTAGCTTCTTCTGTTCTCGAGTTATCGTGCCTACAAACAAACAAACAAAACAAACAAACAAACAGAAACGGAAGTCATCAATATACTTACGAAATCTTTAGATTTCGTAAGTAACAAACATACAAACAAACAAACAAGCAGTCATTGACTGGTACTTACGAAATCATCAACTTGACCTCTGACCTTGTCTAATAAAGCTGTCTCTAGAGAAGGTAGCGACGCAAACCAGAAGTTTCTACGATGATTCTGTACCAAACCATCAAAAATCGAATGTTTGACTTCACCGTGACTTGACCTTGACCGATGTTGACCAAAATCTAATCAGCACTAGCCATCACCCTCCTGAATCACGTGGTGTAATTTGACATTCGGAGCTTCTTCCGTTCTCGAGTTATCTGTACCAAACCATCAAAAATCGAATTTTGACCTCACCGTGACCTTGACCGTTGACCGATTTTGACCAAAATCTAATCAGCACTAGCCATCACCCTCCTGAATCACGTGGTGTCATTTGACATTGGTAGCTTCTTCCGTTCGAGTTATCGTGCCTACAAACAAACATACAAACAAACAAACAAACAAGCAGTCATAGACTGGTACTTACGAAATCATCAACTTGACCTCTGACCTTGTCTAATAAAAGCATGAATCAGTCAGAAGCCCAAGGGGAGCTTGAATTCTGAATTCATTGTGGTCTACGATTTTACACTGTGGTTTGCAGATAATGAGTCCCAGACAAAAAACTAGATTTCTTATAAAAATTCCATTTATTTTTTTTTTTTTAAAGTGATTCAGTACCAGCAGGATATTCCAGATAATAGGTGTATTACTTTTCAGAAGAATCTGATAAAAGACTTATTATTTATTATATATATCAGTTATTCATCGCTGTTCCAGAATTTCGACAACCGAGTTTAAGCGTCCTAAGCGATCGCAAAAACCGAAGACAAAATTAAAATCGAAGTTAAAACGAACTCGTAACGTCGAGCGAAGCAAAAATCTCCATTTCTCCATGCAAAACCCTAGTCACTCAACGACATGTTCTGCTCGAGCGCACTGCATCATGGGACGACCCGTGACGTCTGCTCGAGCGCACTGCATCATGGGACGACCCGTGACGTCTGCTCGAGCGCAATGCATCATGGGACGACCCTGACGCTTCGAGTGAAATATTTTTTTATACAATCTTAAAACGTCTCCAAAACATCCGATTTTTACCAGAATTTCGACAACCGAGTTTTAAGCGTCCTAAGCGATCGCAAAAACCGAAGACAAAATTAAAATCGAAGTTAAAACGAACTCGTAACGTCGAGCGAAGCAAAAAATCTCCATTTCTCCATGCAAAACCTTAACGTCAATCAACGACGCGTCTGCCGAGCGCAATGCATCATGGACGACCCGTGACGTCTGCTCGAATGCAATGCATCATGGACGACCCTTGACGCTTCGAGTGAAATATTTTTTATACAATCTTAAAACGTCTCCAAAACATCCGATTTTTACCAGAATTTCGACAACCGAGTTTTAGGCGTCCTCACGATCGCAAAAACTGAAGACAAAATTAAAATCGAAGTTAAAACGAACTCGTAACGTCGAGCGAAGCAAAAATACTCCATTTCTCCACGTTAATTTACGGAATTATGTTTGACCTCACTGTGACCTTGACCTTTGACCGATTTTGACCAAAATCTAATCAGCACTAGCCATCACCTCCTGAATCACGTGTGTAATTTGACATTGTAGCTTCTCCAGTTCTCGAGTTATCGTGCCTACAAACAAACAAACCACAACAAAC
>CM068953.1:174631026-174647267 GCA_035128595.1 Eptatretus atami | reverse complement strand
TTGAGGTCTTGGTATTTGGTCATTTTCTTCATTTCTGCATCGCTTCGTCCAAAATCACTGCTATTAACACCTCAATTAGCAATGGCTTCTTCTCTTTTTTTGTACCCAAGTATGATATCTGGTCGCAACGCTTTGTTTTCGATGGTCACGCTCGATGGGATCATTAGGTCCTACGTGAGCGGGAGGTACTTCAATGTTTTCAGTGATTACTTTGGTTCATTTTCCCACAAATTTGCTGGAACTGGGACATCAAAGTTTTTACAGATGTGCCAGCAGATTACTTTACAAACTCTGTTGTGTCATTGTGTGTACAGCTGTTCGACGTGGTGTGTGTGTGTGTGTGTGTGTGTGTGTGTGTGTGTGTGTGTGTGTGTGTGTGTGGTGTGTGTGTGTGTGTGTGTGTGTGTGTGTGTGTGTGTGTGTGTGTTTCAGTCATTAAGCATAACATCTCATTCTCTTTACCAACCCCACCTCCACCTCTCTCTATCGAGTGCAGCCTATGGCTGCTGGTTGCATCATTGGTTGGGACACGGCTATGCCCTGATGCAGTGTCCCCCTTACCAGTACACTGGTACTAATTTTGCCGACCTCGGAAGGATGACAGGCTGAGTCAACCTCCTGGTGTATTAATTCAGCGGGCAACGGGGCTTGAACTCAGGACAAGATCCCAAGCCGCCACCCTAACCACGAAGCCAACACCAGGCTTTCCACCCCTCCTGTGTCTGTCTCTCTGTCACTCACCCTCTCCTCGCATCCTTCCCTCCTGCGGTATAGGAATATTTGGTGAGGCAAAGCACCTCCCCCCCCTTCCTTGCTCTTTCCCCATTTGTAGCTTCCCTCCCTCCTTCCTAGTCTCTCTTTCCCTCCCTTCCTTCCCCCCCCCCATCAGCGAAGCGACGGGTTGTATTTGCAAGTATACAAATGAATGTCAATGTGTGTGTGTCAGTGTGTCTCTTCCATAACGTCACAACCATAAAACCTAGCAGCCTGAAACTTTGCATGCATACTAAGAAAACTCCAAAGAAGTGCAACGCTAAAAATAGGGTGTTTGGTATAATTAAAATACCCCTTTTGAAGATAATTAACGGTCTGATTAAATTATATCTTTCATCAGGTGATCCTCGGCCACCTCGCTCTCTGAGGTCTAAAGGAGTTTCCTTGGTAACCCCGCTGGGGTCTGAGGCCGCCATGCTTTTTGGCCAGCTCAACCTTGTCTTGACTTGGAACAAGACACAACGATAAAGTATTTTTTAAAAGAGAGAGGAAACAAGCAGTCATAGACTGGACTTACAAATCGGGTCAACATTACCCTCTGACCTTGTCTAATAAAAGCTGTCTCTAGAGAAGGTAGCGACGCAAACCAGAAGTTCTACAGATTCTGTACCAAACACAAAAATCGAATGTTTTGGATGTTTTCCTCACTGTACTTGGACCTTGACCGGATTTTGAGCAAAATCTAATCAGCCGCTAGCCCCACGCCTCCTGAATCACGTGGTGGTAAATTTGACAAAGGTTGCTTCTTCCATTCTCAAGTTATCATTTTTGGATTTTGACCTCACTGTGACCTTGACCTTGACTGATTTTGACCAAAAAATCTAAATCAGCGCTACCATCACCCTCCTGAATCACGTGGCGAAATTTCACATGGTAGCTTCGTTCCGTCTCTTAGGAGTTATCTGTACCTAACCATCAAAACGAATATTGACCTCACTGTGACCTGACCTTTGGACGCGATTTTTGTGAGCAAAATCTATCAGCACTAGCCACACCTCCTGAATACATGGGTAATTTGACATTGTAGCTCCTTCATTCTCGAGTTATCCGTGCTACCAAACAAACAAACAAGAGTCATAGACGGGTACTTACGAAATCGTCAACTTGACCTCTGACCTTTCTAATAAAAGCTGTCTCTAGAGAAGGTAGCGAACGCACCAGAAGTTTCTACGATGATTCTGTACCAAACCATGAAAAATCGAAATGGTTTGAAACCTCCACCGTGACCTTGACTGATTTTGACCAAAATCTAATCAGCACTAGCCATCAAACCCTCCTGAATCACGTGTGTAATTTGACATTGGTAGCTTCTCCGTTCTCCGAGTTATCTGTACCAAAACCATGAAAAATCGAATGTTTGACCTCACCGGTTGACCTTGACGTTGAACGCGATTTTGACCAAAATCTAATTCAGCAACTAGCCATACCCTCCTAATCAAACGTGGTGTAATTTTGACATTGGTAGCTTCTTCCGTTCCTCGAGTTATCTGTACCAACCATCAAAAATCGAATGTTGACCTCCACCGTGACTTGACACGTTGACCGATTTTTGGACCCAATCTAATCAGCACTAGCCATCACCGTCCCTGAATCACGTGTGTAATTTGACATTGGTCGCTTCTTCCGTTTCTCGAGTTTATCGTGCTACAAACAAACAAACAAACAAACAAAACAAGCAGTCATAGAACTGTATTACGAAATCGTCAAAACTTTGACCTCTGACGCTTGTCTAATAAAAGCTGTCTCTCGAGAAGGTAAGCGCGCAAAAGCAGAAGTTTCTACGTGATTCTGTACCAAACCCATCAAAAATCGAATGTTTTGGATGTTTGACCTCACGTGACCCTTGACCTTTGACCGATTTTGACCAAAATCTAAATCAGCGCTAGCCACGCCCTCCTGAATCACGTGGGTAATTTGACATTGGTAGCTTCTTTCCGTTCTCGAGTTATCATTTTTTGGACGTTTGACACTCACTGTGACCTTGACCTTTGACCGATTTTTGACCAAAACTAATCAGCACTAGCCATCAACCCTCCTGAATCACGTGAATGTAATTTTGACATTGGTACTTCTTCTGTTCTCGAGTTATCGTGCCTACAAACAAAAAACAAACAAACAAACAAACAGAACGAAGTCATCAATATACTTACGAAATCTTAATTTCGTCAGTACATAATACATACAACAAACAAACAACAGTCATTGACTGTACTTACAAAATCATCAACTTGACCTCTGACCTGTCTAATAAAGCTGTCTCTAGAGAAGGTAGCGGACGCAAACCCAGAAAGTTTCTACGATGATCTGTTACCAACATCAAAATCGAATGTTGACTTCACCGTGACCTTGACGCGTTGACCGATGTTGACAAAATCTAATCAGCACTAGCCATCACCCCACTGAATCACGTGGTGAATTTGACATTCGAGCTTCTCCGTTCTCGAGTTAATCTGTACAAAACCATCAAAATCGAATGTTTGACCTCACCGTGACCTTGACCGTTTGACCGAGTTTGACCCAAATCTAAATCAGCACTAGTCCATCACCCTCCCGAATCACGTGGTGTCATTTACATTGGTAACCTTCTTCCGTTCGAGTTAGCCGTGCCTACAAACAAACATACAAACAAACAAACAAACAAGCAGTCATAGACTGGTAGCTTACGAAATACATCAACTTGACTCTGACCTTGTCTAATAAAAGCATGGAAATCAGTCAGAAGCCCAGGGGAGCCTTGATCGATTCATTGTTGGTCTATCGATTTTACACTGTGGTTGCAGATAATTGAGTCCTTCAGACAAAAACTAGATTTCTATAAAAATCATTTTTTATTTTTTTTTAAAGTGATTCAGTACCAGCAGGAATATCCAGATAAGTAGTGTAATTACTTTTCAGAAGAATCCTGATAAAAGACTTATTATTTATTAATATAATATCAGTTATTCATCGCTGTCCAAATTCGACAACGCGAGTTTTAAAGCGTCTAACGATCGCAAAAACCGAAGACAAATTAAAATCGAAGTTAAAACGAAACTCGTAACGTCGAGCGAAGCAAAAATCTCCATTTCTCCATGCAAAACCTATCACTCACGACATGTCTGCTCGATGCGCACTGCACATGGGACGACCCGTGAGTCTGCTCGAGCGCACTGCATCAATGGACGAACGTGACGTCTGCTCGAGCGCAATGCATCATGGGAACGACCCTGACGGCCTTCGAGGAAATATTTTTTTTATACAATCTTACAACGTCCTCCAAAACATCCGATTTTACCAGAATTTGACAACCGGTTTTAAGCGTCCTAAGCGATCGCAAAAACCCGAAGACAAAATTAAAATCGAAGAAAACGACTCGTAACGTGAGCGAGCAAAAATTCTCCATTTTCCATGCAAAACCTTAACGTCAAATCAACGACGCGTCTGCTGAGCGCAATGCATCAAATGGGCACCCGTGACGTCTGCTCGAATGCAATGCATCATGGGAAGACCCTTGACGCTTCGAGTGAAAATATTTTTTTTAATACAATCTAAAACGTCTCAAAACATCCGATTTTTTACCAGAATTTCGACAACCGAGTTTAGGCGTCCTCCGAGCGATCGCAAAACTGAAGACAAAATTAGAAATCGAAGTTAAAAACGAACTCGTAAACGTCGAGCGAAGCAAAAATACTCCATTTCTCCACGTTAATTTACGGAATTTGTTTGACCTCACTGTGACCTTGACCTTTGACCGATTTTGACCAAAATCTAAATCAGCCTACCATCACCCTCGCTGAATCACGTGGTGTAATTTGAACATGGTAGCTTCTTCCGTTCTTTCGATTATCGTGCTACAACAACAAACACACAAACAAACAGAAACGGAAGTCATCAATATACTTTACGAAAAAATTCTAAAAAGAAAAAATTTTTCCGTAAAAGTAACAAAAGACAAACAAACGCGGCACCGATAACAATATCCCGCTCCCGTCCCTCCGGGGGGGGGCGGGATAACAACCAAAGGAGTTTGCCAAGCCACAATCACATCAAGTACAACGAAAAGAACAATTTGCCATCGCAAAAGAATGGCGAACTATAACCACCAATGAGAACCGTTACGAATGTTCAAAATGAAGAAATGCCTACCAACCAACAATAAGACAAACAAGAGACAATAATGGTTAATACTCATTGACTGTTCTGTGGAGGGTGAAAACAACAAAGAATAAACGTCCAAAGAGCAGAAAGATCATCCCGATGGGCAGGACCAGCTTGCTCGTAAAAAAACCTCCTCATAAATCTCACTGTGGTCAGAATATTCCTGGCACAAACAGAACTCCAGATGAAACACCGCCAAGGAGGTAATTTCACTCAGCTCCGTCCATCTTCGCACTTTTAATTACGAAGCCATCGCGTGAAAAACAACGTGTAAAATGGTCAGTCTCAAAGGGAGGTTTTCAATCGTGTTAATACGATAATTTCTGCAGGACCATTAACAATAATTTCCAGGAACTTAATTTTCCACAATGAATAATGCAATCAACAAGGGCTAACAGGATGGCCTAGGTCCTAGGAGGTATGCACACGCACATCAAAGCTGTCTATCCTGGGGTTTGAAATCTCGACACAGTAAACTGTATCGTGGTGTTTCATAGGCAAAGTGATCATTAACATGAGTACCGCCCTCAGATTGATGTTAAGACTGGCAGTCCCATTTGCCACAATAGTTGGTGGATCGTTAAACCCCAACGGTGTCCTTCACGAAGAGTAGGTAACTAATCACTGGCACATGAAAATTACAAATTCTGGCTGAACTACTTTGTCGAGCATCAGGCTTGGCAGGCCGGTTCATGAAAGACTTGCCAAAAACTTCCCTACTGGCCAACCCCACAAGAACTGGAATAACTGTGGCAGTTAAAAGAAAAGAATAAGCAATAAACTCAAACTGAACTCAGAGCTTATCCATTCATAAAAAAATGGGACCCTCATTATCATTAGCAGCATATTTTCTAAATAATTTACATCAGCAATAATCTAAAACTGCTTTGTCCATTTAATCCTTTTTAAAAGTAACCTGCAAGGCACGAAAAGGGATTCTACATTTTTGTTATGACTTTTTTTTTTTTTGTTTTTTTTTTTTTTTTGGGTATGATCAATCGAAAGCTTCACCCAACTCTGTTATTACCGCTGTGAGCACTCGAAGACAAAGCTCGGGATAATATAACAGGGGGAATAGCTGGGGTATTGTTATTATAATCTAAACCCACAATCACCCACAAACCACTTCACATTAACCATTAACATAAATAATTCCAGACAGCAGTGTGCAGTGTTAAAATAAAAATATATATATATTGGTGTTTTAGTTTTAAAAATAAATTTAAAAAAAACAAAAAACTAGAAGGGCACTCGGTCGAGCACATACCTCCCACCACATAATGCCTGATCCATGAGAACATAATCGTCCCAATCGTTTTTGAAATATCTGCTATACAGTAAAAATCGTTTTTGGCCCAATCTCTCAACATTGGTGCATCAACTTTAATAATTAATAATTGTCATATCCAGATCCGGATTCTGATCTCACCAATCGAATTCGCTTTGTCCTTGCCAACACCCAACCTGTTCACAAAGTTTCCAATCCCGAATCCGTCCACAACTTTTTGAGATATTGTGCTATAGTATTCATTTTTGGCCCGATCTCTCATGGTGAAGAATCACTTTTGAAATTCTAGTAGCCAGATCCGGATGCAGATCTTACCAAATCTAATACAGTTCGTCCCTTGTCACACAGGCCGAAATCTGTCCACAAAATTTCATACCGGATCGTCCACAACTTTTTGAGATATCCGCACACAAACAAACAAACAATGCAGTCATAGACTGGTATTTACGAAATCCGCAACTTTAAACCTCTGACCTTGTCTAATAAAAGCTGCCCTCTCGAGAAGGTAGCGACGCAAACCAGAAAGTACTACGATGCTTCTGTACCAACCATCAAAAAATCATAACACGACCGAACAAAAAATCTCCATTTCTCCACGCAATTTTATCAAAAGTCACAAACCGTAATACTCGGCCACCACCACAATCTTCACATTTCAGAACGGCTCAGCGAGTCGGCATGCCGACGATACCTTTATTGGGATAAAAATGATCTTTTAAACAACATCTTTTATCGAAAACACCGTCAGCGCGGCACACGGAAAACCTTTAAACGTGACATCAACGACGCGTCTGCTCGAGCGCACTGCATCACGTGACGACTCCGTGAACGCGTCGAGTGAAATATTTTTTATACAATCTTAAAACGTCTCCAAACATCCGATTTTTACCAGAATTCGACAACCGAGTTTAAGCGTCCTAAAAGCGATCGCAAAAACAGAAGACAAAATAAAATCAAGTTAAAACGACTCGTAACGCCAGCGAAGCAAAAATCCTCCATTTCTCCACACAATTATTTAAATTTAATTTATCAGGTCAAAACCGTAATTATTCGGCCACCTACCAAAAATCTTCAATTATCCGACGGCTCAGCGAGTCAGGCATGCGACGATAACCTTTAACTGGATAAAAAATGACTTTTAAAAAACACCATCTTTATCGAAAAACACCGTCAGCGCGCACACGGAAAACCTTTACGTGACTCAACGACGCGTCTGCTTGAGCGAACTGCATCACGTGACGACCCGTGACGCGTCGAGTGAAATATTTTTTATACAATCTTAAAACGTCTCCAAACATCCGATTTTTACCAGAATTCAACAACCGAGTTTAAAAGCGTCCTAAGCGATCGCAAAAAAAAGAGACAAAATTAAAATCGAAGTTAAAACGAAACTCGTAATCGTCGAGCGAAGCAAAAATACTCCATTTCTCCACATGATTTTACGGAATTATGTTTGACCTCACTATGACCTTGACCTTTGACCGATTTGACCAAACTATAATCAGCGCTAGCCATCACCCTCCTGAATCACGTGGTGTAATTTGACTTTGGTAGCTTCTTCCGTTCTCGATTATCGTGCCTACAAACAATAAAAAAACACCACAAACACACAAACAAACAAACAGAAACGGAAGTGATCAATATACTTACGAAATCTAAAAAAGGGGTGAAAAACAAAGCCTTTCTCACCTTCGGTGTGGAAGTAACAATCCTTTTTTGGGGTGTGTGGGGAAGAGTGGTTGGGTTAATATTGTTGTAGGTTGGTATCGGTGGCGAGCCCGACCGCTAGAGGGAGCAGTAGAGCCACCGACACACAGGAATTTAGGTCGTGCCCTCGGTAAGTCCGAAAGGCACGGTCCCTCACAGGACCATGAATCGCCAATAATTTGACCGCGTGGGGTAGGGTTAATTGCCAAACTTCAATATACCTAATTACCCCCACGGGCAAAGCGACCGGGGAATTCACACCCTCGACAGACTTCGAGCGGGACGAGCCGTTACATGCTCGAACCGTGTGTAACCCGAGCGGATGGTCACCAAGGCCTGTCGGTCCAAATGAAACAATTTACTGCCTCGCTATTCCTCAACACGCAACTTGCTAAGCCAAATAAAACCAGAGTTGGTGTCAAAGACACCCAATGCTCACCTGTTTATACATTATCGTTTTAAAAGACTAGTCTAATAATTAATATTTTTTATAAAAGCATTGCAAGTGAAGTCTGATCCAAATAAATTTTAAGCAATATATGTATTTGATATGTTAATCAGTAAAAAGAGCGCAAGTGACACATATACGCCCGAACAAGTAGGTATATACAGAATGTGCTACTACATGGAAAACAGCATCCTGGTTGCCATGGCAACCACTTTAGATGACGAACGTATGTCACGACACACCGTCTCCACAGTCTGTACCTATGTACCAAATATGAAACGTGAAAGTTTGAAAACTTTGGAGTTGGAGTGCGGACAGAACGGACGGACGGACGGACGGCAGCCAGACAGACAGACAGACGGACGATCGGTATCACATAATACGCCCCGATATATATATATATATACGGGTGTATAAAAAAGTGTGATAGATAAAAACATTAGAAAGGAAAAAATAACTTGCACCAAAAACTTAACATTTGACGCTCAGCTGACGCTCATGCCAGGTGGTATCTATAGCTCTCTGTTCTTCAACAGGCGAGCTAAAAATAACTTGCACCAAAAAATTTAAACATTTTCACGCTCACGGCTCACGCCGGGGGTATCGCTATAGCTCTCTGTTCTTTGAAACAGGCGAGCTAAAAATGACGGAACGAGCTGGGACATTCAACAATAGGGAAATTTATTTACAATAATCGGGAAGGGAGCACGTAAGGGCAGAGTTATCCGAATAAGAAGGGAATCAAATGTACAAGCAATTCCTTAAACAATTCTACTTAGAGACAGGGCCCACAGACACATACATGCACACACAAATACCCCAGAAAGAGATGGACCTCGAGGTCTATTGCCCCTTCAGCTCGGAGGGAAAGACAACGTGGCTGGCTACCTGGCCGCGTTTGCGCGGCTGGACGACCGCAACCTTCCCGGAGTACCAGGCGCCAAAGAACTGACCAGGGCAGCCAAACCCAGAGGAGGCGAGACGAGGTGATCTCCCGTGATGAAAGATGGTTGACCGCTTGTTGTAATGCCGCCAGACAAGACGCCTCGGATGCGCGGGATGCAGTCAGCCACAGACCAGACAGAAGAGGGCTCTGGAAAACGGACGCAATCATCAATCTGTTCCCATCGTTTTTTGGGGTGGGGTCCGTCCGCTCCCCCGTCGCATGCTCCCATTGGGTGCACAGTGTGTCGTGGCTCCGCCTTCTTGAAAAGGACTGCCCGGGCTTTGGTCCACGCATCGCCCATTGCCGGAAAATCCGCATCCCCCCTATGGCGCGAAGCCAGAACGAAGCGCTCCTGTGCCATATTTGGGCCAAGCCAGAGTGAAACACTTCGTGACCCAATATTTGGTGTGAAATCCACACCGCTGGGACATGGAATTCCGCCCACGCACACGCCCGCATGCCGACGAGCGCGCGAAGTTGCACGGACAATGCCGCGAGCAGAGGTTGTTTTGGGGTAAAAATCCTATCCATAAATAACTTCGCAGCGCACGACACTTAATTCCCATTAGACATAGGGAAAGGGAGCTATCTATCCACATTTACTTAACGAAACAACTGAGCTAAGGGGACCTGAATGTTGAGTGCTCATGGCTGCTAGATTCGTAACAATATAGAGTTGTGGATGATCAGAAAGTTTTTCACTTCGACTTCAATGTTAACATATCAAGATGCCAAACTATGAAGATGCCAAGATGAGGATGAATAGGGGTAATAATTTTGGGAGGTTGGTCAGAAATTTTTTCCCTGTTCCTTCTTCAACTAATGTAAAAGTGGGAGAAGGGAGTATCCCACAACTCTTATTTCCCCTACTCATGTGTTCAAGCCAACTGCACTTTCAGTACAACCGCCGCAATAAAGGTCTAATGGTCTGAAACGTCAAAAGGTCAGATTGAAAGGTCCAGACATAGTTATGGTGCAATAATAAGTTATTAATATAAGTACCCATGTTCCAATACTATGTAATTAAAAAGTTGATAGTACAGTACAGTATAATGCATTCATCGGTAGTAATTAATAAATGCACTCACACGGGTCGACCGACGATTCACCGTGTATTTAGTATGTATGTATGTATGTATGTATATACTAATAAAAGGCAATGTGTGCATGTCAGTGTGTGAGTGTCCTAAATTACTCCAAAACCATGAAACCTAGCATACTGAAACTTTGCATGCATACGAAGAAAACTCCAAGAAAGTGCAAGAGTGAAAATTGGGTGTTTGGGTTAATTGAAAAACCTTTTTGAAGATAATTAACGGCATTATTTAATTATATCCATCAGGCGATCCTCGGCTACCTCGCTGTCTGGGGTCTTAATGCGTTTCCTGGGTAACCTTGCTGGGGTCTGAAGCTGCCATGTTTTTGGGCCTGCTCAACCATGCTCTGATTTGGAACACGCCGTAACGATTTCTTTACGATAAATTGATGCAAGCTCCAGATTTGAAAATATCAGTAGTCCGACTCCGAAAAAAAATTGTTGATTTGTTCAATTTGGATATTGCACGGGCGTTTCCGGGTGCATCGTTGTATCGACGGCAATTGGTTATCACTTGCAAAGCCAGGCGTTCCGTTAGAGTGCTTGAGTGTTTAAGCCACTTACCGAGCTGTACAGTACAGTTTGTGTCCTGATCAGGATGTGCAGTCGACAGTTACCACAAGGTAAAGGTACATTTACAGCACACATGGATGTGGTACATATAGGTAGATTTGGATCTGTACGGACTCCACGGATTTGTGGACATGGCATGCCTGTTACGGGTGCCGTGGTAGCAAAGTTTCAACCCATATCTTATGGAGGTTCTTTACGTTTTTCCTTTGTCCTCGCACCCGTTTCTAAAGCATTTGGTTATCGGATTTGCTTTATAAGGTTATATGGTTTCTCTTTGTAAGTTTCAAAGCAAAATATATTTGGTTATGCCCAATTTCTGAGCGTTTGTCGTATTAATGTATTTTCCAAATTACTGAGAATTTTTTTTTTCCACCGTCACACGCCACTGTGTATAAAGAATAATGTTTGTGAACATCTCCCTGAAACGTCGACATAAATGCAACGTTTTTCAGTGAAAGCTACTCAAGTTTCGGGGATGTATACAGTAGCACTGTAGTTGGTAATCACACCGACTCCAACCTGCAATTCCCGATATCGGCCAAGTGTGTGTACGTGTCGGTGTACATGTACGTGTCATTGATGTGTATCTACACATGCGGGTTTCAGAGTGTAGAATGGAGTCCTCCCAGGGTGGGTTCAAAGAATCCCCCTTCATTTCAGTAAGGGGTCATGATTTATGGACCAAGCTGTGAAGTTTTCTGTCTCAAAGTTTTGTGCTGAGGGCTCTCTTCAAGGCCCTGTCACACCTTGACGTTTAGCCAAGCGTATGCCGACGTATGAAAAATTTGGCGAATACGCTGGCACACGTCGAATACGTTATGGGTAAGTTTTGTATACGATAAGAGCACGCTGAAGCACGCTGGCATACGTCGTAGTACGCCGAGCTCGTCGACAAATTTTGTGCCTGCTCAAATTTTTTCGACTTATGCCAGCGTATGACTCACACATTCCGCATACGCTAGAAAAAGTTGTAGGCACGTTATGCGATCGTTGACACACGTTACTTTTAAGTTACTCAATAGTCAAAACACGTCGAGGTAATGTTTAGCGTACCCGAAACTTTTTTCTAATTTATGAGGGCCCTGTCACACCTTGACGTTTTAGCCAGCGTATGGCAACGTATCAAAATGTATGTAAAACGTTGGCGTACGCTGAATCATTGATGTTTTTTTCAGTTTGGGTGTATTCATAACGAGTTGGACGTATGCATAACATATTAGTAACATACACAGAACGTTTCGATAACTTATAGATAACTTATACCAACGAATGCTTAGCGTGTTTGTCGGCGTTCACAACCTATGCCCAACGATAATCTAACTTATGCATAGCGCGGCAGCGTATCGACGACGATCACGTGGCGTAGCCTATTAAAAGGCTGCCGCTCGACGATTCAAATCATAACCGCACGAGACATCGAAGTGTCAACATCACCGTCATGCCGAAAGAAAACTTCGAAGAATGCTGCAAAGAAGTCTCCTGGCTGTAGACGCGGACGCAAGGAGGATCCATCATCACCCACACCCTCCCCAAACTACCTACTACTGACATGGACTACTATACTACCACTGACATGGACTACTACTACTACTGACATGGATTACTACTACACTACTACTACCACTGACATGGACTACTACTACTACTACTACTACTGCTACTACTACTGACATGGACTACTACTACTACTACTGCTGACATGGACTGCTACTACTACTGCCATGGACTACTACTACCGATATGGACTACTACTACTACTACTACTGACATGGACTACTACTACTTCTACTGACATGGACTAGTACTACTACTACTTACTAATGCCATGGACTACTACTACTACTACTACTACTACTGACATGGACTACTACTACTACTACCACCACCACGGACATCTACTCACCATGGAGTCTGGAACACTGACGGGTCCTCCTGTGAACCCCATTTTATATGTATCCAATTCCCCTAAACGCTGCCATTACGCCATTATACGGTAGCTGTAAGTTAGAAACACGTTCAGTAAGTTCTGTGGTCGTCCGGAAGACGTCAAATACGTCTACATACGTCAATAGGCGTTGGAGATACCTTACATAGGTGCAAAGCACGTTACTCATAGGTTAGAAATAAGTTCGGGTAAGCTAAACATTACCTCGACGTGTTTTGACTTATGAGTAACTTACAAGTAACGTGTGTCGACGTGTGTCAACGATCGCATAACGTGCCTACAACTTATGCTAGCGTATGCGGAATGTGTGAGTCATACGCTGGCATAAGTCGAAAAATTTTAAGCATGCTTAAAATTTGTCGACGAGCTCGGCGTAATGACGTATGCCAGCGTGCTCTTAACGTATACAAAACTTACCCATAACGTATTCGACGTGTGCCAGCGTATTCGCCAAATTTTTCATACGTCGGCATACGCTGGCTAAAACGTCAAGGTGTGTGACAGGGCATGATGGTGATGTGGACACTTCGATGTCTAGTGCGCGTTATGATCGAATCGTCAAGCGGCAGCCTTTTAATAGGCTACGCACGTGATCATCGGTGATACGCTGCCGCACGCTATGCATAAGTTAGACTATCATTGGGCATAAGTTGTGAACGCCGACAACACGCTAAGCATTCGTTGGTATAAGTTATCTATAAGTTATCGAAACGTTCTGTGTACGTTACTAAATACGTTATGCATACGTCCAACTCGTTATGAATACGCCCAAAACTGAAAAAAAAACATCAATAGTTCAGCGTATGCAGCGTTTTACATGCATTTTTGATACGTTGCCATACGCTAGCTAAAACGTCAAGGTGGTGACAGGGCCCTCAGGGTCGTCGCTGAACCCTGGACAGCTTCCAACAGTAGTTCGTTTGTTATAATATTCCCAGGAATGGTTTATTGCACACCTTTAAAGTACTTCCGGGGAGCATGTGGGATGGCGTGTTATCCGTCGTCCGTCGTCCACATATACTTGCAACTTCTTCTCAGAAACTGCACTACGATTTCAATGAAATTTAACCACAACCTTCATGACTGTGATGGCATTTAATTTAAAAAAGAATAGGTCTGAATGGGTCTACAGAGGGAGATTTGGGGGGGGGGGGGTAACCTTCCCAAAAAGGTATTTGCTTTCTTCTCAAACGACATACAATTCCGATGAAACTTCACAACAACCTTCATCATCCATGACCTACCAAAATTTGTTCATGACATTAGAAAATCCGGCTCTTCGGGGATTTAAGGGGGTTGCCCCAAAACAAGAATTTGCTTTCTTCTCCAAAACTACACACACAATTCCGATGAAACTTGACCACCATCTTCACCACCCATGATGTATCAAAGTTTCTTCACATTTAAAAACAGAATTGGGGTCCAGGCAGGTCTATGGGGAGGGGGGTTGCCCCCCAAAGTATGCATTTGCTTTCTTCTCAGAAACTAACGCAATTCCGATGAAACTTGCCACCATCTTCACCACCAGTGATGTACAAAGTTGTTCATGAGATTAAAAAAAAAATTGGGGTGGAAGGGGTCTATGGGGGGATTCCACCCATATATGTATTTGCTTTTTTTCTGAAACCACACACAATTTTGATGAAACTTGACACAACCATGATCACCCGTGATGTACCAAGGTTCGTTCATGGCAGTAAAAAAAACAAAAAAAACATCCTGAAGTATCTCCCAAAAAAAACATTTGTGGGTCATCCATGCCCACCAGTGTTGCCTGGTTATCTTATCCAGCACTACCGGTGAGCGCCCAGAGGTATTGCCCCATGTTTAATATTCTGTGAGGTTCTTTATCATCATTCCTGTAGTCCAGCAATCACAGGTACAACTTTGGCATTCTTCAGCTTCCAGGATCTTCTCACTTCATTCTTGAGGTCTTGGTATTTGGTCATTTTCTTCATTTCTGCATCGCTTCGTCCAAAATCACTGCTATTAACACCTCAATTAGCAATGGCTTCTTCTCTTTTTTTGTACCCAAGTATGATATCTGGTCGCAACGCTTTGTTTTCGATGGTCACGCTCGATGGGATCATTAGGTCCTACGTGAGCGGGAGGTACTTCAATGTTTTCAGTGATACTTTGGTTCATTTTCCACAAATTTGCTGGAACTGGGACATCAAAGTTTTTACAGATGTGCCAGCAGATTACTTTACAAACTCTGTTGTGTCATTGGTGTGTACAGCTGTTCTGACGTGTGTGTGTGTGTGTGTGTGTGTGTGTGTGTGTGTGTGTGTGTGTGTGTGTGTGTGTGTGTGTGTTTTCAGTCATTAAGCATAACATCTCATTCTCTTTACCAACCCCACCTCCACCTCTCTCTATCGATGGCAGCCTTGGCTGCTGGTTGCATCATTGGTTGGGACACGGCTATGCGCTGATGCAGTGTCCCCCTTACCAGTACACTGGTACTAATTTTGCCGACCTCGGAAGGATGACAGCCTGAGTCAACCTCCTGGTGTATTAATTCAGCGGGCAACGGGGCTTGAACTCAGGACCAAGGATCCAAGCCGCCACCCTAACCACGAAGCCAACACCAGGCTTTCCACCCCTCCTGTGTCTGTCTCTCTGTCACTCACCCTCTCCTCGCATCCTTCCCTCCTGCGGTATAGGATATTTTGGTGAGGCAAAGCACCTCCCCCCCCCTCCTTGCTCTTTCCCATTTGTAGCTTCCCCCCCTCTTCCTAGTCCTCTTCCCTCCCTTCCTTCCCCCCCCCCCCATCAGCGAAGCGACGGGTTGTATTGCAAGTATACAAATGAATGTCATATGTGTGTGTGTCAGTGTGTCTCTTCCATAACGTCACAACCATAAAACCTAGCAGCCTGAAACTTTGCATGCATACTAAGAAAACTCCAAAGAAGTGCAACGCTAAAAATAGGGTGTTTGGTATAATTAAAATACCCCTTTTGAAGATAATTAACGTCTGATTAAATTATATCTTTCATCAGGTGATCCTCGGCCACCTCGCTCTCTGAGGTCTAAAGGAGTTTCCTTGGTAACCCCGCTGGGTCTGAGGCCGCCATGCTTTTTGGCCAGCTCAACCTTGTCTTGACTTGGAACAAGACACACGATAAAGTATTTTTTTCCCCACCTTCCTCATTCATATTTTCGAATGCCTGTTCATCATAGCTATGAATTGCTGTATAAATCGCTTTTGTAATTACTATTGTTTTCAAATTAGGAGCTTGGAGAGATTTATGCATATATATAGATACGATTTTCATGATCTACTCTCACGGACAAATTAAAGTAAATCATCAAAATATTATTTCGGT
>CM068953.1:174576882-174587540 GCA_035128595.1 Eptatretus atami | reverse complement strand
ATTATAAACAATTACAACTGGAATGGCACGCAGTAAAGTGCAGACCTCCGCCAGGCCAAACAGTTTACATCGTTGGCTCTATATCTTAAAAAAATTCTAGTATCCGGAGCTTCACCAAAATGCAATCAATTAGACCTAGTCACACACCCAACCTGGCCACCAAATTTCATCTGAATCCGTCCACAACTTTTTGAGATATCCTGCACACAAACAAAACAAATGAACAAACAGACAAGGATGAAAACATGACCTCCGTCCATCGCAGATGGCAGAGGAAATAAAGAATGAAACAATGGCACTGTAAATGAACTACAACAGCACTCAACAGAGCACATACCTCCACCATGCTGAACAGTTGACATTTTGTAGCCTACCGATTGGCTGGATCTGCATTCGGAGCTTCACAAGATCAAATTGGCTTGTTCTTGTCACCTACCTAACTCATCCAACAAGGATTGTCATAATCTGCCCACAGCTTTTTGAAATATTATGCTATGTATCGTTTTGGGCCCAATCTCTTAATGTTGAAGAATCACGTTAAAAAAGAAATTCTCAAACACTTTCGGACTAAAATCGAATCAATTCGTCCCCGTCACACACCCAACCTGTGAATCAAGTTCCACCCGAATCCATCCATACATGTGTGACATACCCTGCTCACAGCCAGACAGACAAACAGCCAGACAAGGGTGAAAACAACCTCCATCCATATTCAGTGGCAGAGGTAATAAAAGGTGAATTGCAACACCAAATATAACATCACACAGATTACCTTTAGTATACTGCGACGAAGTCGGTTGCGACACTCGACGGAGGACTTGTATTCCAGGCTGGCTTTGCTCCATTTTAGTTGCAGATAATCGATCGCTTCTGGGTGCTTCTTCACCAAAGGTGTACATTTCATGGAAAACTTTGGAGGGGGAATAGAAACAAAAAAAAGTTACGTCATGGATATGCAATATAATGGTGGCATAAAGAAGGCTGTGGGAAAAGGAGAACAAGTGCGAGTGGTTGAAGGCTTTGAGGGAAACGTGTGAATGGGTTGCCGAGTAAATAAAAGGGAGTGTTTGCTGGCGTCAGCTGCAATGGGCCACCGAGTAATTAATTATTACATCAGAAATCATACTTTAAGGCATCACCTTTCACCAGTCACAGAAAAGGTCAACTAAAGGAAATGACTATCACTGTGCCATACAAGGTTACTCACTACAATATAGTTATGTATCCATACAAGTGTGTGTGTGTGTGTGTGTGTGTGTGTGTGTGTGTGTGTGTGTGTGTGTTTTCCCTCCATAACTCCAAAACCATGAAACCTAGCGGTTTCATCTCACTTGTTTTTATCATTTCCTCCTCTACTCCTATTAATAAATTCCCTTGAGGTTTGTTCCACTGTCAATTCTACCTTGCTCTGCCATGAGCCTGGATCTGATTTAAAATGTATGCAGCAAATGGGAGAAGGGCGAGGGTTGTGGGCAAGAGTACAAGGCAAGCATCGTGCATTTTTTACATAATTAATACAGAGAACGCTTCTGAGACACCTATCAGCATTTAAAAATGAAATATACCCATGAGGAGATAGGGAATCCCCCACATGAATGAAAAAGGCCATACATATTCTCAGATAATGAGGGAGGTGAATTGGAAACGACACCATTTGGTCATCATCTCAAAAAAGTTCCCAGGGGTGAGGAACGTAGTAACCAAAATAAATTTAAATCAGATAAGCGTTTTTCCATTTATTACAAAACATTTTTTTCAAGATGGCCACCCCAGTCGGCCATCTTGGATCCGGCCATGCCCAAAATAAATACGGTTCTTCCTTTTCAGGTGGTTCATGTGTGACTCAAATTTCAAATAGATATGGCGAAAAAACATTTTTTTCAAGATGGCCGCCCTAGTCGGCCATCTTGGATCCGCCACACCCAAAATCAATAGGGTTCTTCCTTTTCAGGTGGTATATGTGTGACCCAAATTTCAAATCGATATGGCGAAGAGTTTATGAGTTATCCGCACTCACAGCTATAAATGTTGACGCCAGCCAGCCGGACGGACGGACGACCGGGTGACAATATCCCCTTCCGTCACGCGGCGGGGGATACAAACTAAACAAATAAACAAGCAGTCATAGACTGGTACTTACGAAACGTCAACTTGACCTCTGACCTTGTCTAATAAAGCTGTCTCTTGAGAAGTAGACGCAAACCAGAAGTTTCTACGATGATTCTGTACCAAACCATCAAAAATCGTAACGTCGACCGAAGCAAAAATCTCCATTTCTCCACGCAAATATTTAATATTATTTTATCAGTCACAAAACCGTAATATTCGGCCATCCACAACAATCTTACATAATCCGACGGCTTAGCGAGTCAGGCATGTGACGATAACCTTTATTGGGATAAAAAATGACTTTTAAACACCATCTTTATCGAAAACACCGTCAGCGCGCACACGGAAAACCTTTACGTGACTCAACGACGCTCTGCTCGAGCGCGCTGCACCACGTGACGACACGTGACAAGTGAAATATTTTTATACAATCTTAAAACGTCTCCAAAACATCCGATTTTTACCAGAATTCGACAACCCAGTGTTAAGCGTCCTAAGAGATCGCAAAAACCGAAGACAAATTAAAATCGAAGTTAAAACGAACTCGTAACGTCGACCGAAGCAAAAATACTCCATTTCTCCACATGAATTTACGGAATTATGTTGACCTCACTGTGACCTTGACTTTGACCGATTTTGACCAAAATCTAATCAGCGCTAGCCATCACCCTCCTGAATCACGTGGTGTAATTTGACATTGGTAGCTTCTTCCGTTCTCGAGTTACCGTGCCTACAAACAACACACAAACACACACACACACCAAACAGAGGACGGAAGTCATCAATATACTTACGAAATCTTTAGATTTCGTAAGTAACAAGCAGTCATAGACTGGTACTTACGAAATCGTCAACTTGACCTCTGACCTTGTCTATAAAAAGCTGTCTCCAGAGAAGGTAGCGACGCAAACCAGAAGTTTCTACGATGATTCTGTACCAAACCATCAAAAATCGAATGTTTGACCTCACTGTGACCTTGACCTTTGACGATTTGACCAAAATCTAATCAGCGCTAGCCACCACCCTCCTGAATCACGTGGTGTAATTTGACATTGGTAGCTTCTTCCGTTCGAGTTATCGTGCCTACAATAAAACACACAAGACACACAAACAGAGGACGGAAGTCATCAATATACTTCCGAAATCTTTAGATTTCGTAAGTAATAAAAAGCATGAGAGCAAATATCAAGTCGTTTCTTGGCAAAAGTTGGTAACAGGTGGTCTTGGGAAATTTGTTTTAAACATAATGCGAGTCTGCTGATAACAAAACTGCTCATTACCAAACTATTTTGGAGCTATGACTTACTGTACAAATGATTAAATAGAGCATAAAATTGTACCATTTTGGCAAAACATTTATTTTGTGGAATATGCGCGTTCATATTCATTTCCAAATATACCGTCGTAGTTGATAGACTTGTATCAGTTGTCCCGCCCAAAATCCCAACGAACCGCATCAAAGCAGTCACACCGGCTAACTGATTCCGGCGCTCTGAACAGGTTCCCGGGCTTGTTTGCTGCTATACCTGTGCTCAGGTGGAACGCCCGAGTCAGTCAGGAAGCCCGCTGATGGGTACTGTCTGCCAGATTAACCAAATTAATGACCCAAGTGGAGATCGCATGGACACAGGTACGATTTTGTGCAGGGCGTTAATCTAGACTAAACCCAACCAGTCTTTTAACGGATGTTATTAGCAGACATAACTCACGATCAGAAGTCAAATTATAATGGCATCTTTAAGCAGCCAAAAGGCAGGAACGCAATGATTTTTCTTTATAAAAATAGGACCATGCAACCTGAAGCTCACCTGGAAAAGAGCAAGTCACTCAACCCCCACCCCCCCCCCCAACCCTCCTCCTCCTCCTACCCAAGACCCCGATTTTTTTTTTATGCCATGAACAAACTTTGGAATAAATCATGGTTGATGAAGGTTATGGTCAAGTTTCATCGAAATAGTGTGTGTAGTTTCAGAGAAGAGAGCAACACCTATTTTTGGGGTAAACAACCACCTCACCTCCCCCCTCCCCACCCACAATGAGAGTAGATTTTGATGCTGTTCAATACAACTTCGTTTAGCATCAGTTATGAATCTTGTGGCCAAGTTTCATCAAAATCATGTGTTTGCTTCAAGCGAAAATGACTGAAGTGTTCACAGAGAGTGACCACTCAACCACTTACTTATTACCTAACCTCCAGAATCTCTAAAGCAGTCTGTTGCCTCATACAACTGATCGATCGCATAAGCTCACCAGACTAAAGTTCAGGTGAGCTAATAATACATGTGTATATGTGTGTGTGTGTGTGTGCGTGTGTGTGTGTGTGTGTGTCCCCTTATCTGATATACGGTAGCAGGTTTCAGCATGTGGAGCAGAGCCCTCCATGTCTCAATGTATCCACTTTCATGTGTGCATATATAATATATATTATATATATATATATATATATATATATATATATTAATTGACACCTCCCACCAGTGTGACCACTCCTCATTTTCATAAATGCAAAGGTGAGCAATGAAAAAAGCCAAGATTCACAAGGTTTCAGAAAAGCGATTATAATAGAAAACCTATAGAAAACCAAGACACCAAGGTGAACAACGAATAGCAAGATCTTGTGAAAAAAGCCAAGGAGTGGTCACACTGCCTCCCACACTCCTAAAGTCGAAGAAGCTGCATAAAGCAACCCAAAAGGCCTACACAAGGTAAGCGTTTTGCCGTTTCAAACCATTCCCAGAGTTCCTCCACAGCTATAAACACATTCACACATAAGAATCCCAATGCTACACACTCCCTCACCTGCTAGACCGGTTTCATTGCTTTATTGTAAATCATACCAATGAGGGTGTTGTGTTGTGTGTGTGTTGGTGTGTGTGTGGTGTGGGTGTGTACATAAAAAATCTATATGTATTGTAATAATATTACATAATGTACTGCTAATTAGCTGAGGGCTAGTTGGGGGGAGGTGGGGTTTTCATGACGACTCAACGTTGACTGTGGTGCAGTTGTCACGCAGTCAGGCCATCATAGTCAGAATCGATATAAAGGTCGGACAAATTCTTTCTGTCCATAAAGAATAGGATTGGTTGACCTGTTGAATGTGGCCTCCATTGCACGAAGGTGAGCTAAGCTGTGTCTTCCACTCGGGATTTTAAACCCGCCGATATGATATTGCTCTGCACATGGAGGATTATTTAGTAAATCATAACCAAATGCAGAGGCACAGGGAATAGTTGGCATACGATGTACATTCATACAAACCCGAGTTTGTTGTCTGTTCGGTTGACCGACCACGTCTGATCACCAAAGGGACATGTTGTTCAATGTGATCCTTCAATCTCAAAGATGTACGGCTCACATACCGAGCATCATACTGGCACTGAAATTTGAAAAAAATAATCTCACCTCAGTGAGAGGCGGGCAGAACGTCATTTTGGACTAACGGAAGCAACCGGCGGGTAGTGAAAATCACTTGTGGTTGGAACAGCATAGTAAGAATGGGACACTGTCTGTTTGATCTGGTTTTCAATCCGGTGAGATACTTTGCCTTTCCAAGGTAGACATAGGTATACCGGACATTTACCAGGTCCGATTATAGGATTCTTTGTGGGTTCAGGAACTTGCTGAAAAAATAAGTTTAAATTGACAAAAGTATTTTGTCTCCACAATTCTTTATTTCACTGTTAATATTAAAGAACCTTTGTTTTTGATTCAGAACTCAAAATATCCTTTTAAATAAGAAAATAAAAAGAAATGGCATTAACAGAATTATTGACACCCGAGACTTAATATTTGGTACTTGGACTTGATATTTCAATTTAATGCCTTTGGACAAAATAACTGCAGCCAAGCCCTCCACAGGACAGCCATGAATGAGCTTGCTCCACCTCACTACCGGTAGTTTGGCCAACTCTTCTTTTGCAACTGCTCCAGTTCTCCCAGATTTGAAGGGTGCCTTCTCCAACTGTTGTTTTCAGATCTCCCCACAGGTGTTCAACAGGATTTATATCTGGACTCATTGCTGGCCATTTCAGAACAGTCCAGTGTTTTGTCTTGAACCATTCCTGGGTACTTTTAAAGTGTGTTGGGGGGGCATTGTCCTGCTGCAAGACCCATGACCTTCGACAGAGACTCGGCTTTCTGACACTGGGTTGAACATTGCGCTCCAAAATGCCTTGGTAATCTCCTGCTTTCATGATGCCATGCACACATTCAAGGCACCCAGTGCCAGAGGCAGCACAACAACCCCCAAAACATCACTGAACCTCCTCTACGTTTGACTGTGGGGAAGGTGTTCTTTTCTTTGAAGGCTTCATTTTGTTTTCTGTAAACATAGAGATGATGTGCTTCACCAAAAAAGCTCTAATTCGGTTTTATCTGTCCGCAGGACATTCTCCCAGAAGGATTTTGGCTTGTTCGGGTGTGTTTTGGCAAACTCCAGTCGGGCTTTCTTACGTCTCTCTCTCAGCAGTGGGGTCTTCCTGGGTCTCCTACCATAGAACCCCCTTTCATTAAGTTGGTGACAGATGGTGCGAGTTGAAACTGTGGTACCATGTGTCTGAAGGTCAGCTTGAATCTCTTTGGTAGTTGATCAAGGTGCTTTCTCCACCATTTGAACAATCTTCGCAGCAATCTTCGAACAAGTTTTCTCTTGCGGCCTTGTCCACGAAGGTTGGCTTCAGTGCCCTGGGCCTCAAACTTCTTGATAACATGCGTTCGGTGGAAACAGGAACATCAAGGTCTCTGGAGACGGACTTGTAGCCTGAGATTGTCCATGCTTGGCTACAATCTTGTGTCTGACCTCTCAGATAATTCTCTGGTTTTTCTTTATTTCTCCATGCTCATTGTGGTACACACTGACACAAAACAGCAGAATGACTCCTTTTCTCCATTCAAACTGGTTGAATGAGTGATTTTTATATTGCAGGCACCTGCAACTCACCACAGGTAAGTTCAATTCAGAGTAAAGGAGAATCACCTGCTTGAATTCTAATTATTTCTAACTTCTAAAAGGTGCCAATTACATTGTCCAGGCTATTTTAGAATTTCTATGTGGAATGAGCTAAGATTTAGTATTTTTTTTCAGCTTTTTTGTTTTGTTTTGTTTCACTGCAAACCAAATAAATAAATATGTGGATACCAAAAGATTATTTAATTTCAACACTTGAAATGGTGCAATATTTGAAAAACGTGCAAGCGTGCCAATATTTTTGGCCATAACAGTAGCTCAGTTGATGAATCCTCCACCTTAATCTTAAGGCGCCTGGTTACTGTCAAGAGACGCATTAATACATGCCGCGAGTGTAGGTCATGTCCCAGGGGAACTCCGTGCTACGTGTACAAATAGCAAGAGGGGAACCGGAGCATGGGGGGGGGGCTGGGGGGAGAGGTAAGGGTCCAGAGTTTCAAAGTTTGTCAAACATGTGAGCCAGTCAACAAGTGTAAGTGGTGCATGGGTCAGTCTCTCCCCATCTATTTATATCTCAGCTCATCTTCGCACCAATCATTCATCACATCATTCTTTGTCAAATATCTCCCTTCTACATCGGATGCATGATGCGGGCATATGAGGTCCGTCTAAAAAGTAACGGGACTGAGCCTGCTGTGTGCTCACTTACACAACTTGAATGAACGGGTTGCGTCACAGTCTTTCGGCAACATATATATATATATATATATTATATATATATATATATATATACATAATATACAGTGCTCAGCATAAATGAATACACCCCCTTTGAAAAGTAAGATTTAATCATATCTCAATGAACACAAGAATAATTTCTAAAATTTTGACAAAATTTGAGTTTTTATAGAACATTGTTTAATCATAACATGAAAGTAAGGTTCATAAATATAACTTGATTACAAAAATCTTCAGTTTTACTCAAATTATTTGATGCAAAAATGAAGTGCACCCACAACAAAAACTACCACATCTCGTTTTGTATGACCTCCATGATTTTGAAGGACAGCACCAAGTCTTCTAGGCATGGAATGAACAAGTTGGCGACATATTGCAACATCTATCCTTTTTCCATTCTTCAAGAACGACCTGTTTTAGAGCCTGGATGCTGCGACGTTAGAGTGATGCTCAACTTGTCTCTTCAGAATTCCCCATAGGTGCTCGATTGGGTTCAGATCAGGAGACATACTTGGCACTGAATCACTTTTGACCCTGTTCTTCTTCAGAGAAATCAACAGTGGCCTTAGATGTGTGTTTTGGATCATTGTCATGTTGGAAAAGTGCATAGACGACCCAGGGCACGGAGTGATGGTAGCATCTTCTCTTTCAATATAGAGCAGTACATCTGTGAATTCATGATACCGTCAATGAAATGCAGCTCCCCGCACACCAGCAGCACTCATGCAGCCCCACATAAGGACACTGCCACCACCATGTTTCACTGTAGGCACACATGCATTTTTCTGGTACTCCTCACCTTTGCGACGCCATACAGTTTTGAAGCCATCAGTTCCAAAAAATTTATCTTGGTCTCATCACTCCAGAGTATTGAGTCCCAGTAGTCTTCATCCTTTTTTAGCATGGGCCCTGGCAAATCCTAGGCGGGCTTTTTGTGCATGGGCTTTAGAGAGAGGCTTCCTTCGTGGACGACATCCATCATGCCATTCCTCTGCAGTGTAGCCGTATTGTGTCACGGGAAACAGTTCACCCCAGTTTGGCTTTCTACTTCTTTAGCTAAGTGCAGAGAACTTGCATGGCGATTTTCTTCAGCCCTTCTCATCAGAAGACGCTCCTGTCGAGTGTTAACTTCCGTGGACGGCCTGTACGTCTCTGTGAGATGTTTGCAGTTCCATATTTGTTAAATTTTTGTATCACTTTTGCTTCCGTATTTCTGATGATGAGTAAAGCCTTTGCTGATCTCTTGTAGCCTTCACCTCCTTGTGTAAAGAAATTATTTTCTTTTCTCAGGTCTTTGTGACATTTCTCTTCCATGTGGTGCCATTGCTGACAGCATGAAATGGGAAGGGGTTTTCTTTGTTAAGTAACACCCTTTTATAGTCAACTGTCTGCTGACACTATTTAATGAATAATTAGACTACCTGTGGGTTGAATTATTGTAAATTAGAATTTTGTAGTCTAAAATTAGCTTTGCTCTAAGACTTCATTGGTGTACTCATTTTTGCAACCATGGTCTTTAATGAATTTGTTAGGAAAATTCCTTTTTTGTGTGTGTAAATTAATAAATCTTGTTTGCAATCAATGCGCCACATTCGTGGAGTTTTTGTAGTATAGTATCCCATAGAAAATGTGGATTCTGAAAGGAAACTAAAGGTTTTCTGACAAATCTGTCGGGGTGTATCATTTATGCTGAGCACTGCATATATATATATATATATATATATATATATATATATATATATATAGTCATCCCCGCTATATCGCGGTTCACCTATCGCTTCCCCGGTTCATCGTGGGTTTTCCTTGGAACGTAACTAATTTTTTCTGCGGATTCCCCCGGTACATCGTGGTAATAATGTATAAAATATAAATTATTTAAGCAATAAATTATAAGGCGTGGCGCTCGACCAGTCACACAACGCACGAGACAAAGTTTCGCTTGTGAACTTCGAATATTTTCTACGTTTTTTCTCGAAGCCCTCGATGCCGCCCAAACGCCCTGCACCTTCTAAGGTTTCTGGCAAGGAACCGAAGCGCCAGAGAAGGTCTGACGCTCCAGGAGAAGTTAGGGGCTTGAATGCTTCGGGAAGGAAAAGGTTTGCCGCAGTTGGACGCCATTATGGTTTGAATGAATCGACCATACCTACATCAAGAAGGACGAAGCCAACATCAGGAGCCTATCAAACCCAATCGTGTTTTCATCGCCCAGCATTTAATACTCACTCGATATAAATCAAACCCAATCATGTTATACACCGCCCAGCGTTTAATACTCACTCGATAAAATCAAACCCAATCGTGTTTAATATAAAAAATAGGCATTTTTAGGCATTTTTTGGGGAGGCATCCATTCATCACGGATTTTCACTTACCTCGGGAGGTTTTGAACGTAACCCCCGCGATAAACGGGGGATGACTGTATTTATGATTGGTGAGGGTTGACTGCGCTCATTGTGTGATTTTTTTTTACAGGTCGTGCTTCACACGTTGTCTAGTCTGAGTCGTTGCGCTAGAGTCGTGAGCAGAGAGCCAATCTGAAGTTTCTTGCAAAGCTTGGCAAAACACCTTCCAAATCCTTCGCAATGCTGCAGCAAGTCTATGGGGAAGAAACGATGTCACGTATACGTGCATTTGAACGGCACAAGAGGTTCAAAGAGGGACGGGAGGAGGTTGAAGATGATCCACGGTCTGGAAGACCTTCAACGAGCAGAACGGCGGGCAACATCGAGCGTGTGAAGCAGATGGTGCACGCAGATAGTCGACTCACGGTGCAGATGATTGCTTTGGAACATTCCATCAACAAGGACACTGTCTGAAGTATCATCACTGAAAATCTCAAAATGCGCAAGGTGTGCGCAAAGATAGTCCCCAAGCTGTTGTCCGAGGACCAGAAACAGCAAAG
>CM068953.1:174558618-174573807 GCA_035128595.1 Eptatretus atami | reverse complement strand
AGGAACATCAGGTCTTCTGGAGACGGATTGTAGCCTTGCGATTGTCCATCGCTTGGCTAAATCTTGTGTCTGATCTCAGATTAATTCTTGGTTTTCTTTATTTTTCCTGCTCATTGTGGTACACACTGACACAAACAGCAGATGAACTCCTTTTTCCATTCAAACAGTGGTTGATCGAGTGATTTTTATATTGCGGACACTGCAACTCACAACAGGTAAGTTTCAATTCAGAGTAGGAGATCCTGCTTGAATTCTAATTATTTTCTAACTTCTAAAAGGTGCATTCATTGTCCAGGCTATTTTTTAGAAATTTCTATGTGGAATGAGCTAAGATTAGTATTTTTTTTTCAGCTTTTTTGTTTTGTTTTGTTTCATGTGCAACCATAAATAAATATGTGGATACCAAAAGATTTTTAATCTTCAACAGTTGAAATGGGTGCAATATTTGAAAAACGTGAAGCGTGCAATATTTTTGGCCATAAAGTAGCTTCAGTTGATGAATCCTCACTTTCTAAGGGCCTGGGCGTACTGTCAGAGACGCATTAATACATGGCCGCGAGTGAGGTCATGTCCCAAGGGGAAATCGGTTGCTACGGCTGTACAAATAGCAGAGGGGAACGGAGCATGGGGGGGGGGCTTGGGGGGAGAGGTAAGGGTCCAGGTTTAGTTTGTCAGAAGTGAGCAGTCAACAAGTGTAAGGTGTGCTGGGTCAGTCTTCCCCATTCTATTTATATCGTATCTTTCCGCACCAATCATCATCAATCATTTCTTTGTCAATATCTCCTTCTACATCGGATGCATGATGCGCAATATGAAGGTCGTCTAAAAATGTAACGGGACTGAGCTGCTGTGTGCTCCTTACCAACTTGAATGAACGGGTTTGCGCCACAGTCTTTCGGCAACATATATATATATATATATATATATATATATATATTATATATACATAATTACAGTGCTCAGTCATAAATTGAATACACCCCTTTGAAAAGTAAATTTATATATTATGACCAAGAATAATTTCTAAATTTTTGGACAAAATTTGAGTTTTTATAGAACATTTGTTTAATCATACATGAAAGTAAGGTTCATAATATAATTGGTTACAAAATCTTCAGTTTTATCAAATTATTTGATGCATAAATGAAAGTGCACCCCAAACAAAAACTACCACATTCGTATTTTGTATGACCTCCATGATTTTGAAGGACAGCACAAGTCTTCTAGGCATGGAATGAAAGTTGGCGAATATTGCACATCTATCTTTTTTTCCATTTTCAGACGACCTGTTATTAGAGCCTGGGATGCTGGAACGTAAGAGTGATGCTCAATTGTCTCTCAGAATCCCACATAGGTGCTCGAATTGGGTTAGATCAGGAGACATACTTGGCACATGAATAATTTGACCCTGTTCTTCTTCAGAAATTGCAACAGTGGCCTTAGATGTGTGTTTTGGATCATTGTCATGTTGAAAAGTGCATGACGACCAAGGGCACGGAGTGATGGTAGCATCTTTTTTAATATAAGAGCAGTAATCTGTGAATTCCATGATCCCGTCAATGAATGCAGTCCACACGCAGCGCATCATGCAGCCCCAATAAGGCATGCCACACATGTTTCACTGTAAGGCACAATGCATTTTTCTTTGTACTCCTCACTTTGCGACGCATCACAGTTTTGAAGCCACAGTTCCAAAAATTATTTGGTCTCATCATCCAGGTATTGAGTCCCAGTAGTCTCATCCTTTTTTAGCATGGGCCCTGGCAATCTGGCGGGCTTTTGTGCATGGGCTTTAAGGAGAGGCTTCCTTCGTGGACGCAATCCATGAATGCCATTCCTTCTGGCAGTGTAAGCGCGTATTGTGTACGGGAAACAGTCACCCCAGTTTGGCTTTCTATTCTTTAGCTAAGTGCAGAGAACTTGATGGCGATTTACTTCAGCCTTCTCATCAGAAGACGCTCCTGTCGAGGTGTTTTAACTTCGTGACGGCCTGTAGTCTCTGTGAGATGGTTTGAGTTCATATTTGGTTAAATTTTTTATACTTTTGCTTCCGTATTCTGACTGATGAGTAAAGGCTTTGGCTGATCTCTGTAGCCTTCACTTCCTTGTGTAAAGAAATATTTTTTCTTCTCGGTTTTGTGGACATTTCCTCTTCCAGTGGTGCCATTGCTGAAGCATAAATGGAAGGGGTTTTTTTGTTAAGTAACACCTTTAATAGTCTGTCTGCTGACAACTATTTAATGAATAATTAGACTCCCTGGTGGTTGAATTATTGTATTAAGAATTTTTTGTAGTCTAAAATTGCTTTGCTCCTAAGACTTTCTTGGGGTGTACTCATTTTTGGCAAATGGTCTTTAATGAATTTGTTAGGAAATCCTTTTTTTTTGTGTGTGTAAATTACTAAATTTGTTTTGCAATCAATGGCCACATCGGGAGTTTGTAGTATAGTATACCCATAGAAACTGTGGATTTGAAAGGAAACTAAAGGTTTCTGACAAATCTGTCGGGGGTGTATCATTTATGCTGAGCACTGCATATAATATATATATTATATATATATATATATATATATATAGTAGTCATCGCCTATAATGGTTCACCTATCGCTCCCGGTTCATCGTGGGTTTTCCTTGGAACGTAACTAATTTTTTCTGCGATTCCCGTACATCGTGGTAATAATGTATAAAATATAAATTATTAAGCAATAAATTAAAGGCGTGGCGTCGACAGTCACACCCAAGCAGGACAAAGTTTCGCTTGTGAATTCAATATTTTCTACGTTTTTTTTTCTCGAAGGCCCTACGATGCGTCCGCAAACGCCCTGCACTTCTAGGTTTCTGGCAAGGACCGAAGCGGCAGAGAAGGTCTGAGCCCAGGAGAAGGTTAAGGGGCTGATGATGCTTCGGGAAGGGAAAGGTTGCGCAGTTTGACGCATTATGGTTGAATGATCGACCACGACGCTACATCAAAGAAGGACGAAGCCCACATAGGAGCCTATAAACCCAATGTGTTTTTTATCGCCAGATTTAATATAACTCGATATAAATCAAACCCAATCATGTTTATACACGCCAGCGTTTAATAATCATCGTATAAATCAAACCAATCGTGTTTATATAAAAATAGGCATTTTTTAGGCATTTTTTTTGGGGAGGCATCATTCACGGATTTTCACTTACCTCAGGAAGGGTTTGAACGTAACCCCGCGATAAACGGGGGATGACTGTATTTATGATGGTGAGGGTTGACTGCGCTCAATTGTGTGATTTTTTTTTTATCAGGTCGTGCTTCACACGTTATGTTAGTCTGAGTCGTTGCGCTACGAGTCGTGAGCAGAGAGCCAATTGAAGTTCTTGCAAAGCTTGGCAAAACACCTTCCAATCTTCGCAATGCTGCAGCAGTCTATGGGGAAGAAACGATGTATTACGTGCATTTGAAACGGAACAAGAGTCAAAGAGGACGGGTGGGGGCAGGTTGAGATGATCCACGGTCTGGTAAGACTCAACGAGCAGAACGGCGGGCATCGGCGGTGAAGCGTGGTGACGCAGAATAGTGAACTCACGGTGCGAGATTTGGCTGCTTGGAAAATTCACTCTAACAAGACACTGGGTTAAGTATCATCACTGAAATCTCAAAATGCGCAGGTGTGCGCAAGATAGTCCAAGCTGTTGTCCGGGACAGAACAGCAAAGATGTCCATGCTGTCAGAGAGATAGCTGTCGGAGAAGTCATGATGCCGATTGAATCCGGATCTATCTGAATACGATCCCGAACAAAAGGGAGTCAGTGAAAAGTCTGGCATCACCAAGACAAAAGAAAGCAGGATGCGAAGAGAAGGTAAGGTGATGTCAATTCGTTTTTTGACATAAGGCATCGTCCACTTCGAGTTTCTACACAAGAGTTCAAAGCAGTGAATCCATACGTGTAAAGGAGATGCTCGGCAACCTCATGGATCGTTCCCGGAGAGAAGATCTGTGGAAGAACAGACGCCTGGGTGCTCCGTGACAACGCTCCTGCTAAGTACCCTGAGCATTCGACAGTTTTCATGAGTGGAGGGGTGGATCTGGCAAACCCTGTATTGAGATTTGACCTTGTGATTTTCCAAATTGTCACCTCAAGGGGGTGATACAAGGGGACCCAAGATTCCTGATGTGGAGGCATCAAAAGGCCGTGACGACGGAGCGAGAGAGATTCCAGAAGAAGCCTCTGGGGGAGCATGAAGCGTGTTGGAAGAGGAATGGATAAGTGTGGCGAATGGAGGGAATATATATAGAAGGGCACAAGTGGTGATTTCCATAATTTTTTGGAATACAAATTTCTGTGAAGTCATCCGGTTATTTTTAGAACAGACTCGGTATGCACTGGAGGGTGTAAGTATTGAAAGGTTCCAGAGATGGGTCGTCCATCGGGGATAACGGGAATGTCATGATGACAATGTATTCATGTTTTCTGCTCGTAAATACTTGCTCATTTTTGTTACTCACTAAAGGCATTTCTTTGAAGAAACCATGTCTCTGACTTACTTGTCCGTTGCGATGAGACGATAAGAGGCGTTTGAGCTCGCATTTGTTATGCAAGTTCAATTCAGATGCGTGTATCCCAGCCCCACACACCACGAACACGTCGCGTGCAGTCCCGCCGTCGCCATTTGGCGTGCGCGTCGTTTCAACGTCAAGAGTGGGATATGGTCACAGCAGTCAACACGGTGTTTGACTCGCACTCAAATCAATTGTTGTATCATGCTGAGTAGCTGGCGTAAGGATGAGTGTTGGTTCGAGCGACGGATGCTTCATCGTTAATATGGGGATGGCATCCTCTCTAATTGTGGGGATACCACAAGCTCGAACCCTCTCTGTTGTTATAAGTGCTCTGCAAAATGTTTGAGCAAAAAGCGAACTTTTGTAGGCCAATCCATTCGCAATATTTTAGACAAACTATGTCCAATTTTTGGCACTTAGGATCTTCCGCCACTGATGCAGCCATAGAACCATCTCGGTTGTATTATCAACAACAGGTTGCATAGACTCGGATATTTGTGGAAATAAAAATTATTTGCCGTTCCGATCAAATCGTAACCGAATGTACCCGTATACTGTACGGATGTGGCAGGCAACTCTCAAGTGGATGTCATGGCTAATCTAAGAAGAGGGTTTCGATTTTTAATTCAAAATTAACTACTTTATAAATTGAAATATGAAAAAGCACATTCTATTTTGTGGGGTATCTCGGGATAGATAGCACTCATCATCAAATTTATCCTGGAATCCACACGTTACGCAAATAGTAAGTTTTGCTCAAAGAAATTTAGGAGGTCCTGTTCAGATGTCGAAGATTCTTCTCCTCTGAACACTTGCTCAACTACATAAGGATTGATTCGTCCTTAGTATAGAGTATGCTGTCACATCTGGGGGGTTCAACTCACATACTTTACTGGCAGAATTGAATCCAAAGTTATTCGATCTTGTCAATCCACCAATGTACTCAAAACTTGACCGTCAATTATGCGCATAGTAGGCTCTCTTCTCTTTTCTACAGATACTACTTTGGTTTCTGCTCGCAAGAATTGGCTGCTTGTGTACACCATTAACGAGACAAGGAATACTCGAAAGCCTAAATACATGATTATTGTGTGGCCAATTGGAATTCAAGGGTGGGCCGTTACGAGTTTGTTTTCTTCCCTCCACTGCAAACTTGGAATCTTTACTTCTGTCTTCCCAAACTTATGACCTTCCCTTTTAAAAATCCGATGTTTTTTCTTCTCCAAAACTTAAACTATGGGTCGCAAATAGGTGACCTTATCGTCAGTATTCTTCTGTTTGTTCGTGTGTCATCAGCTAATTGGTAGTAACGTGGGCGATTTTGACCAAATGGGTGGAGGTACATCTTATGACCTAATCTTTGTAATTGTGATGGTTGCTAGGGAGCTTTGGTTCCTAGCAACAGCGAAAACGTTCAAAATCAGTACGTCACGCGAAATCATTCCGAAAGCCATTATCCCACGTAGGCTTATGAAATTTGGCATGCATTCTACAGTGATGCTCCACAAAAAATTCCGTTTTTGTGTATATGGAATAGTTTTACCCCACGCCCTACAAATGGGGTAGCCGAAAATTGGCGAAAATGAAGGCCCTTAGCAAGCAGGTAGTGCATCGATCCGAATGAAACTTTGCAGGTTCATAGACGCAATGATACTACAATTTGCTCAGGACATATTGACGATATTGCTTAAGGTCAGGGGTCAAAGGGCAAAATCGATAATATGCGAGAGCTGGAGTGCCTTCGCGCAATGCTACTCTCCTAGGGTTTATGGTCAGATGTCATGAAAAAGCACACTAATCATCTGGAATGCATTGTGCACAAACGTCGAGCCGATTTTCGATTTACATTCTTTGTTCACCACAGCACCCCCCAACTTTGGGATTTCCGATATCAAAACGAATTTTGGTATTTTTATTCAAATTGATAGCCGAATAGTTATCAGGAGATGGAACTCGATGAGATTTGGTAATTGCATATCTTAAGGTGAGTTTTACCGCTATATGAGTCCATTTTTTTTCTATATCTTAGTTTCCAATGGTAACTCTCACTTGGGTGTCCGAGGCATTGAGCATTCCCGCTGAAAATTCAAAGTACACTAGCTCCAAGACGGTTGAACACAATCGAATGAATTTTACATGCTTATAGACCGTAATGAGTACTACAACTTTGCTCATTTGCATAATGACCTATTGAGTAGGTCAGGGTCAAGGTCATAGTGCATTTTTCGGGCGAATTACCATTAAGGCACCTTGCTCCGACAACGGATTACCGATACGAATGAAAGTTCATAGGTACAATAGATACAACTTTGCTTCAGGATATTGACCTATCTCGGCATAGGTCAGGGGTCAAAGGTCAATGAGTGCATTTTCAGGAACAATGACATTCAATCCCCTTGCTCCTACACGGGTTTACCGATACGAATGAAAGTTCATAGGTACAGAGTATCAATGGGTACTACAATTTGCTTCAGGACATATTGACCTATCTCGGCCAAGTCAGGGTCAAAGGTCAATGAGTGATGTTCGGGCAACATGATTCAAAGTCCCTTGCTCATACACGGGTTCCGATTCGATTGCAATTTCGTAAGTACTTAGTACTAGATTAACTCAGATCAGGGGTCAAAGGTCATTGGATGCTCGGCAACCCATGGCCGCCTACCGGCTTGTTCTCTTTTTTCTTACTTTTCTATTCATGCAGTTCTTTTATTTAAGGCTTGGCCTCGATGAGGACTATTCAGTCCGTGCCTGTAGCCTTCAACATTAAACAAAAAAATAAAAATAAGAAAGTGGTCTGAGCGTTTGGGTTCCCATTTAAGGTGAAATTCTTCCGTGCAACAGTAGAGAGTATGCTGCTATATGATGCCAAGAGTTGCACAGCAACGACATTTGAAAAGCGACTTCATGGCTTCGACACAAGGTTGTTGAGGGCAGCACTGAATATACGCTGGAGGGAGCAACAAACAAATGAAGAGCTATATGGCATATTGCCCATTGTATGAAGTACTTCTTTTTTTTCTTTTTTTTTAAGACGACAAAGATTTGCCGGCCATTTTTGGAGAAGCAAGCGGGAAATTGTATCGCAACTTCTGGTATGGGAACTGAAACAAGGCAAGCGGTCTCGTAGCCACCCTGTTCTCAAATATGTGGATCAGCTCGAGAGGGATACAAATCTGACTTGAGACCAGGATGGTGATGGTGATGGTGATGGTGACATGGATTTAGTTGTGCACCAATTGCACCCACAGATTCCAGTGCAGAAAAGACGGGCTTTCGTACATCTACAACAGTGGATGATTTCCTGGCAGACTTTAGTGATTGGGTTAATTGTCGTAATGAAGGGTTTAGTCCAGTGGTTCCCAAACTTTTTTTTGTTCATGACCCAAAATTTGAAATCACATTTGCCTCGCAACCCAAATGATACTGGTACCTAGTGTACCTATGATAAAAATTGTCAGACAAAATGCTTTTGACATGAACCCCCCCCCCCCCTCAAAAACTGAGATTTTGAGGGGGGGGGTTTCAAGTTTGGGTCACGACCCTGGGTTTGGGAACCCCTGGTTTAGTCGGTCTCCATACCATTACCACCCCGTGCCTTCTGAACGTGACAGTTCTGGGTCAGCACAGTGAGCATTCTCCCAAATAATTGACTGATAATGTGGCATGGCTCTGGTTTGCTGGACTTCGAGAACACAACACATCGAGCCATGTAAACAGTCAACATTTTGCAGACAAATTTCTCTGCCACTCGGATTTTGTCTTCAACGAGTTCTCAATCTCCAAAGCCTGCAATAAGTTAATGGTGCTGGACAAATACCTTCCAAGCAGCATGCATTGTGTGGTTGCACGTAATGGACGCTGTGTCACATCCAGTCAGGGCAAGAGGTGCTGAAGATCCAAAAGGTAATTCATAATAGATGTCCCTTATGGGGAGACACATTTCTGCATCTTTGCAGTGCCAGACTTCATCCATATGTTATGGCATTTCTTGGAAAATGTGCAAACAAGAGCAGAACATCAGTATCACATGCAGATGCAATGATACGATCAAGATCATTGTGGATGCAACGTAGTACCAGTCAAGTCAGCTTCTGCACGTGTTGCCATAAAGGGAGTCAAGTCAATCGAGTTTTGTGAGGACTGGGCTTCTGTTTAATAAATTAATTCAAACCTTCCTGCAACAACGATTACCTTCTCAGGTGTGGTGCTTGCAATGAAGTCTTCTGAAAGGAACCTTCCGAGCAGTGTGACCACTCCTCATTTTCATAAATGCCAAGGTGAGCAATGAAAAAAGCCAAGAATTCAAAGGTTTCGGAAAAGCAATGATAATAGAAAACCTATACGCCAAGAAACCTATAGAAAACCAAGACGCCAAGGTGAACAACGAATCGCCAATATCTTGTGAAAAAAGCCAAGGAGTGGTCACACTGCTTCCGAGGTCAACCTCGTTCTCGTCAACCTCAAGGCATGAAGGTTTGACCAGGTGAATGACATGAGAACTCCAAGTCCTTCAATAACACACCTAATTTGTCTTCTTGTTTTTGTACAAAGTCGTCTCATGCCTGTCTTGAGGCCAAAAAAAAAACAAACATTTGTTTCCTATTGCATGGCTAAAAAAATTGGGTAGGTAGGTAGGGAATTTTTTTTTTTGACAATTTTTTTTTGCCATGAATACATTCATATAACTCGATTAAAAATGTTTATTTTCCTTGGTGTATGGTGGTGTGTAGGGGAGGGGTGGTGGTAGTGGGGGGGTGGTGTAGTGGGGTGGGGTGGGTGGTGTAGTGGGGGGTGTGTAGTGGGGTGGTAGTGGGGTGTGGTAGTGGGGGTGGGTATGGGGGTGGTAGTGGGGGGGTGGAGTGGGTGTAGTGGTGGTGTGGAGTGGGGGTGTGGTAGTGGGGGTGGTGGTAGTGGGGGTGTGTATGGGTGGTGTAGTGGGTGGTGTAGTGGGGGGGTGTGGTGTGGTAGGTGGGGTGGTGTGGTAGTGGGGTGGTGTATGGTGTGGGGTAGTGGGGGGTGGTGGTGGTGGGGGTGGTGGTAGTGGGGGGTGGTGGTTGGGGGGTGTGGTAGTGGGGGGTGTGTAGTGGGGGGTGGTGGGTAGTGGGTGGTGGTGGTGGTGGTGGTGTAGGGTGGTGGTATGGGGTGTGGGTAGTGTGGTGTAGTGGTGGGTGGGTAGGGGGTGGTGTGGTGTGTTTGATGACTCGACTTGCTAAAATGCTCTTTATTCTGTCTTAAATTTCTCACATATTGTTACAGTTGGGGAAATTCACAGAACACCATACAGGTCCTTTAGATCAGTTATGTCGATAAGTCTGTGTTCAGATAGATTTCCCCACCGTCGTCTCGTGGGAATTTATTCGTGTAACAGGGCTGTGATCTTTGAGGTAGTGTTTTTTCTTTTGCTATCTTTATTTTGACCAACCGCCTCTCAACCACATCTCAACAACCACAGCCACATTCTCCAAACCACCTTCACAACAACACACCACCATCACGACCACCACAAAACGCCAGCCACGCCACCATTACGACAACCACAACCACCACAACCACCACCGCGTTTCCACTTCAGCACACGGTTGCCAGAAGCCTGGCATTCATCGAGGGAGATGGACGACGGCCTCACCCCCTCCCCCCAACGAATAACCCTGCGAGAGGAACAAAAAGCAACGAAAGGTATAGAAAAGGCAAAAGAAAGGCCCCGATCCAGGAGAAAACAAGAAGGAACTAGAGGGGGAGCACTCGGTAGAGTGCAAAACCTCTGCCGCCAATACTGCTGGGTCACTTAAGTGAACCTGATATCCTATTCATTGTAGGTCAAAACGGATCAGACTCTACTGAACCACGATTGAATAAACAACTAGATCGACGCGCATGTAGAAATGCCCAAAAAATAAATCGAAATTTTTTTGAAAAAAGTTGCAAAAAATTTTTTTTTTCTCTAACAAATTTATTTTTTTTTTGGTTGGAAATCACTTAAAACATGTAGAAATGCAAAAAAAAATTCAAATATTTTTTCAAAATGGCACCATAGCGGCCATATTGCACTTTGACCAAGTCAAATCTTAATGGCATGATCCTTGGACCATACCTAATCCCCCACCAAGTTTCGTCAAAATCCGTTGGAGTTTTTCCGTAATACTGTTCACAAACAAACAAACAATAAACCAATGTCACCCGTAGGTGATCCGTATCTTGCCAAAAGGTGACCACGTGTGACTTCTTTAAGGTCACACTGAGGTGAAACAGAGCTGCTATCCACAGGAGCGATCTTGAGGAATATCTGCCTACGAGAGATTCGATGAGAATCGTTCTACAGAGTAACCAGAAAAATAATGCGTTTGCCTCATAACGTCAACAAATCACGTCATAATGTCTCCAAGCTTGATATATATCGAGAAAGCACTCACGAGGTGTTCAATTTGAGGTACTACACGATATGGTTCTAAAACTTGAAAATTTGACCTTAGGTCACATAGTTTGACCTTAGGCGTTACCATGAAGGTCAGGCCAATCGCCACCAAAAATTAATCAGCTGAATGCCAGACCCATAACTATATTCCCAGGAAGTTTGAAGACGATCCGATCAAAATTACTCCAAAAATAAGGGTTTCGTCGACTCCCCTGATTTGCGACAAAGTGACTTGACCTTTGACTTGACCTTCAAATTTATGCGCTGAAAGGACCTCTATAGGCCTCTGATATCGAAGTTACAAAAATTTCCAATGAAAACTGTGCTCTGCAGAGTTGATTATACGTGATTACAGATAAAAAAAAACACATGAAGGTCAAGGCCAATCGCCACCAAAATTAATCAGCTGAGCGCCAGACCATGAACTATATTCCCATGAAGTTGAAGACGATCCGATCAAAATTACTCAAAAAAAGAAAGGGTTTTGTCGATTCCCCTGATTTCGACAGTGACCTTGACCTTGACCTTCAAAATTTTATGGCCTGAAAGGGACCTCCATAGGCCTCTATATGCGAATTACAAAAATTTCCAATGAAAACTGTGTCTGCAGAATTTTTTTTTCGTGATTACAGACAAACAAAGAAACAAACAAACAAAATAAAAAAATAAATAAATAAATAAAAAAAAAAAAAACACAGACTGACTAACATATCTTGCAAAAACTCGTTTTGGCAGATAACAAAGACAGGGGTGAAAACATAAACTCCGTCCATCTTCGATGGCGGAGGTTAATAACGAATGCGGCGCAGCGGCGAGGGAACGGCCCCGATTTGGCGGGAAAACGCTTCCTTCGAGAAGTTTATCGGCGCGGTGGAAAGGGGCAGGAGGCTAAAGGGGCGGGCTTGGCTATAAAAAGACGTGCTGAGGAGAATCCGCTCTCTTCTGGGCTCGCATGCGCGCTCGCTGGATCGCGCGTGCTCTCAGTCTCTTGGACGCGTGGATTGGTCGGTGGTCGTGACGGAGTCACTTTGGATCGTGTGCGCAGTCGGATCGTGGAGGACACGAGCTCGGAAACTCACCACACAGTCACGTTTTCTCCTTTTCCTTTTCTGGGTTTTTGTGTGTGTGTTCATGGCGCCAGTCCCATAAGTAAAACTGCATAAGTGACTGTACATAATAACTATAGACAAACGGTTGTAGTTCTCTTTCTGCTCGTGTCCTGTTCCCTTACCCCCATTTTTGCATACGTGCTATAGTAATAAATGCCCTGTGTGAATGTGACCTGTTCGTTGCGTCCTTTCCTGTCATTGACTGCCATTATTACGTAAGGATTTTAGCTGGCTTTTAATAGCCGATAAGATAATCAAGTCCGACGGGCCTCGCATAATACACCGCACGGCAAAATCGCAAACGGAACGAGCTGCTAAGAACGGCTCGTTTTCGTGCAGGCTCCGTCGAGGTGTAAATTCCCGCATTTCTGTCTGCGCGCATACTTAGGTAAATTGACAATTGGCGATCGGACCCTGTCGCACGTGGACAGAAGAGTTGGGCAATTTACGGTGTGATTAAAAACACACCCGTAGCTGCATTTCGGCGTTGTTCCGAAAGCGCTGACTAGGTTTGCCCGTTCGGTGGGCGAGAGCGGCCGCCATTGGCTAGAACGCTCACCCGCACGCCGACGGGCGGGAAACCACAACAATATGTAACAGTCATGCATGCTGAAATATGCATTGTTTATTAATATATATATATTGTTGCGAATTCGGCCCGCCGCGTGCGAACGGCCACGTGACTCAATCGCGGCACGTCGCCCACCGGACGGACAATTCTGTCGTGACCCTCTCGGACTAACGCGGGAGCCAGTCACGGGTGGGCCTTTCGGCCTCACCACGATCGTGCAATCGGCCACCCGCTGGATAGGTTGTTCGCCAAACTCGACCTACCTAAGTACCCACGCGATGGTAAACCGGGCATCGCACCTCGCGCAGGTCGACTTCGGACACGAACCGCTTAAGCGGTCCGTTCCGTGCATCGGGATAAACGAGCGTGTTATGTCGGCCCCGACGGTTCCTCGATTAATTATGGGCGTATTAAGCCCACGACGAACCCGTTACGTAAGCAAGATGGAGTTTCAACGAAGAAAGGACGCAGCGAAACGGGAACAATTCAACACAAAGCACATTTATTTCACACACACGGATAGCACACATATACAGCCATACAGTAGAACGCACATATATCAAATGCAAGATGAAAAACAAAGAAACAGTGACGCAGAGATACTACCGAATAACGCGTACACACGGCAACACTTATAACAGTTCTACTTCACAAGACAGGCGCCTCCCACAGTCATTTGCCCAAAAACCAAAGAAAATAGAAGTAGTCACTTCCCTGTGCGCGCACGAGTCCTTCTCGCGCCCTCAGCTCCCCGCTCCTCCGGCGTGATCGGCGAGCTCGTGCTTCGCGCCGGCACGTGTCGCCGTTTGACGCCACGGACGGGGTTTGGGAATGAACGGGGTTTTCAGCACTCTCTCGGTGCGGACGGGGGGGGGGGGGAAATCGTCGACACTCGGGGTTGAGAGAGAGGAAATGGCGGACGCTCCGTCCCACCAGCGGATCTCGGGACCACACAGACTCCGGCGCGAACCCTCGGACCAGAACCCTCGAACTGGAGCTCTCTCTCTCTCTCTTCACACCACGTTTGTCCAAAGGTCCAAGGCTCGTCAGGATCAAGGGCTCCGCAGGGATCACAGGCCGGCAGGAACAGGAACAAACGAGCACCCACCACCTCCACCGACCTCCTCTGAGCGACCTCCCCCTTGCTTCACCCTCGGCGTCTTTTATACGCCCCAGTCGCTGCTCCGCCCCGTTCCCTGCTCCACCCCCCTCGATCAAAAGGTCTCGAAGAGGGCGTTCCTCCTCCCTGGCCGCGTCACACCGCGCGTTCCACAATCGGGCGCCAGCTGCGCCTCTCCGTTTCTCTTCCCCCACACCAAGCGCGGAGAAGAATGGCGGGTGGCGAAGATGCAGTGGCGCAGATGGCGGAGCGCGCGGCGGCGCAGCGCGGTCGGCGCTGTGGTGGGATGGCGTGGTTGTGTTGAGACGTGGTTGTTCAAAAATAAAGAAAGAAAGAAAAACGACTGACTCAAAGCGTCGCAGCCCAAATGGATCACATTATATCCCTCTAAACAAGGGTTTGGGGCTAACTATACATGTACTTAAAAGATACCTCACCTACGGGACCTGAATGGTGGTTTCGAATTCCACAGCCGTAACAATATATATTAAAGTTTAACAGCAAGTCTAGTGCATTTTTGCAAGTCTATTGCACCACCACTACCACCACCACACCACTACCTCCACCACCAAATAGGTAAAACTAACCGTGAAAGACCGATCCACAAGCAGTCCTCGTGCGCGTTGACTCCGGCGCCCCATTTTGAAACTCTCACTGACGTAACACGCAGGATTCAAAATGGTCAACGCGCCCGAGTCCAAGTTGTCAACAAAAATCGTGGGTCGCATATAAAAGCAAGGTCGGTAGGAAACGAAACAAACTCCTTTTTTTTTAGCCTGATCGTGTGTTCACGATACCTGTTCAAAGCGACATCGATTTGTTGTCACCATAATGCACACTGCAAAACTAACCTGTGAAGTAATCCACAAAGTCACCAAATGTCTGGGTACCAGCAGGCTTGCAATGGTAACTAGTGTCTAACCCGATATTAACAGACATGCACTGCATTGCAAGTTAATGGAGTTGGGGCAATCAATGGCACTGTCTATGTCTGCCACAAAAGCTTTTGACCATGTGATGGGGTGTAGCATCATGTTATGGGACTGCTTTTCATCAGCAGGGAGTCAGCCATGAATCTGAAACTGGGTCGGAATTCACATTTCAGCAGGACAATGATCCGAAGCACAAAGCTAAAACCATACAGGAGGGGCTAAGAAGAAAATAAATGTCTTGAGTGGCCCATCAAGAATCCTACGAAACCAAATTTAACATTCATGGCGAGACTTGAAGATTGCGGTCCAGACGATATCCATCAAACCTGGTAGAACTAGAGCAATTTTCACGTGAGAATGGGCAAACATTTCACCATCTCACTGTGCAAAGCTGGTCAAGACCTACCCACAAAGACTCGTAGCGGTTATTACTGCAAAAGGGGCTGAATACTTTTGCAACCAGTGAATTTTGATTCGCCCACGTATTTCTGACATGTAACCTTCAACT
>CM068953.1:174534429-174558608 GCA_035128595.1 Eptatretus atami | reverse complement strand
CCTAGTTGCCATGGCAACCACTTTAGATGATGAACGTATGTCACGACACACAGTCTCCACAGTCTGTACCTACATACCAAATATGAAACGTGAAAGTTGAAAACTTTGGGAGTTAGAGTGCCGGACAGGAACAGATGGAAAACAGCATCCTGGTTGCCATCGCAACCACTTTAGATGACGAATGTATGTCGCGACACACCGTCTCCACAGTCTGTACCTATGTACCAAATATGAAACGTGAAAGTTGAAAACTTTGGGAATTAGTGTGGACAGGGACGGACAGACACAGACAGACAGACGGACGGACACATATACGCCCGACATATATATAAAATCGGGCGTATAAAAATAGTGTGTCGATTAAAACATTAGAAGGAAAAAAAAAAACTTGCACCAAAAATTTTAACATTTTCACGCTGACGCTGACGCTCACGTCACGCGGGGGTATCGCTATAGCTCTCTGTTCTTTCGAACAGGCGAGCTAAAATGTTAATTTGGAAAGATCTTTTTACATAATTCATATAAAGGCAGCATTTATGTGTTGGGGGTGGGAGGGGATATACTTTTGCAGGGCACTGTGGCTAGTTGCTCAGTAACTGAACACACCTCAGTACTTGGATGCATGTGCATGACAAATTAGAATGGCACTCTTCGACATCGACAGATATGCCTCTGCCCACATTATTACATAATCACACATACTTGGACCAAGTTTTATTTAAATTCCTGAACCGAGGTTCAAAAAAAACTTGAATAATTCTGGCTGCCAGATCATACATCCAATCAGGTTGAAATTTAAAACACATCTTCCCCATCAATACCAAATCATAATTGTGAAGTTTGACGTCGATTGATGAAGCGTTTCAAGAGAAAGAATTTTTTTATAGACTTTCATTCAATGCAATATGGCTTCCAGACCATGTGACCTATTGTTTGTGAACCACCCTGGTATCCCCAATGCTTGGGGAACATGTGGGTGAAGTTTCCCCTCGATCTGTTCAGCTGTTTGAGAAGATTTTTGGACGCTTTTATGCTTAAATAAATAAAAACATGTGTTTTACTGCAATTTTACCCAGCATCTATTACACGATCATATCAAATATGTTCGAGTATTATTCATGCCTGTTGTGCATGTCCATTATAACGTGCTTAAAAAAACAGCTCGCTTTCCTGTTTGGAAAGATTTTCCATTTTGTTGGCCGTCGGGCAGGCAGAGTAAAAATATGATCTCACTCCTCGAGGCGCATGTGACGTCGGGATGATTTACAAGCCGACGTACGTTAAAACGACAGATTTGTCTTCTTATTTAAGGCCCTGTCACACCTTGACGATTTAGCCAGCGTATGCCGACGTATGAAAAATTTGTCTAAAACGCTGGCACACGTCGAATACGTTATGGGTAAGTTTTGTATACGTTAAGAGCACGCTGAAAAACACTGCCATACGTCGTAGTATGCTGGCATACGTCGTAGTACGCCGAGCTAGTCGACAAATTTTAACATGCTTGAAATTTTGCGACGTATGCCAGCGCATGACTCACACGTTCCGCATACGCTGGCCATAAGTTGTCGGCACGTTACGCGATCGTTGACACACGTTGCTCGTAAGTTACTCATAAGTTGAAACACGTCGAGGTAATGTTTAGCGTACCCGAAACTATTTTCTAACCTATGAGTAACGTGCTTTGAACCTATGAGTAACGCTTTGAACCTATGAGTAACGTATCTCCAACGCATATTGACGTATTTGACGTCTTCCGGATGACCACAGAACTTACTGAACGTGTTTCTAACTTACAGCTACCGTATAATGGCGTATTGACAGCGTTTAGGGGAATTGGTATATGAAATGGGGTTCACACGAGGAACCCGTCAGTGTTCCAGACTCCATGGTTTTTTTTTTTAATCTTCGCATGAAGGTGATGTTGACACTTCGATTTCTAGTGCGGTTATATTATAATACAATTAAAAGGCTGAGGTTCAACGATTTAAACCATAACCGCACTAGAAATCGAAGTGTCAACATCACCGTCATGCCGAAGAAAAAAAAAAAAAAACTATGGAGTCTGGAACACTGACGGGTTCCTCGTGTGAACCCCATTTTATAATACCAATTCCCCAAAACGCTGTCAAACCCATTATACGGTAGCTGTAAGTTAGAAACACGTTCAGCAAGTTCTGTGGTCGTCCGGAAGACGTCAAATACGTCTACATACGTCAATATGCATTGAGATACGTTACTCATAGGTTCAAACACATTACTCATAGGTTAGAAATAAGTGTCGGGTACGCTAAACATTACCTCGACGTGTTTCGACTTATGAGTAACAGTGTCGACGTGTGTCAACAATCGCGTAACGTGCCTACAACTTATGGCCAGCGTATGCGGAACGTGTGAGTCATACGCTGGCTGGGTGGTGCTTATTTCTCAACTTCGGATTTTCTAAGCTCCAACCCCGGGATTCATTGGAATAGTCGAGAAAACTCTCCTGGTGAACTTTTTTTTCCAATCGGACAACATTTACCCCTCCCTCATCGACCTTGAAGTTTCACCCTGAAAAAAAAAAAATTGTTAGGGGGGCGGTGAGAAGAAGAGTAATACACATTACACAAACACAACAGATCGACGTATCACATCAAAAGAGACGATTGGACATTACAGAGCTTTTAAAGTTCATCACAGGTCGATACGTCGTCGTCTAATGTCAGCCGCCCCGAGAAACTGAGGCTAAACTTCAAGGTCGATGAGGGAGGGGTAAATGTTGTCCGATTGGAAAAAAAGTTCACCAGGCAGTTTTCTCGACTATTCCAATGAATCCCGGGGGTTGGAGCTTAGAAAATCGAATTTGAGAAATAAGGACCACCTAACGCTGGCATACATCACAAAATTTTCAGCATGCTTGAAATTTTGCGACGCACTAGCGTACTACGACGTATACCAGCGTGCTCAGCATGCTCTTAACGTATACAAAACTTACCCATAATGTATTCGACGTGTGCCAGCGTATTCGGCAAATTTTTCATACGTCGGCAATACGATGGCTAAAACGTCAAGGTGTGACAGGGGCTTGACACTTCGATGTCTAGGCGGTTATGATTTGAATCGTCGAGCGGCAGCCTATTAATAGGCTTCGCCACGTGATCGTCGGTGATACGCGCGCGCCTATGCATACGTTAGACTATCGTTGGGCATACGTTGTGAACGCCGACAACACGCTAAGCATTCGTTGGTATAAGTTATCTATAAGTGATCGAAACCTTCTGTGTACGTTACTAATACGTTATGCATACGTCCAACTCGTTTGAATACGCCAAAAACTTTTTTAAAAACATCAATAGTTCAGCGTACGCCAGCGTTTTACATACATTTTCATACGTCAGCATACGATGGCTAACACGTCAAAAGGGTGTGACAGGGCCTTTACATTCAAAATATAAAGCAATAGTTTTAAAGACGTTGTTCCTCGAACACCAATTGACGATCATAAACTGATGAGACAGAGAGACCACGAACATGAACCAATTGCTTAACCCTGCTTTTTGCTTTGCGAGCGTGGGGAAATAATAATAATGATAATAAACATGCTTAGAAATGTTAAATAATCATAATTTATAAATGCTTGTTCATGACAAATAATGGACAGCATCACAAATATATTGGTGTGTAAAATCGACACAAAAGATCTTGGAAAACAAGAAACAATGAGAACGGCACTTGGAAGAGCGCATACCTCCAACAGGCTGAACAGTTTATGTTTTGTATCCCACCGATGGGATGAATCTGCATCTGGACCTGAACTAAAATCTAAATCAGGTCGTTTTTGTCACTTAACCAACTCATCCACCAAGTTTCGTCCAAATCCGTCCCCAACTTGAGATATTGTGCTATACTGTACATATCGTTTTTGGCCCAGTCTCTCAATGCTGAAGAATCACTTTGAAAAAAATTAAATTTCTCGTATCCGGATCAGGATCTTCACCAAAATCGAATCAATTCGTCCTTGTCAAACACCCAACCTGTCCACCAAGTTTCGCCCAAATCCATCTGTAACATTGTGAGATTTACCGCTCACAGACAGGTGAAAACAACCTCCGTCGTCCTTCAGTGGCAGAGGTAATGACACTTAAATGCCAAATTATGGATAATGGTGAACATTCGTTGTTTTTCTCATTTGAGGACAAAGTACAAATTACATGTTGATGACAAGCATTTTCAGATTTAGCATATATATATAATATATATTGTTACGGCTGTGGAAATTCGCATTACACCATAAGGTCCCGTAGGTGAGATATATTTTAAGTACATGTGTAGTTAGCCCAAACCCATTGTTTAGAGGGAATTAATGTGATTCATTCGGCTGCGATCCTTTGAGTTAGGAGTTTTTTCTGTTCTATCCTTTGTTTTGAACCAACCACTACAACAACAACAACAACGCCAGCAGCCACAACCTACCTTCACCACTCGCTACGCAAACCTCACATCACCGCCATTCCAAACAGCGCCATGGCCATCGGACACCGCCGAAAACCCTCCACCACCTTCTCCTACGGCCACTCCCGCACCCCCTGTGGGCACCGAGCGTCGGGCTATCTTCAGCGATACACGCGAGCCGCGAGTGCAGATGGCGGTTTTTCGAGGAGAATGCGGATCAGGAATGCTACAGCCCACATCTGATCCATCCAATTAGGAAGCGCGGGGCGGCTTGGCCCGCCTCCAGACGCGCCTGACGAAAATCGGCATATGCAAATTTGAGATCAGGAATGATACACGCCCTTTTTCTCCATCCAATCGGCGAGCGTGGCTCCGCCCCTGAGGTCGTTTGGATCCAGAATTTGCATATGGTGGGTCCTGGAGCCGAATAAAAAGACGAGCGCAAGGCGAAATCGTGGCAGTATCGGTGGGGCAGAGTCGGGAGACGGAGCTCGAAGCAGAAGTGGGGCAGACGGCTACGGAAGCAAACGGCTGCGGAGGGAGATCGGCTGAGGAGAACCTGGAGGCTCGGTCCGGGACGAGGAGTGTCGGCGACGAGGTCGCGTTGAGTCGCGCGTCGCGGGACTCGAGCAAGCCAGCCATACTCCCTCCCCAGAGCATCAACAATTCCCCCTTCCCCCGCGCTGAGAGAGTGCGACAAGGGGGCCCGTTCCCACTTACACCAGCAGGTGCCCACGAAACCGCCGTGCAGCGACATTGAGCGGCTCGCCACGAGGGCGCGGGTAGGACCCTTCGGTCTCGTGGACCTGGCCGCTCATCCAGGTTCCACGCGCATTAGGCCACGGGCCAGTCTGACTCCCTTGCCTTTGAGGGGTCTTTTCTTTGCTTAGGTGTGAATGCGTGTTGTGGCGCCGTGTCTTGTAAGGTAAGAACTGTATAAGTGTTGCCGATGTTCGCGTTTAGTCGGTCGTAGCTCTGCGTTGCTTGCATTATTGTTTTTGCTTTTAATTGATATATGTGCATTTGCTATTGTGGCTGTAAATACGTGCTATATGTGTGCTCCGTGTGCCGCGGAATAAATGTGCTTGTGTGAACTGTTTTCCCGTTCGCTTCGTCTTTTCTTCATTGACCCTCCATCCTGCTTCAAGTAAAAGGGTTCGTAGTGGCTGGATACGCCCGATAATTAATCAGGAACCGTCGAGGTCGACGATAACACCGCTCGGTTATCCCGATAGTACGGAACGGGCCGCCCAAGCGGCTCGTGTCCGAGTCGACCTGCGGCGAGGTACGATCGCCCGGTTACCATCGCGTGGTACTTAGGTAGGTCGAGTTTGGCGAACAACCCTATCCTACGCGGGTGGCCGATTGGCACGATTGTGGTGAGGTCGAAAGGCCCACCCGTGACTGGCTCCGGGCGATAGTTCCCGGAGGGTCACGACTGAATTGTCCGTCCGGTGGCGAGTGCCCGCGATCCGAGTTACGTGGCCGTCCGCACGCCGACGGGCGCGAATTCGCAACACTGGTGTCAGAGAGCGGGAAAAAACCCTCCTGTCTCCCAGCTAAATTCACGGGAATCGGTCCAGGGTGAGGGGAGCGACCCCGATTCCCTCTAAATTACGAGCGAGTAAAATTAACCCCTTACGTGGAATAAGATGGCGTCTCAAGGCGAGCGGGAGCCGGGGTATTAGAATGTTTATGTGTAGTGATGTAGAATCCATGGCCCAGGATGGAATCCCGAGCAGGACATTGGTGTGCAGGAACAGTTTCCCCCCAACTGAAACCCAGGGCCCGAAATGGGTGCGGCGGCGGCCGCGGTGTATAACACTCCCTCCCCCTCTCCACCAAAACCCCCCGATCCTGCGAATCGGCTCAGCTAAGTGCCACCCGACATGGCCGGCTCATTCGCCATGCTGGAACAAATGAACAACAAAATGGAAGGAATGAATAAGAATTAACAAAAATGGATGGAACGCACTCAAAAATCAGTGGGGACATGCATGAAATGAAAACGAACATGGATACAAACACAAACGAAATGAAATCGAATATGCAACAAATGAACAACAAAATGGATGGAAACTCACTCGAAATGAAAACGAAATAAAAGGCATAAACGAGAATATGGAAACAAATGCGCAAGAAATGAAAGAAGAATAAAAAAATGCGGGGTGAAACGCAGCAAATGGGCCGGAGCCTGCAGGCGGGCATGAAGCAACAACAGCGAAGTGCGTAATGGCGACGCCACGTGTGGGGAGCGAACGAGCTGGGAGGGTGCAACGGTTGTCAGGCCCACGGTGAAGGCGGGTGAGAAAAAAAATAATCCGGGAGACCGTGTTGGGCGAGAGCGTGGAGGTGACGGAAAAAAGTGACGGTGACCGAGAGGGAAAATAATTATTGGGGTGACGGAGACGTGCACGAAGGAAATAAAAATAGTGGAGTGTGAGAAAAGACTTCAAAGACATGACGAAGAGAGTTGATAAGCTGGGACTGGAGGTAAAAACGGAGACAGAGGAACTGGGAAGACGGATAGACAACACAAGGGCAAGATGGAAGAACAGTTGGAAGCCAAAGCAAGGTCGGAGTGGTGCGGAGATGAGAAAAGAATTAGAAAGAAACTGAGTTACAGGAACACCAAAACAAAGAACAGAACTACAAAACGAGCTGAGATGTGAGAGAGGAGGAACGAGACGGAGAATGAAACGTTAAGGAACCACGCTGTACAGATCGACAGCTGGAAGCAAAGCCAGATTAAAGAATGAGATGCAAGAAAGATAATGATGAAGAAAGAATGAGACAGAAAGAAGGAATCGATCAATGGAAGGAAACCACGAAGATACAGAATGGAACAAGAAGACAGGAGAAAGAACAAGGAAGAGTAATGAGACAGCCAGCAATGAAACACAGAAGAGAGATTACCAAATGAAGCAAACCATGAAACTGGAGAAGGAAGGACAGGAGAGGAAGCAAGGAAGGTAATGAGAGAACAGCGAATGAAACACAGGAAGGAAATGAGCCAATTGAAAGAAACGATGAATTGGAAAAATGAGGAGCATGAGGAAGAGTGGGAGAAAAACAAAAAACTATACGAGTTGAAATTAATGAACTGAAGGAGAGAGTAAACTTGAAATCCAGAAGAGATGGAAAACTCCAGAAAGAAACAGAAACTAATAGATGTATAGAGACAGGGAGATAGAGAAAATAGAGGAGAGACTGCATGATAATGACGGGGTTAAAGGAACAGAACACACACACACAGAAGTAGTGAGGATAATGGGGGTGAGCTCAGCGGACTGGGTAGAGACCCGGTGGTGAGCAGCTGGATGCCGCCTCCAGGAACGAGGGAGGGAGTGTGCCCTTGAGGCGAATCACGACCAGGTGGTTCGGTCGTGCAAGCGGAGTTGAAGGGACGAGTGCTGTGGACAGGTGCACGTCAGCTTGGGGTATAGAGCCCGGAAACCCTTGTGGGACACAATCCCAGTGTGGGGTGCAGGTGTGCGTTTGCGAGTGTGCGGAGATGCGTGCTTTCCGGCACGCATGTGTGAGAGAGACCCCCTGTTGCAAGTGGAAGGTTGGGTGTGAGTGAGAGGGTCCGTGTGAGGGAGACCGTTTGTGTTAGGTCGGCGGTGTGTAAGGGAGATGTCGGTCGGCATGCGTGAGCATGCAGCCGCGTCTCCGGTGTGAATGTGAGTGTGTGGAGTGGAGTCTGTGCGTCGTAACACGCAGGTGTGCGTGGGTGGAACGGAGACGACGGCGACAGAGAGACACAAGCGCGGTAGCGGCCGTAGCTGTTTTGGGCACCGTGACGGGTTCACCCAGCAGCGAGCGCGCGGTCCCGTGCCGTGCAACGCACGAGACCCCACGTGCTCGCTTGCGGGAGTGAAGCCGCGTCCGGAAACGCCAGCGGTGGATTTGCCGATCCCGGACGGACAAAGTTTAGGCAGGACGATGGATTTGGACTGGACGGGTTCTCCACGCGAGCTTGTGTTTAACTCCAACGGGCAGAGACATGTGTTCGCGTGGGAGCCCCTCGGAGTGCGATGTTTGCTTTTTGGGGGTGCGCACGGGTGACGTCATGGCTGCACGTAGGGTTGGAATCCGGCAGGAGGGTGAATCCCTGCCCGGATGTAACCGTCCCAAAGAGGGACGAGGTACATGTGCAGCTGCATGACGTCCCGGGCAAGGTGCAAAGTGCGCGAGCTGTGAGTTGCCGCCGCTGGTGCTGCGCATAATTGGAAATACAAAATATAACGAAAGCAAGCCTCGCTTTCGGGTGAACATGATCCCTGGGCAAGGGTGGATAGATCCCCTTACCTGTGGCACAGGATGGAACTAGTGTTAGGGGGAAAGGGTTAGCTTAGCGAGACCGGTCTCATGGGGCCAGGGGTAAGTCCGCTCATGGAGTCCGTGGAATGGATTAGTTTAGAGGCATTTTAGGGAGCTTTGGGATGGGAAATTGACATTTTGGAGACAGTGACAGACTGTGGATGTGTAGTGGGACGTAGTTTAAGCTACGTAGTGTTAAAGAGAGCGTGCTGTAGTGTAAGGGATGACGGGGAGCACGAGTGAGTTAGGGGAGTAGATAGTAAGGATTGGCAGATTTCAGGCGATGTGTGTGGTTGGTGAGTTGTGTGGAGACATAGTGAGTGAGGCCAGCGGGTTCTGTGTGTATGGAGTGATTGGGGTATGCTGGTGGCGATGAGTGATTGGGGGGAGAGTGACTCCGCCAGGGAACCCGGGGTCAGTGTAAAGTGAGTTAGCTGGGTTAGTCAAATTGATGAAAATGGAAGTCGTTTTTGTTGTTGGTGGGGAAGTAGGGCTCGAACCCCATTTGGAGGGGTGTCAAGGAGCCCTGTTTGACGGGCTGGGAGCGTGGCTTGCGAAAGGTGAGTATCGCTGAGTGGGTACCCCAGGCACCGGGCTAGTCGGCCGTGGTAAGGCCAAGGGCCCATGGGGGCCGGGATAAGCGTAGTGGGCACGGGTGCGCCCGCTTGGTGCGGGGGCCCGGAGCGCCGTTAGCCGCGTGGGCAGTGCGTGGGCACGGGTGACCTCGAAAGGGGCCGGGGCGCCAGCCTGCCACGATGTGCGTTTCAGGGGAGTTGCCATGGGGGCACTCCCGGTGTTTAGGGAGCTGGTAGGCTGCGGAGGCAGTGTAGTGCCCAGGGGGTGCCATTGTAGGGATTCGCAGAGGTCGTGCTGCCAAAGGAGCGCTCCCACCATGAGGGGACCGTGCAAGGGCACGAGGGAAAATTCGAGGGCGAGGCCGAAACTGTAAGGACAACACAGGCGACGGGAATCTGGGTTTGTTAGAACCAATAGTGTAAGCGCGAGGCGCTTGTTTGGCAAGCCCCGGGGTAGTTTAAAAGGTTAATGGTTAGGATAGATTAGGAAGTGTACCCCTCCGCACCGCATCCATCCCTTCGCTCTCGTTGTGGGCCGCTGGACCCACTTTTGGGTTAGAATCGCTGAGATCTGGGAGGCCATCTTGAGGCTTGGTTGGGCCTCGGCACAGGACGCTAGCTTCTCCTTATTCCCCTCCGGGAAGGGGAACGTAGGGGTTGGGAGTAGGCTATAGGAGACGAGATAGGTTAGCGCCGAACAAGGACAGTAAAGGGGTTAGGGGACGATTTAGTGGGGAAGAGGATGAAAATTAAAAGAAAAAAAAAATTAGTTGGGGCTAAATTGGTTTTTTGAACAATTAGGGGGTGGGTATGGACAGTGACAGGCAAAGGCGATAGGTGGGAGGGAGACTGTAGGGTAGGTCCGAGCCCGCCTTCTGAGTGGCCAGCCACACGCGCACTCCCCCTCCACCAACCTCCACAGCACGGCGAGAGGCGGCCCAACTTCAATCGGCAGCTGTTGTTTTACTGCTAGGCCTGTGCCGGCCGGATCGGTCTGCTGTGTTTTTTGCAAGGCCTGTGCCGGCCAGTCGTCCTGGCCGGCTGTGTTCGCTGCAGCCGGCGTTGTTCTGCATTGCTGTGTTTGCCTGCTATCTTTGCCATGCATGCCACTGCCACACTCATCAGTTTGCCCACCAGTTCTGTCCAATTTTGGCTTTGTCCTCCCCCTTTGTTCATTGCATGTGCGCCAGGATCGTGTATGCAACAGTTTGCAAGCTGCCAGGAACTGTCTTTGCAGCTGCAACACGGGCCTGCGTGGCGCGTCCACGCGTTTTCTTGACTCTCCTTCTTTTTCCTGCAGAGTCCATTGATCCTGGCCATGGTTTAGTGTAAATTTAATAAGGTTAAGGTGTTAAGTTGTATTGTAAATATGAGTGCGCCCCCGGCATGTCTGGTCTGCGCCGGCAATTTTATTTAAGTCGTCCGTATGAAGTGAGTTTGTTTAGTTCAGTTACTCAGCCTCAGGTTTATTTATTTTGGGGACCACGAATACATGAATGTGCACTCAGGGGATCCGTAGGTAAAACGTACTAGGGGAGAACTACACATGAATGGGCACAACGATAATTTGAACGACTCGGGACGAGTCTGTAAAAAGGGGAGGGGGTAGTGTTACGGCTGTGGAAATTCGCATTACACCATAAAGGTTCCGTAGGTGAGATATATTTCTTAAGTACATGTGTAGTTAGCCCAAACTCTTGTTTAGAGGGAAATTAATGTGATTCATTCGGCTGGCGATCTTTGAGTTAGGCGTTTTTTCTGTTCTAACTTTGTTTTGAACAAAACCTACACAACAACAACAACGCCAGCAGCCACAACCTACCTTCACCACTCGCTACGCAACACCTCACATCACGCCATTCCAAACAGCGCCATGGCCATCGACAGCACGCAGAAAACCTCCACCACCTTTCCTACGGGCCACTCCGCACCACTGTGGGGCACCGAGGGTCGGCTATCTTCAGCGATACACGGAGCGCGAGTGCAGAATGGCGGTTTTCCGAGGAGAATGCAGGATCAGGAATGCTACACGCCCAATCATCTGATTCCATCCAATTAGAAGCGCGGGGCGGCTTGGCCCGCCTCCAGACGCGCCTGAACGAAAATCGGCATAATGCAAATTTGAGGATCAGGATGATACACGCCCTTTTTTCCATCCAATCGGCGAGCCGTGGCTCGCCCCTGAGGTCGTTTCGGATCCGGAGAATTTGATATGGTGGTTCCTGAGCGATAAAAAAGACGAAGCGGCAAGGCGAATCGTGGCAGTATCGGTGGGGCAGAGTCGGGAGACGGAGCTCGAAGCAGAAGTGGGGCTAGACGGCGCTACGGAAGCGAACGGCTTGCGGAGGGAGATCGGCTGAGGAGAACCTGGAGGCTCGGGTCCTGGGACGAGGAGGTCGGCGACGAGGTCCGCGTTGAGTCCGCGCGCGGGACTAGAGAGCCAGCCATACTCCCTACCGGCAGAGCATCACAATTTCCCATTTCCCCCGCGCTGAGAGAGTGCGACAAGGGGGGCCCCGTTCCCACTTAACACCAGCAAGGTGCCCACGAAAACCGCCGTGGCAGCGACATTGAGCGGCTCGCCACGAGGGCGGCGGGTAGGACCCTTCGGTTCACGTGGACCTGGCCGCTCATCAGTTCCACGCGCATTAGGCCCACGGGCCCAGTCTGACTCCTTGCCTTTGAGGGGGTCTTTTCTTTGCTTAGGTGTGAATGCGTGTTGTGGCGCCGTGTCTTGTAAGGTAGAAACTGTATAGTGTTGCCGAGTGTTACGCGTTTAGTCGGTCGTAGCTTCTGCGTTGCTTGCATTATTGTTTTTTGTCTTTAATGTGATATTATGTGCATTTGCTATTGTGGCGGTAATACGTGCTATATATGTGTGCTCCGTGTGCCGCGGAAAATGTGCATTGTGTGAACTGTTTTCCCGTTTCGCTTCGTCTTTTCTTCATTGACCCTCCATCTGCTTCACGTAAAGGGTTCGTAGTGGGCTGGATACGCCCGCATAATTAATCAGGAACGGCCCGAGGTCGACGATAACACCGCTCGGTTATTCCGATAGTACGGAACGGAGCCGCAAGCGGCTCGTGTCCGAGTCGACCTGCGGCGAGGTGCGATCGCCCGGTTTACCATCGCGTGGGTACTTAGGTAGGTCGAGTTTGGCGAACACCCTATCCTACGCGGGTGCCGATTGGCACAGATTGTGGTGAGGTCGAAAGGCCCACCCGTGACTGGCTCCGGGCGATAGTTCCGGAGGTCACGACTGAGAATTGTCCGTCCGGTGGGCGACGTGCCCGCGATCCGAGTACGTGGCCGGTCGCCGCACGCGACGGGCGCGAATTCGCAACAATTATAACCAGAAATTAATCATTTTAAACAAAAAGGTCTTACAATTGTCCTTTGAGTCAACAATCAATAAACAGTTAGTGGACAAAAATAAATAAATTGGAAACTGGGTAAATGAGGGACACCAAGCAACTGCTTCTGCACAGGTGTGACCCAAGTGTAATTAAGCAAATTACATCCCAACATGCTTCGGGCCATGTATAAAAATGGTGCACGAGCCTGGTTGCCTATAATTATGGCTATCATAGCTGCATAAAGACCCCAAAATGCCCTCATCGACAGAGCACGTGTGGTCGCACAATGCTTTGATGAGCATGACACTGATGTGATCCATACGTCATGGCTTTCTCAATCACCAGGTCTGAACCCAATCGAGCATTAGTTGGATATTCTGGAACGACGCCTGAGACAGAGTTTTCCACCTCCATCAAACAGGTGTGAGTTGATCCGATTTTGTCGTGGAAAAATGGTGCCGCATCCCTCCTGCAGAAGTCCAGACGCTGGTGGACTCTATATACCACGGCGCATACAGGCCGTACGTGGTAGCCTAACGCCCTATCAAGTGACGTTACACTGGTGTTTCCATTTTTTTGTTGTTGTTGTTCACTACCTGTACCTTTTGATGCAAAGACAAATCACACCACTGGTAGCAACATTCCATGCAGAAAAATGTTTTCCTCCCCCCCATCATAATCATCAACCGCAAGAACGGGTGCATCTTCGCTGTGTCATACTGGTAAGTAAGTAGTATTCGTTTATTTTTCGTATACATCGTTGAGGCTCATGGAGAGGCGAGTACGAGTACACTAAATGGATCAGGATTCAACAGGAGAGAAGGAAGAGGAAGAAAGGAAGAAGGAAGAAGGAAGAAGGAAGAAGAAGAAGAAGGAAGAAGGAAGAAGGAAGAAGGAAGAAGGAAGAAGGAAAAGAAGAGAAGAAGAAGAAAAGGAAGAAGGAAGAAGGAAGAGGAAGGAAGGAAGAAGGAAGAAGGAAGAAGGAAGAAGGAAGGAAGGAAGGAGAGAGAGGAAGAAGAGAGCGAGAGCGAGGAGAGAGCGAGAGCGAGAGAGAGCGAGAGCGAGAGAGAGAGAGCGAGAGAGCGAGAGAGAGAGAGAGAGAGAGAGAGAGAGAGAGCGAGAGCGAGAGAGAGAGAGGCGAGAGAGCGAGAGAGAGAGAGAGAGAGAGAGAGAGAGAGAGAGCGAGAGAGAGAGAGCGAGAGAGCGAGAGCGAGAGAGAGCGAGAGCGAGAGAGAGCGAGAGCGAGAGAGAGCGAGAGCGAGAGCGAGAGAGAGCGAGAGCGAGAGAGAGCGAGAGAGCGAGAGAGAGCAAAAAAAAACTGCAGCGGAGTTGAGTGGAAGATGGAGGCAGATTTGGACAAAATGGGTGTGGAGAGTAATTGGGGGGGGGCAAGAGAGAATGCATAGGGTGGACAAGATGGATGGATACAGAAGGAAACTCTCAGGAGGAATACTGGAAATTTGAAAGGAGGAGAGATTGGAGCAGTATGGGAGGAGTGGGGTCAATGAGGGTTGAAAAGATGATTGTTTTGGATTGGGGATGATCTGAAATGGTGGTGAATAGCTGTCTTGAAGAACTGGAGGAAGAATAAGATTGAAGAGAATGTGGAACTTGATTACACAGGCAGGGGGAGTGGGGGGGGGGAGGAACAAATAAGTGAAGGTGAGCAGTGATCCTGGATTTAAGTTGTTTCACAGAAAGGGTTTGATAGTGGATAATGAGCCTCTGAATAAACCTGAGATGGGAAGGGGGGACGGTGGGGGTGGGACAAAGCACAAAAAGGACTGGGCCGCAGAATACTGCCTTGGGGCACTCCAGCCTTAACAGGGAGAGGAGATGAAATTGGGACTAAAACACTGATTGGCTGTGTGATGGTTAGTGCAATTTGATTGGCTCCTGGAAAGATTGAATAATGTATTGTATACGTTTCTTAAAAGCTGAAATTCAAAATTTGATTCCATATTCGATCACAACTCACGACCTAAATGATGTCGAAATCCAGAATTAAATCGCAAAGAAAATTAGGAAAAATGGATTTCGCTTCCGATATGGTAATTAAACTAGAAGGGCACTCGTTAGAGCGCATACCTCCGCCATATAATACCTGATCCACGAGAACATATTGGACCCAATACATTTTTGAAATATCATGCTGTATATGGTTTTTGGCCTGATCTCTCAATGGTGAAGGAGGAGAGGAGGAGGAGATCGGGACCATACTCTGTGCAGAGCGTTGGTGCTGCTTAAGCAGTATCCTTGGCTATTGGGCACAATCCTGGACAGGTTGCCACTCCGACACAGGACACCAGCAAGCTGGCACTCATTTTGCCGACCTCGGAAGGATGACAGGCCGAGTTAACCCCACCTGGTATTAATTCAATAGCTGAGCGGGATTTGAACTCAGGACCCTAGCATCCAAAGCCCACCACCCAAACCATTAGGCCAACACCAGGCATAATGGTGAAGAATCCATTTAAAGATTTAATAATCCTCATATCCAGATCTGAATTCGAATATTCACCAAAATCGAATCAATTATTTGTCACACACCCAACCTGTCCACCAAGTTTCATCTGAATCAGTCCACAACTTTTTTTAAGATATCGTGCTATATATATCGGTTTTGCCCCATCTCTCAATGGTGAAGAATCACTGAAAAAAAATCAGATTCAGATCCAGATCCGGATCTTCACCAAAATCAAATGAGTTCGTCCTTGGCACAGACCCAACCTGTCCACAAAATTTCATCCTGATCTGTCCACAACTTTTTGAGATATCCTGTACACAAACAGAGGGGGTGAAAACATAACCTCCTTCACCTTTGGTGGCAGAGGTAACAGCCTCCCATATTCTATACTCGTCAGTGTGTGTCAGTCCTTCCGTCTCCTCCATAACTCCAAAACCACGAAACCCAGCAAGCACTCTCAAGGAACACCAAGGTAGTGCAAGAATGAAAACTGGGTGCTTGGGTTAACTTAAACATCCCTTTCGAAGAAAATTAATAGCCTTATTTAATTATCCTTTATCAAGGCTCATCCTTGGTCACCTCTCTGGGGTCTAAATTCACCATTGTTTTTTTGGGCTGCTCAACAAAGCCTCGACTTGGAACAGGCTGCAACGGTTTTTTTTGTACTCCCCCGCCGCCCTCAACTTTTCTCCATCATATCTATAAATCACTGGATACATTGCGACACTTATAAACAGCGGGAGACACCAGCATGCGTAGATTTGTTTCATTTTTGCACGTGCCATAACCTCGAGAATCTCTTAAACCGACCAAAATTTCAAAATTTCAACTTCTTAATTCACCTCAGCACCTCAGTTCAGCCGATTTGAAAAAAAAAAAAATTAAAAACAATCAAAAAGTTTTTAAACGGAACGTGTTCCCTTGTCCAATTCGGACATTGCTTTACATTCCGGGAGTCTCCATATGCACGGTGTAAATATGACTGATCAGCGATTGCCAATCACTTGCCAAGCCACCCATTCCTTAACCGTTGTTTGAGTGCGAGCTTGCAGTGTAGTAGATAGTAGAAAAATCGTGCAAATGATGATACAAGTGTTGTAGACTTCCCGCCCGCTGGCGTGCGAACGACCGCGTCGAACCAATAGCGGTCGCTTCGCCCCACGAACGGACAATCCAGTCGTGACTTTCTGGAACAACGCCAGAAACCAGTCACGGGTGGTTTTTAATCCACCACAACCTTGTCCGCACTCTACCCGCGCGCTACAGGGTCAGATCGCACAATCGTCGATTTACCTACTTATTCGCGCAGGTAGGTTACGAGAGATTGTACCTCAACGGGACCGCTTGGAAACGAGCCGCTTAAGCTGCTCGCTTCCTTTTGGGATAACCGAGCGGGGTATTATCACGCAGTTCCATTGGACCGCATCACTTTACCGGCTATTTAAAAACAAACTATATTCCGAGTGCAAGATGGGACAGTTCAATGAGGGAATGGACGCAACGAACAGGTTTACATTCACACAAGGACATTTATTATAATAAAGCACGTATGCAATTAAACAAGGCAAAACACGTATGCAATTATACAAACAACAAAAGCACGACAAAAGAACTACAACCGTCTACTTATTATGTACAGTCACTTGCACTTAACAGCAGTTCTACTTATTAGACGGGCCCACGGACACACGTACGCACACACACACACCCAAGAAATGGTGGCAGAGGCCTTTAATAACGAGCTCCAGCTCGGAGGACAGGTGAGCTGAAACCCAGAACCTATCTCGAACCTCTCCACCTCGTGTGGTCTTCAAGTTGTTCGGACCCGGGCTCCAGCGAGAGCGAGCTGGATTCAATCGCCGAGCCGCGTCCTTCCCGAGCTCTCGCGAATCCTCCCGCTTCTCAACACGTGCTGGTGAGACGAGGCGCCGATCCTTCCCGTCAATGCGTCGCTTCCCGAGGAACCACCTCCGTGCTTCTCAACACGTGCTGGTGAGACGAGGAACCGAACCTTCCCGTCGATGCGTCGCTCCCCGAGGAACCACCTCCACGAAGAGGTCGATGAGTCGCACCAAGCCGGAACCAAAATGGAGAACAAAGAGCTCCACGAACCAAGAAGTAGAAGCCACCACTCGCAGCTCGAGCCGAGCGACCGGCTTAACTTCCTTCCAAAGAGGGCAGCTTGAAGCAAAAAGCTCTCCCGAGCCAAGCATAAGCCGAAGCTCACGGAACCGTCAAAGCCAATAGCCTCCAAAAAGCCTCCTCCCGAGTCAGGCCTCAGCCGAAGCTCACTGAGCCAGCCAAAGCAAAAAGTTTCCGAAGGCCTCAACCCTAACGCACCAAGCAGGACCCGACGGCTGAACGACTCCCCTCAACTGCCTTCCCCAACTCGCCCTTCCAACTCTGCCCACTCCAACTCTATTCCTGAACAAAAGAAAAAGATCCCCTCTTATCCTTCTCCGCCCCCCCTCCTCCACGCCCGGCTGACTCATGCCCTCGTGATCCATCCCCCCCCCGCTCAACCACGGGTGGGGGGGAGTTGTTGACATCATGAGTCACGGGCCGGCAGGGTTCTTCTCTTCGCAGAAGAGGGGGAGGGATGTCTCCATTGTTCGTTCACCAACTATTAAATCGATCCACAGCGCATCTAATCGATTTCTGAACATTTAAACAATGAAAGGTGAGCTATCTCGGGAACAAGCACTTATCGACATAGCTGACTAAAGGAACCTGTATGTTGTGTGCAATCAAATTCCAAATTCGTAACACAAGCATCAAATTTGGCACATTTGTTCTCCAGGGGATTCTAATCAAATCTGCCTGATTGGCCATTTGAAAATTTGAAGAAAGAAAAAAAAAACTTCAAAAAATTGAAGTCACAGCTGGCTGAAATTCTTGAAGCGCAAGTGAACATCCCAGACAGAGAACCAAGGGGAGATGCAGTCATCATTGATGGCTCAGCACTTATCAATGCCCTACCTCCACGCACTTCAAAGATATTTGATGACTATGCTAAAGAAGACATCATCCCAAAAGTGGAATCCTATGGTGCCAGGTATGAGAGGGTGGACGTAGTGTTGATGTGTACAAGAAGTCAAGTCTGAAGTCCGAGGCAAGGTCGAAAATGGGGCAAGGAATCAGAAGAAGAGTGACAGGAACCAGTAAGACCCAAAGTAACTGGAGAGAGCTTTCTTCGAGATGACAGCAACAAGACTGAGCTGTTTCACTTCCTTGCGGAAAAGATGTGTGAAGCACAGACGACAAGCACAGTCATTGTCACAAAAGGAGAAGATAGCATTAGCAACACAAGGAAGTCACTGGATGCTGTGTCTCCATGTTGTCATGAAGAAGCTGACACTCGAATATTTGTGCACGCCAGGGATGCAACGACGGATGGTAGAAAGTCCATTATCATTAAGGCTAATGACACGGACGTACTAGTCATAGCAATATCTGTACTGCCATCCTTACAGGAACTAGGTCTTGAGAACATGTGGATTGCTTTGCCAAGGAGCCAAGGCGCGATGGATTCCAGTCCATGAGGTAGTTTCTGCAATAGGGCCTGAGAAAGCTAGAGGGAAAGCCATACTTCCATGCATTCACTGGATGTGACGTCGTGTCTGCCTTCTGCGGTAAAGGGAAGAAAACTGCATGGCAGACTTGGAACGTCTTTGATGATGTTTCTGAAACATTTACCAATCTCAGCCAGCATCCAACATTGATTCGTGATCTTGACTTTTTTGAAGTTTTCTTTTTTTTTTCAAATTTTCAAAATTTGGATTTTCAAATGGCCAATCAAGCAGATTTGATTAGAATCCCCTGGAGAACAAATGTGCCAAATTTGACGCTTGCATCATTTGCACGATTCCTCTCAAAAATTGCTATTATCTGCCCCACTATTGAGGGCTTAAGCCAATTGGCGAGCGCTCTACAAGCTGCTTGATTGGTCATTTCCAAGCCCTGGTCATTCATGGCAAAAAAAGTATTCGAACCGTCCCTGAATATATTGATTGACTTGAACAAAGTTCTTGCCCTACTCGCATCGTCGTGCAGTGACTCGCTCGCTGAAAACGCACAATTTTATTTTACACTGTCTTTCCTTCCCCTTTTTATACAATCGACTTTCACAATACTGTTACGAATCTGGAACCCATTGCACACAACAGCCAGAGTCCTTAAAGATCAGTTATATCGGTAAGTATGTGTTTCTCGTTAGGGTCCCATCCCTTGTTTAATGGGTAATTAAGTATACGTGCGCTGCGAAGTTGTTTGATACGTCAGGTCCTTTAAATCCTAGATCCCACCACGCAAAACCCCAACCCACGCCTCTCGCATTCCATTTCCGCCAACAAAGCCTCCTTCCACTGATACTTAGCGCACATTTACCAGCCTCCCTCTGCTGTTTCCAGTATGAAGCGACACACGCCATGCATTAACAAACCTGATCCCTGTCCAACAAGCCGGACAGAGCGTCCGACACCCGACGCTCCGCCCAGCTCAGGGAGCGGATAAAAAGACCAGGCTCCCTTTGGAGTGTGGGTGTTCGTGTTGATGTTCGTCTGTTGGCGTCGGAGCCCGAGGATAATCACTTGCTTCGCCTGCCTCACCGCTCCTCGCTTGTTTTGCCGTCCGGATCGTCTGGCGTCTGCCGCTCCACTCCTGGTGCCTTCGTCCTTGACGCCACGTGAAAGCCACGGGTTTGAGTCCCACCACTGAGCCAGATCGTCGAAGACCGCACGAGCGCGGACAGGTCCAAGCACAGGCTCTGGCTCCAGCTCACCTTTCCTCGAGCTGGAAGCCTTCAATAAAGACCCGACGGGGTCCGTTTATTTGGGTGTGGGTCTGTGTGTGGGCCCCGTCTCTTAAAGGTCCCCTGACACGCAAAAGTACTGAAATTTCATTTATACATGTCATATAGGAGTTTTTCATCGTGATTTCAATCTGACAATGTTTTTCACAATACTCATTCTGTAAAATGTAAAATTAAACAAGTGAAATCCTTCAATACAGCGCGGTTTGAAGCAAATGAGTACACTAATGTTAAAATATGCAATTTATGCTTTTTCAGTTGAAAAACAATTAAAAAGCGTACTTAATATTTGAAATGTAAAAATCTTGTATTATTTGATAAGCACCTTTATATATATATATATAACAAAGAAGAATGAAATCGTTCGATACAGCGTGGCAGAGCCGCAAAAGAATGATACATAGGAAGAACTTAGCTTTCAGCATTCGGCGATCGGCGCGAAATGCGATGGTGGGCGGAAATACGTCTTTCGCACGAAATGCGATGGTGGGGAAATGACGTCTTTCGTCGTTCGTACATGAGGGGCGCGTTTCTGGTTTTTTCCCGTCAAGCAACAATAAATTAAATGGTTTTCACATATATAACCATTAGTTTCACAAATTTCCATTGAAATACTCGGAGTATTCCGTCAAATTCTCGCTATTTCTCGTCTAGGTTACGCACTGCATCTCACGTACGACGACCGTCATGGCTGTCTTGAGCACGTGGGGGGGGGGACAGGACACTGGAGACGTGGTAGACACCGGGACATTTCAAACTCGGTGCAATTGTATACAATGCACGCGCTGTAAAAAACAAACCTCTTCGGAACGCCCCATAAAAATTCTCCTGAGTTACTTAACGTTCCTGAGTTACTGACGTCTCCGAGCATTTATAAGCAATGCAATGTACGCAGCGATTCATAGCTACGACAGGCATTCGATAACACGAGTGAGGAAAGTGAAAGGGGAAAAAAAAAAAACTATCGTTAAGAAATTCGTCGCGCCTGATTCCGAAAGTCCAATAGGGTGAGTTGAGCAGGCCAAAAAACATGGCGGCTTCAGACCCCAGCGAGGTTACCCAGGAAACTCCTCAAGACCCCAGAGAGAGAGCCGACCGAGGATGCGCCCGATAAAGGATATAATTAAATAAGGCCGTTAATTATATACAAAAGGGTGGTGTTTTAATTAACCCAAACACCCAATTTTCACTCTTGTAATTCCTTGGAGTTTTCTTCGTATGCATGCAAAGTTTCAGACTGCTAGGTTTTATGGTTTTGGAGTTATGGAGTGGTGGAGTATTGCAGGAGAAACACCGACACCTATCAGTACAAGATGGGATATTGATAATTTCCTCACTGAACTAGCGAGAAGGTAAAAAGGTATCGTTACCTGAGCTATTATTACCAACCTACGGTCGTTTGTCCGTGCTCTATCCTCGTTAAATGATGAGCGAACGGCAATAAAACAGCAAGGAAGGGGGGGGGGGACACTTTATTTAAAAAGTCGTCGGGATGACGCGGTAGAACAAAGTACGTGGGTCAAATTAAAAGTACGTACGTAGTCAACGAAAAAGAAGAGCAAGAAAAACATTTTCCAAACGGTCGTGTTCGTCGACTTAACGATAACTTCTTTTCAATCATTTCATCCAAAACTACCGCCCTCCACGATGAGATAAACAGCTGTTCGCACGAACGACGACAGCGTCCGCAAAGCGCAGAGAGGCCTTCGTGGCCTAACAATCCCAATTTACCTTCGCGAATAAATCTGCGCCGGTATCGCAGGGAGAGTATCCCGGGTCCTCGACGTCCGAAGGTGCCGCTTCCGCGGGTCGTTCCAAATCTCTGGAGTCGGGAGCGGCCATCTCAGCGTGTCCTTCCACCTGTTCCTCCTCCGAGGAGCTCTCAATTACAATAACATCCGAGCCGTGCAACGCCATCGTAGCGCCAATCACTTCAGTCCTCCACTATTTCCAAGCGCTATATCGTCTTTTTTCCGTAAACTGTCACTTCACGGAAGTTTGAACGTCCGTCCGATAAAACAGCCGCGTTCGCCATCGCACCAACACCGCAATATACAATTTTGTTTTCAATCACGATTTGATTTAAGGAACTATTAAGAGCGCTGTAGCGGTACACCACCGACGAAACCGCCGCCGTTACACCGCTACAGTCAATACAATCCGATGGCGGAAATCTAAAAGGTATTGGTTCAAAGTCTGTAAGAACGAGAATTTCAAAAAAAACTAAAACGACTGCGCCGTTTAATCTGCGTGTGATTTATATTAAAGGTCAAAAAACACCCGAAGAATAATTTTTAATCGGATGGTAATGCTGTGACGAGGATGCTTCTCGCAAGCACCAAAGGTGAACGCGTCACTCCCTTCAGCGATGAGCCTTCGGAACGACGCGAGAAAGCCTGTGAGGCGGAGAGCCCCCCGGGCATTAGACGGCCCATTCACAGGGCGGGGAGGAAGGGGAACGACATCTGGCGGAGCGTAAGGAGGAGTGTTTCCCAGCTGTCCCTCCCACCTCGCCCCCGGAGATGTAGCTCCTCACTGGGGAGGGGGTTTGGACTTTGATTTGACATTATTTTGATGGTTTTTTTTTGTCGAATTGATTTATGGCCGGCCTATTGTTTACTTTTATTGTTCTTTTTACTTGTTTGATTATATTACCTCCGCCACCCAAGGTGGAAGGACGTTATGTTTTCACCCCTGTCTGTCTGTTTGTTTGTTTGATTGTTTTTTTCTTGTCTGTGTGCAGGATATCTCAAAAAAAGTTGTGCACGGATCCGGATGAAACCTGGTGGGCAGGTTGGGTGTGTGACGAGGACTAACTGGTTCGATTTTGGTGAAGATCCGAATCCGGATCTGCATATGAGAATTATTTCATTTTTTAAGTGATTCTTCACCATTGAGAGTCGTAGGGCCAAAATCGATATATGGCATGATATCTCAAAAATGTATTGGGACAAGCCGGGAGGCGACGATGGTTCGCGGGCATTATTGAACAAGGACAAATGTGTCCAAGAACCGCGTCATAAAGGTTTTGTCGGCTATAAAAAAAAAAAAACAATAAAATAAACCAATGTCACCCTTAGGGTGACCCGTATCTTGCCAAAAGGTGACCACGTGTGACTTCTTTAAGGTCACACTGAGGTGAACAGAGCTGCTATCCACCAGGAGCGACTCCTTGAGGAATATCTGCCTACGAGAGTTCCGATGCGAATCGTTCTACAGAGTAACCATGAAAAATATGCGTTTGCCTCATAACGTCACCAAATGACGTCATAATGTCTCAAGCTTGACATATTAGAAAGCACTCATCGAGGTGTTCAATTTGAGGTACTACACGATATGGTTCCTAAAACTTGAAAAATTGACCTTGGGGTCAAATATGTTTGACCTCAGGCGCTAACCATGAAGGTCAAGGCCAATCGCCACCAAAAACTAATCAGCTGAGCGCCAAACCATATACTACATTCCCATAAAGTTTGGAGATGATTCGATTAAAATTACTCAAAAAATAAGGGTTTCGTCGACCTCCATGATTTACCGCAAAGTGACCTTGACCTTTGACCTTGACCTTGACCTATGTGTGCTGAAGGGTATTGTAATAATACTACGATATGTGTACCCACAAGAGTTTCCGATGAGAATTGTGCTCTACAGAGTGATATAAAGGTGAAAAATCCAATGATTCCAGACAAACAAACAAAAAAAACTTACCAAGTAACAGATCTTGCAAAAACTTCGTTTGGCAAGATAAAAAACAACTTCCGATATTTTGTCACATGCCTTGATTAAGCCAATAGCGAGACCCGTCATAGTGTATTTACGTATTTACGAAATATAGTGTATTTACCAAATAAAATAATGTATTTACGAATTTACAATACATTAAATGGAATAATCTTTAAATAGTAACGTGAACTTTTCGAAACTTTAAAGCAAATGTCCGAATATATTTAAAAGTTCATGATAGATGCTCTCAAAAGGCACCCTCAATGCGAGGATGTGTATAAGTGCTTAGTATTTAAGGAGATCCGGATCGGTATATAAAGAGCGAGTCCGAATATAAAGGTTTTGTCTTCACAAGAAGAAGAAGAACGCCGAGCGTTCTTAGAGCAGCATTCACGCTGCTAACAATGCCACGAGAGGTACGATTGAGTTAGTGGAAGCTTTTGAGGAAGCCCTACCATAAAAACCTATCTCTTCTGTCAAAATTGACCAAA
>CM068953.1:174508030-174525287 GCA_035128595.1 Eptatretus atami | reverse complement strand
ATCATCATCCACAACTACCAGCTGCTGACGGAGCATCATCATCCACGACTACCAGCTGCTGACGGAGCATCATCATCCACAACTACCAGCCTGCTGACGGACCATCATCATCCACGTCATGATGTACTTGATCCCAATTTCAAGCTATGATGGTCAATATTGCAACAATTCCTTCACCCAGTTCATTCACCGGTCACAGCCTCCTCACCTCCTGTTTTTTATGTCACCTGGATGGTAGTTCCGGGGAGCTTATGGTATTGTGCGTCGTCCGTCTGTCCGTCCGTCCACAGATACTTGCAACTTCTTCTTTGAAACTACACATACGATTTTGATGAAACTTTACCAAAACGTTCATCACCGTGTGTGTGTACCAAAGTTTTTTAATGGCATTAAAAAAAAATCGGGCCCGAAGGGGGTCGACAGGTGTTGCCCCTCAAATAGGTATTTGTTTTCTTCTCAGAAACTACGCACGCAATTCTGACGAAACTTGACAACAACCTTCATCACCAGCGATGTACTGAAGTTTGTTCACAGCATTAAAAAAAATCAGGGACTGAGTGGGTCTATGAAGGAACTTTATGTTGATGGGGGGAGGGGTGGGAGTTTGCCCCACCGAAAGAGGTATTTGCTTTCATCTCAGAAACTACACACACAATTCTGATGAAACGACCACAACCTTCATCGCCCATGATGTACCAAAGTTTGTTCACGGCATTAAAAAAAAAAATCCATAGATATTTACTTTCTTCTCCGTTACATATTTTGTGGGTCATCCATGCCGACCGGTGGTTCCCTGGTATCTTATCCAGCCAGGTGAGCACCAAGGTGTATTGCCCAGCCCTTTGTTTCCTCGTCGAGTTTCTTCTCACGATCCAGTGGCTTTGCCTTCATCTTCATCCTCCTCCAGAGTTCTTGAAGGTCACTGGCAGAGGATATTGTGCGTCCTGGGAAAATAGGCCGCCATCATTTTTGAAATATCTTCCCGTGGGAGCTGCTTGTTCTTGTTTGTGCTCGCATCACTTCTCATGCCTCGGATTGTTCCTTGGTGAACCTTGATTATTTCGATTAAACCCATTCGTTGCTCGAATGAAAAATTGTTCTTTCTTCTCTTTCCCGACACGGTGCCACTGTTGGAACACACAAAACTTGTCATACCGGGAGGCCAGAAAGATAGAAAGGGGGAAGGTGGGGGTGCAATTTAGCCAAACAATATACGACGGAAATAACTACATTAGGGTTTTTTTTAATGAGTCTTGGTATATACTCCCTTGGGGTCTCCAAAACCGTCACTACACTTTAGACCCTTTTGACTTTTAGACCGCGTATACCCTAATTTAGATCCATTTCAACCAACTACAATTGGAACATACCCTTTAGAACCTTTAGATCTTTTAAGACCTTTTATAAGACACTTTCGACCCCTTTGTCCTTTCGATCCTCAGATCCCTGAGACACTTTTAGACCCCTTACACCTCATAGACCCTTTTACCACTAAAGACACCGTTGACCAATTGAACTACTTTGTCCCCTTTAGACCTCTTTGACCCTTAATAATATTACACCCTTTTAGACACCTTGAAACACACTGCGCAAACATCAAAAAGAGTTCTTGGACTATACAAACAATATATTTTTTCAGCAAGGAATGCGCAAACTCTATCCCACCCATAAGGGGGTACTCTGATAGTATTAGTGAATCGTGCATTTCATACTTTTATTGTTATTTCGACTTTTTATCCAAATTCTTCATGATCTACAAACATGCAAAATCCCCCTCCTAAAAATGCACTGTGGTAGGTGCATAGATAAGCTCGGCAGGGGGCTTCTCCTTCTGACTCTCCATTTATTTATCTTTCTTTGCCTCTCCCTGGCATTCTGTAGCTGCTGATAACGCAATAAATTCCTTTGGGGAAGTTGTCACAAGAGGATGGAGTAAAAATGAAAATGACGGCCGGGACAATATTGCCCGAGTACCACGATCACGGAGGTCGAAGAAATACAACCTGGACGCGCGCGCAATGCACAGCGCATCTCCATTGGCGCGAGTGAAGCCGATTTGAAGTGCTCCGGCGGCCATCTTAGTACGCCGATATTTCTGACGCGGTCGATTCAAGTTTCATTCCCGATTTCCTTGTTTTCCCCCCCCAATTCCACTGCGACTTTCCGAGGAAAACTCACAATGCCTCAGCGTACAGGATTCTATCCTAGGATCTTGAGTTGTAGCTGCACTCGAAAGAGAGATTAATCAAGCACGTCAGTCACGGCCGTGTGATAATAAAGCGGTGTATTGGTATGCATCGTCGTTGGAGTTTCCGGGTTTTTTTGTGGAATGTGTTTTTAAACGTTGCTTCTCGTAAACATATATGTATATATATATATATATAAGTTGCTTGAACAAACGGCGTGTTTATACGTATATAAGCCCCAGAATCTCAACCTCCAAACCGATCCAAACAAAACGCGCATGCGCAGTACGGCCGGCCTTTCCCGTCGGCCGTTGCGAGTGGATGAGGCTGTGTTTTCTGAGTGCGGCATCCCGACGTTACTTTGATAGCAATGGTAAGTCTCATCGATTGGCGAAAAAAATTTAAAAAATCATCACGATTCATGTTTCGTGGGAACTGATGGTTTTTCTTTCATCCCATTCTGGCCGATGTGGCGTCCGTTTTGCGTGTGGATGGCCGTGGATTCGGTCGCCTCATTTAGGCCCAATGGCGCGACGTGTCAAGGCTTGCTCGCTCTTACCTTCTGTAGTCTTGTTTCCTTCGCGCTGTCGATCGATTCCTCGTGGTTGCCCGTTGTGGTGTGCATTTTATCATCTGCAGCGGTCAGAATCGGTCGTGTTGATGGCCTGGTCCGTGTTTGACGTCGAAATGGTTTACTTTGAGGCCTTCCATGATGAACCTGCGATGGCATTGCCCCCCTCCTGTACGATGGCATTGCCCCCCCTCTGTACGATGGCATTGCCCCCCTCTGTACGATGGCATTGCCCCCCTCTGTACGATGGCATTGCCCCCCTCTGTACGATGGCATTGCCCCCTCTGTACGATGGCATTGCCCCTTTCTGTACGATGGCATTGCCCCCCTTTGTACGATGGCGTTGTCCCCCCTCTGTACGATGGCATTGCCCCCCCTCTGTACGATGGCATTGCCCTTCTGTACGATGTCATTGCCCCCCCTCTGTACGATGGCGTTGCCCCCCTTTGTACGATGGCGTTGCCCCCCTTTGTACGATGGCGTTGTCCCCCCTTTGTACGATGGCATTGCCCCCCTTTGTACGATGGCATTGCCCCCCCTTTGTAGATGGCATTGCCCCCCTCTGTACGATGGCATTGCCCCCCCTTTGTACGATGGCGTTGCCCCCTTTGTACGATGCGTTGCCCCCCTTTGTACGATGGCGTTGCCCCCTTTGTACGATGGCGTTGTCCCCCCTTTGTACGATGGCATTGCCCCCCTTTGTACGATGGCATTGCCCCCCCTCTGTACGTGCTTGTCTATATTGTATTGGCTGCGAAGTGAGATGACCATGAAATGAGCTTGTACTCCTCGTTCCCTAGGGTTTCGTAAAGGTAGTGAAGAACAAAGCCTACTTCAGGCGCTAACGGTCAAGTTCAAACGTCGTCGCGGTGAGTAATCGGTTGGACGACAACATGCCTGCGTTGATGGGTTTCGTTCCAACATGGCGTGAAAGCGCAGAGTGGTCATGTTGGGGGGGGGGATGCATTGGGAAGTGTGTGTGTGTGTGTAATCAATATCGAGCTCCGGTCGCCCTAATCACAGTTGTTGAAGAATTAAATATATAATTTGACTTTATTGCCAAGTCAGGATATGGTGGTGGTCGTATGTAGCTATCATCTTTCTTGAAGCGTGACTGTGTCGCTGATGCAGTGCCCTCCACCAGTACACACACTGGAACTGGTGCTCATTTCGCCAACCTCGGAAGGACGACAGGCTGAGTCAACCCCCCGGGTGTATTAATTCAGCGGCCGACGGGGCTTGAACTCAGGACCCTAGGATCCCAAGACGCCGCCCTAACCACCGAGCCAACACCAGGCTTATAGTCAGGATATGATGACATCGTTCATTCTGTTGCCACCGTTCCCGTTGCCCGTGAAAGAACTGTGTGACATACCTGAGATGTGTTTCTCCATTCGAAGGTTCTGTCGATCGGATACATTGTTGGTGTTCCAGTAATGGACGGTCTGCCCATACTCTGTCCTCCTCCCTCACTCGATGCATTCCTCTTGATGCTCCTTATGCTCCCGATACATCCGAAACAATTATCCATCGTTAGGTTTCAAGAAGTAAAGTACTTACGCTTGAAGGTCAATAAAACAAATAAGAACGCAGGCATTGTTATCTATGATAAGTGATGCTAATTTCAAAGCCGTAATATGAAGATATTTTTTGTACGACTTGCTCTTGGATGCATGGCTTCATGTTGTGTGCAAACTTTTCATGTCACATGACACGTTGCATCTCTAAATTTATTTATTAAAGTGTGCCCATTAATGTTGTATTTTTTTGTTTGTTTGTTTTTTTGGTATACTTTTACGTGCTGTGCAGAGGGCAAGACTGATTACTATGCACGCAAACGACTCGTCATACAGGACAAGAACAAGTACAACACACCAAAGTACCGCCTTATTGTACGAATTACAAACAAAGACATCATCTGCCAGGTGTGTTGTCGTGTGGATTATTTGCTCTGGAGTCGTCCTCGATGACTGCCCATGTTCTACTGTCGTTTGTTTTATCTGCACAACATTTCAGAGACTCGTGTTTGTGAAATCTGCAAGAGCTGTAAATATCTCTCCTGAACTATATATATATACATACTAGATGAGCCGTGAACCTGTTGGGTTCCCGTTGTGACAGCAGTTGATGAAAAAAATCATTTCAAGAAAAAAAAAATGATAGCTCCAGCGAACTATACCGCTGAGGTTGTTTGCATTTATCAAATTCTTCCGAAGAGTACTTGACTGAATCAGGAATTGATTTTTTTAATAGTGTTTTTTTCGTTGCCCGATTTGAACGAAACTTGATACTGCACACCGCAGGCGAATGGTGAGTAAGGTCGCCCTAAAATTTTTATGCTATCGTGTACCGTTTTGGCTGTATTTTGGGAACATACGTACGTACATATATACATACATACATACATAGAAGATGAGAGTTTTAGTAATATATAGAGATATATATATATATATATACTCACACATATATCAGAAGTGATTGCATTTGCTCAAGTAAACTGTCTGGTGATTATATAGCCCACTTCAGCGTACTTAAATGTGTGCAATGCGCATCCTCTCCCTCCGTGGGAACATTACTACCCACGATATAAATAGCTGAATTCTCACGTGTAGAGGAATTGGAAAAGGAGGGGGGGGGGGCTTTCAGAACCATTTTTCACGAGCTTTCAGTGGTGGACATGGGGACGTACCTCGGGATCTCCCGATCGAAGCTGAGCGATGGGCCTATCACTTTGACATCGCCGATTGTTCAGTGGTCTCTGTTTCTTAATCCGTCTCGTATCTGGTCTTGCACCCTCTGCCCATTCCATGCCTTGTTCTCCGCCCCCCCCCCCCCACAGTATCTACAGGGTGCAAGTGGTCGACCAGTAAACCCACTCCTAGTGAAACATCCAAATTCCAGAATCACTGTTCACTTCCACTTTTTTGTTCCTCTTTTATTACCTTCGCCACCGAAGGTGGAAGAGGTTATATTTTCACCCCTTTCTGTCTGTCTGTTTATTTGTTTACAGGATATCTCAAAAAGTTGTGGACAGATCTGGATGAAATTGTGATCAGGTTCGGTGTGCGACAAGGATTAACTGATTAGATTTTGATGAAGATCCGGATCAGACTACTAGAATTTTTAAAGTGATTCTTCACCATTGAGAGATAGGGCCAAAAATGATATAGAGCATATCTCAAAAAGTTGTGGAGGGATTCAGATGAAACTTTGTGGACATGTTGGGTGTGTGACAATGACGAATTGATCCACTTTTAATGAAAATCTGAATCCCGATCCAAGAATTTAAGTGATTCTTCACCATTGAGAGATGGGGCTAAACTCATATCACGATATCTCAAAAAGTTCTGGATATATTTGGATGAAACTTGATGGACACGTTGGGTGTGTGGTAAGTACGAATTGATTAGATTTTGGTGAAGATCCGAATCCGGATCTGGATATGAGAATTAATTAATCTTTAAAGTGATTCTTCACCATTGAGAGATGGGGACAAAAACGTTCTCGGACTGTATAGCATGATATTTGAAAAATGTATTGGGCCCAATATGTTCTTGTGGATCAGGTATTGCATGGCGGTTATGCGTTCCACCGAGTACTCTTCCAGTTGAAAATCTGTTTCTGCAATAACCTATGAATTACTGAAGAGATTTAAACCATACTTATGTGTTGACAGGAATACAAAGGTCAACGGATTCAATTTTTGTGCCGTTTTATTGAACAGGTCAAAGGTCATGTGCCCTTTGAAAATCATTTTACAGACCATAACTCAAGTTCGAAGCATCTGATGTCTCCTCTTTCTCTCGACCTCTGACCTCTGATGTGGACAGAGACATATCCATTGATGCGGTCACATAAAAATCTTCTTTCTCGTTTGAACTTTATACTGTCTCGGGCTTTGGGTTTAATTTTTCATTTTATTTTATTTATTCAAGGAACTCTCCATTTACCCATCTATCTCGTTATCTATCTATATATTACTAAAACTCTCATATTGTATGTATGTATGTATGTTCCTGAAATGCAGCTAAAACGGTACACGACAGTGCAAAATTTTTCGGCCCACCTTATTCACCATTCTCCTGCAGTGTGCAGTATCAAGTTTCGTTCAAATCGGGCAACGAAAAAATTATTTAAAAAGTGGTGCCAGGCACAACAAATCCCGCCCATTTCAGGCATAAAGTTATTTTGGGGATCAAATTTAAATTTGATACATCCTTAATCTGAATGTTGATTATAAGGAATATTTTAGTCTTGGTTTTAAGTCAATTAAACCATTTTTGACGAAGTTATGACCGTAAAATGTTTTTGACCTTTCAAGGCCACGTAAGGTCATGGTGTCAAATGAAAGCCAATAAAGGACTTGATATATGTCTTCCATAGTAAACACGCATATTCCTAACATTTTTTGATTTATAATGGAAAATTTGTAATTTTGACCGATGACCATGACCCCCAAAACTTCGGACTCCACCGATCTTCACAAATAAGCATTTTTAACCTCCGCCATCGAAGATCGGAGGTTACTGTTTTCACCCCTTTCTGTTTGTTTGTTAACCTCCGCCATCGAAGATCGAGGTTACTGTTTTCACCCCTTTCTGTTTGTTTGTTAACCTCCGCCATCGAAGATCGGAGGTTACTGTTTTCACCCTTTGTTACTTACGAAATCTTTAGATTTCGTAAGTATATTGATGACTACCGTTTCTGTTTGTTTGTTTGTTTGTTTGTTTGTATGTTTGTTTGTTTGTAGCCACGATAACTCGAGAACGGAAGAAGCTAGCAATGTCAAATTGCACCACGTGATTCAGGAGGGTGATGGCTAGTGCTGATTAGATGTTGGTCAAAATCGTCAACGGTCAAGGTCACGGTGAGGTCAAACATTCGATTTTTGATGGTTTGGTACAGAATCATCGTAGAAACTTCTGGTTTGCGTCGCTACCTTCTCTAGAGACAGCTTTTTATTAGACAAGGTCAGAGGTCAAGTTGACTATTTCGTAAGTACCAGTCTATGACTGCTTGTTTGTTTGTTTGTTTGTGAACAGTATTACGGAAAAACTCCCCCGACGGATTTCGACGAAACTTGGTGGGGGGATTAGGTATGGTCCAAGGATCATGCCATTAGATTTTGGACGTGGTCCAAAATCCAATATGGCTGCTATGGTGGCCATTTTGAAAAAATATTTGAATTTTTTTTTTTTTTGCATTTCTACATGTTTTAAGTGATTTCCAACAAAAACATGCCAAAATTATAATTGCGGCTGATTTTGGAACTTCAGGTGGATATACCCATGTAAAATCAATTTGTCTTAAGGAATTAGTTATGACGAATGAATTGAGTATGTAAAAGGGAAAGTTGCAAACTATAACTCTGAGCACTGTTGACATCAAATTGAATGAATAGGTTATCAGGTTCACTTGAGTGACCTAGCAGTATTGGCGGCGGAGGTTTTGCACTCTACCGAGTGCTCCCCTCTAGTTCACTATAGGAATGGGTAGGATTATAAGTGACAAATAGAATAAGGTTCACTATAAGCTTAGTTTGAAGTAAATCAGATCATTTTTGACGAAGTTATGAGCGAAAAACGATTTTGGTCTTTTCGTGACCTTGACCTTTGATCCAATTGGCCCAAAAGTTAATGGGGTCGTCCAAGGTTCATTGCCCACCTGTGGATTAAATTTGATAGTGTTTGCTAAAGCCGTTTTTCCGTAAAGTTGCTAACAGACAGACAAGCCGGTAGGCGGACATGGGTAGTCGACTACCCAATTGAACCTGATGCGATGGGCCCGTTCGATGGGGAATGTGTGAGGATTAAGCACAAGAAAATTCATGATTCTAGCTTCAAGGGTTAATGCTGCAGATTGTTTTTCATTAAAATACCCCCACATTTAGAGGTTTTTCGGCCGTTGCTAGGCAACGGAGGGGTCCGAAGCGACGGTTTTTTTCTGACACATAACTAGGACTTACCATGAACCTACCATACCAGTTTCATGTATATCTGACTCATAGTCTCTGAGATATAACGAACTTCGTTTTTTTATTGTTTTCGACCAGGTTCATTCAAAGTCTATCTTCTGACGTTTCATGGATCGGCTGGAAATTTTTGACAATATGGCTGAATGTACTGCCCACAGTCGCTCGTGGCCGATTTTTGATTTTCGAAAAATAAATTTTTTTATGTTTTTTCAAAAATTTCAAAGTCCCGTTGCTAGGCAATGGTGGTGTCCATAGCAACGGTTCTCATTTGCACACAACTAGGTCATGGTATGAACCTACACAACCAAGTTTCATTGAAATCGCCATTGTATTAACTGAAATCGCCATTTTAAATACTGATAAGGGTAGAACAAATCTCAAATTTTTTTTTTTTTCCGACTAGATCGACTACCCAACAAACAAACCGGACGATTAATATCCCGCTCCCTCCCTCCCGGGGGGGGGGGGCTGGATAAAAATCAATTCCTGATTCAGTCAGTACTCTTCGGGAGAATTTGATCAATGCAAACAACCTCAGCGGTATAGTTCGCTGGAGCTATCTTTTTTTTTTTTTTCTGAAATGATTGGTTCACGAAAAATATTTTCACGAAAAAAATAAGTGACCACTATATTCGTTATTGTTTTGTATGTCTGTCTGTCCTGAGCATAGTCCGTGGGTCTTGATCCGATCCTGATAAAAATTTGGTGGGAGGTTTATATCATGATCGAGTTGTTTTCCTGAGAATGGGCGTGGTGCGCCCATTATGGGCAGAGCCACGCCCAAAAAACATGTTTTTCGGGGGTAGCCGATTTCAATTTGCATCTTCTCCTTGGGGGTTTGTCGAATCTGACAGGGGTTTCGGTATTTGGTTAGCCCAATGGCACCTGCATAGCCCCACGGTGCTCGATTTTTCATTTTCGTCACAAGGTCACGTACTTAGAAAATTGCGAATTTTGACATAAAAAAATATCTCTTCTCCGAGGGGGTTGTCGAATCTGGCTGGGGTTTCGGTATTTGGTTAGCCCAATGGCACCTGCATAGCCCCACAGAACTCTATTTTTCATTTTCGTCCCAAGGTCAAGGCCACAAGGTCACGAACTTAGAAAATTGCGAATTTTGTTTTTAGGGGTAGCCGATTTCAATTTGCATCTTCTCCTTGGGGGTTTGTCGAATCTGGCAGGGGTTTCGGTATTTGGTTAGCCCAATGGCACCTGCATAGCCCCACGGAGCTTGATTTTTCATTTTCATCCCAAGGTCAAGGTCACAAGGTCACGAACTTAGAAAATTGCGAATTTTGACATAAAATCATATGCCCGCCCAAACTTTGTGAGCTAGGATGACAATATTTTTTATGCATAATCTTGAGGTCGTTCCCCACCAAAGTCTTGAACCATTTTGCTCTATCTCGAACACCTTGCCCCTTCCTTTAACTTTGTTTTTACGCTGATTTCATCAAAGTATGGATAATCCGAGGAGTGCGAAATGCCATATAGCCTATATGACGTTATATTGTTCCTGGAATGTTCAGAGGAAGTTTTGCACCAAAGGTCATAATCCTTGACCTTTGACCTTTAAAGTTCACAAAGGCAAATTTCAAGTTGGGAATCGAACCGGGTTTTCGACCTTCTTCGACGAACTAACTCCAATAAGATATAGCACGTATCCTGTTTCCTTATTTTAATGTCCACAACATTGTTTTGTGACCTTTAAAGGTTATGCAAAGGTCAAATTTTGAAAGTTGTTGAACGAAACCGGGTTTTCGACATTTTGCAGCTAATAACCTGTCACTCGTACCACATCATGTTGATCATTTTTATAACTTGGTCAAAAATTATCACATTGTCTCATCCTGGACTTCTGAAACAATCTACATCGTAAAATACCGCTTGTGAACCATTGTCGTCTTCAGACTTGTTTATTTTTAAAATCTCAAACATTTAGTATAGACAAAGAACGATTTATTTTCAAGCATAAAATAAACCGCCATTTTGATCTAATACTGTTGTGGGGCCGGGTGTCGGCGGCGAGCTACCGCTCGGTGGAGCAGTAGAGTCGGCTCCACCGAACACCCGGAATCCAGATCGTGCTTCTCGGAGAACTCCGAAAGGCACAGGTCCCTTACAGGACCGTGAATCGCCAATAATTCGGCCGCATGGAATAGGGTTAATTGACAACTTCAATATACCTAAGTATCCACGCGGCAAAGCTAAATTCACACCCTCGGCAGGCCTCGAGCGGAACGAGCCGTTATCGTGCGTAACCCGAGCGGATGGTTACCAAGACCTGTCGGTCCAATGCACAATTTACCATTTCCCCAATTTCCCAGACGCACCGTGCTAAGCCAATGAAAGAAATGACAGGGAACGAGCTGGTACATTCAACAATAGGGGTATTTATTTTACAATGGGGGAAGGGAACACACAAAGAGCAGAGTTATCAATAAGAATGTAAATAATGTCAACAAAAAGCACTTAACAATTCTACTTGACAAGACAGCCCGCACACAGACACGCACACCACAAGGAATCCCGAAGCTGCCGAAGAGAGGTCTCGGCGGGATCTCTATCGGCTTAGCGAGATCGGCTGGAGTCGGCGCTGGCTACCTGGCCGCGAGTGCGCGGCTGGTCGTCGACACCTTCCCGGCGCTCCGGTCGCCAAAGGACGGACCAGGGCAGCCGAATCCAGAGGAGGCGAGACGAGGTGATCTCCCGTGTTGAGTTGGTCGATCGCTTGTCGTACTGCGCCGGACGAGACCCTCGGATGCGCGGGGTGCGGTCAGCCGCAGACCAGACAGAAGACGCCCAGGACGCAATCTCCTCACGCTCGTCCTGACAACCACACTCTTTCTCTTCTGGAGGAGGGGCCTCTTCTCCTGGCCTCGCCTCTTGATTGGTCGGACCCATCGCACGATTCCCTGGCCGTCTCCCTGGACAGGCCCACGGTAGGCGGGGAAACTCCCACCCTTCTGGGCGGAGTCCCGATCGGAGGTGTTTGTGGCTCTGCCTACCTCCTCACCTCTGGCCACGTGCGTAATGGCGATGGTGTTGAGTCGGAAACGTGGTGGGTGAGACGCCCGCTCCTTGCCGATTGGCCAAAGAGGGACGCCATGCCTATGTTGGACTCCGCCACACGCGCGCTTGCTGGCGAGCGCGTGAAGAATGCCGTGAGCAGAGTGTTGTGTGAAAGTGAAGATGTAAAAAATCCTATCTAATAAAATAACCACAGCGCACGTACACTTAATTCCCATTAGACACAGGGGATGGATTCTAACTAGAAACACATACCGATATAACTGATCTATAGGGACTCTGGCTGTTGTGTGCAGTAAGCTTCCAAATTCGTAACAATACTTCCATGTTCATTGATAAATAAAATTGTGTTTAGAAGATTACGCACAATAATTTCTTCGACTTTCTTTTCTCCGTTGTTTTTTCTTCACATTGACGCGCAATATCAAGTTTTGTTCAAATCGGGAAAAGAAAAAAATTATTAAAAAATCAATTCCCGATTCAGTCAAGTACTCTTCAGGAGTATTTGATCAATGCAAACAACCTCAGCGGTATAGTTCGCTGGAGCTATTTTTTTTGTTTTTATCAACCGCTGTGACAACAGGAACCCAACGGGTTCATGGGTCGTCTATTAAAAATAAAAATCAGAATTTTTTAAAAAAACATTTTGACCTATTGTTCTTCCTGTGTTCACCAGCTGGCGTACGCCAAGATTGAGGGTGATGTCATCGTGTGTGCTGCCTATTCGCACGAACTGCCAAAATATGGCATTCCAGTGGGGCTCACCAACTATGCAGCTGCCTATTGTACCGGTCTGATGGTTGCACGCAGGGTAAGGTGTGACTTGGTCATTCCAAATGGCAAAAAGTGTGACGTCGATGCTAAATTTGTAACTGAGGAAATGTTTGTAACAGTTTTTTTTTTTTAATTTTTTTTTTATTGTTTGCTTCCACAGTACTTCCTCCTCCCCTACCCACTTGCCTTTTTAACTGGTATTTTTCTCTCCCATCCCCAACTTTTGTACTGCAGGTGTTGCGGAAGTTTGGGATAGACCGTGTGTATGAGGGTCAGGCTGAGGTCACTGGGGATGAATTCAATGTGGAGAGTGTAGAACACGGGCCAGGTGCATTCACCTGCTATCTGGACGCTGGGCTGGCCAGAACGACCACAGGCAACAAAGTGTTTGGTGCACTCAAGGGAGCGGTAGATGGAGGGCTGTCTATTCCTCACAGGTGAGGTAGCTCAGAGCCCTGTATTGCTGTAAATTTCATGTAAACTTGCTGGTGGCACTCCCTCTTACCCCACGTGGTGACTGTCTTTCTGTTTCCTTTCCTTCCAGCACGCGCCGATTTCCTGGATACGATTCGGAAAGCAAGGAGTTTAATCCTGACATGCATCGCCAGCACATATTTGGGATGAATATCAGTAACTACATGAAACAGTTGCTCGATGACGACGAAGATGCGTACAAACGGCAGTTTTCACGCTACATCAAACATGCCATCACTCCTGATATGGTTTGTTTGTTTTTATTACCTCTGCCGTGGACGGAGGTTGTATTTTTCACCCCCATCTGCCTGTCTCTGTGAGCAGGATATCTCAAAGTTGCGGACAGATTCGGGCAATTTGGTGGGACAGGTTGTGTGTGTGGCGAGGACGAATTGATTCGACTTTGGGTGAAGATCTGGATCTGGATATGAGAATTTTTTTAATATCAAGTGATTCTTCACCATTGAGAGATCGGGACAAAAACTCTTATTTATTTGTTGCATGAAACTGATTAGAATGATATTTCAAAAAGTTGACTAATTATGACAAAACTTGGATGAGTTGGGTAGGTGACGAGAACAAGCCGATTAGATTTTGGTTCGGGTCCGGATGCAGATCCGGCCTATCAGTGGGATAGAAAAATAAACTGTTCAGCCAACAGAGGTATGCATTCTACCGAGTGCAGTTCTAGTTTCTTTTCTGTAGTTACTTTTGTGCAGTACTTGGATGTCCAGGCATGTCAAAATTCAGGTTTCAAGGGGGTAACGGTTTTCTTTTGTTTCCCCTAAAGATGGAGTCCATGTATGAAAGCGCACACACCCAAATAAGGAAGAACCCAGTGCACAAGAAGAAACCCAAGTGGGTTGGTAAACCCAAGAGGTGCGTTGTAGATGGGGATAGATTATGCTGCTGCTGTTGTCATGTCGTCGTCCACATGGTTATAAGCAGGGCGAGCTATGCTTGTGATGGTGGAGTGGAGATTGCCAATGCAAGGGTTGTACATCTCGTCGCTGTTTTCCAGCATATTTTATCTTTATTTGTGTAGATGGAACCGTGCCAGGTTGTCTCGAGCTCAGCGGAATGATCGTGTGGCCCAGAAGAAGGCCAGCTACCTGCGTGCCAAACAGCAACAAGCTGCAGAATGATGTCAGGCCATGACATGCAAGACCAATAAATATAAAAACTCAAAAGGAATCAACCTGACAAGTGCTGTGTATAGGTGGCCATGAATTTGCAATAAAAGATCTGCGCATATTTGAACTTATCTTTGCTCCTTCAGAATTATTTTTTTTTCCACCTTGTTTTTCTTTTGCCCTAATTCTTTGTTCGTGCCTTGTATATTAAGATTTGGCATGTTAATATCTCCATTAAACTCCACCTCTGTCCATAGTGAAATATACTCTCCGCCATAAAAAAACTGACCACTTGATTGTTGTTGATGCAATTTATTTTTGTAGCATGGGACGGATGAGGTGCAAGCCGCTGACAGGTGAATGCTGAAGAATTGCATGTTCATGTCATTGTGACCCCATCACCTAATGCTACGTTGTGGTGAATGTTTTCACACAAGGATCCAATGTGGAAGTAAGAATCTCAATACGGAGCATGTCCACCTTCTGGCAGCAATCACTGCATCACACCATCACATTGACCATATCAGTACTTGTATCTGATCCTGGGGAATGGCATTCCATGCCTGAATCGGCTCCCTTTCCAGCTCATCGATGGTCTGTGGTTGTCCTTGGCGAGGTTCAACTGTGACATTCATCGCCATTGGAAATGTTCAATTAGATTCCAATCTGACGAGATGGCAGGCCACAGTATCATGACATTAACACTGACGTTGACAACTGTTTCTTGGTCGAATGGCCCTGTGAGCAGGATCATTATTGTGCATCAAGATGATTCCTGGACCATGTTGAAGGGTAGGCAACGTGCTGCTGCAAGATCTCAATGTATCGATCTGCCATTATTATATTGCCATGGACAGGGATCAAGTCAGTGTGAAAGGTTTCAGCAATACCACCCAACGTCATGACACTTCCACGTCCAAAATTTATGGCTTCCTGACGCACCTAGGGCAAATCGTTCATTGAATCTTCTGTAGACCATGCATGGCCATCATGCCTTTCAAGGAGAAACCTGGATTGGTCACTCAACATAACACATGCCTCCATGTCCATTGGTCACGCTAATTTCACCAATGCAAGCGTGCTTGGATCTGTGCTTATGGAGATGCCTCAAGATGGTGTTGAAACATCCTGTGAGGTCCAGGGGCTATGTTTGCATTATGGGTAGTGTGAAACTGATTACGTGGATGGGTCGTGCGAATGTATCGATCCTAAGTGGGAGTCGTCGTGGGACGTCTACTTTTTAGCATATGTCTTGTTTGATTATTTCTGTGGTCAAGTTCCTTTCTTCATGATAGAGCCTTGCAGCATGGTTAATGGAAGACCCTGCTTGAAGGTGTTCAATGATTCGATTCTTTTCATTTTCTGACACACACATGGCACAGTATTTGATTGCTAAAGAATTTAGTAATTTTTATTATTATCCACAGACTGATGTCTCAAAAAGGCTTTCATATTTATTCGCAATCAGGTGTTCTACACATCCCTCGTGCGAAAAAGGCACTTTTAGTGAACACTGGGACAGTTCTTAAACGATGGTAATAAAATACGCAATCTGGTGTCTGTCTCTGTGGCCGATGCATTCGGTTGTCACTTATCCAAACTTGCTAATCTGGGGTGGGGCCGAATGGTCGTAAGATAAAGCTTGTAGCTACTTGATTTCCCCAGGGGTTCTTAAAAATTGGACCGGTGCAAATTCTGTTGTGTCGTGCCACCTTCCAGTGGTGATGGCAGAGGTAATTACGAGTGCTGTTTCACAAGCCTCTTGTGTCACGAGTAAGAGGCTTTTGCTTACTTGCTTCGCCTGTGGTGCTTTCAACTCGACCACAAAGAATGTGGAGGAATTCCCATGTTTTCTTACGTTTTTCCACCTTGGAAAAACGCCATTTATACACACAGCAGCTTTAGTGTCTTTTTTTTTATTTTAATTTTTCAAAGGCAGCTTTTAATAAAAAATATTAATAATAATGACCCCCTCTTGGAAGGAGTGAGTGCTTCTGGTGACAAATTCTACATGTTCTGGTTTTGTTATGATAGAGAGTATATCATTTGTACTTCATGCTGTATCAAACCTACAAATACCTTTTGACCTTCGCCCAGAGGAGAGAGTATTGCATTTGGGTCCGTTTGTCCACACAGAATGCGAGTGTTTTTCTCTGCAACCGCTTGTCGGATTGACATGAAATTTCCACCACATGAGCGACTCCTCGTGTAGAATGTTTTATTGATAATTATGACATGAGGTGTGTCAGCCATGTTGTAAAAAAATGGAAAAACTTTGGACCTCCCTCCATCTCTGAAACCCCATCTCCCATAGAACCCTTTAATGAGCGCAAATTTGGTTGTGGTCGATAAACTTTGGTTCATCACGGGTGATGGATGTTGTGGTCAAGTTTCATTGAAATGGTGTGTGGTTTTTTTTTTTTTTGTATACATTGTCGAGGCTCGTATGAGAGTAACACAATGCACATCAAGGGGTTGGGGGGGGGAATGAAACAAGAGGGGTGGGAAAGGGGAGACATCAGGAGATCTGTAGAAGGGAGATGGATGGGGTGGGAACATGGGGTATATACAAGATGGACATTACAGGGACTTTCAGGAAGGAAAGCAGGGAATTTGAAGGAAGTTGGTTTTGGGGTGGATTAACGTGGGTAGAAAAGATAGAGGTTTTGGATGGGGGAAGATAAGAGGTGGTGGTGAACAGATGTTTTGAAGGCCTGGAGGGAAGAATGGGATTGAAGAGAGTGTGGGAGTTTTTTCAAAGGTGGAGAAAACAGAGGAATGAAGAGTGAAGGTGAACAGTGATTTGTGATTTTGGTAGTTTTACCAGAAGGGGTTGTTGGCAGACCTTGAGCCCTACGTAAATATGGTGTTTTCATATCGCAGAAAGTGGGGTGGGGGGGAGACCAGAGAGGAACTGTAGAAGAAGAACGGACCTGCCTGCGGTGGGAGAGTGAGAGGCCCAAAGACTCAGCCTCATCGCGGTAGATGCCAATGATCCTAGATGCCTTGCTTTCCACAGTGTGAAACCAAGAAAGGTTAGAGGCAGGAGCACCAGCCCAGAGGGGCGAGCAGTACTCCATCAGGCTGCGGACGAAAGCTTTGTATGTGGTCAGGA
>CM068953.1:174483708-174506655 GCA_035128595.1 Eptatretus atami | reverse complement strand
TGTAGAGAGATTTTTTTTGTTTTTATCAACCGCTGTGACAACAGGAACCAACGGGTTCATGGTCGTCTATTAAAAATAAAAATCAGAATTTTTAAAAAACATTTGACCTATTGTTCTTCCTGTGTTCACCAGCTGGCGTACGCAAGATTGAGGTGATGTCATCGTGTGTGCTGCCTATTCGCACGAACTGCCAAAATATGGCATTCCAGTGGGGCTCACCAACTATGCAGCTGCTATTGTACCGTCTGATGGTTGCACGCAGGTAAGGTGTGACTTGGTCATTCCAAATGGCAAAAAGTGTGACTCGATGCTAAATTTGTAACTGAGGAAATGTTTTGTAAAGTTTTTTTTTTTTTTAATTTTTTTTTTTATTTTGTTTGCTTCCACAGTACTTCTCCTCCCTACCACTTGCTTTTAACTTGGTATTTTTCTCTCCCATCCCCAACTTTTGTACTGCAGGTGTTTGCGGAAGTTTGGGATAGACCGTGTGTATGAGGGTCCAGGCTGAGGTCACTGGGATGAATTCAATGTGGAGAGTGTAGAACACGGGCCAGTGCATTCACCTGTTCTGGGACGCTGGCTGGCCAGAACGACCACAGGCAAACAAAGTGTTTGGTGCACTCAAAGGGAGCGGTAGATGGAGGCTGTCTATTCCTCACAGGTGAGGTAGCTCAGAGCCCTGTTATTGCTGTAAATTTCATGTAAACTTGCTGTGGCACTCCTCTTACCCCACGTGGTGACTGTCTTTCTGTTTCTTTCCTTCCAGCACGCGCCGATTTCCTGGATACGATTCGGAAAGCAGGAGTTTAATCTGACATGCATCGCCAGCACATATTTGGGATGAATATCAGTAACTACATGAACAGTTGCTCGATGAACGACGAAGATGCGTACAAACGGCAGTTTTCACGCTACATCAAACATGCCATCACTCCTGATATGGTTTGTTTTTGTTTTATTACCTCTGCCGTGGACGGAGGTTGTATTTTCACCCCCATCTGCCTGTCTCTGTGAGCAGGATATCTCAAAGTTGCGGACAGATTGGGCAATTTGGTGGGACAGGTTGTGTGTGTTGCGAGGACGAATTGATTCGACTTTGGGTGAAGATCTGGATCTGGATCATGAATTTTTTTTAATATCAAGTGCATTCTTCACCATTGAGAGATCGGGAACAAAACTCTTATTTATTTGTTGGCATGAAACTGATTAGAATGATTATTTCAAAAAGTTGTCTAATTATGACAAACTTGGATGAGTTGGGTAGGTGACGAGACAGAGCCGATTAGTTTTTGTTCGGTCCGGATGCAGATCCGGCCTATCAGTGGGGATAGAAAAACTAAAACTGTTAGCCAACAGAGGTATGCATTCTACCGAGTGCAGTTCTAGTTTCTTTTCTGTAGTTACTTTTGTTGGCAGTACTTGGATGTCCAGCAGTCAAATTCAGGTTTCAGGGGGAACGGTTTTCTTTTGTTTCCCCTAAGATGGAGTCCATGTATGAAAGGCACACACCCAAATAAGGAAGAACCCAGTGCACAAGAAGAAACCAAGTGGTTGGTAAACCAAGAGGTGCGTTGTAGATGGGGATAGTTATGCTGCTGCTGTTGTCATGGTCGTCGTCCACATGGTTATAAGCAGGGCGAGCTATGCTTGTGATGGTGGAGTGGAGATTGCCAATGCAAGGGTTGTACATCTCGTCGCTGTTTTCCAGCATATTTTATCTTTATTTGTGTAGATGGAACGCGTGCCAGGTTGTCTCGAGCTCAGCGGAATGATCGTGTGGCCCAGAAGAAGGCAGCTACCTGCGTGCCAAACAGGCAACAAGCTGCAGAATGATTCAGGCCATGACAATGCAAGACCAATAAATATAAAAACTCAAAAGGAATAAACTGACAAGTGCTGTGGTATAGGTGGCCATGAATTTGCAATAAAAGATCTGCGCATATTTGAACGTTATCTTTTGCTCCTTCAGAATTTTTTTTTTCCACCTTGTTTTTCTTTTGCCCTAATTCTTTGTTCGTGCCTTGTATATTAAGATTTGGCATGTTAATATCTCCATTAAACTCCACCTCTGTCCATAGTGAAATATACTCTCCGCCATAAAAAAAAACTGACCACTTGATTGTTGTTGATGCAATTTATTTTTTGTAGCATGGACGGATGAGGTGCAAGCCGCTGACAGGTGAATGCTGAAAGAATTGCATGTTCATGTCATTGTGACCCCATCACCTAATGCTACGTTGTGGTGAATGTTTTCAACACAAGGATCCAATGTGGAAGTAAGAATTCAATACGGAGCATGTCCACCTTCTGGCAGCAAATCACTGCATCACACCATCACATTGACCATATCAGTACTTGTATCTGATCCTGAGGAATGGCATTCCATCCTGAATCGGCTCCCTTTCCAGCTCATCAGATGGTCTGTGGTTGTCCTTGGTCGAGGTTCAACTGTGACATTCATCGCGCAATTGAAATGTTCAATTAGATTCCAATCTGACGAGATGGCAGGCCACAGTATCATGAACATTAACACTGACTTGACAACTGTTTCTTGTCGAATGGCCTGTGAGCAGGATCATTATTGTGCATCAAGATGATTCCTGGACCATGTTGAAGGGTAGGCAACGTGCTGCTGCAAGATCTCAATGTATCGATCTGCCATTATTATATTGCCATGGACAGGGATCAAGTCAGGTGTGAAAGGTTTCAGCAATACACCCAACGTCATGACACTTCCACGTCCAAAATTTATGGCTTCCTGACGCACCTAGGGCAAATCGTCTCATTGAATCTTCTGTAGACCATGCATGGCCATCATGCCTTTCAAGGAGAAACCTGGATTGGTCATCAACATAACACATGCTCCATGTCATTGGTCACGCTAATTTCACCAATGCAAGCGTGCTTGGATCTGTGCTTATGGAGATGCCTCAAGATGGTGTTGAAACATCCTGTGAGGTCCAGGGGCTATGTTTGCATTATGGGTAGTTGAAACTGATTACGTGGATGGGTCGTGCGAATGTATCGATCCTAAGTGGGAGTCGTCGTGGGACGTCTACTTTTTAGCATATGTCTTGTTTGATTATTTCTGTGGTCAAGTTCCTTTCTTCATGATAGAGCCTTGCAAGCATGGTTAATGGAAGACCTGCTTGAAGGTGTTCAATGATTCGATTCTTTTCATTTTCTGACACACCACATGGCACAGTATTTGATTGCTAAAGAATTTAGTAATTTTTATTATTATCCACAGACTGATGTCTCAAAAGGCTTTCATATTTATTCGCAATCAGGTGTTCTACACATCCCTCGTGCGAAAAGGCACTTTTAGTGAACACTGGGACAGTTCTTAAACGATGGTAAAAAATACGCAATCTGGTGTCTGTCTCTGTGGCCGATGCATTCGTTTGTCACTTATCCAAACTTGCTAATCTGGGGTGGGGCCGAATGGTCGTAAGATAAAGCTTGTAGCTACTTGATTTCCCCAGGGGTTCTTAAAATTGGACCGGTGCAAATTTCTGTTGTGTCGTGCCCCTTCCAGTGGTGATGGCAGAGGTAATTACGAGTGCTGTTTCACAAGCCTCTTGTGTCACGAGTAAGAGGCTTTTGCTTACTTGCTTCGCCTGTGGTGCTTTCAACTCGACCAACAAAGATGTGGAGGAATTCCCATGTTTCTTACGTTTTTCCACCTTGGAAAAACGCCATTTATACACACAGCAGCTTTAGTGTCTTTTTTTTATTTTAATTTTCAAAGGCAGCTTTTAATAAAAAATATTAATAATAAATGACCCCCTCTTGGAAGGAGTGAGTGCTTCTGGTGACAAATTCTACATATTCTGGTTTGTTGTATGATAGAGAGTATATCATTTGTACTTCATGCTGTATCAAACCTACAAATCCTTTTACCTTCGCCCAGAGGAGAGAGTATTGCATTTGGGTCCGTTTTGTCCACACAGAATGCGAGTGTTTTTCTCTGCAACCGCTTGTCGGATTGACATGAAATTTCCCACATGAGCGGACTCCTCGTGTAGAATGTTTATTGATAATTATGACATGAGGTGTGTCAGCCATGTTGTAAAAAAATGGAAAAACTTTGGACCTCCCTCCATCTCTGAAACCCCATCTCCCATAGAACCCTTTAATGAGCGCAAATTTTGGTTGTGGTCGATAAACTTTGGTTCATCACGGGTGATGGATGTTGTGGTCAAGTTTCATTGAAAGGTGTGTAGGTTTTTTTTTTTTGTAATACATTGTCGAGGCTCGTATGAGAGCTAACACAATGCACATCAAGGGGTTGGGGGGGGGCATGAAACAAGAGGGGTGGGAAAGGGGAGACATCAGGAGATCTGTAGAAGGGAGTATGGATGGGGTGGGGAACTGGGGTATACAAGATGGACATTACAGGGACTTTCAGGAAGGAAAGCAGGGAATTTGAAGGAAGTTGGTTTGGGTGGATTAACGTGGGTAGAAAAGATCGAGGTTTTGGATGGGGGAAGATAAGAAGGTGGTGGTGAACAGCTGTTTTGAAGGCCTGGAGGGAAGAATGGGATTGAAGAGAGTGTGGGAGTTTATTCAAAGGTGGAGAAACAGAGGAATGAAAGAGTGAAGGTGAACAGTGATTTGTGATTTTGGTAGTTTTACCAGAAGGGGTTGTTGGCAGACCTTGAGCGCCCTACGTAAATATGGTGGTTTCATATCGCAGACAAAGTGGGGTGGGGGGGTGAGACCAGAGAGGAGACTGTAGAAGACAAAGACCACCGATGCCTGCGGTGGGAGAGTGAGAAGGCCCAAAGACTCAGCCTCATCGCGGTAGATGCCAATGATCCTAGATGCCTTGCTTTCCACAGTGTGAAACCAAGAAAGGTTAGAGGCAGGAGCACCAGCCCAGAGGGGCGAGCAGTACTCCATCAGGCTGCGGACGAAAGCTTTGTATGTGGTCAGGAGCTCAGGTGGGCCGAGGAAGGACTTTGCACGATGGAGGATTCCCAGTCGGCAACTGGCTTTGGAGGCAAGGTTGGAATGTGGCTTCCCAGGAAAGATCATGGCAGATAGTGAGACCGAGAAGCTTGAATGAAAGGACTTCTTCCACAGATTGTTGAGAAAGTAGATGGAGGGGGGTTCGAAGGGTTCTTTCGGAGAGACATAGAGTGTGAGATTTGTCCGGATTGAAAGACGTCTTGCCACGTGTTGGACCAGTTTGTGATTTTATCCAGATCTGCAGAGAGCGAAGAAGCTGTTACTTGCCTGTCTGAGGGATGACAGATGATACGACAGAGTGTGGAGTCATCAGCAAAGAGATAAAGGGATTTTCCAGAGTTGGAGAGGTCATTGATGAAAACGAGAAAAAAGAACAGGGCCCAGAACGCTACTTGAGGAACTCCAGCCTGGACAGGAGAGGGGATGAAAGAACTCCATTTAGGGCCAACACGTTGACTGCGACAGGAGAAAGTCTGCGAGCCAGGAGTGGAGTGGCCTTGGATACCATAGGAAGAGAGTTTGAGCAGGGCAGGGTGCTAGACCGTGTCAAAAGCACGTGATATGTCTAGGGATATGGCTCTGATTTCATATTTGCATTGAGGACCTCCATCCATTGTTGGAGAGCAGAAGCAGCATATCCAGGGTAGAGTGACCTGGTCTGAAACCAAATTGATGATCGGAAATCAAGCCATTGGAGAAGCGGAAGGATTTAATGTCTGAAGCGATGATGGATTCCATAACCTTGCTGATGAATGGGAGAAGGCTGATTGGTCTGTCGTTGCAGGGATCTTTTTATGCAGGGCAGTAATGTTTGCTGATTTCCAAACAGATGTCAGATGACCTTGAGCACATGAGAGGGTGAGCAAGAGCAGAGGACAGGTTTTTAGGACACGGGGCTGATGCCGTCTGAACCAGTTGCAGAATCTGAGTCGAGGTTTGACAGCAAGCTCTCCACCTTGTCAGGAGAAAAGGACACAGAGTCCAGGGACAGTTGGGTGCGACTGGGTAAGGTGGGTACAGAAAGTGATGGGTTTGGGACACAAGACTTAGATGCAAAGACCGAGTTTAGATATTCAGTCTTTTCACGTGCGGTATCAGCTGTGCGGCCATTTGAGGTAAGGGAAGGGATGGAGGGGGAACATACACAGAAACAGATTTGATTAGACGCCACCAGGATTTAGAGGAGGGAGAGAGGTTTGAGAGTTCAGACTTGAGATTAGAAGATGTTTTCTGGCTCTCCTGAGGGTAGACGCACTTGTTCCGAGCTTTCTGGAAGGAACTGAGATTACCCACAGTTGGGTTTGCTTTCCATGAGGCAAAGGCAAGTTGTTTCAGGACAACTGCCTCACCACAAGCTTCAGTAGAAGTTGTTTCTTCTACTGAAACTGTAGACGAGAGGGGATAAATCTGTGCATGAGGGAGAGCAAGTTTCTTTGAAAGAATTCCCATGACGAGGTGATGTTGGAGAAAGTAGCGATGGGAGACCAGTCTAGAAGTTTGATGGCTGCTTGGAGGCCCTGCCAGTCGGCTTGAGTGAAGTGCCAGACTCGACGGTGCTGAGGTGGTTCTCTCATAAACAGCCAGAGAGATGTATACTTTGACAAGCACGTGGTCAGAAGAACCGATTGGAGCGGAGGAAGAAACACCGTTCTTCCTCCGTTTCTAGTTTCGGAGGAGAACAGCAATAACCTATTTTTGAAGGGTTAACTTCTCCCCCCCCCCTCTTCCGTAGACCCCATAATGAGCGGATGTTAATGCCATCGATACACTTTTGGTATATCACTGGTGATGAGGTTATGGTCATCTTTCATCTTCATCAAAATCGTATGTGTAGTTTTGGAGAAGAGAGCTCATCTATTTTAGAGGTTTCAACCCCCAGCCCATCCGTTGACCCTTAATGAGTGCAGATTTTGATGCAGTTGATACACTTTGGAACGTTACAGGTGATGATGATTGTGGTCAACTTTCATCGAAATTGTGTGTAGTTTTGAAGAAGAGGAAAAAAAATACCTATTTTGGGGGGGTCAAAAAACAAACAAACCCCGAAGACCCCCATAATGAGCGCAGATTTTGATGCGGTCAATCAACCTTCGTTCGGCATCAGATATAAAGCTTATGGCCAAGTTTCATCAAAATCGTGTGTTTAGTTCAAGCGATGAGTGAACTGTTTATGGACTGACTGACTCACTCACCTACTGATGCTACTCTATCTCATGAGCTCATTTTACTGAACTAATAATTGATTGGTCACATGGTCTGGCAGCCATATTGGAATGAACAAAAATCTTTTTTTTAATCCTTTCTCTTGAACCGCTTCATCGATTGACATGAAACTTTGCAATTATGATCGAGTAGTGATAGTGAATGTAAGTTTTAAATTTCAACTTGATAAGACGCATGTTCTGACCAGAATTATTTAAGTTTTTTCATATGGGTTTTTTTTTTTTTTGCGAATAAGGCTCACCACTCACTGCACCTGGCTGGTTTGAGGGTAGAAGAGTAGCAGCTGCAGCCTGAATCCTATCCAGGTTCCTCCTGATGAATCTTTGCTTTTTGCTTATTATTTTAATTATCAAAGTGATTCTTCACCATTGAGAGATCGGGCCAAAAACGATATAGTAGTACATAGCATGATATTTCAAAATTGTATTGGGACTGATATGTTCTCGTGGATCAGGCATTGCGCGGCGGAGATATGCGCTCTACCGAGTGCCCTTCTAGTTGTGTCTATTATTAATTATGTAACTCACCATTACACAAAACTACACAAAACAAGTCCTGACGAGGGTCTGCAAGCTCTGATTGCTCTTTTTATTGTTTTTTTCCTTTTTTTTTTGAAACTGACATCTTCTATATATTATGAAAACTCATCTTGTATATATGTATGTATGTTCCCGAAATACAGCCAAAACAGTACATGATAGCACAAAAATTTTAGGGCCACCTTACTCACCATTCGCCTGCGGTGTGCAGTATCAAGTTTCGTTCAAATCGGGCAACTAAAAAAAATTCTAAAAAAATCAATTCCCAGTTCAGTCAAGTACTCTTCGGGAGAATTTGATCAATGCAAACAACCTCAGCGGTATAGTTTGCTGGAGCTATCTTTTTTGTTGTTTTCTTGAAATGATTTTTTTCATCAGCCGCTGTCACAACGGGAACCCAACGGGTTCACGGGTCGTCTAGTTCTCACTAAAATTGTGAGATAGCTGGGCGAGGGCAATTTCAAATGTGCAGCAACTGGTACCAGAAATCTTTGTGTGTAGGAAGAGTGAATAATTTCTCTGCACTCTGCACTTCAGGGAAGAGGTAGCAGGGCTGCACGTGGGCATGACCAGGATGGGAGAAGGGAAGGAACCTGAAGCCAGCAAGTGGGTTGGGTTAGGAGGGGTTAATGGGGTAATGAAGATCATGGGTCAGGATGAGAATGTGGCGGTGCATTGCCTGCTTGAATCCCTGGAGGGGGAGCAGTGGGAAAGAACGGCCTCTGGGAGGTGGGTCCATAGATTGGGAGACAAGAGGAACAAAGGAGTTGAGGTGTGGGCAGTTGAATTGAAAACATTTATTTCCTTCAACAAAACCAACATGGTATACAAAACAAAGACGTTTGAATGGTTAAAGAAAGCAGTTTTTATTTTATTTTTTGTCTTTTTGGAATTTTAGCCTCGATTTTGGGGGTTTGACCAGAATCGGATCATTGGTAGAATGTGCATCATGGAGTTGCTGGGGAAGGCCGAAGGACAGGGAGATAGACTGAGAGGCAGAGACAAGAAAGACCATTGACAAGCCTACAATTTGAAAACAATAGACCCTGTGCTTTGGCCTCATCATGAGAGATTCAAATAAAAATTTTGTATTTTTTATACTTTTGCTGACAGTCGCCGAAGGCATGTTTTCGGGTTGTCTGTCCGGCTGTCCGTGAGGAGTTATCGCAGTAACGACTTGATGGCTGAAGGAATGTAAGTCAAATTTTTTGCAAGTATGTGTGATGATGCAAAGATGAACTGATTAGATCATGGGGTCAATAAGTCAGAGGTTCCATTTGGTAAAAAAAAATTGTTTCCACTCACTTGTGAACCGGTGATGATAGGATTTTTACCAAACTTGGCGTAAGTATATTGTTGCGGTTCTGCAAAGAAGGCGCTCCTTCGAGGCAATGGCATCCAACATATCGTGATCCCGAGACAGTTATCTCAGTATTTATTTAGTTAGCCCTTCCATGTGTCTTGTGGGTGAAATGAGACAAGATGCATTGCGTAGGTCTTTTAGTTCGGTCTTCAGTCCTTTCTTCTTTAATTTATTTTACTTCCTTATTTTTCGTACACAGACCATGCATGCATGCACGTCAGGCCAGTAACGCTATCTGCGGAGCATCAAGAAGGCACAGAAATCACCTCCTTTGCATACGCGTGCCATTTTCTGTTCAAAGGGCATGCCATAAACCAACCGACGCCTCATCTCAGACTCTCACCACAACGCTACAACTCTAACCATAATTCTCACAACACCTTATAAAAATCCCTACAACAACCTACGCCCAACCTCTTCACTACAAACGCCTCAACCACTTCCACAGCACTTCCTCTACTTCACAACAACCGCTGCAAACTGCCCCAACCACATTTAACTCCCTGGACGCTCACCACAGTCTCTGAGGATGCCAGGGGAACAAAAGACTTTATGTGCTCCAAGTAGCACTCGAATGGAGTTCATTGCCGGAGAGCGCTCCCGAAGACCCTCGGCCAATGTTAATTACGGAGCTGTGTCGCGTGGCCAAGCTGGAGCATAACTGAAGCCATTTTCAGCTCTGGAGTCTGGCGGGGCATGGCTACGGCTCGGGGTGACATCCACGTACCAATGGGGACATGTGGAAACGCCTACGGGGTCTTTTGATCTGCTTTCTGGCCCCTCCTCCACTCCAGGCTCTAGAAAAGAGAGCAAATCGAAGCCGTTAAGAGAGTCTCTTTCGGCCAGAGCCTTTGCCAAGCCAAGCGTCATCCGAGCTGAGAGGGCAGCGCAACCGAGCGAAGCTTGCACGATGGAGGAAGCGTTTCCTGGTCATCGGCGCTTGGCTTTGACGGCGTTCCACAGTCATCCTCATTAACCAAACATTTACAAACTTTCTCACATGTGTCCCGTAAAGCTATCTCTCACGCATCTTTTCTCCATCTACATCTCGCCCACAAAAAGAGCATTACCGATTTGCACCTTTCACACCTTCCTCTTGCATCACTCTGCACTACACATTTTGCACCTCCCATTCACACACTGTAGACACTCCCAGTTTCAACGAGGTCACCTACACCTCAACTGCTTCTCCTCTTTCTGGACTCTAGATTCCTCGGGTGTGTTTGTGATGGCGCCTGTGATGTGTAACATAAGTTAAGATTGTAAAAGTTTATCTCAGGTTAATTCTGCTCTGTGTCCTCTTTCTTTTTGAAATAATCATTGAATTTCTTTTGCTGCACCCGCAAATTCCTTGCTTTCCCCTGCTGTATATTTTGTGAATAAACCCCTTTTTAATAACTTTCCTTGCCTTGCTTGTTATAAATGTACCCAGCTCGTTTCGTCTTTTCCTTTATTGGCCCAGCATGGTCCTCCCATCAGCTTATCTGGGAGGTCATTCCCCAACAATCTGTCTTGTTGGCTGGCGAACACTCATTGTATCACTCGGCAGTAATCTGAGTGTGCACTGAGGGCACGTGTCCCTAATGAGCCGGCTGTCCACAGGTAAGGTATTACGTGAAGTAGTGTAACCCTGCCCAGATTGGCCATGCCAATTGGCGTTCATGGTTGCCTAGCAACCTGCCGGTGTGCGGAGTTATCTGTGCCCGGCGGCCTCAGGACCCGTCGTTCGAGAGGGACCCGAGCGCTTCCCCTCATGGCGAACCTCGAACCCTGAGTCCGCAACAATATATTATGATGCAAAGATGAACTGGTTAGATTTTGGCATCAAGAGGTCAAAGGTCACGGCCGGTAAAGATGTGATATTTGAGAACAGCTGAAGGGATTTAAATTAAACTTGGTACACGCATGTACCAAAAAAAAAAATCCAATCCAAATCCATTGGGACCATACTCTATGGAGAGCGTTGTTGCTGCCGAAGCAGTCTCCTGGGTTATCGGGCACAATCCTGGACAGGCCACCACTCCGACGCAGGATATTCCAATGACTTGATCATCTCAGCAAGCTGGTACTCAGTTTGCCAATCTCAGAAGGATGACAAGCTGAGTCAACCCCACCTGGTATTCATTCAACAGAATGGGGCGGGATTTGAACTCAGGACCCTCGGATCCCAAGCCCACCACCATAACATTAAGCCAACACTCGGCATATGCATGTATAATTATGTAATAATGTGGGCAGAGGCATACCGGTTGACGAAGAGTGCCATTCCAGTTTTAAAGAACTTTTGATGCCACAAAATCCAGGAGACAGCTTGATGAATGGGTGCCAGCCCATAGTGGAAAGCAGTACTCCATTGAGCTATGGACAAAGCTCTTGTCGATTGAGTCGCTCTGATTTTCCAAGGAGGACTTGGATCGACGGAGGATGCCCAGTCAACAGTTGTCTTTGGAGGTCAGCTTTGCTCTGTGATTGGCCCAGGAAGGGTCAAAGCTGACGATCAGGCCGAGAAGTGCAAGATACTGAACCTCTTCTCGTGACTGACCGTGAAAATACACAGGTGGGTTAGTTTGACAATCCTTCTGGAGCAACAGGGTGAGACTAAGATTTTCTAGGATTGAAGGACGTTTCCATTTGTCAGACGAGCATCAAATCGATTCCAGATCAGCAGAGTGATGCAGGTGAGTCTGCCCAGGACGGGGATTGGGGATTGAATGACTGTGGAGTCAGCTGCAAAAATAAAGTGTTTTCCAGAGCATCAGAGAGGTCATTTGTACTGTATATAAGAGGAACAAAACTGGATCAAAAACTCTGCCTTAGGAAACTCCAACCTCCACTGGGAGAGGGGAGGAGAGGGCTCAAATGATGGTCACGTGTTGACCGTGAGTGGAAGAAGTCAGAAATCCAAGAATGAAGGTGGCTTTCTATACCATATGCAGAGCTTGGCAAGCATGTCTGAATGCCAGACTGTCAAATTCCCGATATACAGATAATGGACAAAATAATTAATGAAAATACCACGGTACACGGGCTGTACAACATATATGCAAAGTTTTGGACTGCCATAAGTACATGACCGGCATGTGAAATATGCAAATTTCTTTTTGGCAGCACTCTCGTCGTGTTTCTATAATTGAGCTGCGGCTCGAGTCCGGTGTTAAGAGCCAGAATGGTCGCAATTGGAGATCCCAGTGACTTAGACCTGGGTATATGTCATTGTTGGTGGGCGCTTCAGTGACAAAGGCTGGGGAAATTGATAACGTCTAACGAGGAACTTCCTCGAAGGTGATACTAGCCTGGGAAGAAGGAGAGGCATCAACATCGAAAGGCAACAGTGACCGGAAGCACTTATTCGACTAAAGTGATGCATGAGCATTAGTCCGGACCACGAGGCGAAACAGGAAAGCAATGGCAGACAAACTGTGGTGTAGAGTTCAACGTGGCCCGTGAGCATCCTGTATCGTTGAAAACGGTCAGAGGGGAACTTCACAGAGTGGGAACTTCACGGGCAATGTCCGTTTGTGGGTCTAGTGGTGCAAGGAGCATAGGCAATGGACTTGGCCCGAGCAAATGAGTGGAATGTGATATACAGTGGGGAGAACAAGTATTGATACACTGCCGATTTTGCAGGTTTTCCCACTTACAAAGCACGTAGAGGTCTGTAGTTTTTATCATAGGTACAGTTCAACTGTGAAAGACGGAATCTAAAACAAAAATCCTGAAAATAACATTGTATGATTTTTTAAATAATTAATTTGCATTTTATTGCATGAAATAAGTATTTTGATCACCTACCAACCAGTAAGAATTCTGGCTCTCACAGACCTTTAGTTTTGTCTTTAAGAAGCCCTCCATTCTCCCCATTACCTGTATTAACTGCACGTTTGAACTCGTCTGCATAAAAGACAGCTGTCCACACTCAATCAATCAGACTCCAACCTCTCCACAATGGGCAAATCCAGAGAGCTGTCTTAGGACATCAGGGACAAAATTGTAGACTTGCACAAGGCTGGGATGGGCTACAGGACAATAGGCAAGCAGTTTGGTGAGAAGGCAACAACTGTTGCGCAATTATTAGAAAATGGAAGAAGTTCAAGATAACAGTCAATCTCCCTCGGTCTGGGCTCCATGCAAGATCTCACCTCGTGGAGCCTCAATGATCATGAGAAAGGTAAGGGATCAGCCCAGAACTACACGGCAGGACCTGGTCAATGACCTGAAGAGAGCTGGGACCACAGTATCAAAGAAAACCATAAGTAACACACTACGCCGTCATGGATTAAAATCCTGCAGCTCACGCAAGGTCCCTCTGCTAAAGCCAGCGCATGTCCAGGCCCGTCTGAAGTTTGCAATGACCATCTGGATGATCCAGAGGAGGAATGGGAGAAGGTCATGTGGTCTGATGAGACCAAAATAGAGCTTTTTGGTTTAAACTCCACTCACCGTGTTTGGAGGAAGAAGAAGGATGAGTACAACCCCAGAACACCATCCCAACCGTGAAGCATGGAGGTGGAAACATTATTCTTTGGGGATGCTTTTCTGCAAAAGGGACAGGACGACTGCACCATATTGAGGGGAGGATGGATGGGGCCATGTATCGCGAGATCTTGGCCAACAACCTCCTTCCCTCAACAAGAGCATTGGAGATGGGGCGTGGCTGGGTCTTCCAGCATGACAACGACCCGAAACACACAGCCAGGGCAACTAAGGAGTGGCTCCGTAAGAAGCATCTCGAGGTCCTGGAGTGGCCTAGCCAGTCTCCAGACCTGAACCCAATAGAAAATCTTTGGAGGGAGCTGAAAGTCTGTGTAGCTCAGCGACAGCCCCGAAACCTGAAGGATCTGGAGAAGATCTGTATGGAGGAGTGGGCCAAAATCCCTGCTGCAGTCTGTGCAAACCTGGTTAAGAACGACAGTGAGAGAACAAGTATTTGATACACTGCCGATTTTGCAGGTTTTCCCACTTACAAAGCACGTAGAGGTCTGTAATTTTATCATAGGTACACTTCAACTGTGAAAGACGGAATCTAAAACAAAAATCCTGAAAATCACATTGTATGATTTTTAAATTATTAATTTGCATTTTATTGCATGAAATAAGTATTTGATACATCAGAAAAACAGAACTTAATATTTGGTACAGAAACCTTTGTTTGCAATTACAGAGATCAGACGTTTCCTGTAGTTCTTAACCAGGTTTGCACAGACTGCAGCAGGGATTTTGGCCCACTCCTCCATACAGATCTTCTCCAGATCCTTCAGGTGTCAGGGCTGTCGCTGGGCAACACAGACTTTCAGCTCCCTCCAAAGATTTTGACCAGGTCCTGCCGTGTAGTTCTGGGCTGATCCCTCACCTTTCTCATGATCATTGAGGCTCCACGAGGTGAGATCTTGCATGGAGCCCCAGACCGAGGGAGATTGACTGTTATCTTGAACTTCTTCCATTTTCTAATAATTGCACCAACAGTTGTTGCCTTCTCACCAAGCTGCTTGCTATTGTCCTGTAGCCCATCCCAGCCTTGTGCAAGTCTACAATTTTGTCCCTGATGTCCTTAGACAGCTCTGTGGTCTTGCCCATTGTGGAGAGGTTGGAGTCTGATTGATTGAGTGTGGACAGCTGTCTTTTATGCAGATAACGAGTTCAAACAGGTGCAGTTAATACAGGTAATGAGTGTAGAATGGGAGGGCTTCTTAAAGACAAAACAACAGGTCTGTGAGAGCCAGAATTCTTACTGGTTGGAAGGTGATCAAATACTTATTTCATGCAATAAAATGCAAATTAATTATTAAAAATCATACAATGTTATTTTCAGGATTTTTGTTTTAGATTCCGTCTTTCACAGTTGAAGTGTACCTATGATAAAAATTACAGACCTCTACGTGCTTTGTAAGTGGGAAAACCTGCAAAATCGGCAGTGTATCAAATACTTGTTCTCCCCACTGTAGTATGATGAATCATCCTTCACCATGTTCTTGACTTATGGACGTGTGCACGTTTGGCGACAGCCCAGGGATTTCTGCAGCCCCAAGTGCCTGGTTCCAACAGTAAAAGGTTCTGGCGATTCTATAATTGTGTAGGTTGCATTTTCCTGGCGTGGCCTGGATCCATTCATGCCATGAGAAGGCAGGGTTGATGCAGCCGGCTTTGTTGCCATCTCACCAGGTGGTTTGTGGAGGACAAAGTTACCCATCTTCCATGGTCTTCACAATCACCGGACCTCATTCTCATAGAGCATTTGTGGGACTGTCTGGAGAGGCGTTTAAGGCAGTGGTTTCCACCTCCATCAAACCAACGTGAATTGGAGGACTTCCTTGCGGAACAATGGTGCCACATTCCTGCAGGACAGTTCCAGACCCTTGACTCCATGCCACGTCGTATCCATGCCATCGTGGATACACGTGGTGGCCCAACACCCAACTAAGTGACAATCTGTTGGTGTTTCCATTTATTTTAGTACACTATCTGTACGTGGACGGAGATGGTTCAATCATCTTGTTTGAGACTGATGGCCTCCAACCATTGCTGAGAGAGGAGCCGAAGCATTACCAGAGGTGTGCCTGGGTTTGAATCCAAACTGATGGTCCGAGATCAGGCTGTTTTACAGGAAAGATGACATCAGAAGTAATGATGGATTCCATGGCTTTGCTTGTAATTGGGAGAAAGCTCACTCATCTATAGTTAGTAGGATCTGTGTCTTTGAAAGTCGGGTCTGTGTCTTTTCAAATTGATTTGTTAGCCCAACACTTATCGGGTATGCCAATGGGCCCAAATAGTTTGTGCATTTTAAATTTAATACAAAAAGTGAAGTCCAAAACTGACCAGGTAATAAATGCAGCATTTGAAGAGTTCATTGTAAATTTTGTAATCCCTTCTTTTTAACTTTTGAGTGACTTAATTTGGCATGTAGTTATTGTTATTTTTCCCCCCTTTTTCTGGACGCGTGGAACAGGGAGAGGAGGACAGAGGGTAAAAGGACAACGTACTAACAATAGGCCCACAGATGGATGGCAATAAGCAAGGGAATGAATGAACAGAAAAAGAGGGGAGGAAACAAGACCCTACAAATAAAGAGGATTTCATTAAGTAGGTAGAGATGGAGGATGACATGAGATAGTGGAGTACCACTAACTTGCATTGGAGGGATAAGTGGGATAGAACTGCCTGCAGAGTGGCAGTTCCACAAAAGGAACAGAGATGGGCTATAAGCCTGGATTTTGGAAGAACGAGGACGGGGTTGCTTTTATTGGAAGAATATGCTTCCCAAAGTTGCTTGGGAGTGCTGTGTGTAAGAACAGTGAACTACACTAGAGAGAAAACCAGCACGGCCCACGTGAGAGCGCATACCTCCTCCAGCCTAAACAGTTTATGTTTTGCATCCCACTGATAGGCCGGATCTGGATCCATACCTTAACCAAATTGGAATCAGCTTGTTCTTGTCACCTAACCAACGCATCCACCAAGTTTTGTCTGAATCCGTCCATAACTTTTTGAGCTCTCCTGCTATATGTCGTTTTTGGCCCGATCACTCAATGGTGAAGAATTACTTTAAAAAAATTCTTGGATCCGGATCTGGATCTTCAGCAAAATCGAATCAATTTGGCCTTGTCACACACCCAACCTGTCCACCAAGTTTCGTCTGAATCCGTGCATAACTCGTTGAGATATCGTGCTCACAGACAGACAGACAAACGGGTGAAAACACAACCTCCATTCAACTTGGTTGGCAAAGGTAATAAACAAAACCCACTGACTTGTCTGTGGTGTGACAGCAATAGGCTTGCGCTGAAGCCTTATGAGATTTGTCAATAATGTTGAAAACTTTGGATTCCTTAGAATCTCGGAGATGTGAAGTAGGGGTGTCAGCCCAGGGGTGAATAGTGTGCCCAGGGGTGAATAGTGTGCCCAGGGGTGAATAGTGTGCCCAGGGGTGAATAGTATGCCATTGAGTTGCACACATGCCTGGTGTTGGCTTAATGGTTAGAGTGGTGGGCTTTGGATCTGAGGGTCCTGAGTTCAAATCCCACTTATCTGTATTAATACCAGGTGGGGTAGACTCTGCCAGTCATCCTTCTGAGGTTGGCAAAATGAGTGCCAGCTTGCTGGTATCCTGTGTCGAAGTGGCGACCCATCCAGGATTGTGTCCAATAGCCAAGGAGACTGCTTAGGCAGCATCAGCGCTCTACACAGAGTATGGTCCCAATGGATGGATGGATGGAGTTGCACATGGACCTTGTAGGCTGAGTAGTTTTGATTTTTCAAGGAATGATTCGGAACAACAGAAGAATGATTTCAAGGAATAACGATGCTGGAGTGACAAGTTTGAGGTTTTCCAGGATTGACGGATGTGTTCTATTAATCAGACCAGAATCGAATCAATTCCGCATGAGCAGACAGTGACACAGCTATTGGTGGACGGGAGTACTGCATGACAATGTGGAAGAGTGCAAAAAGGAGGAGGGTTTTCTGGTATCAGAGGATACGTATGTACTGTAGTTGTAGTTGTACAAGACTGGGCCTTGTCTCACCCAATATTCTTACCTGCAGGTTTCTTCCCCTACTCTACTGAGCCCAATCACAGTACTTTGCCTTTTTACCCCTTGCATCCTTGCTCGTCTACAAGGCCGGATTTTGGACACAAAAAAAGGATGAATGTATCAATCACCCAACATTTTGGTTCCTTGCTCTTAAGTGACTTGTCTTGCTGATCACATATCACCTGAAGAACTTAAAAAATGAAAGCATCACCAACGAGTACATGTCCATGGCAAGGCAACACTAAGATCTGATGTTTTGACCACCAAGTGGTTTTCACTGGTGACTGCACACCTTCCAAGGGGAAACTCGGGGAGGTTACGTGATTCCATTATGTGGATGGTGTGATCCAATGTTTTCATTTTCACCTTGCAGGTGGTATTAGATGTGGTCATTTATATGGGTGGACATCTTTTGCTTTTATCTCCAACAAAGGGCTTTAATTTTAACGGCTATACTGTCAATAAATCTGAAATATTCAACGCCATCCAAACTTTAAAATCACCTTCCCCCTTTGTATTTGTTTCAATGGAGGCTTGGCTTGTAAATGACCAATCACCAATAGCCTAGTGACATCTCGCCGAAAGTTTTTTTATATCCATAGTCGAGGCTCGTGGAAGAGCGAGCCCAAGTACACTGAACGGATCATGATGCAACAGGTCCAAATAGAAAAGGAACATTAGAGAGAGGGGGAGTAACACCAACAGCAGAGTTGAAGGCCAAAACAGAGGGACATTTGACAAACAATGGGTGTGGGGAGGGATGAGGGTCAGGAGAGGATGCATATGGTGGAAAAAACGGATACAGAAGGAAACTCTCAGGAGAGAAAACTGGAAATTTGGAAGGAGGATGGATTGGGGTGGGCAGTGGCTAATTAGGGCAGAAAATATCATGGTTTTGGATTGGGGACGATCTTAGATGGTGGTGCACAGCTTTCTTGAAGACATGGGGGGGGGGGGATGAGATTGAAGAGGATGTGGAAGTCGGTTCCACAGGCAGGAAAAAGACGAATTCATGGGTGGAGGTAAGCAGTGATCCTGGATATAGGTAGTTTCACCTGTAGGGGGTTGATGGTGGAACGTGTGAGCCCTGCAAAAACCTGGGGGGCGGGGAGGGGAGGGGGACAAAGCACAGAATTGAAAGAGCAGAGGGTGCAAGACCAGAAAGGAGGCAGTATAAGACAGAGACCACTGACCCATCTGTGATGGGGAAGTGATCGGCCCATGGAATCAGCTTCATCGTCGGAGATTCCAATCGTTTTAACGTCCTTGGTTTCCATGACATTAAGCTGAGCATGATGTGAGGCAGGATAGAGAAGAGGAGAGTGGTACTCAGAGAGGAGAGCAAAGAAGAAAGAAGAGCAGTACTCCATCAAGCTGCAGATGAAGGCCTTGTTGGTGGATAGAAGTTCAGGTGTGTCAAGGAAGGACTTCGTATGACGGAGGATGCCCAGTTGACGACTGGCTTTTGAGGCCAATTTTGAAATGTGGTTTGCCCAAGAAAGATCATGGCAGATAGTGAGGCCCAGGAGTTTGAACAAGCGAACTTCCTCAAGAGGATTGTAAAGAAAGTAGAGGAGGCGGTGGGGGGGGGGGTTGCCAGATGGTCCTTTCGGAGTGAGATCGTGCGAGTGTGAGATTTGTCAGGATTTAAAGTGTTTGACCATCTTGTGATTTTTTCTCAAGGTCTGGAGAGAGTGAAGAGGCTGCAGTCTGCCTGTCTGAAGGATGAGGGATGTCACGGCACAGGGTGGAGTCATCAGCAAATAAATAAAGAGGATTTTCCAGAGGGTCAGAGAGATCATTTATGAAGATCAGGAATAGGACTGGGCCCAGAATTCACTGCCTTGGGGCACTCCAGCCTTGACAGGGAGAGGAGATAAAAGGGTGAAATTGTAACGGTCTTCAAAATTGCAGGTGGATCAGTTCCTAAATGATTAGTCTGATCTTCATAGCCAGCTGTGCTACTTTGGGATCAAGCAACTCCGACGTGATGTGGACAATGCCAACTGCTGGTGCTCATCTTTGTTTAGCTCAAAGTAATTTGGATTTTGGCCATCTGGCCAATATTTGATTTGTGTTTAATCTTGTCTTTAATATGAAAATACATTTCATCTCAAGATTACCGGCAGAGCGGAAAGAACAAGCAGGCCTGATCTGGTGATGGAAACAATAATTTATTGGCACAAAATTGGTTTGACTGTCGAGCTGTTGCCGGTGCAACAGGCAAAAACTCACGATTGTAGCTACAAGTTAAAAAAAACTCACCTTTTACAGGGTCTGGTGCAGAATGTTAACATTTTAACAACATTCTAAGGGTAAAGGGCCAACATTACCAAACAATATCCAACACCCAGAAATTCTTCCACAATAATAGGGATTTTTTTTTGTTTGTTTCACCTGATCCCATCCGTCCATCAATCCATTGGGACCACACTCTGTGCAGAGCGTTGGTGCTGCTTAAGCAGTCTCCTTGGCTATTGGGGACAATCCTGGACGGGTCGCCACTCCGACACAGGATCTCAGCAAGCTGGCACTCATTTTGCCGACCTCGGAAGGATGACCGGCAGTCAACCCCACCTGGTATTAATTCAACAGAAAAGTGTGATTTGAACTGAAGATCCTCAGATCCCAAGCCCACCAACCTAAACATTAAGCCAACACCAGGCATACCTGATTCCAAGATGATACATTTCCATGAGCTTGTGCCATAAGAGGGTTTTTGTAAAAATGTCTGCTCTGCCTTCACATTGAAAGATGACATGACTGGTTGTCCCACACTTGAACTCACCTGATGACTAATTGGAGTTTTCTGTTAGAATGGCTTCCACACGGTGACAGAACCCCAAGCCCAATCACCCCAGTGCTCTTTTTCTCTTAATGAAATCATTACACATGTATTTAAACAAGTAGACAGGACACATCTCTAGCATTTAAAATCCCCCTCGATATTACCATCGTTCACACTATCGTCTCGATTTTATGAACACGTCTTGAACATAGCCGTCTACAAATCCTCCTAATTTACCTGAGCGGGTACCTGCTTGCCACGAACGAAACCTGCCACACTTACAGCAACACATCAGGCTAGAATACCTGCACCTTGAGCCGTGATTGGCAATCTACCTGGACACAAGCAATAATATACCTCTGGTAACGAGTTCATCTTTCCACGCAACATCACCAACGTCTGAACCCAAGAGGGCTTTCACGACCTCACCTTAGCTCTGTGGGCACGAACCGACACATTTAGGGGCCAAGGCTTAACTGGACTGCTCAGAACTTATTCTGGCCAGAAGCAAAATAAGGTGGAACCAAGCTTAGCATCTGGAACCAAGCTCGAGGTAGATACGTAATCGATGGACATTTTACAATGCATGAAATTTCCATCCAATGAAAAAACAAACAAACACCCAAATTCCACCCAAACATAACTTGTATAACAATCGACGATGCCTACATTATATATCAGTGATTGTAGTATTCTTGTTAACCCTTTTCTTTATTTTCCTGGTCATCTTTATTAATCGTTAGCGTGGATCGGTGGAGGTGCTCGCTACGCTCGCTTCTCCACACGTCGTTGTGGAGATTGACGTCACAGATTTGCTGTGTTGTCATGATTTACACCAATCATAATACAAACATTTATTTTCTACAAATAAATTTGTAATATGGGTGATATTATATTTATTTGAAATTTATTTGTGATATAAAAAGATCCAATTGGTCGAAATGGTCAAGGGTCTAAGCTGTCTAAATGATGTAAGGGGTCTAAAGGGTCTTTTGGATCCTCGGTGACTTTTGGGTCATCTGGGTCTTTTGGGTCCTCTTGGTCTTTTGGTTCTTTCGGGGTATTAAGGGTCTTGGGTAATTAACGTTCAAACAGGACGTGATTCATAGGTATATAGTCTTCATGGACTGACGGACGGCTTCACCGACTCCCAGGAATACCTGACCCCACGTAGTCTTGAGAAAAAGGACATGGGAAAGGTTTTCTTCAACTCTTGCTTTGTGTTTCCGAGCACAATCTACATTTCCTACGAGCTGCAATTTTGGCTGAATCCCGATATTCTCTCCAAGGCTGAGAGCGTGAGCGGCACGTTTGATCGGTCAAGATGACGTAAAATGGCGTGATGTTTTGTCCAAGTGCTGCTAAACTGGAGGTTTTCGAAATTGTGAAGAGGCGATTAGTGTTCCACCGTGTTCGAGTATATGACTCAATTGAAATAAAACAAAGATTTTAAAGGTTGGAGAAAGGAAAAAAAATTCCGAGGTTTATCGCTGTTGACGCGGAGTCTTTTACACGTCGCGTTAGTGTATTGAAAATAAAAAATAAAAATCGTGTTCTCGCGTGAGCTTTATTGTATTTGAGCAACAGGCTTTGCCGGCTTATTACTGACGGCTCCGGCATCGTTCAAGCAAGGTTTGATTGGAATGAGCCGGTACAGCGTGAACCTGCTGATGGAGACGTGTTCATGACGAGCTGACAACTCCTGCCATGACTTGCAAGGAGACAGTGACATTACTACCACCCGTTGCACAATCTATTTTGAATAAAAAAATAATATAAAAGTTTTAAATAGTTGATGGACAGTTCCTTCGGGATCGTTTGAGTAACCTGACTTAACGACGCAATTTAGGTTTACCATCACTGTGCTTGTGATAACCGGACTTGTCCTATCTCACAGACATTCAATAAGACTAACGTAGAGATCATTGCCTCCGTTACCAAAGGTGGACACTGGACAGGCTAAGGTTTTCACTCCTGATTGTTTTGTCTGTGAGCAGGACATCTCAAACAACTTACAGACATCAGAATGAAACTTGGTAGACGGCTTGGGTGTGTGCCAGTGAGCAATTGGTCCGATTTTGATGAAGATCCAAATCCAAATTTTTTTCAAAGTGATGAGAGATGGGGCCAAAAACGATGTAGAGCACGATATCTCAAAAAGTTGTCGATGAGTATTGAAAAAAAAAACACTTGGTGGATGAATTTGGTCGTTGACAAGAACAAGCCGATTCGATCCTGGTTCAAGCCCAGATGCAGGTCCGGCCTATTCGTGGGATACAAAACGTAAAATGTTCAGCAGCTGGCGGAGGTATGCGCTCTACCGAGTTCCATTCTAGTCCGTAGATGTAATTAATGAATACTTGAATACCATAACATTACGTTAGTAGCAAGTACAGATGTTTCCTGCCAAACAATGATGGCAGGTATGGCTGAGCTTTCTATATTTTCCTTTTCAAAAAGGAAAATATTTACAAGAATTCGATTCCTCATGATACGATTCCCAGACATCGGTGTAACAACCATCCTTTG
>CM068953.1:174459120-174471381 GCA_035128595.1 Eptatretus atami | reverse complement strand
TCGTGTTCCGTTTCGTGTTCAAAGTATAACATTCAATTTAAATTAAATTGTTCCTCGATCGTAAACTGACATTTGTAGACGGACAGGTGGACAGACAGAAGTGAACCAATTGCTTCACCCTGCTTTTTGCTCTTTTTGCTTTCATAGTAACAATCACACAAACAATGCTGAAAAAAAACAACCAAAAAACATGAATGCCAGTATTTCTAGTTGTGTCCGATTCAAGTGTGTTGTCGCTCCAGGTACAAGACAATCTGATGAGAAGTGGTGAGAAAATAGTGCTCTGACCTCTGGGGCAACTTGTCTCACTGGCTCAAACCTCTGGAGAAAGGAGGGAGGGGATGGGGAGAAAGAGGAAGGGAGGGGGAGGAGAGGGGAGGAGCATGGATGGAGCATGGAGGAGTAGGGAGTGAGGGGGAGCAAGGAGGAGGTGGTGGAGCTACGGAGAGGTATTGATAGGGGGAAGAGTGAGGAAAGGGGGGTGGGGAGACCAATGCCTCACCAACATCGCTATACAGTTCCGGGAGCGTAGCGGGGTGGGAGCAAGGCAGATGGGGAAAGACGAAGAGGGTAAGTGGGAGGAGTTCTAGACGTTTGGTTTGTGGCTTGGGGAATGGAGAAGGCAGTGTGTGAGGGGAGGGAAGGGAGGCAGATGATGGGAAGGGGAAGGTCAATAAACTGCCCAAACAGCACATTTTCTTTTTAACCTCGGTTCTATATAAAACGGCGAGGATTAAAACCCACGCTATCTAACCTGGCAAAGGCCTGCCTGCCTGTATGCATGCATGCTGCTCGCGCATGCAACGATCTTTGCACCGCCTCCGTTCGGCTCATCCGAATATTTTGTACATGCTACACTCTTGGAAAGCCGTTTTAAAAACAAAACGAAACTGTCAGTACTTAACAGTTCCACTAACATAGAGGAGGGTGGGGATGAGGGAGGGGTGGGAGGGGAGGGGAGGTGGGAGAGAGAGGATGTAGATGAGAGAGGAGGGGAGAGAAAATGTGGGGGAGGGAGGGTGAAGGGAGACAGAGAGATAGGGTTTAGGAGAGGGAGAAGAGTGAGGGGAGAGTGAGGAAGGGGAGAGTAAGGAGGGGGGAGGGAGGATTCGCAGATGTGATGTCCAGTTTAACGTCCGTCCGAGAAAGCCACACAGACTGGTGAATCACCCTGCAATCAACCAGAATGACACCAGAATGTGAAACACAGTTTAGTTGGGTCGGGATTTGAACCCAGAGCTTCGAGCACAGCGTGGGTACCTCTCGCTATCCTCTGTGATGTGGCGATTCACTGTGCTTTGTAAAAACTAAAACATTTTTTACTCATTGTAATCTTCCAACTTATTTACCTTCCTACTTCCGGGAATGAAACCAACAAAGAAACCACGCTGACGGTATCATCAGGTAAGCCTGATGAGCATCGACGCTGAAAGTGCTAGCACTCCAACGAAATGGTTGAAGAAACTTCTAAAAACTAAACATTTAATTTTTTTTATGTATCTATGTATGTCAAAGTGATGGGGTCGTACACTGAATGAAGATCGTTCAAAAAGGGGAAACGTCGAAATAAAATTGCACATTTTCAGCGAGTGAGCCACCGCCTGAGGGACTGCACGACAACAGATTTATCCCATCTCATCTTCAGTTGTCCTACCCTTCCTCCCGCTCATGGTACAATGAAGCTTGTGGAAAGGCAGTTGTCCTGAAACAACTTGTGTTTGCCTCATGGAAGGCAAATCCAACTGAAGGCAATCCAATTTCCTTCCACAAAGCTTGGAACAAGTGCATGTTTACCCTCAGTAGAGCCAGAAAACAACATTTTTCTAATCTCAAGTCTGAACTCTCAAACCTATCTCCATCCTCCAAATCCTGGTGGTGTCTAGATAACTCTGTTTCTGGTGAATGTTCCCCATCCATCCCCTCCCTTACCTTAAATGGCCACACAGCTAACACCTGCAGTGAAAAGGCTAAAATGCCTAACACTCTGTTTGCTTCTAAATTTGTGTCCCAAAACCCATCGCTTCTGACCACTTACCCAGTTGCACTCAGCTGTTCCCTTGGACTGTGTCCTTTTCTCCTGAACAAGGTGGAGAGCTGCTGTCAAACCTCGACTCAGATTTCTGCAATTGGTCCTAGACAGCATCAGCCCTACGTGTCCTAAAAACTGCTCTTCTCTGCGCTTGCTCACCCTCCTCTGTTCTAATTCACCCTCTCATTGCTCAAGGTTATCTGCCATTTGCTTGGAAATCAGCAAAGCATTTCCACCTGCATAAGAAAGGTCGCAAAAACAGATCCCTGCACTACAGACCATCGGCCCTTCTCCAATCACTAGCATAGTTATGGAATCCATCATCGCTTCAGACATAATCCTACTTCCTCTCCAATGGCTTGATTTCCGATCATCAATTGGTTTCAGACCAGGTCACAATCTCCTGGATATGCTGCTTCTGCTCTCCCAACAATGGATGGAGGTTCCTCAATGCCAGACATAAATCAGAACCATATCCTGACATATCACGTGCTTTTGACACAGTCTGGCACCTGCCCTGCTCACCAAACTCTCTTCCTCTGGTATCCAAGGCCTCTCCACTCATGGCTCAAGACTTCCTCTCCTGTCGAGTCAACGTGTGACCCTAAATGGAGTTCTTTCATCCCCTCTTCCTGTCCAGGCTGGAGTTCCTCAAGGCAGCGTTCTGGGCCCTGTTCTTCTCTGGTTTTCATCAACGATCTCTCCGACTCTCTGGAAAATCCTCTTTGTCATTTGCTGATGACTCCACCCTCTGCCGACCATCTTCACCTCAGATCGGCAAACAGCAGCTTCTCGCTTCACTGTAGATCTGGAAAAATCACAAACTGGTATAACACGTGGGAACATGTCTTTCAATCTGGACAAATCCCAACACTCTGACTTTGTCTCTCCGAAAGGACCGTTTGGAACCCCCCCCCCATCCATCACTTCTCAACAATCCTCTGGGAAAAGTCCTTCATTCAAGCTTCTTGTCTCACTATCTGCCATGACCTTTCCTGGGAAAGCCACATTTCCAACCTGGCCTCCAAAGCCAGTCGCCGAACTGGAATCCTCCGCGTGCAAAGTCTTTCCTCGCCCACCTGAGCTCCTGACCACATACAAAGCTTCATCCGCAGCCTGATGGATACGTCGCTCTCCCCTCGGGCTGGTGCTCTGCCTCTCACTTTCTGGCTTTCCGCTGTGGAAATCAAGGCATTTAGGATCATGGTATCTCCACGGTGAGGCTGAGTCTTTGGGCCTCTCATTCTCTCACCACGGCAGGCCGGCTGTCTTTCTGCCTTCTACCGTCTCCTCTCCGGTCTCGCCTCCCCTGCTCTATCTGCGATATTCCCCCCCCCAATTTTCCACAGAGCGCTCAAGGTCCGCCAGCAACCCCCTTCGGTAAAACTACAAAATCATGTATCACTGCTCACCTTCACTCTCCCAGTCCTCTTTTCCCCCGCCTTTGAATAAACTCGCACAATCTCTTCAATCCCACTCTCCCTCCAGGTCTTCAAACAGATGTTTACCACCACCTCTTATCTTCTGCCACCCAAAACCACGATCTTTCTACCCCCGTTAATCCATCCCAAACCACCTCCTTCAAATCCCTGCCTTCCTTCCTAAAGTTCCCGCCGCTTCCCTCTCCGACCACCGACAAGATCTCCTAATGTCTATGTTCCCCACTGTTTTGTCCCTTCCCTCCCCCCCCTCTTGTCTCCTGCCCCCCCCCCCCAACCGTTGTGTGATGTGTGTAGCTCTCATACGAGCCTTGACAATGTAGAACAAAAAATAAAAATAAAAAAACACCAGCTTGGCAAGTGGCACTCCAACGAAATGGATGACAAGGAACATCTGGCTCGGCAAGCAATCGCGATCCTGTTCGTCATGTAAGCACATGCAGGTGGAGATGCCCGGAATGTCAGGCAATGTTCAAATTGAACAAATGAACACTTTTTTTAGCAGTCGAACTGCTGAATAAGTTCAATTCCAGAGTTTTACATTTTGAAATTCGGCTCAGATTAAGAGATTCCAGAGGTTAATGAATGCGCAGAAATGAAATAAGCCACGACCTGGCGTCTCCAGGGTTTAAAGCATTGTGTGTATCCAGCATCTGTAGGTATGATGATCAGGCATCATAATATGAGTGAAGAAGTGAAAAAAAAAAACTTTGTCAAGAAAAACCATTGTGGCCTGTTCCAAGTCAAGCAATTGTTGAGGAGCCAAAAACAAAAATGGTGAATTAAGACCCAGTGAGGACAGCGAGGTGACCAAGGTGAGCTGATAAAGGAGAATTAAATAGGCCATTAATTATCTTCAAAAGAGTGTTTAATTCACCCAAACACAAAATTTCACCATGCACTACCTTCGAGTTCGCTTTGTATGCATGCAAAGTTCAGGCTGATAGGTTCATGGTTGGAGTTATAAGAGGAGATACACACACTGACTGACTGCCACACTAACACACACTGACATTATTATTATAGATTTGCGGAAGTCTCTAGTTTAACAAAGTTAAATTACTGCATCTCCATTTGGTCAGGTCAGTGCATCAGGTCAAAACAGGGGAACATAGACATTAGGAATCTGTGCTACCGGAACAGCTCAGCTCTGCCATTCATCCTGGCTGCAGCAACTCTGGTCAATGTATCCAGTGTCCTTGAGAGACAAAATTCTTCTTCGTCCGACGATGAGTTCCAAGACATCCACCGGCAAACATCAGACGGTGGTCTTGAAGGCACTCCACAACTCTTCAGGACCCCCAAAGCACCCAGACCCCCCCAAATCTCCACTCAGCCTGTTCGCAAACTCCTTAGCCACCCTCTCATCTTTGAGCTTGCAACATCCAGCCAGGCTGGGATGGTACCATTCTCCCGGATTTAAGCTGCAACTTCAGAGTTGCTACAACAAGCCTGTGGTCAGTATTGAGGAACTGAGCACTCCGGTAACCCTGCAGTTCTGGCTCATCCTCCAGTGCCATCAACGAGCACATGGTCAATCTCTCTTTGCCACCCACCAGCGTTGGAATACCAAGTCCAGCGATGAGCCTGTGGGCACTGAAACCATGAACCCGCCACCTGAAATGTCCATACTTCTTGCAAAGTCAAGAAACTTATTGCTATTCTGTCATAGTTCAGACTCATGGGGACCACACAGTCTCATAACCATCCCTATCATTCTAATTGATGCATTGAAATCCCCCAAGACTGAAAGTATCTCGCCTGGGGCAATGATAACCACAGACTCGAGCGTGCATGAATGCGTCCTTCACAGTGAGATCACTCGCCTCAGTCGTAGCAATATACCAAGACCAGGGAACGACCACCAAGGAGTGACGAATCCTTAGTCTCATAAATACGCTTGTTGACCGGTTTACCTCAATTATCAATGGAGTCAGCTAATTGACAAACAGCTGCAACAACTCCTTGGCATGGTAACCATCAGAGCGACCAGACCAAATATAGGTAACCACCAGCCATGATCTCGCCGCAATCCGGTCCTCCGAACCTCAGAGAGTGCTGCAGTACCGATGTCTAGCGCTTGAGCTAGAAACAGAGACAGGTGATCATCCTCTCTTAGGGATGGATATTCCAGGACCCACCTGAAGGACCGCCTCAGGCTTAACCCAAGCGAGAACCGCCGTTCTGGTGGACGACCACCTCAGCACCACCAGACACACACTACCGCATCTGCCCTGGAAGGTTACCCCGTGGTTTCCCTTCTAATCATCCAAAGATTGGGGGTCCCGAAGGCTTTGCCCAATCAACGTCATCCGGTGAGCTGCCCTACGAAGGGAACTGCACAGGAGGTACTCCACGAAGTGGGTTTTTCAATTTTTCTTTGCGTTTTTCTTGTGTTTTGCGGAATGAAGGGTTTTTACGTGGCCGGAGTGCAAATCCTGCACCAACCTCCTAAGAAGAAGTAACCCAACTGCAGGAGACGCCCAGTCCAACAGTTGGGCACAAGATATGTATGGCCGTTGGCTCACAAGGGAGCTCCTCCACCCTTTGACAGGTTTTGTTTTTAATCCTGCTGGGTGTCCATATTATACGCCATTTGGTCTGGACTGCAAAAACTCTGGTTTTCGAAAATTCGGAGGACATTGTGGAATTTTGGAGGGAAAACATGTGGAGTGGGCTCTACTGAGAACAAAGCTGGCCGCAGCAGAGCGACTGATACTCAAATAAAATAAAACCACTTTGATTGGGGAGAAATTTGCGAATCAGACAAAGATAAAGTATCTCCACCAGGATAGTGATAAATATAGTCATTTGGTTCCAGACAATCTCTGTTGTCGGTCATACTTCAATTGCCTCCACTAACCCCATCCCCTCCATCCTCCCCTCACACAACCTTCTCCAAAAGAGTTGCACATCATATTAATGTCAGATGCAAACCTAACTCTGGAACACATCAGTTTGGTGAGAATACATCTACTTTTATCAAAATACTTGACCTTGCGTATGTGTTGGGTCTGTGCCAAAGCAATTTTTTTTGCCGAAATAAATACATAATTCACCCTGATCTGTCTCCTTAATGGTTGCAAAATTGTAAATGTCCTCTCATTAACTCAAGATTTAAGAGTACAAAAGAATTCTGCTTTGTAATTGATGACAACAAGCAATTTAACAAATCTGAGGCATAAAGATAAAGTGGTAAAGTAAGAACAGGAGGTGAAAAAACTGTGAATGAGTGTTGGAGAAAGTGAGTTGCCGCTGAAGTGAAAAGACTCAAGTAAGAATGCACAAGTTTGTTGCTCTGCAGAGGTCCGAGTGTGAGGAATAAGGTGAAATGTAGAATATCCAGCTTGCCAGCAGCACAAGTCAAGCCAGAGCAGAAAAAGAATGTGTGGCTCGTATCCTGCAATGCACAACTTTACTTCAGCTGATCTCCCTGGAGAAGTTGAATAAAGTAGCATAAGTACAAACATTTTGCCAAGTCCTGGATGTAACCACACAATAAAGTAGTGGCAGCAAATAAGAAGGCATTCAAATATCAAATCTAAGTTCTGTCCACCGCAGATAACCACAGAATAATTAAGACTCTTTCAGCAATGCTCTTCCGTTATCACTGACTAATGCAGCACCAACCATTTGAAGCTGTATCGAATACAAGGACCCTGTTGGGACCTTGTGCTCTGACTGTTTTAGTGCTTATTAAGCAACTAGCCAAATACCACCCGTCGCTTCGCTGACTAATCCTAAAGGGGGGAGGGAAGAAAAAGAGGGGGGGGAGAGAGGGGGGGAGAAGGGAGGAGAGCGGGGAGAGTGAAGAGGTGGAGGGGACAGGAGAGAGGAGGGAGGGAGTGAGGAGGGGTGGGGGAAGGGAGATAGTGTAAGGTGAGAGGAAGGGAAACGTAGACGTGGCGGTGGAGCATTAATTACGATTCATAACTGTCTCATCAAAATGATTCTGCAGGAGAATAACAGTGAAGATGGAAACAAAATATGTCTGAAATCCTTTTCCTACCAGTCATACTAAAAAACACAAGAGGCAAAGCACCGCCCGAACACGTCCGGAGACACAAAACCTGCCGGACGCTCCGGAACGCAAGCCGTCGGAGAACAACACTGCTGCTCCCACATTGAGGACATACTCCCATCTGGACACGTCCGGAAACAACTCCTGTCCGGACATCGTCCGGAGAACAAACTCCCATCCAGTCAGAAAATACGTCCAGACAGGTCGGAGACAACACCGCCCGAAACCGTTCAGAGACAAACAATGCCCAGACGCCTCCGGAGACAAACAGAGCCCAGACGCCTCCGAGACAAACAAATGCCCAGACGCATCCGGAGACAAACACTGCCCGGAGGGGTCTGGAGACAAACACGCCCGACCTGTCCAGAGGCAAATCACGCCCCGATGCATCCGTAACCACACGCGCCCGACGCGACTGGAGCCAAGCTGTCCAGAGACAAACAACGTTGGACAATGTCCCAGAAGCAAACTCTGTCCAGACATAAAACAACCGTCTGACACGTCTGGAGACGAGAGAGAGAGAGAGAGAGAGGAGAGAGAGAGAGAGAGAGGTAAATGGGAGACGGTGCTGCAACTGTTTGTGAAGGGGTAGAGCAAGGATGGGACAAAGCGAGAGAGGGGAGGGGAGGGGGTAGAGGAGTAGCAGAGAGAATAACGGTTAAGCCTTAGGAAACACACACACACATCACCATCACACACACACACACACACACACACACACACACATTAGTGCTTTGGCCGATATCGGCAATTTTTGGGGAATCGCAAGTTGGAGTCCAGTGTGGTTACCAACTACAGTACAATACTGTATACAACCCAGAAATCTTGAGTAGCTTCACCAAAAAACAACGTTAGATTTATATAACGTTTCAGGGATATGTTCACAAATGTTTAACCTTATAAAACAGCTGCGTGTGGACAGGTGGAAAAAAAACATTTTGGCTCGGTAATTTAGAAAACACGTAATACGGCAAACGCTCAGAAATCGGGTTGTTATTAACAACTCGCTCAGGATGACGGAGCATGAACCACTGGCTCAGGATGTGGAGCATGAAACCACTCGCCCGGGATGACGGAGCATGAACTACTTGCTCGGGATGACGGAGCATGAACCACTGGCACAGGATGACGGAGCATGAAACTACTCCGCTCAGGATGTCGGTAGCATGAACTACTCGCTCGGGATGACGGAGCAAATGAACTACTCGCTCAGGATGACGGAGCATGAACCACTCGCTCAGGATGTCGGAGCATGAACTACTCTCTCGGGATGAACGGAGCATGAACTAAACTCGCTCAGGATACGGAGCATGAACACTCGCTCAGGATGATGGAGCATGAACCACTCGCTCAGGATGATGGAGCATGAACCACTCGCTCAGGACGACGGAGAACGAACGCACTCGCTCAGGATGATGGAGCAATGAACCACTAGCTCAGATGATGGAGCATGAACTACTCGCTCACGGATGACGGAGCAATGAACCACTGGCTCAGGATGACGGAGCACGAACCACCTCAACTCAGGATGATGGAGCAATGAACCACTCACTCAGGATGAACGGAGGAACGAACACTCGCTTAGGATGATGGAAGCATGAACCAACGCTTCAGGATGAACGGAGCAGAACTACTCGCTCAGGATGACGGAGCATGAACTACTCGCTCAGATACGAGCATGAACTACTCGCTCAGGATGATGGAGCATGAACCATCGTCAAGGATTGATGGAGCATGAACCACATGCTCAGGATGACGGAGCATGGAACCACTCTGCTCAGGATGATGGAGCATGAACACTCCTCAAGAATGACGGAGCATGAACCACTCCTAACGATAACGGAGCACGAACCCTTCACTCAGAATGACTGAGCACGAACCATCACTCAGGATGATAAGAGCTACGAACAACTCGCTCAGGATGACGGGAACCTGACACTCGCTCAAGATGATGAGCACGAACCACATCGCTCAGATGAGGTGCAAATCGAACAATTTGCTCAGACAGTGACGGAGCACGAACCACTGGCTTCAGGATCAGGAGCACGAACCACTCCGCTCACGAATGCGGAGCACGAACCCACTCACTCAGAATGACTGAGCACGAACCACTCGCTCAGGATGATAGAGCACGAACAACTCGCTCAGGATGACGGAGGATGAAAACTCGGACTGTGCACGTGTACGTGGACATTAATTCACGGTCCACGTAAAACGTTCGAACTTAATTTGTTTAAAACAGCCTGTTTTTCATTAGATTTGCTTTGATTCTTGTGACACCTCGCGAAACCTCCAAAAATATAGACACAGATCTGTCAGAACCTATGGATAAGCAGTCCCTCTGGAGGATAGGGCATGAGGTCAAGCAGTGAATGCATTAAATCAATAGAGCTCAATGAAGCTGGTTAATTTTGGCACTTTACTAAATCATTTCTTCACTCAATATATTTCCAAACAGTAGAAAAAAAGATAGGTTTAATGCTTTGGAATTTTCACATTTTCTTGTGGAGCAGGAAGAACCAAAGCCTTGCCTTGCTTAACGTAAATAGGTATAATCGGCTTTCGTTAAAGACTCGTTATCTCTATTATACATATCCAAGCTGCACACTAAAAATCGGCTCGCGTCACAAACCGATCCTATGAATATTGCTGTGGCACTTAGCAGACATTGCCGAATGTTTGGGAAGTCTTGGCGTTCCATAAGTACCCTTGCATTTTGCACAATGCGTATTTTTGTCTTCCCCATGTGCGGTCTGTTGTCTGCTACCCACTATGTTGTAGTACTGCTATCCGTGCATGTGCAACGGGTATCGCTAGTTTCTTTAAAATTAATCAGATTTCACTCCAGAAATTTTGACACTTATTTTAGTCGGGACGATATCTGATCTTCAAACCGAAATAATATTTCGATGATATACTTTATTCTCTGTGAGAGTACATCGTGGAATATCGTATCATACAATGCATGAAATCACTCAATCCTGATACGAAAACTATACGTACATTACAAAAACAATGTACCCAGCGATTCGAAGCTATGAATGAAACAAGCGTCAAATAATATGAGTGAGGAAAGTGAAAACAAACAAAAAAACTTATCGTTTAGAATCATTGCGGCTCTTCCAAGTCAAGGCGTGGTTGGTAGGCCAAAAAACAGGAGAGGAGGAAGGAGATTCGGGAGACATATCTGTGCAGAGCATTGGGCTGCCTAAGCAGTCCTCCTTGGTATTGGGCACAATCCTGGACGGGTCGCCACTCTGAGACAGTATAACCAGCAATGCTGGCACTCTTTTGGCCGACCTCGGAAGAAACAGGTCGAGTTAACCCCACCTCGTATTAATTCAACAGCCTGAGCGCGGGATTTTGAATCAGGACCCGAGGATCCAAAGCCTGCCACCATAAACCATGTAAGCCAACACCTACAGGCCCAAAAAACAGGGTGGGGCTTCAACCCCAGCAAGGTTCCCCCGGAAAACTCCTGAAGACCTCGGAGAGTGAGGTGGCCGAGGATCGCCTTATGAGGATATAATAATTAAGGCCGTCAATTATCTCAAAAAGGGATGTTTTAATTAATCCAAACACCCAATTTTCAGTTCAAGCACTCCCTTTTGAGTTTTTCTTAGTATGCATGCAAAGTTTCAGGTTGGCTAGTTTCATGGTTTTTCAGTTACAGAGGAGACACTGCCCACACACACACACAACACACACACACACACACACACACACACACACACACACACACGCACGCACGCACTGCACAAAAGCATGCAGAACTCGAACAAAGCTTCGCATATCCACAACTATGTCTCCCGTACGACTGTTTGCATTATATAAATCATATTACAGTTATACATTTGAGATGTGTCTGTTTGTGTGTGGGTATGTTTGTTTGCATTTGTTTGACTTATATGTCATCTCCTGCACCGCTGAACAGAATGACTTGAAAACTTTGTGGTTGTATCCGGGGTGTGCCCAGGAAAGTTTTAGGCAGTAAAATAAAAATATAGTCGTGGGTTGCAGAGTGGGGAAAGGGTGACTCCAATTCCTCTGTGTAATGTGCAATGTAAATAGCACCCGCCTGGTGGGGGTGGTCTCTGAACCGCTGGGAGCATTAAATTGAAAACTTGTGGTTCCCCTGCAACGATCGCTGACACCAGCGCCAAATCAGTTCATCGGATCCTGCAACAACTGGCGTGGTGGGCAGACCATCTGCCCATGAGAGTGTGGGGCCAGCAGCGCTCACCAACCAAGATTGCCGGGCTGGCGGCATCTAGCACACAACGAACCCCAGCATTAACACCGTACGGTAGGCCAACCCAGGTCAGGAGTCTGAGGTTGCCGCAGAATGGCGTCACCAGGACCCCAACAGACTCCCTGAGAGGGCATGCCGATGTTGTGAGTCGGCATAACTGTGGAGAAAATCTCAGAGAGGGGAGTTAGGACTCGTGTCAACGGGTACACCCTTCTGGGACATAGCGGTGTAACCGCATGTCCTTGTGGAAGGGACCCGTCCCACGGCCCAGCAATAACCATGGACGTCACTGCATGCAGTCTGATAGAACTGCATGTTGACTGCAAGCAGTAGTTACTGCATGCAGTAACCGGTCCATGGAAGGCGGGTTACACTCGAGACACCACGTGACTAATGGTCGCTTCAGCAGCCCGTAGTCGACAGAGTACTTAAGCCGCCACCAGGGAACCACAAGTGAACAATTATTGGGGAATGGCTTCACACGGTCCCTATTTGCCGGACGTCACATCCGGTGGTCGCC
>CM068953.1:174437859-174459095 GCA_035128595.1 Eptatretus atami | reverse complement strand
CACACACCCTACATCTACAGTAGCAGGTGATGGAATCCATCATTGCCAAGACATAATCTCCTACTTGTTTTCCTTCGTCCAATGGCTTATTTCGAATCATCAAGTTGTTTCAGACCAAGGTCACTCTCTGGATATGCTGCTTCTGCTCTCCCAACCAATGGATGTGCATTGTCGTCTCTCAATGCCAGACATAAATCAGAAACCATGATTCCCTCTTATTATCACGTGCTTCTTGACACAGTCTGCACCTCGCCCTGCTCACCAAACTCTCTTCCTCTGTATCCAAGCCTCTCCAATCATGGCTCACAGACTTCCTCTCGCGTCGAATCAACGTGTGACCGTAAATGAGTTCTTTCATCCCCTCTTCACTGTCCAGGCTGGTAGTTCCTCAAGGCAGCTTCTGGCCCTGTTCTTCTCTGGTTTTCATCAGACGATCCTTCTCCGATCTCTGTGGAAAATCCTCTTTGTCATTGCTGATGACTCCACCCTCCCGACCATCTTCACCCTCAGATCGGCAAACAGCAGCTTCTTCGCTCACGTGTAACTGGAAAAATCACAAACTGGTTCTAACACGTGGAACATGTCTTTCAATCCGGACAAATCCCAACACTCTGACTTCTGTCTCTCCGAAAGGACCGTTTGGAACCCCCCCCCCATCCATCACTTCTCAACAATCCTCTGGAAGAAGTCCTTCATTCAAACTGCCTTGTCTCACTATCTGCCATGACCTTTCCTGAAAGCCACATTTCCAACCTGGCCTCCAAAGCCAGTCGCCGAACTGGAATCCTCCCGCGGCAAAGTCTTTCCTCGCCCACCTGAGCTCCTGACCACATACAAAGCTTCATCCGCAGCCTGATGGATACGCTCCCCCTCTGTGGTCCTGCCTCTCACTTTCTGGCTTTGCCGCTGTGAAATCAAGGCATTTAGATCATGGTATCTCCCACGGTGAGGCTGAGTCTTTGGCCTCTCACTCTCTCACACGGCAGGCCCTGTCTTTCTGCCTTCTACCTCTCCTCTCCGGTCTCGCCTCCCCTGCTCATCTGCTAGATCCCCCCCCAATTTTCCACAGACGCTCAAGGTCCCCAGCAACCCCCTCTGGTAAAACTACCAAAATCATGTATCACTGCTCACCTTCACTCTCCCTCCTCTTTTCCCCCGCCTTTGAATAAACTCGCACAATCTCTTCAATCCCACTCTCCCTCCAGGTCTTCAAACAGATGTTTACCACCACCTCTTATCTTCTGCCACCCAAAACCACGATCTTTCTACCCCCGTTAATCCATCCCAAATCCACCTCCTTCAAATCCCTGCCTTCCTTCCTAAAAGTTCCCCCCGCTTCCCCTCACCGACCACCCACAGATCTCCTAATGCTATGTTCCCCACTGTTTTGTCCCTTCCCTCCCCACCCCCTTGTCTGCCTGCCCCCCCCCCCCAACCGTTGATTGGTGTTAGCTCTCATACGACCTTGACAATTAGACAAAAATAAAAATAAAAAAACACCAGCTTGGCAAGTGGCACTCCAACGAAATGGATGACAAGGAACATCTGGCTCGGCAAGCAATCGCGATCCTGTTCGTCATGTAAGCACCATGCAGGTGAGAGGCCCGGAAGTCAGGCCATGTTCAAATTGACAAATGAACACTTTTTAGCAGGCGAACTGCTGATAAGTTCAATTCCAGAGTTTACATTTTGAAATTCGGCTCAGATTAAGAGATTCCAGAGGTTATAGAATGCGCAGAAATGAAATAAGCCACGAACGCTGGCGTCTCCTGGTGTTTATAAGCATTGTGATGTATCCAGCGATCTGTAGGTATGATGATCAGGCATTCGATAATATGAGTGAGGAAAGTGAAAAAAAAAAACTTTGTCAAGAAGAAACCATTGTGGCCTGTTCCAAGTCAAGGCATTGTTGAGGAGGCCAAAAACAAAAATGGTTAATTAAGACCCCAGTGAGGGACAGCGAGGTGACCAAGGATGAGCCTTGATAAAGGAGAATTAAATAAGGCCATTAATTATCTTCAAAAGGGGTGTTTTAATTCACCCAAACACCAAATTTTCACCATGCACTACCTTAGAGTTCGCTTTGTATGCATGCAAAGTTTCAGGCTGATAGGTTTCATGGTTTTGGAGTTATAGAGGAGATACACACACTGACTGACTGCCACACTGACACACACTGACATTTATTATTATAGATTTGCGGAAGTCTCTAAGTTTAACAAAGTTAAATTACTGCATCTCCATTTGGTCAGGTCAGTGCGTGTCAGGTCAAAACAGTGGGGAACATAGACATTAGGAGATCTGTGCTACCGGAACAGCTCAGCTCTGCCATTCATCCTGGCCTTGCCGCACTCTGGTCAATGTATCCAGTGTCCTTGAGAGACAAATTCTTCTCGTCCGACGATGAGTTCCAAGACATCCACCGGAACATCAAGGAACGGTGGTCTTGAAGGCACTCCACACTCTTCAGGACCCCCCAACACCCAACCCCCAAATCTCCACTCAGCCTGTTCGCAAACTCCTTAGCCACCCTCTCATCTTTGAGCTTCGCAACATCCAGCCGAGGCTGGATGGTCCTTCCCACCGGATTTAAGCTGCAACTTCAGAGTTGCTACAACAACTGTGGTCAGTATTGAGGAACTGAGCACTCCGGTAACCCTGCAGTTCTGGCTCATCCTCCAGTGACCATCAACGAGCACATGGTCAATCTCTTTGCCACACACCAGGTTGGAATACCAAGTGCCAGCGAGAGCCCTGTGGGCCCTGAAACCATATGAAACCGCCACCTGAAATGTCCATGACTTCTTGCAAAGTCAAGGAACTTATTGCTATTCTGATTCATAGTTCCAGACTCATGGGGACCAACACACGTCTCATAACCATCCCTATCAGTTCTAATTGATGCATTGAAATCCCCCAAGACTGGAAGAGTATCTCGCCTGGGGCACTGATCAACCACAGACTCGGTCCTCACAGTGAGGACACTCGCCAGTGCGTCAGCTATACATAAGACAGGTGCAAACGACACCAGGGTGACCGAACCTTAGTCTCTATAATAGCGCTTGTTGATGCGTGTTACCGTCAAATATATCATGGATCAGCGCTATTGGACACAGCGCAACAACTCCTTGGCATGGTAACAATGTCAGAGCGACCAGACCAATAGTAGGTGTCCACCAGCCATGATCTCGCCGCAATCCGGTCTCCGAACCTCAGAGAGTGCTGCAGTACCGATGTCTAAGCGCTTGAGCTCAGATAACAGAGACAGGTGATCATCCTCTCTTAGGGATAGGATATTCCAGGCACCCACCTGAAGGGACCGCCTCAGGTTAACCCAAGGAGACCGCCGTCTGGTGGACGACACCTCAGCACCACCCAGACACACACTACCGCAATCTGGCCCTGGAAGGTTACCCCGTGGTTTCCCTTCTATCATCAAAGATTGGGGGTCCCGAAGGCTTTGCCCCAATCACGTCATCCGGTGAGCTGCCCTACGAAGGGAAACTGCACAGGAGGTACTCCCACGAAGTGGGTTTTCAATTTTCTTTGCGTTTTTCTTGTGTTTTGCGGAATGAAGGGTTTTACGGTGGCCGGAGTGCAAATCCTGCCACCAACCTCCTAAGAAGAAGTAACCCAACTGCAGGAGGACGTCCGCAGTCACAGTTGGGCACAAGATATGGATGGCCGTTGGCTCACAAGGAGCTCCTCCACCCTTTGACAGGTTTTGTTTTTAATCCTGCTGGGTGTCCATATTATACGCCATTTGGTCTGGACTGCAAAAACTCGTGTTTTCGAAAATTCGGGACATTGTGGAACTTTTGAAGGGAACAACATGGTGGAGTGGAGCTCTACCTGAGAAAACAAGCTGGCGCAGCAGAGCGACTGATACTCAAATAAAATAAGAACCACTTTGATTGGGGATGAAATTTGGATCAGACAAAGTAAAAGTCTCTCCAACCAGGAATAAGTTGATAAATATAGTCATTTGGTTCCAGACAATCTCTGTTGTCGGGTCATACCTTCAATTGCCTCCACTAACCCCATCCCCTCCATCCTCCACAACCTTCTCCCAAAAGAGTTGCATCATATTAATGTCAGATGCAAACCTATTCTGGAACACATCAGTTTTTGGTGAGAAATACATCTACTTTTATCAAAATACTTGACTTTGCGTATGTGTTGGGTCTTGTGCCAAAGCAATTTTTTTTGCCGAAAATAAAAATACATAATTCACCTTATCTGTCTCTTAATGGTTGCATGTGTAAATGTCCTCTCATTAACTCAAGATTTTAGAGTACAAAAGAATTCTGCTTTGTAATTGATGACAACAAGCAAATTTAAACAAATCTCGAGGCATAAAGATAAAGTGGTAAAAGTAAGAACAGGAGGTGAAAAACTGTGAATGAGTGTTGGAGAAAGTGAGTGCGCTGGAAGTGAAAAAGACTCACAGTAAAGAATGCACAAGTTGTTGCTCTGCAGAGGTCCGAGTGTGAGGAATAGTGAATGTAGAATATCCAGCTTGCCAGCAGCACAAGCAGCCAGAGCAGAAAAAGATGTGTGGCTCGTATGCCCTGCAATTGCACACACGTTTACTCAGCCTGATCTCCCTGGAGAAGTTGAATAAAGTACATAGTACAAACATCTTTGCCAAGTCCTGGATGTAACCGCACAATAAAGTAGTGGCAGCAAATAAGAAGGCATTCAAAAATATCAAATCTAGTTCTGTCACCCGTGATACCACAAATAATTAAGACTCTTTCAGCAATGCTCTTCCGTTATCACTGACTAATGCAGCACCAAGTTGAAGATGGTATCGAATAAAAGGACCCTGTGGGACTTGTGCTCTGACTGAGTGCTTATTAAGCAACTAGCAAATACCACCCGTCGCTCCTGACTAATCCTAAAGGGGGGAGGAAAAAAGAGGGGAGAGGGGGGAGAGGGAGAGAGAGCGGGGAGAGTGAAGAGGTGGAGGGACAGGAGAGAGGAGGGAGGGGAGTGAGGGGGTGGGGGAGGAAGAATAGTGTAAGGTGAGAGGAAGGGAAGGTAGACGTGCGGTGGAGCATTAATACGATTCATACTGTCTCATCAAAATGATTCTGCAGAGAAATAACAGTGAAGATGGAAACAAAATAATGTCTGAAATCCATTTTCTACCAGTCATACTAAAAACACAGAGGCAAGAACAAAACACGCCGAACACGTCCGAGACAAAACCTGCCGGACGCATCCGAACCAAGCCGTCGGAGACAACACTGCTCGGCCACATTGAGGGACATACTCCCATCTGGACACGTCCGGAAACAAACTCCTGTCCGGACACGTCCGGAGACAAACTCCCATCCAGTCAGAAATACCGTCCAGACAGGTCGGAGACAAACACCGCCGAACACGTTCAGAGAAACAATGCCCAGACGCGCTCCGAGACAAACAGAGCCAGACGCCTCCGGAGACAAACAATGCCCAGACGCATCCGGAGACAAACACTGCCCGGAGGGGTCTGGAGACAAACACCGCCCCACCTGTCCAGAGGCAAACACCGCCCGATGCATCCGTAAACAAACACCGCCCGACGCGACTGGAGCCAAGCTGTCCAGAGACAAACAACGCTTGGACATGTCCAGAAGCAAACTCCTGTCCAGACATAAACACCGTCTGACACGTCTGGAGACGAGAGAGAGGAGGAGAGAGGAGAGAGAGAGAGAGGAGAGAGAGAGGTATGGGAGGACGGTGCTGCACTGTATTGGAAGGGTAGAGCAAGGATGGACAAAGCGAGAGAGGGAGGGGAGGGGTAGAGGAGTTAGCAGAGAGAATACGTTAAGCCTTAGGAACACACACACACACACACACACACACACACACACACACACACACACACACACACACATTAGTGCTTGGCCGATATCGGCAATTTTGGGGAATCGGCAGGTTGGAGTCAGGTGGTTACCAACTACAGTACATACTGTATACAACCCAGAAATCTTGAGTAGCTTTCACCAAAAAACAACGTTAGATTTATATACACGTTTCAGGGATATGTTTACAAATGTTAACCTTTATAAACAGCTGCGTGTGACAGGTGGAAAAAAAAAACATTTGGCTCGGTAATTTAGAAAACACGTTAATACGGCAAACAGCTCAGAAATCGGGTGTTATTTAACAACTCGCTCAGGATGACGGAGCATGAACCACTGGCTCAGGATGATGGAGCATGAACCACTCGCCCGGATGACGGAGCATGAACTACCTCGCTCGGGATGACGGAGCATGAACCACTGGCACAGGATGACGGAGCATGAACTACTCGCTCAGGATGTCGGAGCATGAACTACTCGCTCGGGATGACGGAGCATGACTACTCGCTCAGGATGACGAGCATGAACCACTCGCTCAGGATGTCGGAGCATGAACTACTCGCTCGGATGACGGAGCATGAACTACTCGTCAGGATGACGGAGCATGAACCACTCGCTCAGGATGTGAGGAGCATGAACCACTCGCTCAGGATGATGGAGCATGAACCACTCGCTCAGGACGACGGAGAACGAACCACTCGCTCAGGATGATGGAGCTGAACCACTAGCTCAGATGATGGAGCATGAACTACTCGCTCAGGATGACGGAGCATGAACCACTGGCTCAGGATGACGGAGCACAACCACTCACTCAGGATGATGGAGCATGAACCACTCACTCAGGATGACGGAGAACGAACCACTCGCTAGGATGATGGAGCATGAACCACTGCTCAGGATGACGGAGCATGAACTACTCGCTCAGGATGACGGAGCATGAACTACGCTCAGGATGAGGGCATGAACACTCGCTCAGGATGATGGAGCATGAACCACTCGCTCAGGATGATGGAGCATGAACCACATGCTCAGGATGACGGAGCATGAACCACTCGCTCAGGATGATGGAGCATGAACCACTCGCTCAAGATGACGGAGCATGAACCACTCCCTAACGATAACGGAGCACGAACCACTCACTCAGAATGACTGAGCACGAACCACTCACTCAGGATGATAGAGCACGAACAACTCGCTCAGGATGACGGGAGACGACAACTCGCTCAAGATGATGGAGCACGAACCACTCGCTCAAGATGACGGTGCACGAACAATTTGCTCAGAGTGACGGAGCACGAACCACTGGCTCAGGATCATGGAGCACGAACCACTCGCTCACGATGACGGAGCCGACCCACCACTCAGAATGACTGAGCACGAACCACTCGCTCAGGATGATAGAGCACGAACAACTCGCTCAGGATGACGGAGGATGAACAACTCGCCTGTGCACGTGTCACGTGGTACATTAATTCACGGTCCGCGTAAACGTTCGAACTTAATTTTGTTTAAAACAGCTGTTTTTCATTAGATTTGCTTTGATTCCTTGTGGAGCACCTCGCGAAACCTCCAAAAATATAGACACAGATCTGTCAGACGCTATGGATAAGCAGTCCCTCTGGGGGATAGGGCATGAGGTCAAGCAGTGAATGCATTAAATCATAGAGCTCAATGAAGCTGGTTAATTTTGGCACTTTACTAAATCATTTCTTCACTCAATATAATTCTCCAAACAGTAGAAAAAGATAGGTTTAATGCTTTGGAAATTTCACATTTTCTTGTGGAGCAGGAAGAACCAAAGCCTTGCTTGCTTAACGTAAATAGGTATAATCGGCTTTGTTAAAAGACTCGTTATCTCTATTATAATACCAAGCTTGCACACTAAAAACTCGGCTCGCCGTCACACCATCCCTATGAAATTGCTGTGGCACTTAGCGGACATGCCGACAATGTTTGGGAAGTCTTGGCGTTCCATAGTACCACTTGCATTTTGCACAATGCGTATTTTTGTCATTCCCCATGTACGGTCTGTCGTCTGCTACCAGCTATGTTGTACTGCTATCCCGTGCATGTGCATGGGTATCGCTAGTTTCTTTAAATTATCAGATTTCACTCCAGATTTTGACACTTATTTAGTCGGGACGATATCTGATCTTCAAAACCGAAATAATATTTCGATGATATACTTTAATTCTTCTGTGAGAGTACATCGTGGAATATCGTATCATACAATGCATGAAATCACTCCAACATCCTGATACGAAAACTATAGTAATTACAAAAACAATGTACCCAGCGATTCGAAGCTATGATGAACAAGCGTCAATAATATGAGTGAGGAAAGTGAAAACAAAAAAAAAACTTTATCGTTTAGAAATCATTGCGGCCTCTTCCAAGTCAAGGCGTGGTTGAGTAGGCCAAAAAACAGGAGAGGAGGAGGAGATCGGGACCATACTCTGTGCAGAGCATTGGTGCTGCCTAAGCAGTCTCCTTGGCTATTGGGCACAATCCTGGACGGGTCGCCACTCTGACACAGTATACCAGCATGCTGGCACTCATTTTGCCGACCTCGGAAGGATGACAGGTCGAGTTAACCCCACCTCGTATTAATTCAACAGCTGAGCGGGATTTTGAACTCAGGACCCGAGGATCCAAAGCCTGCCACCATAACCATTAAGCCAACACCAGGCCAAAAAACAGGGTGGCTTCAAACCCCAGCAAGGTTCCCCCGGAAAACTCCTGAAGACCTCGGAGAGTGAGGTGGCCGAGGATCGCCTTATGAAGGATATAATCAATTAAGGCCGTCAATTATCTTCAAAAGGGATGTTTTAATTAATCCAAACACCCAATTTTCAGTCATGCACTTCCTTTGAGTTTTCTTAGTATGCATGCAAAGTTTCAGGTTGCTAGGTTTCATGGTTTTTCAGTTACAGAGGAGACACTGACACACACACACACACACACACACACACACGCACGCACGCACGCACGCACACACAAAAGCATGCAGAACTTCGAACAAAGCTTCGGCATATCCACAACTATGTCTCCCGCTACGACGTGTTGACATTATATAAATCATATTACAGTATATACATTTGAGATGTGTCTGTTTGTGTGTGGGTATGTTTGTTTGTGCATTTGTTTGACTTATATGCACTCCTGCACCGCTGAACAGAATGACTTGAAAACTTGTGGTTGTATCCGGGGTGTGCCCAGGAAAGTTTTAGGCAGTAAAAAATAAAAATCATAGTCCGTGGGTGCAGAGTGGGGAAAGGGTGACTCCAATTCTCTGTGTAATGTGCAATGTATCGCACCGCCTGGTGGGGGTGGTCTCCTGAACCGCTGGGAGGAATTAATTGAAAACTTGTGGTCCCCTGCAACGATCGCTGACCCAGCGCCCAAATCCAGTTCATTGGATCTGCACAACTGGCGTGGTGGGCAAGACCATCTGCCCATGAGAGTGTGGGGCACAGCGCTCACCAAGATTGCCGGGCTGGCGGCATCTAGCACACAACGACCCAGCAGTTAACCACGTACGGCTAGGCCAACCCAGGTCAGGAGTCTGAGGTTGCCGGCAGAATGGCCGTCACCGACCCCAACAGACTCCCCTGAAAGGGCCATGCCGCATATTGTGAGTCGCAATTACTGTGGAGAAAATCTCAGAGAGGGGAGTAGGACTCGTGTCAACGGGGTACACCCTTCTGGGACATAGCGGTAGTACCGCATGTCTTGTGGAAGGGACCCGTCCCCACGAGCCCAGCCATACCATGGACCGGTCACTGCATGCAGTCTGATAGAACTGCATGTTACTGCATGCAGTAGTTACTGCTTGCAGTAACCGGTCCATGGAAGGCGGGTTTCCACTCGAGACACCACGTGACTAATGGTCGGCTTCAGCCAGCCTGTAGTCGACATGAGTACTTAAGCCGCCACACAGGGAACCACAAGTGAACCAATATTGGGATGGTTCACGGTCCCTATTTGCCACGGACGTCCACTCCGGTGGTCTAGAGCTTCAGTCTGCCGCCTTGACGCCATGGTGGGCAACACCTGAAAAGCGTTGGAGTGAGGAGGAGGGGGAAAGAGGGCAGGACAACAGGCCAGCGCCCTTAAACCATGCAGGGGAGATGTCGAGCCATTGTCAATCCCTCCCCATGGCTCCACTTTGCAGTGAGGGTGTGCATGGGAAGCTTTTAGGGAGGATTTTTTTTTCCTATTCCCAGATGCCATACAATATATTGTTAGGGATTTTAGAATCTGGTCTGATGAATGCATCCACACATCCAGGCCCTCAGACAGTTATTTCCTTAAATGCATGTTCAGATTAGCTCCATTAAATGCAAATAAATTATTTGTCGATTTCCAACCTGTCCGTGTTTATCCTTTCCTTCTATTGGTCTAGCATTGTCCGAACCGCGATAGACTGGGAGGTAATTACCACAGATTTGACCCAAAAAATCGTCGGCACGCACCAGCGGTTTAAAATGCTCGGCCGCCCTAATTAAAATCTAATCGAGATAATATTGTGCTTTGCCGAGGGCACGCTCCCCGCTCAGGTAACCATGTGACCTCCAGTTAAACGGAATAATTAGACGGCGGACACTGGAACTCGTGGTTTTAAAACAAACCCACCGTATCGCAACATTATTGTGAGCGTGGCCCCAGGTCCGGCTCTACGAGGACAACCGGGGATTAATCCCCCTGAGTGACAAGCTGGTGTCTCGGTATCTGTGGCCGCAACAATATGTTTTAATATTAACATTATCAGAAAGCCTGGTGTTGGCTTAACGGTTAAGGCAGCTGGCTTAAGATTTTAGGGTCTTGAATTAACACCAAGTGAGTCGACTCAGCAGTCATCCTTCCGATCGACAAAATGAGTACAAACTTACTGGTAACAGGGGCACAATGCATCAGCGGCACAGCCGCACCCACAGAAAATAATACAACCAAGCAGCCATGGACTGCATACGAATAAATATAAACATTATAAGAGAACACAACAAAGCATCCAGATGCTGAGCATGACAAACATCGTGAAGATTGACTGACGAAAAAACCTGGAAGTGGTGTGAGCTGCTTTACGAATCATAATGAAATACACCATAGACATCACAAGTGGGGGAATTAAACCAAATGTAAGGATGGGCTCTAAATTGCTGGTGATATCAAATTTCTCAACAATAACAACATTGGAACCATTGCCTCATTTCCATGCACTATTCAACCAAGGTTGAATACCTGGCTGTCCCTGATACTATGTTTCCATGTTAATTTAGCCAACCCGCATCGACAGGCAATCCAAGCAGGGCCCGATTCTTGTTGGACTCATTCCCACAATAGGCTGAAGTGGGATGGGTGGAATTACATCACAACACTGAAAAATGCAGTGAGGAGTGTGCAGAAACATTTAATCCACCCAGAAGTGGAGCGGGGGGAGTTCAGCCGTTGGGGCTGGCTGACAGTGTACACCTAAGTCCTATTTTGGTGAAGCATCTTCTTTCTCTCTTTCTCTCTTTCTCTCTTTCTCTCTTTCTTCTTTCTCTCTTTCTCTCTTTCTCTCTTTCTCTCTTTCTCTCTTTCTCTCTTTCTCTCTTTCTCTCTTTCTCTCTTTCTCTCTTTCTCTCTCTCTCTCTCTCTCTCTCTCTCTCTCTCTCTCTCTCTCTCTCTCTCTCTCTCTCTCTCCAGTGTATATAAGTCTCTAATGGTAAATTAATGCAGCCATCAACATAAATCTTACATAGAAACACTTCAGGGCAAACAGCTCATGAAGCCAAGTAATTCATCATCATTATCTGATGGTACAGTTAATAATTCTGGAGCTATTGTATAACCATTCATCAATGATTGTGGAAAACAGCAGTTTAAGTCAAGTGTGGGTCCAGGGACATTGACTGATGAAAGTGAGATGGCAAGCTTCTTAAAAGTTTTGTTCTTGCTTCAATATTTACATAAGAATAGTCAGGGGAAGTACCAGTAAGGTAAAGTAAGGTGTTGATCTGAAGTCGGAGATTATCCGAAAGCTCTTCTTTCACTGGCCTCTACCTCTTGGGTAGGGGAGCACCGCTGTTATCCTCAGATCAACTGTTATTGATTTCTTACCCCCCCCCCCCCCCCCCCAGCAAGCATGTACTCGTTTTTCCAACCTCAAAAGCACGACAGGTCGAGTCGACCCACCTGGTGTTATTTTGGCACGACTGGAGTTTGCATTCACGAACCTAAGGTTCTTACCCGTTAAGTCACCACCAGACAAGAAGAATATGTAGCTGAGAGTATCTGTCTCGGTAAAAGAGGAAAAAGGAAAGAAACAACAAGATAATGTTCTGGGACCAGATAATATGCATCTGAGAGTAATGAGGGACATGACAGAGCAGATAATCACGATGTTAGCCAACACCATTCACGGCTCTTTCAAGCAGACGGCACAGTACACGGCAGGTCGGTGAAGCTAATAGGGTCTTCGGTTGTATTCGTAGGGGGATAACCTACAAATCAAAAAAGGTAGTGTTAAGATTGTAAAGAAATTTAATAAGGCCTCATCTAGAATATTGTGTACAGTTTTGGTCACCATATCCGAAGAAGGACATAGCTGTGCAGGGAGAGGGCACCAAGTAGGGCCCCAGAGATTGATTCAGGGTGAGATACGTAGACAAAGATATGAGCAGCAACTGAAAGAGGATTTCCTCCTGCACGAGTTTCTACATCTTTTCAGTTTCCCTTGACAAGTCAACCCTCAGGATCGATCATATCATTGTCATAATTGATTGATGTGTGCAAAGTTTGCGAACCAGTCTCACAAAGAGCTATCCTTACTGTAACACTCCTTTTTTCCATCCGTCTGTCCATCCCCTTATTATCCCCACGCTTTTTGAAAAAAAACGGGGGATTATTGTAAATTTGCTCCGTCTGTCCATCCGTCACACGATCTCCTCCTAAACGGTTTGGCAGAGATTCACCAAACTTGGTAGTTATGATCACCATATGGCAAGAAGGTGTAAGAGCAGTATCATTCTTGGCCCCACACCCTGGGGCAGGGTCAATAGGTTGGATTCCAAAAAATGCAATGACGGGCACATTTTAAAATGAAACTTTGAATATGCAATCAACGTTGAGAGACACGTTAAATATGCGACTTTTTTTTGGACGGGACCTTCAGTTCATGCCCCAGGCGGTGGGGACTTAGGGTCACGTGGGATAAAAATGGGGAAAAACTAAATTTTGATATTGGGTCAATCCTGGTGGAACTTTTTGCCATCTCTTCAAATTTTGCTTTCGGTGGGAAGCATGGGGATTTGTGATGACGCACCGTCGACTTCGCTCTCGTATTTTATTTATCTTGAGAACGGAATGTTGTAGGGCCAACAAGCTTGGCAGACAGAACGAGGCCTCATGGGGAGTGTCATGGGGTGGGGTTGGGGGAGGAGGGGTTGAGCAATTTGTAGAGGCTTACGTGATCGTGAACGCAAAACAGAATGGGGACAATTGGGAGTAAGTGTTAGGGAGATCTCTATAATCTGGGTCCGGCTATTCACAGCTCTAGACAATGAGTCATCATTAAAAAAAAAAAATTAAATTATTTTAACATGGCACTCATTTTCTTCGCCTTTTCTCACTGAACAAGAATCTGTGTGAATTGCGTAAAAATTCCATTGTTTAATCAAATTATGAATGACTAGCAGAGTACTCGCCCGACGGCCGATCTTGTTCCAAGCATGTAACACGTTCTTCTGACGCATACCTTTAACATAACTCACAGCTCTGTCTAGGCAAAAAAGCAAAACAAAACAAAAACCCCATGAGGTTACGTGCATGAAGCAAAATCATACCTACTGCTTATAATTCATAACACCTCAACACACTGGAAAACGTAGGGACAGGAATACTGTACTTACTGTAAATAGTGAGGACTTGTAATACCCTCCCCCACCTGGAGGTGGCGCTACACGATACACATTTACATAGAAAATTTGTGTCCCACCCTCACCCACATGACCACCGGCAAAGATAAAAACGACTCTATCCACTAATTGCGGCCATGCTGATCCTTTTTCGGAAGTCTGGATGTAATCAACCTGAAACTATAGGAGTAGTAGCATGACAAACAAACAAACAAACACACAAACATCGGTCTGTGAATTATCGAAAGGATTTCCACTTCTGACATTGCCGCACAGGAATAATATGTGAATCCTCGTATTTAATTTTCAAACTCCGAGGCCTAGCTATTCCCCACTCGTATTTTTCTTCATCTACACTGATGTGTACATTTTTCCCTTTCAGTTTATGCGGTGAAGAGTAACCGACTAGATGGGACTGCAAAAAATTTGGAACCGAACTTATGTTTTCCACCATTTTTATGATGCTGTAATTCCCACACAAACTGGTAGCACTCTTATATTATGGCCAATATACTGGGAATTAAGGCCTTCTATTACCAGAGGCCGAGCCCCTTTCCTCCACTATCGATTAATTACTCCTTGCGGTTTGCGTTGCCAATATTTTTGTGGTCAGCTTGAGTGTGTGATAAGGACGAACTAATTAGATTTTGGTGAAGATCCGGATCCGGATCCGACTGCTAGAATTTTCAAAGTGATTCTTCACCATTGAGAGATGGGGCCAAGAACGATATACAGTATAGCACAACATCTCAAAAAAGTTGTGGACGGATTCGGACGAAACTTGGTGGACACATTGGATGTGTGACAAGGAAGAATTGCTTCAATTTTGGTGAAGATCCAAATCCGGATCTCATAATTTTCAAAGTGATTCTTCACCATTGAGAGATAGGGCCAAAAACGATATAAAGAATGATATTTCAAAAATGTGTTGGGCCTGATATGTTCTCGTGGATCAGGCATTGTGTGGCGGAGATATGCACTCTACCGAGTGCCCTTCTAGTATCAAATTGATTCTTTTTAATGCACCTTGTTCTTTATGATGTGACTGTGTCTACGACTTTGGGATACTAGTTTATTTTTTATTATTCACTGCATGTTATTGTTCCTCCTGCTCCACATGCGGTACAAGGCTGCGGGTAGCATCATTGGCTGAGGGTGCAGCTATGCCACTGATGCAATGCCTCTATTACCGGTACACTGGTACTCATTTCACTGACCTCAGAAGGATGACAGGCTGAGTAAACCCCACCTGGTGTTAATTCAACGGCTGACAGGGACTCAAATTCAGGACCATAAGATCCCAAGCCAACCACCCTAACCACTAATGACGAAGCCAACACAAAGCTTCATGCAACTGTTATCGATTCTTCATGCCTTCTCAGAGCTTCAAGCAGACCCTATTTCTCACCTCTGCAGACACATTAAACTTGAGTGCAGAAATATTCTGATTCGTTAAAAGTAACTGAACATCATCTTGTTGACTTTTGCTTTTCGCAATCACTCGTGAACATTCATCACATGATTGAGAAAAACTCTATTTGAAACCGCATTGTCCATGTGCAGAGCGTTTGCTAACCAGTCTCACATCAGCCTTATTGAAGTGGCCCTACAGGCCACTCTCTTCTCGCTGGCTGGATCAGGCAGAGGTGACACAAATGCAAAGCTGCCCTTGTCACACTCCATTTTCTACTTGTCTGTCTAATGTTTGTCCACTCCCTTGTATCTGTACTAATAAAAGGCGTGTCGTGTAGTGTGTGTGCTGTGTGTGTGTGTGTGTGTGTGTGTGTGTGTGTGTGTGTGTGTGTGTGTGTGTGGTCGTTTGATTGGTATTTACATATGGTGTCTCAGAATGTGGAATGGAGTTCTCCCAGGGTAAGCTCAAAGTATCTACCTTTGTTTCAGTTAAGCCGCTGTCACACCTTGACGATTTAGCCAGCATATGCCGATTTATGAAAAATTTGTCTAAAACGCTGCACACGTCGAATACGTTATGGGTACGTTTGTATACGTTAAAAGCATGCTGAAAAACACTGCCATACGTCGTAGTACGCTGGCTTTAAACGTTGTACTTTTGGGTTGTCCTCAAATTTTTGCATGCTTGAAATTTTACGACGTATGCCGGCGTATGACTCACACGTTCCGCTACGCTGGCCATAAGTTGTAGGCACGTTATGCGATCGTTGAACACACGTCGACACACGTTACTTGTAAGTTACTCATAAGTCGAAACACGTCGAGGTAATGTTTAGCGTACCCAAAACTTATTTCTAACCTATGAGTAACGTTTTGTAAGCACGCTACACGAACGTTGTTCACACTTCGCAACACGTTACTTGAAAGTTCCTCATACGTCGAAACACGTCAAAGTAATGTTAGGGTACCCGTGACTTATTTATAACCTATGAGTAACGTGCTTGGGAATTATTTGTAAAGCATGTCCTACGCACAAATACGTATGTAGACGTATTTGACGTCTTCAGGACGACCACAGAACTTACTGAACACGTTTCTAACTTACAGATAACGTATAATGGCGTATTGGTAGCGATTAAGGGAATGGTATATAAAAAGGGCCTTCGCAGGAGGAACCCGTCTTTTTTTTAGACTTCGTGGTGAGTACATGTCCATGTCATTCCGAGAGATGGAGGATACGGCAAGGCTGAGACGACAATACCTACCTGTCCTCGAACATCAACATGACCTCATCGAGTTGACACTGCACCAGTTGCGTGCCAATAGAGCCAGGAAGAAGACGTGAACGGAGGAGAAGGAACTGGGTCAGACCATGGATCGGGAGGCGACGCCATTACGCATATATGACCAGCTCATGGTGGAACTCTGGAACGAGACCATGCATCCTTCATCAACTTCCTGCGAATGCCCCAGCGATGTTCGACGAGCTGCTAGCCAGAGTGGGTCCAGGATAACCAAGCAGTACACCTTCTACAGGGATCCGCTTGAGCCTGGCATGAGGCTGGCACTGAGCCTGCTGCTGTTGGTGCTGTGACTGCAGTGAGGTGGAAGCGATTTAACTCGTTCAATGGAAACGATTTCAATTGCTGAGCACCAGCGTCCAAAAACAATAGGCGAGTGACAGGCATTTATTAAAAGTGAAGTTGCAGCCTATGAATAGAAAACCTCACGTAATCCTCGACGATACGCTGCCACGCTATGCATACGTTAGACTATCGTTGGCATAGGTTGTGGCGCCTAAAACACGCTGAATCAATCGTTGGTATAACTTATCTACAAGTTATCGAAGCGTTCTGTGTTCATTACTAGTATGAATTTGTCCAAGTCGTTTTGAATACTTTAAAAACTGAAACAAAAAATAGTTCATCGTGGGAATGAGAAAAAAAAATTCGCCGAAAAGAACATCGAACAATGGTGCAAAGTATGTCTCCTATTCGTGGACGCAACAAGGACCATCATCACCCACACCCCCCCATCACGCTCACTTACTACTACTGACATGGACCTACTACTACCTACTACTACTACTACTGACACGCTCACCTAATACTACTACTACTGATACTACCGACATTGACATCTACTCAACATGGAGTCTGAACACTGACGGTTCCTCTTGTGAAGCCCATTTGTATATACTAATTCCCCTAAACGCTGCCAAATCGCATTATACGGTAGATGTAAGTTAGAAAACACGTTCAGTAAGTTCTGTGGTCGTCCAGAAGACGTCAATCTAATTCGTCTACATAGCACAATGTGCGTTTGAGATACGTTACACATAGGTTCAAAGCACGTACTCATAGGTTCAAAGCACGCTACTCATAGGTTCAAAGCACATTACTCTAGTGTTAAAAATTAAGTTTCGGGTATGCTAAACATTACCTCGACGTGTTTCAACTTATGACTAACTTACAAGTAACGTGTGTCCGACTGTGTTCAACAATCGCGGAGCGTGCCGAGAACTTATGCCAGCGTATGCGGAACTTGTGAGCCATACGTCGAGTACGTCGTAAAATTTTCAGCATGCTTGAAATTTCACGACGTACTAGACGTACCACGGAATATGACAGCGTACTTCATTGTTTTTCAGCATGGCTCCTAACGTATACACAACTTACCCATACCGTATTCGACGTTGCCAGCGTTTTAGGCACATTTTTCATAGGTCGGCATACGCTGGCTAAATCGTCAAGGTGTGACTGCGATGTTGACACTTCCAATTTTCAGGCGGTTATGATTTAAATCGGCGTGCGGCAGCTTTAACAGAGAACGCCACGAGTCGTCGGCGATACGTGCAGCGCGCTATGCTAAGTTAAACTATCGTTGGCATAGGTTGTGAACGGCCGACAACAGCCAAGCATTCGTTGGTATAAGTTATCTATAAGACAACGAAACGTTCTGTGCCCGTTACTAATATGTTATGCATACAACCAACACGTTATGAATACGACCAAAACTTAAAAAAAACCTCAAAACTTCAGCGTACGCCAACGTTTACGTACATTTTTATACGTTGCCATTGCTGGCTAAAACGTCAAGGTGTGACAGCGCCTTAAGGGTCACGATTCATGGACCAAACTGTGAAGTTTTCTGTTTTCAAATTTTGTGTCGAGTCTCTCTTCAGGATCGTCACTGAGCCCCAGACAGCTTCCAACTGTAGTTCGTTTGTAGTGATATTCCCAGGGATGGTTTTTGATATCTCTGTGAGGTTCTTTGTCATCATTCCCATTAGTTCTTCAGCATCACAGGTACAACTTTCTTTCAGCTTCCATGGCATCTTTTCACTTCATGCTTGAGGTTTTGGTATTTGGTCATTTTCTTGATTTCTGCATCGTTGGTCCAAAATCACAGGTATTAACACCTCAATCAGAAATGCCTCTTTCTCTTTTTTTGCACCTCAGTATGATATCTGGTCACAATGCTTTGTTTTCGATGTTCACGCCCGATTGGATCACAACGTCGTACGTGAGAGGTACTTCAATGTTTTCAGTGATTGCTTTTGGTTCATTTTCCAACAAATTTTCTGGAACTGGAATATCAAAGCTTTTCAGATGTGCCATCAGATTACTTTACAAACTCTGTTTCTCATGTGTTCAGCTGCGCGAACACCTTTTTGTTGTGTTTTTTCGTGTTCGGTCATAAGCGTACATACATTTTTCTTGCTCATCCACCTCCACCGCCTCACCTGTATTTTTTTTTCCTCCTCTCCCCATCCTTTTCGCTCACTCTGTCCCTCCTCGCTCCTCCCTCCTTATAAAATGCAGCACTCTCTCCACAACTCTGTTGCTTTCTCTGCTGGTGTGTGTGTGTGTGTGTGTGTGTTCTTGCTCTCTCTCACACACCCTCCCTCCGCAGTGAAACGCATCGCTTGTGAGTTGTAGCTCTAACCACTCCCATAACTCCCCTGCCCATCCTCTCTGCTCCCTTCCCCCTCTCACCATAGCAGCCTTGCCTCTCTCTCTCTCTCTATCTCCTTCCTCTTTCTCTCCCCCCCTCACTTTATTGACCCGTCAGTGAAGCGATGGGTTGTATTTGCTTGTCTTGAATATGTTGAGCATGAAACATTGTAGGGCCAATAAACTTGGCAGACAAAATGGGGACCTCGTGGGAGGGTATCCAGGTTGGGGAGGGGTGTGTGGGAAGGAGGAGGTACGGGGGGATCTTCGTCATGCTTTGAGTGATCACGACCAAACATAGCACCTATAAAGGGGGTGCCATTGAGAAGTATTTGGGGAGTTTAGTGAATGGTTCCCCAGAATCATCACCATCCTGAATGCAGTCCCCATGATGACTCACCAACACCATCTTCTTCTTCTCTTCCCTTTATAAGGGGTGAGGTCCAATTTTTGCCATTCTCTCTTTCCACATCCGCAACCACCTCCAGGCAGTAAAGGAAGGCCGGCGTGACGCACATCAGAACCTTCCCTTTCAATTTCCTTGTTATCTTTACATCTATCATGACTCCCTCCACCCTCCTCCACGCATTCGCTCCCCACCTGATTCCTCCTACACACCTCTGCCTCGGGCTTACCATCCATGGTCACTGTTCCTCCCAGATACTCAAACCTATTTCCCTGTCTGATCCCCTTCAACTCTAACCTGATATTCATTTACTTTCTCTGCTGCCCACCCCACATCACCACAGTCTTCTCCTTGCCAGTCTCTTACATATTGCAAACCATGGTGTCTGTCCGTGCATTCGTCTGTCTCCCGTTCCCGGCGGCTGCTTCCCACACTGAGATTGAAAAAGAAGCCGATTGATTATTTTGCATTTTCATTCCACTTTTCTTGATGTAATGTAGTTAGTCACTTTATTGCCCTGTCCGGTCATCGATAAAACCAAATGAACATCCAGATTAAAGCAGATTTAATACAGATCTACATGGAGTAACACACTTTAAAATAGCTACATTTTACGGTATTTTTTAGACAAAATGAACCTCCGCCACCGGATGTTGCACCACAATCCCGTGCAACATCGGGTGGCGGAGGTTCAGTTTGTCGACCCATTTCACCACCAAATAGCATAGCAAAAGCCGGTGAAAACCTGCTCACTACCGAGCCGTCAGTTCTAATTCGTAATGACTAAACCTGCTGTTTAAAAGTGGTGGAAATTATAACTGCCAAGCTGAAGCTACAGACAAGGGGTGCTGCATCTTGGAGCAAGCACGCAGGTCCTTCAAGGGGCACGACTCTCGTTTTGCGTTGCTCACAGGCACGTTCCCAAAACGCGCACGTACAGTGGCCTTTCGTGTCAGGCCTATCCCACCAAAAAAAATATATATTCCGAAATCTGTGGACCACTCGATCTTTCACCTTGACGGAGTAAAACAAAGGGGCAGAACAGAAATCGTTCGCCATCAGTGTTTTAAACTGTTAACGTTTTCTTCCTAAAAGTTGTTTTTGCGATGCGATCAGCACTTTCAACCGTTTCCACGTCGGTGTCGAGTTAATTAATATGTATGCACTCCCCGTCACTCCGAAACAACACCGGCTCATGTTTACTTGCATCCATTCGTCGATCGTCCACAAGGACGTTTAGACCCACAAACAACTGATCATTCACCACCACCTTCACCTCTTTCAATTATGTACCATCAACCCCACAAGGAGATCTCCCCCTTTCTTCTTATCCCACCTGCGATCCTCGCACCTCGCCGCAGTAGGACGCGGCGCATGGCGCGGGCCTCACAGAGCGCACTTGGCTTGCCGGCCCCCGCGTAGTGAACGCGCGTCGAGGAGCGGTTGTTGCTGACTGTGGGAGGAGAGGAGGGAGATAAACTGCACTGCGTGGGAGGGGGGAGGTGCTAGGATGGGGGCTTTGGAGGAAAGAAGAACATTTGGTTGGGGGACAGGGCTTTGGGACCGAGTGGTTAGTGGGTTGAAGATGTTGGGGGTGAAACTGCGAAAAAGAAAGAGACAAAAAAGGAGAAATGCCATTGTAATGGCAGCAAGCTGGGGAGGTGAAAGGTGGAACAGCAGAACAGAGAGAGAGATTTAAAACAAGAGAGGA
>CM068953.1:174388191-174419235 GCA_035128595.1 Eptatretus atami | reverse complement strand
TCTATGGGGAAATTATATATTTTTTTCAATCGGACAAAAAAAATGTACCTGGGCGGTGTATAAGGCAACATACCCCAACTTTGATCGCTCCAGGATTAATTTTTTAAAAAATTTATTTATTTGTTATTAAGAATTAGTGCAGTATGATAACTTTGAAATTTCACAACTCTCTACAGTATATTTATAAGCTAATGCTGTGTGTTTCCCCCCCCTGAAACATGGAAATGCTCCTCGGAGACGATATTTAAATGAAGTAAGGGCTGTGCTTCAAATTAATCCAAACCTTCAGGAAAATTATAATACTGCCTCCATTTAGCTCTTTCAACCAACGCAACAACAAAGGCTTCCTTTGATTTCAATTTTTTTCCTCATGATATTTTACCACAGCTTCCAGCCAGTGACGTCATTGAAAAGATCCACAGGGAGGCGCCAAACCCACGCTGCGCATGCGCAGTAAGCGGCTCCTTCGGCGATCTGCAGGGGCGCTTCAATTTTGCTTTTTGCACTCAGATTTATTTTTTTTTGTACATAAATAAGGGTTTGATTTCCGATTTTTGTTTACACCGTGAAGACAATTTTACCTCGTGGATAATTTATATTTTCGATAACCAACGACAATTGCACGTGCTTTTGTTTTTTTTGTTTTGACATTTCAGCTCTTGTTGGTTTATTCTTATTACTATTGTCATTCGCGTTGTTCTTATTCGCCGTCTCCGTGGAAATTGTCCTTCTCGGGCGTCGCGTCTCTACCGTCCTTCCCATCGTGAGTGGACTACGAGGAGGAGGTCTTGCAATGCTTTGAGAAAGGTGAGGCCCCTCTACTGCTTGTGGACTGTTGTGGGATTCGTTCGGGCCTAATGAATGGTTGAGGTTGTGGGTCGGGATCTTGTATGAGGTTGGAAATTATGACCGGAGGAGTTTAATATTTCTTTCTTTAATATAATAACATTTTTTTTATTATACAATTATTGATTTTTAGGCTCCGTTGGACGTAACTGTCCGATTGAGGTACTGTTGACTCGTCGGGCCGCCCTTCGGCACATTACTCGTCCTGGGTGAAAGCGTCTTGATTTCGGACTCGAACACGAAAACGGAATTCTTTCCGAGCACAATGGTGTAAATTATTAATTGAACGTTTTGTGTTTATATATTGTCAATTTCCTTTTCTATTGTACACAAGTTGTCGATTTGGTTTATAATATTTGTTTTTGCAAGAAAGATGCACAGAGTGGTGTATTTCTTCTTACCCCATTTTTTCTTTCCTTACTCACTCTCTTCCGTGCACCAATCTTCCCCCTACACCAACTCCTATCTGTTTGCTACTCCCATACTCCTACTCCTACACCTACCCTGCACGCCTGCACCCTTACACGTTATGCACCGTGAAACCCTGCCACTGCCCTGCCCCTGCAGCCTGCACCTCACACCCTACAAACTCCCTACAACTCCCTACAACTACTCCTCCTCCTCCCCAACCCCTACACCTACTCCTCCTCCTCCCCACCCTACCCCACCCTACTCCTCCCCAACCCCTACACCTATCCTCCCCACACCCCCACACGTACTCCTCCAGAACGTACCCCACTCCCCACAACGTCCTCCTCCCCAACCCCGACACGTACTCCTCCCCAACCCGACACGTACTCTCCCCAACCCCGACACGTACTCCTCCCCACCGACGTACTCCTCCCCACCCCCGACACGACTCCTCCACCCGACATATCTCCCCCCGACGTACCTCCCACGACCCAACCCCCGACACGTACTCTCTCCCCAACCCCGACACGTATTCTCCACCCCCGAAACCGTACTCCTCCCCAACCCCCGAACCGTACTCCTCCCCAACCCCCAACCGTACTCTCCCCACCCCCAACACGTACTCCCCCAACCCCCAACACGTACTCTCCCAACCCCCACACGTACTCCTCCCCAACCCCCACCTTACCTCCCCACCACACGACTTCCTCCCACCACACTACCGTATCTCCCAAACCAACACTTACTCCTCCCCAACCCCAACGCTTACTCTCCCAACACCCAACACTACTCCTCCCAACACCACACTACTCTCCACCCACCACTAACTCCTCCCCAAACCCCATACACCTTACTCCTCCCCAACCCCCGACACGTTACTCCTCCCCAACCCCCGACACGTTCTCCTCCCCAAAACCCCGACGTCTCTCCCACACAGTACTCCTCCCCAACCCCGACACTACTCCTCCCCAACCCCGACACCCTACTCCTCCCACCTCCCACACACCTTAATAGCTTGGACACATGTTATAAAGCACTGTTTTTGTATCACGGTGCTGGGAGGGCAGTTTGCACACAGTGAAATGGACCACTGTCCTTCCGTTTGTAGCTTGTACGGTATTTTATTACCTCTACCACTGAAGGTGGCCAGGGATTGTTTTCACCCCTGTTTGTCTGTCCTGTCTGTCTGTCTGTCTGTCTGTGTGTGAGCAGGATATTTCAAAAAGTTATGGACACTTTAAGACAAAACTTGATCAGGTTGGGTGTGTTACATGGGCAAATTGTTGAGATTTTGGTGAAGCTCCGGATACGGATCCGAATATGAGAATTTTAAATTTTTCTAAGTGATTCCTCACCATTGAGAGATCGGGCCAAAAACCATATACAGTACTGCATCAGCATGATATTTCAAAAAGTTGAAGGATTTGGATGAAACTAGGTGGATAAGTTGGTTCGGTGATGAGAACAAGCCAATTAAATTTTGGTTCAAGGCCGGATCTGGATCCAAACTATCGGTGCGAAACAAAACGTAAACTGTTCAGCCTGGCGGAGGTGTGCGCTCTACCGAGTGCCATTCCAGTTATTGTCACCCCACATCACAATGCGTTGCCAGCAGCCCCGTTCTAAAGTCAGCGTGTTTTTATTTGATTTTGGTTTGAAACGATAACTGACATCCTCATTTTGTGATTAAATTTTTTTTTAAGCAAAACTGCTGAATTGAACATGCATACGAGGTCTGATGGAAAAACTTCCAGGACTAAATTTATTCTTACTCAGTTTATCAAATGTACCCCCTCAAAGTGGTCTCCTGATTGAAAACGATGATTCCAGCAGTCCTGCTGTGTTTTTGAAGCATCTCCGGTACTCCTCTTTTGGGATCGCTTTCGGTTCCTGGGGTAGCATTCCGAACGATGGTTCGCGCATCCTGAAATAGATGTCTTTCCTTTCAGGTCGAGTTTTCATCGGTGGAACAGAAAAAAAGGTCATTTGGTGCGAAACCTGATGACTACGGTGGTTGTGGAAACCATTTGAATGTCGTGCTTGGCAAAGAATTCTGGTGTGGAGAGTGCCGAATGTGCCGGCGCATTGTCGTGATGCCACGTCCACAAACCTGCGTCCCATTTTTCATGGCGGCTTCCGTCGAACTGCATCTCTTAGGCGTTTCAGAATGGCCAAATGAAACTAATGATTCGTCATCTGACATTGTGGAACATACTCTTGGTGCACAATTTGTTAGGGTTAGTGAGCGTTACTTGTTACTTGGTACTTTCCTGTACTTTGTTACTTGGTGCACAATGCACATTTGAGCGCATCTGTGTTGCTTTCTTTGGTCGAGGTGACGACGAGGTCTTCCATTGAGATGACCGAGTCTTCGTCTCGTGGTCGTGGCCCAAAACCCAAATCTTGTCACCTGCAATGATGCTGCACAGGCAGTTGTCGTCATTCCCTGCACGAGAAATGAGTTCCTGAGACATTGTTAGGCGATGTTCTTTCTGTTCCGGAGTGAGAACTCGCAGGACGAACTTTGCCGAGACCCGCCTTGTTGCCGTATCTCGAGTCAAAATCGTTTGGCAAGTTCGGTAGGAGATGCGAACTTCTTCCACCACTTCACGAATAGTCATTCGTCTCTTACCACGACTCGTGTCTCGATTCGTTTTCTGTGGTCGTCTTACCGAGTTTCACACACGTTGCTCCTTCAAGTCCGCACGTTTTACAACGCGACGTCAAAATGAACACGTCCGCACAAAACGGCGTGCCACTCAAGACCAAGACAAGATGGTGGCTTCCTGTCAGAGGTTTGATGCAAACAAGTGTTGCCCACAATGCCACTTCACCAATATCTCTATCGTACCCTTCATTTCTCTGCAGTAAATCAAGTCCCAGAACTTTTTGATCACATCCCGTACTTTACCAAAGTCAAGTCAAGCATTCCCTGTCGGTAGAATTCTTCCTCTTGTTTGCTGGAGCTACGACTTCACTTCACATGTGACAGCGTCTTTGCAGATGACAAACTTTCGCAGGGTGTTCTTCAGTGTTTTGGAACGATGATGGTCTCATGGAACTAAACCCAAGCTGAACGGTGGTGCGTTTTGGCAGTGCAGAGCACTCCAGTTTGGTGATTGCACCCATTTCATACAAACCTTTAGAATACACACAAACTGTCACTTATTCTGCTCTCACTGGCTGCACCGACTTCCAAATCCTGCGATAGTTGTCTTGAGGTGATCCGTCGATCCTGCTGAATCGTGTCCTCATCGCATTGAATGATGTCTGGTGTCATCACTGGATGACCGATCGCTACGTGGCTGGTCAGAAAGGTCGTCTTTACCCGCTTCACCCAGTGGCCAACGGTACATCTATCCACTGTGTCGTCACTGGAGATGTTCTTCAGCCGTTTGTGAATTTCACCTACTGATTGCTTCTCTGCCATCAATAATTCAATTACAGCTCTTTGATCACAATGCATTTCACTGGAAGATGCCTTTTTGAATACTGCCTACTCCTGCAATACCTGTTGGCCTAGAGTGGAGCTTCACTCTGAGGCATAGGATGGTTTATTTATTTATTTATTTATTATTTTAAAATGCCTCCGCTGACAAAGTCGCCAGAGACATTGTTTTCGGTTTGTACATCCTTGATGGGTTTTCGTTACTGTGATAACTTAAAAATAGCTGTAGGAATCCAAGTCAAATTTGATACAAGTATGTATAATAATGTAAATATATTCTGATTACATTATTGGGTCAAGAGGTCAAAGGTCAGACGTGCAGAGCACGTCCCATCAGGTAAAAATTCTGTTACTGCACTAATTTGTGACCCAGTGATGGGATTTTGCCCAAACTTGGTATAAGTATATATTATGATGCAAAGATGAACCGATTCTATTTTTGGCATCAAGAGATCAAGGGTCAGTGATCATGTCAGGTTAAATTGTGATACTTGAGAACAGCTGAAGGTATTTTAATCAAACTTGGTATAAGTACTATATATATATATATATATTGTTATGAATCTGGAAACAATGCGCACTCAACATTCAGGTCCCATAGTTGGTTATGCCAATAAGTACGTGTGTAGTCAGGACCCCGTCCTTTTATTTCGCGGGAGGATTAAATGTGTGCGTTGTGACGTCTTGAGTTAGGTTTTACATCCAACGAACCCTCCAACAAGCCATCTAACAACCAACAACCATCCCATCTGCATAACCCAACCTGCCCATCACGCGCCATCACCACCTGTTGGCTGCTCTTACCTTGACTTGCCGAGAGGGGGCCTCGCGGTTCCAGTCCTCGGCTCGTAGTTCTTTTATGGCTTTTTCAGCGTTGACCCTGTTACTCTTCGCGAGCGAAACCACGTGGAGGACTAACTGGGGTCTCCGAACAGGGTCCACGGCTCCGCCCCGGTAGGGTGCGGCGGTGCGGCCGTATGCTAATGAGGGACGGACAGCGAGATGATTCTCGCCAAGGCCCCTCCCCGTGTGGGGGGAGATATATCCCCGAGCAGACCCGGTTGTCGGCGTTGGCGCTGGGAGATCTCGAGTACTTGAGTGGTGACAAGTTGGTTGACTGTAGTTGGGCTGAAGAGTGAGTGAACCAGCCTGATCGTGGAGCCTTGGTGAGTCCCGTCCGTGACCCTGATCTCCACCCCGGAGCTCCAATTGCTCCACGCGGCTGCCGCCACGAGCCACGAGTCCCACACGTGCGGCTGGGACCTTCGACGACCCACAGGTGCCCATCCAAACTCTGACCCCCAGCTCGTCTCTCTCATCGGCTGGAGGGTCCAATAAAAACTCCGGGGTTTCTTTTATTTTTGTGTGTGTGACTGCATGTGGGCCCGTCTATAAGTATAATTGTTTAAGTGTTTATTTCATCATTGTAAATACTGCATTGCATATTCGCGATAAGTCTCGCCTCTTCTTTTTTTTGATTTTATTGTAAATAAATTATTAGAAATGTTCCCAGCTAGTTTCCGTCCTTTCTTTATTTGGTCCAGCATGGTCCGGGTCTGAGGTCAGACGGGGTTTCATCCCCGATAATCCGTTAATCCCAGCCGGCACGGCTTTGGCAGTTTCCGCTCGGCTGCAACCGAGCCGGAGTTGGTAGTCGCTAGTTGGAACTCTACCGCAGTCGGTAGAGTGACCCGGTTCGAGAAAGACGTGCCGAAGGCGTGAATCCCCGGTAGCCAAAACTGCATGGTTATTTAGGTATATTGGGATCGAGACAATTAACCCTACGCCACGCTGTCGAGATATTGGCGTTTCACGGTCGATTAATTGACCCGCCGGATTCGGAGTTATCCGGAGCGATGGCCTGTAATTCCGGGGAGACCGGTGGGAGACGGCGTAAACTTCCCCAACTAGCGGTAGTTCTTGCCACCGACACCTGGCCCACAACAATATATATATATATACCTCCATCAGTGCATCGAATCTTGAGTTATTTTTTTATTTTTTTATTTTGGTATACATTGTCAAGGCTCGTGTGAGAGCTAACACACAACGCACAGCAAAGGGGCATGAGAGAAGAGGGAAGGAAAAAACTGGAACAGACATGAGATCTGTTGAAGGGAGAAGGATATGGTGGGCACAGGGGTATACAAGATGGACATTACAGGGAATTTGAAGGAGGTGGGTGTTGGGTGGATTAACGGGGGTAGAAAAGATCTGGTTTTGGATGGGATAAGATAGGTGGTGGTGAACAGCTGTTTTGAAGGCCTGGAGGGAAGAATGGGATTGAAGAGAGTGGAGTTTATTCCAAAGGTGGGAAAAAAGAGGAATGAAAGTGAAGGTGAGCAGTGATTCGTCATTTTGGTGGTTTTACCAGAAGGGGGTTGTTGGCGAACCTTTGAGCGCCCTGCGGAAATATGGTGGGGATATATTGCAGCCAATGCAGGGGGGCGAGACCAGAGAGGAGACGTGGAAGACAGAAAGACCACCGACCTGCCTGCATTGAGAGAGTGAGAGGCCCAAATACTCGGCCTCACCGCGGGAGATGCCAGTGATCCGAAATGCCTTGGTTTCCACAGCATGAAGCCGAGAAAGGTGAGAGGCAGGAGCACCAGCCCAAGAGGGGAGAGCAGTACTCCACAGGCTGCGGACGAAAGCTTTGTATGTGGTCAGGAGCTCAGGTGGGCCGAGGAAGGACTTTGCACGACGGAAGGCCAGGTTGGAAATGTGGCTTTCCCAGGAAAGATCATGGCAGATAGTGAGACAGAAGCTTGAATGAAAGGACTTCTTCCAGAGGATTGTTGAGAAAATAGATGGGGGTGGGGGGTTCTAAATGGTCCTTTCGGGGAGACATAGTGAGAGTGAGAGATTTGTGATTATTTGAAACTGAAAGGTCAAGGGTCACAGGTCACATTAAAACTGTTATTGTGATACTATTGGCAATCGGATTTGAAGTAAATTATGTACATGTACCATGATACATACGTGCAGATTAGATATTGAGGTTTTCGGTCAAAGTTAGAGTAAGCAAATATTTAGTGGGTGGAGGCATATCGGTTGATGTCTCGTCAAATATATATATATATATATATATATATATTCTTTCCATGCACACAAAGTATCACCATCTCCACGTTTCATTTTCTGAATAAAATAAGGGAGGTGTATGTGTGTGTGCACGTGTGGTTCTACAGAGTGCATGCAGTCCACCATCAACCTCCTGGTGAAACTCCCAAAATCCAGAATCACTGCTCACTCCCACTCATTCTTTTCTATTTTTTTTTTCCCCACCTGTGGAACCAACTTCCACAGTCTATTCAATCTCATACTTCCCTCCAGGTCTTCAAGACAGCTGTTCACTACCATCTCAGATCATCCTCCATCCAAAATCATGATCTTTTCTCCTGTTAACGCTCCCCAAGCCCACCTCTTTCCAACTTTCCTGTTTTCCTTCCTGAGAGTTTGCTTCTGTATCAATCTTTATTTTGTCCCTCAACCCTGCTGTTGTGTTTTCTCTTCCTCTCCATCTGCTGTTTGTTCTGTTGTGCTGCATCCTGATCTGTTCTTTTTTCTCGCTCCTCCAGGAGTCTTGACCAATATTAAAAACAAATAGAAAAACATGTTTTTAACTAAAAGGGCACTCAGTAGAGCACATACCTCCGCCACGTAATGCCTGATCTATGAGAACATATCAGTCCCAATACATTTTTGAGTTATCAGGCATATACATATATATTTTTTTGGCCCCATCTCTCAATGGTGAAGAATCACGTTTATCATTCTCGTAGTCGGATCACAATCTGGATCTTCACTAAAATCTAATCAGTTCATTCCTTGTCACACACTGAATCTGTCCACAAAATTTCATCCAGATCCGTCCACAACTTTTTGAGATATCCTGCACACAAACAAACAAACAAGAAGACGTCGTGCAGAGCATGATATTTGCAAAATCCATGAAACAGTTCCTTCCATAAAGTTCGGAACAAGTGTGTATCTACCCTCAGGAGAGCCAGAAAACAACATCTTTCTCATCTCAAGTCTGAACTCTCAAACCTCTCTCCCTCCTCAAAATCCTGGTGGCGTCTAATCAAATCTGTTTCTGGTATGTTCCCGCTCCATCCCCTCCCTTACCTCAAATGGCAGCACTGCTGATACCGCACGTTGAAAAAGCTGAATGCCTAACTCGGTTTTGCAGCTAAATCTTGTGTCCAAAACCCATCACTTTCTCTACCCACCTTACCCAGTCGCACCCAACTGTCCCTGGACTCTGTGTCCTTTTTCCTGACAAGGTGGAGAGCTTCCTGTCAAACCTCGACTCAGATTCTGCAACCGGTCCAGACGGCATCAGCCCACGTGTCCTCAAAGCCTGCTCTTCTGCTCTTACTCACCCTCTCCTGTTCTATTCACCCTCTCATTTGCTCAAGGCCATCTGCTTGGAAATCAGCAAACATCACTGCCCTGCACAAAAAAGGTGCAAAAACAGATCCCTGCAACTACAGACCAATCAGCTTTCTCCCAATCATCAGCAAGGTTATGGAATCCATCATCGCTTCAGACATAAAATCCTTCCTCTTCTCCAATGGCTTGATTTCTGATCATCAATTTGGTTTCAGACCAGGGTCACTCTACCCTGGATATGCAGCTTCTGCTCTCCCAACAATGGATGGAAGCCTTCAATGCCAGACAGGAAATCCGAGCCGTATTCCTGGATATATCACGTGTTTTGACAGTCTGGCACCCTGCCCTGCTCACCAAACTCTCTTCCTATGTATCCAAGGCCATCTCCACTCATGGCTCGCAGACTTCCTCTCCTGTCACAGTCAACGTGTGGCCCTAAATGGAGTTCTTTCATCCCCCCCTTCCTGTCCAGGCTGGAGTTCCTTAAGGTAGCGTTCTGGGCCCTGTTCTTTTTCTGGTTTTCATCAATGATCTCTCCGACTCTCTGGAAAATCCTCTATATCTTTTTGCTAATGACTCCACCCTCTGCCGTACCATCGGTCATCCCTCAGACCGGCAAGCAGCAGCTTCTTTCGCTTACTGCTGTCTGGATAAAATCACAAACTGGTCCAACACGTGGAACATGTCTTTCAATCCGGACAAATCTCACACTCTCACTATGTCTCTTCGAAAGGACCGTTTAGAACCCCCCCCCCCCATCCACTTTCTCAAAATCCTCTGGAGAAGCCCTTTCTTTCAAGCTTCTGGGTCTCACTATCTGCCATGACCTTTCTGGAAAGCCACTTTCATACCTCGCCTCCAAAGCCAGTCGCCGACTGGGAATCCTCCGTCGTGCAAGGTCCTTCCTTGGCCCACCTGAGCTCTCTGACCATTACAAAGCTTTTGTCCGCAGCCTGATTGAGTACTGCTCTCCCCTCTGGGCTGGTGCTCCTGCCTCCCACCTTTCTCGGCTTCACGTGTGGAAACCAAGCATTTCTGATCATTGGCATCTCCCGCAATGAGCTGAGTCTTTGGGCCTCTCACTCAATCACCGCAGGTTGGTCGGTGGTCTTTCTGTCTTTACCGTCTCCTCTCCAGCCTCGCCCCCCCCTGCTCTCTCTGCGATTTGTCCCCACCACATTTCCGCAGGGCGTCAAGGTCCGCCAACAACCCCCTTCTGGTAAAACTACCAAAATCTCGAATCACTGCTCACCTTCACTCTTTCATTCCTCTTTTTCCCCGCCTTTGGAATAAACTCCTCATCTATATTCCATTCTTCCCTCCAGGCCTTCAAAACAGCTGTTCACCACCACCCTCTTATCATCCCCCATCCAAATCCTCGATCTTTTCTACCCCCATAACCACCAAGCTCACCTCCTTCAATTCCTGCTTTCTTCCTGAAAGCCCCTGTAATGTCCATTTCTATTCACCATGTTCCCGTACCATCCCTCTCCCTTCCACAGATCTCCAAATGTCTCTGTTCCCCACTATATTTGTCCTTCCCACTCCCCCCTCCTGTCTCATGCCACCCCTTGATGTGCGTTGTGTGTTAGCTCTCATACAGCCTCGACAAGCTATACAAAAAAAAAAAAAATTTGATCTCAAACATAATTGGTTGATTGAATTCATCGACCTGAAATATAAATCCTCTTCAAATTTCAAGTCAATTGGATGAAAATTGAGGATTTTGGAAATACCACCTTAGTTGTTGACCTTTTGGTCTCACGTTGAGCTCCAAAATATGTGTGGTTGAATTCAGTGACTTGAAATATAAATGCTCTTCAAATTCCAAGTCAATGGGATGAAAAATGAGATTGAGAAATACCGTCTTCGTTGACCTTTGGCCAACATTGACCTTTTGACCTCAAACAATTGGCTTGCTTCTTCATTATGAACAAACTCTACCATGTGGTGAAGTTTCGTGAAGATCGGTTTAAAATTTGGATCTGTCGGCGAGAAACAGACAAACAAGCCGGTAGGCGGCGATGGGTCGCCGAGCATGGAAACTATAAGATAAGATATAGAGCAAAATGGATGTCATTAGCGGATAGAGAATCACCTTAAGATTATGCATATCAAATCTCATCCAGTTCCATCTACTGATAACTACTCGGTATCCATTTTAATGAAAGTAACGAAAATGCGGTTTGAAATCGGAAATCCCCAAAGTTCGAGGGGGTGCTGTGGTGAACAAAGATCTAAATCGAAAATCGCCGGCTCGATCGTTTGTGATAATGTATTCCAGACGATTAGTGTGAATTTTCATGACATCCGACCATAACCCTAGGAGGAGTAGCATTTGGCGCGAAGGCACCTCCAGCTCTCGCATATTATCTATTTTTGCACTAATTGACCTTTGACCCCTGACCTAAGCGAAATCGTATCATATGTCCTGAGGCAAAGTTGTAGTACTCATTGAGTACCATTAACCTGCAAAGTTTCATTCGTATCATGCACTCACCTGGTCGCTAGGGGCCTTCAATTTTCGCCAATTTTCGCGCTTACCCTAATTGTAGGGGCGCTGCGGGTAAAGTATTCCATATATCACAAAACTGGAATATATTTGATAGAGCATCAGCTGTAGATCATTCGTGCCAAATTTATAACCCTACGTGGGATAATGGCTTTCGGAATTGATTTCGCGTGAACGGTACCGATTTGAAGGTTTTTCAGTTGTTGCTCGGGAACCAAAGCGTCCCTAGCAACCATCACAATTTCCAAAGCAATAGGTCATAAGATGTACCTACCACCCGAGTTTGGTCAAAATCCGCCCACGTTTACTACCAATTATGCTGATGACAAACGAACAAACATCCAAACAAACAGTGAATTACTGACAATAAGGGTCACCTATTTCGGTGACCCAATAGACAGAATAACAAAATTGACAACCGATCCACTTGAAAAATCTTCGATTTTGCAACTAACAAACAGACAGAAAGGGGTGAAAACATAACCTCCTTCACCTTCGATGGTGGAGGTTAAATAGTGAGGATGGGGACATAGTAGAACGATGAATAAAAATGAAAGAGAAACGTATTCCTTCTGGTGCGCTTTGGGAGATAGAACGGTACTTCACCTTAGCCTTGAACTCAACTTATCGCACGCAGATGGGTTCAGGGACACAAGGGAGAAAGATTAGACTGAATGGATAGGTAGAGGTTTGTAGTTTTACTTTTGGAGTTCAGACATCGGGAGGCGCAGCATGTTCGCGTGGTACGTTCTTCTGTGGGAGGTGCAGCATGCTCATGTGTTCGTGTGCGGTGCTCCAGGCGCTGACTTGATTCAACAATCATGTGCAGCTGGCGTCGGCTCACCCTTCCTCCACCTGACTCTAAAACTTCCTCAGTCGTTTGCTGGGTGGACTGCAGTTGGTGACCACAGTAACCCGAAATGCAACTCCTCGTTACTACACTGGTCGTTGCTTCACTCGTCCTCCACTGTCACCTCACTTCTCTGTGTCTAAACGCGGCTGCTTTATATAGCTGAAGCTCCCAAACCAGGAGTGAGGCTTCCCCCTGCCTCATGTAGTTGCACACTCGTTTCTGCGGTGATGAAGTTGCACATTTGTCGTTTCATCTCATTGGAACTTGTGCGGTTCGCACACAGGGACTTGCCATATTCACGTAACTTGTGGGTCGCACCCTGGACACGCAGTGTTCACTGGCGGAACATGCAGGGTCACACACACGGAACGTCAGATTCCCACAGAACGTGTGGGGAGGTGAGAAAGGACCCCATTGAGAATGCCGATCATCGAGTGAAAGAGGGCGGATGCAATTGGCAAGGGTGACGAGCCTCTTCGACATGCAATCCTGGTCGTTGCTAATTGGGTTCCAAACACTTGTGCTAACATTCATTACAAGATAACAAATTTAATAATTAACATCTCATTTACACAAAATCATTTTTGTAACGATATACAGTATTACCCCCCTTTCCGTCATGACAACTATGTGCCCAGTGTTACTTGATCGTGCCTGTCCTAACTGACTACCTCTAACACATGAATGCAAAATGATATATCTTGCAGGAGTCAGAAGGACATTGTGACCACTCTGAATGATTATTTCATTTATTTATTTATTTATTTATTTATTTACTTTTATTACCCTGTGCATGCGAAGCGAAAAGCATGGTTAAGCAATTGATTCATGTTCGTCTTCTCAGTTAATGATCGAGGAACGACTTATCAAAATTGAATATCATTCCAAATGGGAAACCTAACTGTTTTTTAATGATGTCATAAAGGACACAAACAACATTGATGAATAACTAATGTAATGTGTTAGCGAAGGTCGTGTAATAGAAACTGGGTAAAATGGTGGTTAAAAACCTGAATTAATTTATTTTATATGACTTCATTGAACCTCTAAACCTTTATTCAAATTGAATTGTATACTTAAACAATGTGGACGACAAATCCCTTTCATAATATTTCCAAGAATCTCCAGTTTTGCAGCACTTGGACATGTTCCATAGGGAGGTGTATCACACTGACTGCTTATGTTTTCACCTCCGTTTGTCTGTGAGCACGATATCTCAAAAAGTTAGACGGATTCTGACGAAACTTGGTGTACATGTTGTGTGCGTGATGAGGACGAATTGATTAGATTTTAGTGAAGATCCGGATCTGATAATTTATTTTTAAAAGTGATTCTTCACTCTTGAGAGAAGGGGTGAAAAATGATATATAGCATGATATCTCAAAAATTAATCGATGGATTATGACAAAACTTGGTGGATGAGTTCAGTCGGTGACAAGAAGAAGCCGATTAGGTTTTGGTTCAGGTCCGGATTCAGATCCGACCTATCAGTGGGAAACAAAACTTAAATTGTTCAGCCTGGTGGAGGGATATGTGCTCTACCGAGTGCCCTTCTAGGTTTCCAATGAAATGTCACCCATAAGTGAAGATGAACTAAAAAAAAAAAACAATTATTATTTTACTTTGTTCGTGGTTAGAATCAAATGGTTATAGGTCATTGTAATGTAACTTACAAATATGGGTGATTAAAAAGAGTGAACATTTATGTTTAAACAAAAATGGCTTGGTGGTGTCGGGGTATGATTATCGCTTCGGGTGTGCGAGGTCCCGGGTTCGAATCACGGCCAAACTTAATTAAAAATTTTGGGCTTGTTCTTTAAAAAAGTGGAACGCCACGGACACCAAGAATAACAATACTAAACACTTAATGCCTCCTTCCGAGAAACATAATTATTCTTGTTCCCATCACATTACCTCCGCCACCGAAGGTGGATGGAGGTAATGTGTTTTCACCCCGTCTGCCCGTCTGACTGTCTGTCTGTGAGCAGGATATCCAAAAGAGTTGTGGACCGATTCAGATGAAATTTGGTGGACAGGTTGGTTGTGTGACAAGGACGAAATGATTAGATTTTAGTGAAGATCCGGATCCAGTTACTGGAATTTTTTAAGCGATTGTTCACCATTGAGAGCTGGGGCCAAACAACAAACAAACAAAAAAATATATATATATTGTTGCGAATTCGCGCCCCTCGGCGTGCGATCGGCCACGCGACTCGAACCGCGACCGCCTCGCCCACCGGACGGACAATTCAGTCGTGACCCTCCCGGCCAACGCCGGGATCCAGTCACGGGTGGCCTTTCGACCTCACACAATCGTGCCAATCGGCCACCCGCGTAGGATAGGGTTGTTCGCCAAACTCGACCTACTAAGTACCCACGCCGGATGGTAAACCGGCGATCGTACCTCGCCGCAGGTCGACTCCGGACACGAGCCGCTTGGGCGGGCCGTTCCGTACTATCGGATAAACCGAGCGGTGTTATCGTCGACCTCGACGGTTCAGATTATTACCGGGTGTTTTGCACCCACTACGAACCCTTTACGTGAAGCAGGATGGAGGTTCAATTAAAGAAAAGACGAAGCGAAACGGGAAAACAGTTCACACAATGCACATTTATTCCGCGGCACGCGGAGCACACATATAGCACACGTATTTACAGCCACAATTAACGATTGCACATATATCACATAGAACAAAAGAAATGCACATATAAAAGGAGTTAAAACCGACTACACGACACACGGACCACTTATACAGTTACTACCTTACAAGACACGGCGCCACAACACGCATTCACACCGAAGCAAAGAAAAGACCCCCTCAAAGCAAGGGAGTCAGACTGGGCCCGTGGGCCTAATGCGCCGGACCTGATGAGCGGCCAGGCCCACGAGACCGAAGGGTCCTACCCGCGCCCTCGTGGCGAGCCGCAGAATGTCGCTGCACGCGCGGTTCCGTGGGCACCTGCTGGTGTAAGAGGGAACGGGGCCCCTTGTCGCACTCTCTCAGCGCGGGGAAAAGGGGGGAATTGTTGATGCTCTGGGGAGGGAGTATGGCTGGCTTGCTCGAATCCCGCGACGCGAGCCTCCAGGTCCACCTCAGCCGTCGCCTCCGCAGCCGTCTGCCCCACCGATCTCGCCTCACCGATCTCCTCGAGCTCGGCTCCAACGACCCAGCCCAACTGACTTCCTCACCGATCTGCTGCTCCACCACACTGCTCAAGCTCCTCACTGCGCTCGCCTTTTATCGGCTTCGGGAACCCACCATATGCAAAATTCTCGGATCCAAACGACCTCAGGGCGGAGCCCGCTCGCCGATTGGACGGAGAAAAAGGGGGCGTGTATCATTCCTGATCCTCAAATTGCATATGCGATTTTCGTCAGGCGCGTCTGGAGGCGGGGCCAAGCCGCCCCGCGCTTCCTGATTGGGTGGATCAGAGGGGCGTGTATCATTTCTGATCCGAATTCTCCTCGGAAACCCGCCATCTGCACTCGCGTCTCGCGTGTCTCGCTGAAGACGCTCGACGCTCGCGTCCACAGGTGGTGCGGGAATGCCGTAGGAGAAGGTGGTGGAGGTTTTCGGCGGTGTTCGATGGCCATGGTGCTGTTTGGAATGGCGTGTATGTGAGGTTTGCGGTAGCGAGTGGTGAAGGTAGGTTTTGCTGCTGGCGTTGTTGTTGTTGTATCAAAACAAGGTAGAACAGAAAAACGCCTAACTCAAAGGATCGCAGCCGAATGAATCACATTAATTCCCTCTATACAATGGGTTTGGGCTAACTACACATGTACTTAAGAATATATCTCACCTACGGACCTTTATGGTGTAATGCGAATTTCCACAGCCGTAACACTACCCCTCCCCTTTTTACAGACTCGTCCCGAGTCGTCAAATATCGTGTGCCATCATGTGTAGTTCTCCCCTAGACGTTTTACCTACGGATCCCTGAGTGCGACATTCATGGTATTCGTGTCCCCAAATAAAAATAACCTGAGGGCTGAGTAACTAACTAAACAAACTCACTCACACGGACGACTTAATAAAATTGCCGGCGCTAACACATACATGCGGGGGCGCACTCATATTACAATACAACTTAACACCTTAACCTTATAATTTACACTACACCATGGCCAAGATCAATGGACTCTGCAGGAAAAAGGAGAGTCAAAAGGAAACCGGTGCACGGGCCGCCACTGCAGGCCCGTGTTGCAGCTGCCAACAGGACAGTTCCTGCAGCTTGCAAACTGTTGCTTGCGGATCCTGGCGCACATGGAAATGAACAGGGGGGTGCAAAGCAAAATTGAACGGGGCTGGTGAACAGGGGCAGTGGGCATGACATGGCAAAGGTAAAGGCAACATAGCCTGCAGAAAAGGCCGTTGCAGGCAAACACAGCCGGCAGACGAACTGGCCGGCACAGGCCTTGCAGTAAAAACAGCCGTCGGATGATCCGGCCGTCACAGGCCTTGCAGCAAACAACCAGCCGATGAAGTTGCGCGGCACAGGCCCCGCAGCACACAGCGCAGACGATGAAGTTGGCCAGCCTTTGCCCTGCATGGGAGGTTGTGGAGGGAGTGCGGTGGTTTGCCACACAGAAGGTGGACTCGACCTACCCTACCTGCTGCCCTCCCACCTATCGCCTTTGCTTCACTGTCCATACCCACCCTTAATTTGTCAAACCAAACCCACACTAATTTCTTTTGTTGTTTTATTTTTACTTCCCTACTTCCCACTATAAATCTCCCCTAACCCTTATCGTCTTGTTCGGCTACTATTCTGTCACCTAGCCTACCTCCCCCTCTCTCCTCTCATGCGGTGGCAGCACGCTCCTCGAGGCCCGAACAGTCATGCTTCCCCAGATTGCAGCGTCCACCCTCAAGGATGATCCGAGCGGCCACAGAGCGTATGGAATATTGTGGCGAGAGGTAACCTTCCTCAATTTACGCCTATCCGTTAACCTTTTAAACTACCCTCTGGCTTCCAACAAGCGGCCGCTCCGCGCTACACTATGTTCTAACAACCAGATTCCCGTCGCCTATGTATGTTTGTCACTTCAGATTTCGGGCTCGCAGCCTTGGAATTATCGCCTCGTCCCTTGCACATCTCGATGGTCTTGGGATGGACCAGTGTGCTGCCACTTTGGCTAAGACGACCGCGTGTCTGCCAGATTCTCAACAAGGGTCGAACCCTCCGAGCACTACACGTCTCTCCCTGAACCGCGTGGCACCTTATCTCACCAAGGCACCCGACCAGGAGTATCCCATGCTCAACTCCCGGAAACGCACACGTGGCAGCTGGCGCCGCCGCCGCCCCTTACCGATGGGTCACCAGTGCCCCGACACTGCCCACGCGGCTAACGGCGCTCCGGGCCCCGACACAGCGGGGCACCCGTGCCCACTACGCTTACCCGGCCCCCATGGGCTCCTTGGCCTCACACGGCCGACTAGCCCGGGCCGCGGTACCCACTCCGATGACTCACCTTGGCTACGTCTCAAGCACCAGGTCAACGAGGGCTCCTGCACCCCTCAATGGTGGTTCGAGCTACGCTCCACACAGCAAGAAACCTCCATTTTGTAATTTCTAGCTAAATTTACACCGACGGGTTCACCTATGGCGCGTAGAGTCACTTAACCTCCTGGCAATCACCTATCACTCATCGCACCATGCATTCCACATTCGCTCCACTCAGACAGACCCCGCTGGCCTCACCCACTCAACATGTCACACTCAACTCACACATCGCTGATCTCTGCCATCCTTCTAACTACCTCCCCTAACTAACTCGTGCCCCACGTCGTCCCTTGAACTATAGCACGTTCCTTTTAACACTACGTAGCTAAGCTACGTCCCCGCTACACACTCAAAGTCTGTCACTGTCTCCAAATCATCCATCCATTTCCAACCTAAATCTCAACTAAAATCCCTCTACCTATTCCATTCCACGGGCCCCATGAGACTTACCCCTGCCCCATGGAGCCGGTCTAACTAACTGACCCTTCCCCCTAGCTAGTTCCATCCTGTGCCCTGGTAAGGGTCTTTACCCTTGCCCAGGGAATCCTGTCACCCGAAAGCGAGGCTTGCTTTCGTTAATTTTGTATTGCCAAATACGCGCAGCACCAGCGCGCAACTCACAGCTCGCGACTTTGCACCTACCCATGACGTCATGCAGCTGCACGCGCACCTCGTCCCTCTTGGACGGTACCATCCGCAGGGTTCACCCTTCCTGCCGGATTCCAACCCCACGTGCAGCCATGACGTCACCCTGCGCACCCCAAAAGCAACCCTCGCACTCCGAGGGGTCCCCACGCGAACACATGTGCTCTGCCCGTTGGAGCTTAACACAGCTCGCGTGGAGAACCCATCCGGTCCAAATCCGTCTACCTGCCTAAACTTTTGTCCGTCCGCGGGATCGGCAACATTCACCGCGTGCGTTTCCGGACCGGGCTTCACTCCCGCAAGCGAGCACGTGGGGTCTCGTGCGCTGCACAGCACGGACCGCGCGCTCGCTGCTGGTGAACCCGGCACGGTCCCCACAACAGCTACGGCCGCTACCCGGCTTCTGTCCCTCTGTCGCCGTCGTCCCATTCCACCCACGCACACCTGCGTGTCACGACGCACAGACTCCACTCCAACACACTCACATTCACACCGGGGACGCGGCTGCATGCTCACGCATGCCGACCGAAATCTCCCTCACATACAGAGACCTCACACACACGGTCTCCCTACACGGACCCTCTCACTCACACCCAACCTTCACCTGCCCAGGGGGTCTCGCTCACACCATGCGTGCCGGAAAGCACGCGTCTCCGCACACTCGCAAACACACACCCCTGCACAACCACACTGGGGATTCGTGTCCCCACAAGGGTCTCCGGGGCCTCTATACCCCCCAAGCTGCACGTGCACCTATCCACAGCACTCGTCCCTTCAACTCCGCTTGGCACGACGAACCCACCTGGTCGTGATTCGCCTCAAGGGCATACTCCCTCCCCTCGTTCCTGGAGGCGGCCATCCAGCTGCTCACACCGGGTCCCCACCCAGTCCACGAGCTCACCCCATTATCCTCCACTACCTCTGTGTGTGTGTGTTCTGTTCCTCAACCCGTCATTATCATGCAGTCTCTCCTCTATTTTCTCTATCTCCCTGGTCTCTATACATCTATTAGTTCTGTTTCTTTCTGGAGTTTTTCCATCTCTATGGATTTCAATTTTACTCTCTCTTCATTCAGTAATTTCAAACTCGTATAGTTTTTGTTTTCTCTCCCACTCTTCCTCATGCTCCTCATTTTCCAATCTCATCGTTTCTCTCAATTGGCTCATTTCCTTCCTGTGTTCATTCGCTGCTCTCTCATTACCCTTCCTTGCTTCCTCTCCTGTCCTTCCTTCTCCAGTTTCATGGTTTGCTTCATTTGGTTAATCTCTTTTTGTGTTTCTTTGCTGCTGTCTCATTTACTCTTCCTTTTTCTTCTCGTGTCCTTCCTTCTCCGTTTCATGGTTTTCTTCATGTGGTAATTTCCCTTTTGTTTCATTCGCTGTTCTTTGTCTCCCTCTTCGCACTCCAGCCTCGCCGTTTCTTTCAATTGGTCAACCTCGGCTTCATGTTCTTTTTGTTCTATCCCATTGTTCCTCTCGTTCTTCCCTCTCCAATCTCGTTGTGTCCTTCAATCTCCTCATTTCTCCTTCCTGCTTCATTCGTTGCTCCTTCAATTCTCCTCGTATTCCAACTTATTTTTCCTTTGTCGTTCAGTTTCAAATTCATACTCTTTCAGTTTCTATTCCACTGTCTTCTTGTTCCTCGTTCTGCATCTCGTTATTTCTTTCAACTGACAGATTTCTTTCTCCTGTCTCATTCTTGTTCTTTGTATTTCCTATTCCACTGTCTTTCTGTTCCTCATTCTGTAATCTCGATTTTTTTCAACTGACTGACTTCGTTCTCCTGTCTAATCCTTTTCTTTCAGGACTCTTTCTTGTTCCTCATTCTGCAATCTCGTGGTTTCCTTCCATTATCGATTTCTTCTTCTGTCTCATTCGTTCTCCATCATTACTCTTTCTTGCATTTCATTCCCAATCTGGCCTTTGTTCCAGCTGTTCGATCTGTACAGCGTGGTTCCTTACGTTTCATTCTCCGTTCTCGTTCTTCCTCTCTTCACATCCTCAACTCGTTTGTAATTCCGTCTCTTCGTTCTGGTGTTTCTGTAACTCAGTTTTCTTTTCCAATTCCTTTCTCATCTCCGTACACTCCACCTTACTTTGGCTTCTAACTGTCCTTCCGGCTCCCTTGTGTTTGTCTATCCGTCTTCCCAGTTCCTCTGTCTCAGTTTTTACCTCCAGTCCAGCTTATCAACTTCTTCGTCATGTCTTGAAGTCTTTTCTCACACTCCACCATTTTAATTTCCTTCGTGCACGTCTCCGTCACCCCAATAATTTTCCCTCTCGGTTACCGTCACTTTTTCCGTCACCTCCACACTTCTCGCCCAACACGTCTCCCGATTATTTTCCTCACCCCCTTCACCGCGGGCCTGACAACGTTGCACCCCTCCCAGCTCGTTCGCTCCACACGTGCGTCGCCATTACGCACTTCGCTGTTGTTGCCTTCATGCCCGCCTGCAGGCATTGGCCTTTGCTGCGTTTCACCCCGCATTTCTTTTATTTCTTCCTTCATTTCGTTTTGTTTGTTTCCATTGAGTGCGTTTCCATCCATTTTTTCGTTCAATTCGTTATCATTCCTTCCATTTTGTTGTGTTTGTTTCCATCTGCTTGTTCACTCCTTTTATTCGTTTTTCATTTCGTTTTCATTTCATCCATTTTTGTATCCATTTTTCTCATCAATGCCTCAAACTTTCCATCGTCCGATCCGTGGGCGAATTCGCACGTGGGGGCGTTCGTCCGCCACCCCAGCCACTGCGCCCAATTCGAGCTCTGGGCTCGTCTGGGGGGGAAATTGTTCCTGCACACCAATGTCTGCATGGGATTCCATCCTGTGGCATGGATTCTACATCACTACACATAAACATTTCTATTACCCCCGGCTCCCGCTCGCCTTGAGACGCCATCTTATTCCACGTAAGGGTTAATTTAATCGCTCGTAATTTAGAGGAATCGGGGTCGCTCCTCCTGAACCGATTCCCTATGAATTTAGCTTGGAGACGGGAGGATTTGAATCACACTCCTGTACACCAGTGTTGCGAATTCGCGCCCGTCGGCGTGCGATCGGCACGCGACTCGAACCGCGACGCCTCGCCCACCGGACGGACAATTCAGTCGTGACCTCCGGCAACGCGGGATCCAGTCACGGGTGGGCCTTTCGACCTCACCACAATCTGCCAATCGGCCACCCGCTAGGATAGGGTTGTTCGCCAAACTCGACCTACCTAAGTACCCACGCGGATGGTAAACCGGGCGATCGTACCTCGCCGCAGGTCGACTCCGGACACGAGCCGCTTGGCGGGCCGTTCCGTACTATCGCGGATAACCGAGCGGTGTTATCGTCGACCTCGACGTTCAGATTATTTACCGGTGTTTGCACCCATACGAACCCTTTACGTGAAGCAGGATGGAGTTCAATTAAGAAAAGACGAAGCGAAACGGGAAAACAGTTCACACAATGCACATTTATTCCGCGGCACGCGGAGCACACATATAGCCACACGTATTTACAGCCACAATTAACGATTGCACATATATCACATAGAACAAAGAAATGCACATATAAAAGGAGTTTTAAACCGACTACACGACACACGGACCACTTATACAGTTACTACCTTACAAGACACGGCGCCACAACACGCATTCACACCGAAGCAAAGAAAAGACCCCTCAAAGGCAAGGGAGTCAGACTGGGCCGTGGGCCTAATGCGCGTGGGACCTGGATGAGCGGCCAGGCCACGAGACCGAAGGGTCCTACCCGCGCCCTCGTGGCGAGCTGCAGAAATGTCGCTGCACGGCGGTTCCGTGGGCACCTGCTGGTGTAAGTGGGAACGGGGCCCCTTGTCGCACTCTCTCAGCGCGGGGGAAAGGGGGGATTGTTGATGCTCTGGGAGGGAGTATGGCTGGCTTGCTCGAATCCCGCGACGCGAGCCTCCAGGTCCACCTCAGCGTTCGCTCCGCAGCCGTCTGCCCCACCGATCTCGCGCTCACGATCTCCTCGAGCTCCTCTCCAACGACCCAGCCCAACTGACTCCTCACCGATCTGCTGCTCCACCGACACTGCTCAAGCTCCTCACGCTCGCCTTTTATCGGCTTCGGGAACCCACCATATGCAAATTCTCGGATCCAAACGACCTCAGGCGGAGAGCCACGCTCGCGATTGGACGGAGAAAAAGGGCGTGTATCATCCTGATCCTCAAATTTGCATATGCCGATTTCGTCAGGCGCGTCTGGAGGCGGGGCCAAGCCGCCCGCGCTTCCTGATTGGGTGGATCAGATGTGGGCGTGTATCATTTCTGATCCGAATTCTCCTCGGAAAACCCGCCATCTGCACTCGCGTCTCGCGTGTCTCGCTGAAGACAGCTCGACGCTCGGGTCCACAGGTGGTGCGGGAATGGCCGTAGGAGAAGGTGGTGGAGGGTTTCGCTGTTCTGGCCATGTGCTGTTTGGAATGGCGGTGATGTGAGGTTTTTTGTGGTTGGTTTCTCTGCTGGCGTTGTTGTTGTTGTATCAAAACAAAGGTAGAACAGAAAAACGCCTAACTCAAAGGATCGCAGCATGAATCACATTAATTCCCTCATACAATGGGTTTGGGCTAACTACACATGTACTAAGAAATATATCTCACCTACGGGACCTTTATGGTGTAATGCGAATTTCCACAGCCGTAACAATATATATATATATATATATTAGCCTGGTGTTGGCCAGTGGTTAGGGCAGCGGCTTGGATCCAAAAGGTCCTGAGTTCAAGCCCCGTTGGGCCACTGAATTAATACACCAGGGGTTGACTCAGCCTTTCATCCTTCCGAGGTCGGCGAAGTGAGTACCAGTGTACTGGGCCGGTTATACCCCGGTTAAAATAGGTGTACCATATCCTGGGTCGTAAAGGCGACCAGGGTTGCGTCAGGAAGGGCATCCGGCATAAAACGTGCCAAATCATTATGCGGATCATAAAGGATGATCCGCTGTGGCGACCCCTAACGGAGCAGCCGAAAGAAGAAGAAGAAGAAGATATATATCCGCTAATGATTTGGCACATGTTTTACGCCGGATGCCCTTCCTGACGCAACCCTGGTCGCCTCTTACGACACGGATATGGTACACCTATTCCAACGGGGCATACACCTATTCTAACCGGGCATATATATATAGAGAGAGAAGAGAGAGAGAGAGAGAGAGAGAGAGAGAGAGAGAGAGAGAGAGAGAGAGAGAGCACGATGTCTCAAAAAGTTGTGAACGGATTCGGACTAAACTCGGTGACAGGTTGGGTATGTGACTCGGACGAATGGATTAGATTTTGGTGAAGATCCGAATCGGTTTTCGATACTTTTTTATTTTTTTTTTTACATTTCTGATAAAGTAATTCTTCACCATTGAGAGATGGGGCCAAACATGATTTTTAGCATGATATTTCAAAAAGTTGTGGATGCATTATGAGATGACAAGAACAAGCTGATTAGATTTTGGTTCAGGTCAGCAGATCCAGCCTATCAATGGGATCCAAAACGTAAACTGTTCAGCTTGGCGGAGGTATGCGCTCTACCGAGTGCTTTCTTTCTCTTCATTGAGTTGGATTGGATTCATCTGGGGATATGAAGCTTTGAATTCTGTCACCTGCAAAGCTGTTTCTAAAAGGCTCCTTTTTGACCTTTTACAAATGTGCTTTGATCGTCCTCTTTATTATCCGTCCATCTCTGTCTTTTGGTTCAGCATCATGGCAGACACGGCGTCACGGGGAACTAACAAGATGTGGGAACTGGAGCGGGCCGGGGAATTGCAGCACACGACGGATTCTGGGTCGGGCAGAGATGCTGGCACAGATTCTGACGTCCCTGAGATAGTACTTCCAGAACGCTATGACTCTTCTCGTGCAAAAGTGGCTGCAACCCTGGCCTGGCTTTTTGGCAAGGTCTATGGTTCTGGTAAGAACATTGCCTCCTCCTTACCTTACAACACTTCACTTTGTGCCTTTATTTTTGCTTCTACTTCAAGCTGTTACCTGAGTGAAATGTATTCGTTGTACGAGTTGCAATTGAAATTTTTTTTTTTTTTTTTAAATGGAGATGGCAGAGTAAATAGTTTAGCTTGCTTCAAGTACCTCGTGTCAACCAACACTCTAACCCATCTCATTGGATCTGGGACTGGTACCAGAGGATTGGGAAGTATAGCAAATGTAACCGTTATTTAAGAGAGGAATCGAAGAACGATAGACCTGTTCCCCTCCAATGAAGGGAAGCTAAGATGTTGGAGATGCTAATTAGGGATCAGATGGTAAGCCATTTGGATGAATCCAAACGAATTGAAGGTAGTTGGTGCTGATTTATTAAAGGGAGGTCGTGTTTTAACAATGCATTGCTGTTCTATGAAGTCGTTTCTGATTGGGATGGATGAAGGAAGTCCAATGTTTGTAGCATATCGAGACTTTCAGAAGGTATTTGATAAGATACCAAATAGTTGAGGTCATGGTTTTTTGTTGTTGTGGCTCGTAGAGTAACTAATTGAATTGAAAACTGGATTAGTGATTGGAAGTAAAGAGTGGCTGTGCCTGCGAAGTGATAAGTAGTGGGATACCTGAAGGATCAGGGCTAGGACCGATATTATTTATAATTTGCATCAATCATTTGGACAGTGGGGTTATTAATAAGAGGCTTTCAAAATGTGCAGATGACAAGAAGCTTGGAAGTGAGGTAGGGAGCAGAGAGAGGCAATCTGAACACGAAAGCTGAGATCCCTTCATAGATTGGTGGATGTAGTTTAACATAAGGAAATGTGAGGTCTTTGGGATCGGTGAGAGTGGTGTTAATAGGGATTACATATAGTGCAAGGGGCAGTCTTGGAGTATGTCACACAGGAGAAGGATCTGGAGCCTGTGGTAATAAATATTTGCGACATGATGCCTTATGAAGTGGAGTGAAGTTTGAACACCCATTGAGCTCACGTGTTTGTTCGTGTCGACAAGGACAGTGTATTAAAATAAATTCAGCTTAAAGGTAACTGCGATTATCATTCCATTTCTACCCTGTTTAGCCTCACCCAAAACATCGTTATCCACTTTATCTCTCCCTTCTCCCCCGAACACCACTACTGTGTTTTTGTAACTCTTGAAAAAAAAAATTAAACTAGACTTCATTAGACATACTAATTTTAACCACTGACCACCTGAATACCATAGTAGAAGTAAAACCTCACACGCTGATTGGTTGTTGCAGTTGTTGCACGGCATCTGTTTGTACAAGGTTTAAAAATATATACAATCGTGGTTCTCATGGTGTTTTTAAAGGTAAAATTGTTTTTTTTATGTTTGTATGACAAGTTTGTTGTAAGTTTTTATTTTTTATTTTTATTACTTACGAAATCTAAAGATTTCGTAAGTATATTGATGACTTCCGTCATGCCCTTCCTGACGCAACCCTGGTCGCCTCTTACGACACGGATATGGTACACCTATTCCAACGGGCATACACCCTATTCTAACCGGGCATATATATAGAGAGAGAAGAGCACGATGTCTCAAAAATGTGAACGGATTCGGACTAAACTCGTGGACAGGTTGGGTATGTGACTCGGACGAATGGATTAGATTTGGTGAAGATCCGAATCGGTTTTCGATACTTTTTTTTTTTTTTTACATTTCTGATAAGTATTCTTCACCATTGAGAGAGGGCCAAACATGATTTTTAGCATGATATTTCAAAAAGTTGTGGATGCATTATGAGATGACAAGACAAGCTGATTAGATTTGGTTCAGGTCAGCAGATCCAGCCTATCAATGGGATCCAAAACGTAAACTGTTCAGCTTGGCGGAGGTATGCGCCTTACCGAGTGCTTTCTTCTCTTCATTGAGTGGATTGGATTCATCTGGGGATATGAGCTTTGAATTCTGTCACCTGCAAAGCTGTTTCTAAAAGGCTCCTTTTTGACCTTTTACAAATGTGCTTTGATCGTCCTCTTTATTATCCGTCCATCTCTGTCTTTTGGTTCAGCATCATGGCAGACACGGCGTCACGGGGAACTAACAAGATGTGGGAACTGGAGCGGGCCGGAATTGCAGCACACGACGGATTCTGGGTCGGGCAGAGATGCTGGCACAGATTCTGACTCCCTGAGATAGTACTTCCAGAACGCTATGACTCTTCTCGTGCAAAGTGGCTGCAACCCTGGCCTGGCTTTTTGGCAAAGGTCTATGGTTCTGGTAAGAACATTGCTCCTCCTTACCTTACAACACTTCACTTTGTGCCTTTATTTTTGCTTCTACTTCAAGCTGTTACCTGAGTGAAATGTATTCGTTGTACGATTGCAATTGAAATTTTTTTTTTTTTTTTAAATGGGATGGCAGAGTAAATAGTTTAGCTTGCTTCAAGTACCTCGTGTCAACCAACACTCTAACCCATCTCATTGGATCTGGGACTGGTACCAGAGGATTGGGAAGTTAGCAAATGTAACCGTTATTTAAGAGAGGAATCGAAGAACGATAGACCTGTTCCTCCAATGAAGGGAAGCTAAGATGTTGGAGATGCTAATTAGGATCAGATGGTAAGCCATTTGGATGAATCCAACGAATTGAAGGTAGTTGGTGCTGATTTATTAAAGGGAGTCGTGTTTTAACAATGCATTGCTGTTCTATGAAGTCGTTTCTGATTGGATGGATGAAGGAAGTCCAATGTTTGTAGCATATCGAGACTTTCAGAAGGTATTTGATAAGATACCAAATGTTGAGGTCATGGTTTTTTTGTTGTGGCTCGTAGAGTAACTAATTGAATTGAAAACTGGATTAGTGATTGGAAGTAAAGAGTGGCTGTGCCTGCGAAGTGATAAGTAGTGGGATACCTGAAGGATCAGGGCTAGGACCGATATTATTTATAATTTGCATCAATCATTTGGACAGTGGGTTATTATAAGAGGCTTTCAAAATGTGCAGATGACAAGAAGCTTGGAAGTGAGGTAGGGAGCAGAGAGAGCAATCTGAACACGAAAGTGAGATCCTTCATAGATTGGTGGATGTAGTTTAACATAAGGAAATGTGAGGTCTTTGGGATCGGTGAGAGTGGTGTTAATAGGGATTACATATAGTGCAAGGGGCAGTCTGGAGTATGTCACACAGGAGAAGGATCTGGAGCCTGTGGTAATAAATATTTGCGACATGATGCCTTATGAAGTGGAGTGAAGTTTGAACACCATTGAGCTCACGTGTTGTTCGTGTCGACAAGGACAGTGTATTAAATAAATTCAGCTTAAAGGTAACTGCGATTATCTTCCATTTCTTCCCTGTTTAGCCTCACCCAAAACATCGTTATCCACTTTATCTCTCCCTTCTCCCCGAACACCACTACTGTGTTTTTTGTAACTCTTGAAAAAAAAATTAAACTAGACTTCATTAGACATACTAATTTTAACCACTGACCACCTGAATACCATAGTAGAAGTAAACTCACACGCTGATTGGTTGTTGCAGTTGTTGCACGGCATCTGTTTGTACAAGGTTTAAAAATATGTTGCGAATTCGCGCCCGTCGGCGTGCGATCGGCCATGTGACTCGAATCGCGACCGCCTCGCCCACCGGACGGACAATTCAGTCGTGACCCTCCCGGCTAACGCCGGGATCCAGTCACGGGTGGACCTTCGGCCTCACCACAACCCAGTCCGCATTCTACCCGCGCGGAATAGGGTGAATCGCCGAAAGTCGAATAACCTAAGTACCCGCGCGGGTAACCTACCGAGCGATTGTACCTCGCCACAGGCCGACTTCGGACACGATCCGCTTAAGCGGCTCGTTCCGGGCTAACGGATAACCGAGCGGTGTTTTATCGTCGGCCTTGACGGTTCAGATTAATTACTCGGGCGGCCCGCGCCCACGACGAACCCTTTACGTGAAACAAGATGGAGACCCACGAAGGAAGGACGCAGCGACACGGGGGAAGAATTCAACAGACAAGCATTTATTTTACAACGCGACAACGAATAGCACACATAAAGCAAACAGTATTCAATAATGCACATACATCAAATAGAAAACAAAAGAAGTGCACATATAAAAGAAGGAGTTAAAACCGACTACACGACACACGACCACTTATACAGTTTCTACCTTACAAGACACGGCGCCACAACACGCATTCACACCTAAGCAAAGAAAAGACCCCTCAAAGCAAGGGAGTCAGACTGGGCCCGTGGGCCTAATGCGCCGTGGAACCTGGAATGAGCGGCCAGGTCCACGAGACCGAAGGGTCCTACCCGCGCCCTCGTGGCGAGCCGCAAAATGTCCTGCACGGCGGTTTCGGGCACCTGCTGGTGTAAAGTGGGAACGGGCCCCTTGTCGCACTCTCTCAGCGCGAGGAAAGGAGGGAATTGTTGCTGTCTGGGGAGGGAGTATGGCTGGCTTGCTCGAGTCCCGCGACGCGCGACTCAACGCCGACCTCGTCCCCGACCTCCTCGTCCGCGACCCGAGCCTCCAGGTCCTCCTCAGCCGATCGCCCTCCGCAGCCGTTCGCCCCCGTAGCCGTCTGCCCCACTTCTGCTTCGAGCTCCGTCTCCCGACTCTGCCCCACCGATACTGCTTACTCGACTCACTGCCGATTCGCCTTGCGCTCGTCTTTTTATCGGCTTCAGGAAACCACCATATGCAAATTCTCGGATCCAAACGACCTCAGGGCGGAGCCACGCTCGCCGATTGGACGGAGAAAGGGCGGTATCATTCCTGATCCTCAAATTGCATATGCCGATTTTCGTCAGGCGCGTCTGGAGGCGGGCCAAGCCGCCCCGCGCTCCTGATTGGTGTGGATCAGATGTGGGCGTTGTGTGCATTCCTGATCCGAATTCTCCTCGGAAAACCCGCCATCTGCACTCGCGGCTCGCGTTGTATCGCTGCAGATACCGACGCTCGGTCCCACAGGTGGGCGGAATGGCCGTAGGAGAAGGTGGTGGAGGGTTTTCGCGCGGTTGTCCGATGGCCATGGAGCTGCTTGGAATGCGGTGATTGAGGTTTGCGGTAGCGAGTGGTGAAGGTAGGTTGTGGCTGCTGGCGTTGTTGTTGTTGTTGTTGTAGTGGTTGGTTCAAAACAAAGGTAGACAGAAAAACGCCTAACTCAAAGGATCGCCAGCCCGAATGAATCACATTAATTCCCTCTATACAACGGGTTTGGGCTAACTACACATGTACTTAAGAAATATATCTCACCTACGGACCTTTATGGTGTAATGCGAATTTCCACAGCCGTAACAATATATACAAATCGTGGTTCTCATGGTGTTTTTAAAGGTTAAAATGTTTTTTTATGTTTGTATGACAAGTTGTTGTAAGTTTTTATTTTTATTTTATTACTTACGAAATCTAAAGATTTCGTAAGTATATTGATGACTTCCGTCATTTGTTTGTGTGTGTGTGTTGTGTTGTAGGCACGATAACTCGAGAACGGAAGAAGCTACCAATGTCAAATTACACCACGTGAATTCAGGAGGGCGAATGGCTAGTGCTGATTAGATTTTGGTCAAAAATCGGTCAAAGGTCAAGGTACACAGTGAGGTCAAACATTCGATTTTTGATGGGTTTGGTACAGAATCATCGTTAGAAGAACTTCTGGTTTGCGTCGCTACCTTCTCTAGAGACAGCTTTTATTAGACAAGGTCAGAGGTCAAGTTTGCGATTCGTAAGTACCAGTCTATGACTGCTTGTTTGTCTGTCTGTCTGTTAGCAACTTACGGCAAAACGGCTTTAGCAAACACTATCAATTGAATCCACAGGTGGGCAATGAACCTTCGGACCCCATTAACTTTTGGTCCAATTGGATCAAAGAGTCAAGCGTCAAGGTCCGACGAAAAGATCAAAATCGTTTTTCGCTCATAACTTCGTCAAAAATGATCTGATTTACTTCAAACTAAGCTTATAGTGAACCTTATTCTATTTGTCACTTATAATCCCTACTCATTTCCTATAGTGGAAAAATGCATATTTGTGGAGATCGTAGGGTCCGAAGTTTGTGGGGTCATGGCCATCGGTCAAAATTACAAATTTTCCATTAAATCATGGTTACGAAAATACAACTTTACGGGAAACGGCTGGCTCAACACTGTTCAAATTGTATCCACAGGTGGGTAATGAACCTCGACGACCCCATAACTTTTGGTCCAATTAGGTCAAAGGTCAAGGTCAGGTCACGAAAAGGTCAAAATCTTTTCGCTCATAACTTCGTCAAAAAATGGTTTAATTGACTTCAAACTAAGACTAAAATATCCCTTATTCTATTCCTTGTAATCAACATTCAGGTTAAGGATGTATCAAATTTAAATTTGATCCCCAAAATTACTTTATGCCTTAAATGGGTGGATTGTTGTTACCTGGCACCACTTGTTTAATTTTAGTTTTTGCCCACGACATTGTTGTGATAGATAAATAAATAAATAAATATATATATATCATATGCAGGATCCGGCC
>CM068953.1:174335935-174356830 GCA_035128595.1 Eptatretus atami | reverse complement strand
GCCACCGAAACCCGGCCCCACAACAATATATATATATATATATCATGAGAGGGACAGTATCGGGGTATCGAAGACTTTGCCAACATGGCTGACTATGTAAGTACGAGGCTGATTGATGCTGCGTTCTACGGTGATAAATAAAGCCTCCGTCTTCTAAACTGTGACTCGATGTCATCTTAGTACAGTGTTTCAGGGTGCTGTATAAGACTGCCTCAGCAGCACGAAACTTCTGGATTTTTAATATATATATATATACTATATATATTTTTTTAACTATCTTTAAAATCATTATTTTATGAAAATTGAAGTACTGTATATACAGGACCTCTGAAGCGTGTGTGTGTGTGTGTGTGTGTGTGTGTGCGCGTTAGCGCGCTCGCGCGCGGTCGTCTATGAAGTCTCTCGTTCACTCTGCATTGGTTGGTATGTTTAGTTTTGTTTTTGATTTGATGTACCATTCTTGAATAATGAATGTAAAGATTCCTTTGGAGGACTGACATGGCTGGGAATTTGATGTTCAGTTTGTTTTCGTAATGATGGAGGATTATGATGATGATTAAGACCTTTCACACTTCTTCACTCTTGAAAGTTTAGCTCCTTCAACCTTCATCTTTAAAAGTAGTGTTACAGATCATAATATGGAATGATTTCAGATGCCCTATTAGTGTGCAAACATTTGGAATTTTATGCTTGCAATTTCCTGGAAAATGGCCATCATTACAACAGAGTCTTTATAAATGCAGTTTGTCATTCTCCATTTGATTTTTACGGCAGGAGGGAGTGAGATGCACTCAATGTCTGTGGACTTTCGTTTTCCCTTCCCTCCCCAACATAAAAATACAAAGTTATTTTAAAAAAAACAAGGACTGATACGAGCCTCTGAGGTCACCAAGGTTCAATTTCCAGTAACTGAAGCAAACTGCACGTCCATGAAATCCGAAGTAATCTTGGGGCGGAATAATTTCCGACAACTTCCGTCCCTCGTCACCTTTTCTGCCGCCACCATTCATCGCTTATTACTTTTGAAGTAGCAGCTTCTGCTTTAATATCCTGAGCTGTAACTCCCCCGTGTTATTCAGATTTGCTACTCACCTTTGGGATCACATTTGTTGCTTTCTGAGGACTCATTACGCATTACAGTGCAAATCTATATTGAGCATCATGGAACATTGTATCAGAGAGCCCATTGTACTGTATTTAGGCATTTTCATAGCTCCAAGCTTTGATGTAATGTAGTAGCAGTCTAAAAATCCTCCTTTAAATTTGGTCATGAACGAATTCCATCCTTTTGATTCCGTTGTTTTGAATGACAGAGAACGTGCAAATGCAGTGCACTTAATATATTTGGGTAGTGTCGACACGTGATCAATCGCATGGACCATTCATAACCAATATAAATGTTATTTTCAGATGGGTTGTTCGCCTTTTAAATTTTGCCTTTGGCTCATTGTTTTTTTATTCATTAGGGTTTGTTCTTTAAACCATTTTTATTATTTCCTCGGTAACCGAAGGTGGGCAGCGGCTATGTTTTCACCCGTCTGTCTGTCTCTGTTTGTCTGCTCTGTGAGTCGGATGTCTCAAAGCTGTGGACGGATCTCGACCGATTTGGAGGACAGGTTTGGTGTATGACAAGGACGAATTGATTCGATTTTAGTGAAGATCCGGAGCCGGATACTAGAATCTTTTAAGTGATTCTTCACCATTGAGAGATGGGTCCAAAAACAATATGTTGCATGGTATCTCAATAAGGGGTGGACGGGTTATGACAACTTGGTGGATGAGTTGGGTTTGTGACAAGAATAAGCCGATTAGATTTTGGTTGAGCTCCAGGAACAGATCCAGCTCATCAGTGGGATACAAAACGTAAACTGTTCAGCCTGGTGGAGGTATGTGCTCTACCGAGTGCCGTTCTATCGTTAGCCCGTCCCCCGTGCAGTGGGAGATATGGTGTGTGTGTGTGTGTGTGTCCGTGTTCGTGTGCATGTCCGTGTCCAGGCGTAACTGTTTTTTATTATTTGAGGTTTTGTCATCAAATTTTCAACAAAGCTTTATTATGAGAATATGGAGAAGACAAATCGATCTTCTTCTTCTTCTTCTTCTTCTTCTTGGCAGCTTGGCTGCCGGGTAGCTATCATTTTGTTGGGGCACGGCTGTGCCGCTGATGCTGTGCCCCGATAGCATTACACTGGTACTCATTTTGCCGACCTCAGAAGGATGACTAGCCGCCTTGCCAACACCAGGCTTGACAAATTAATAATTTGGGAAAAAGGTCAAACAAAATTACGGAAGAAGAAATCCGAATACAAAGTGGATGTGCTTTGCATTTTCAGATGCTTTCTTGTTATTATTTTGTTCATTAATCTAAGGCTCACAGAGGAGCTTGTGCATTAATCGCATGCAGGGCAAATATCTGAGAGACATCGGTGTGCTTTAACACCGATTTATCGGATATTTATAGACAATGGACAAATACATACAGTAGATGGGATTTTAACCTGGGTACCAGCATAATGAGTCATTCGTTCAGATGGGAATACAAAACGATGCAAGCTAAAAATTATCTTGAGCCTTTTGGAAGGTCATGCACCTAAATATGTTTGGATGAAACCATCTCCATCTTTTTCCCACCCCAGTAGACAACATCCCAGCAGACCTTCGCGATCCCTTCTACACTGATCAGTATGAACAAGAACACATCAAGCCACCCATTTTGCATTTGCTCCTATCGGCGCATCCTTATGTACAAGTCTGCAAACTGGTTTGTGGACAGCAAGGGGCGAATGGTGTCGAGGACGATGGCTCTGCTGACCCTGCACCACCACCTCAGGCTGGCCACCGCTGGGTTTTGGAATCGTTGTCACGCAAGGGTCTTTTTGTGATGGACGAGCATGACAAGGCAGTGAATGAAGCAGACCTGCGGCAAACACCAATCCAAATGGTGGGTCGTGTGACTTAATGGGTTGCAGGTTCGACCGATTGCATCATTTTCACGGCAGCAGGGTTCCAGATTCGTTTTTCGGAGTTATTGCAAGCAATGATGACCAGAAGTACTTGTTGATGTGCAATAACACTTATCAAACAGCAAGTTGAGTTATCACCTCACACATCTTGCAAAATGAGTAAGCTCAGCAGGATTTGCCACTGCACATTTCTTATTCTCTCCTTTCACATCCATTTCTCAGGCATCCCACTTGGCGCTGATGGATGGACTCATGCTTGCATATGCTGTTCACATCATGAGTACGGAACGAGTGGTTGCCACAGTTACACGCTTTGCCTCCTTCTCGGCCTCCAGCGAGTTGCCTTACGACCTGGAAGATGCTATGCTGTTCTGGATCAATAAGGTTCTTTGGGCAAAATTTTTAACTAAAAAGTGTGTGCGTGTGCGTGCGCGCGTGATATATTCATTACACAAAGGCAAGGCTCAGGGAAGAGTGATTGACAGAGGCTGCACAGACACAAGGGGATGAATGAATAGGAAGCGGAGAGGAAATGTAAAAACATATGTAAAATGGTAATCAGTGGGGTGGGGAGGGGAGGGGGATGATAGTAAAAATAATGCAAAGGGATAGAGGATGACTTGAAATGTTGGTGTACTCCCAAGTTGAAGGCCTGAAGGGGGTTTGTGATGAAATAGATTGAGTCGGGAAGGTTACAAGTCGGAGAAGAGGAACAAAGAATGGAGGTAAGCAGTCGGCCTACATCAACATCTGGCCAGAGAGACATCACTGATCTCAAGTCCTCACATCACTGAGATTGAGGGCCTCCATTTTCACTGTCTGTGTACTGCTCTTACACCTCCAACCCCCAGGAATACCTTTGTTTGCTCCTTCCCCTCCACTCCCACCTCTTGGTTGTCTGATTGTTGTACTGTCGCATTAACAGGGACGACTCTATTTACATCTCACGCTCTCTCTCTCAGCCAACATGGGACAGTGTTTAACCACCCACCCCCAATTATCTCTTCCTCCTCCTGTGGTGATTTGAATTCTCACCATGCCAACTGGCTGGGTGTTGGTAACTCTTTCACCTTCCATGGCACTGCAGCAAGGTCTGGGACTCCATGGGCCTGACTCGATCTGTGAACTTTCTGGCTTGCATTTCTGCCAATGGCGTATCCTTCTTTCTGGACTTTGTAATGACCAACTTTCCTGTGAATGTCTCCTGTTCTTCCACTGCTGCAATTAGTTTGTCTGATCACGTGCTGGAGTTGACATTTCTCTCACTGTTTTTTGAGGCCCGCTTCAGTGCCGGTGAGTCTGGCAGTCCACGCACACTGACTGGCTCGGACTGCAAACTGCCATCTCACTTCAGGACCCATAATCAGGACTTCAGGACTTCACACCCATAATCCTACCCATGGTACACCAAATCCTGCAATAAGGCAGTTGCTCTTCCCAGAAGGTAACCTCAGATCATTCCACAAAACCCACAACAAATTTGGCTACTCTCAAGAGAGCCAGAAAACATCTGGCCAACCTCAAGGCTGAACATGCAAACCTGTCTCCTTCCTCAAAGACCTGGTGGTGCTTTGTTAAGTCTGTATCTGTCTGGAATATGCTACCCCTCCATCACTTCCCTCACTTCAAAGGACACCACAACCAATTCTGATGCCTTGAGTCTGTGTTTTTTCTTGCCTTCAAGGTCATTGGAATGTTTCATGATGGAGCTGATTCTGTGGGCCATTACAGACAGGTCGGTGGTATTACTGTCTTCTCCCGCTTCCTTTCTGGTCTTGCATCCTCTGCCCTTTCCATGCTCTGTTGGCTGAGAGTGTGGCTCTCTCGCTGATGCAATGCCCTCTGCTGGTTAAGGCAAGAATTTGTAACTTGGCCATGGTGCCAGTGAAAGCTCCCCTACTCTTCGCAAAGGACATCATGGGATATTTAATGTCCACCAACGAATCTGGCACACACCCAGTTTGACATCCATCCAAGGGACGGCACAAACCTTGATGAATCGCACTGCCTGTGAAACACCGGGGTGACGTTTCATAGCCGAGTCGGGATTCAAACCCAGATTAGATAGCTTAAAGGTGAGTGTGTGTACCTCAAAACCATCCTGTCTGCCAAATGTGCATGTCAAGACATGGAAACAGATAGATGGGACTATTAACAGTGCAGGTAACATTTGACAACAGTTAGATGAGATAAATCTGGGACAGTATCCTTAACTTTGGGGGTTATTTTCGTGGAGCAGAAAGAAACACACCCGTGTGTGGAGGAATCTGCAACGGAGGGCTGTGATTATATTCTGCTCGCCTTCGTTTCCCTTTCTTCGGCAGGTGAACCAGAAGATGCGGGAGATAGTTGAGAAGGAATGGCGGTTTAGAGCACAGCTTCCTGGTTCTTCTTCTCCACACAAGGTTGGTGAAATTTGAATGCATGTTTCCCTCCCCCACCTCTGTGTCTGTCTCTGTCTCTCCTTCAGATAAAACTGCAATGATATTTGGAGCAACTTGTTATGGAATTTGATTTGATTTATAACATGAATTCGTACTTTTAAATTTTTTTCAATTGCTTTCTTTTTGACAGTGCATCGATCTACATTTAAATATTATTTACAGGGGTTCACACTATTTATTTTTTTGTTTGTTTGTTTATTTATTTGGTTCTCTAATGAGTCCGAACAGAAATGCTATGGTGTTCATTAAAAAAAAAAATTGTCAGCTTCGAGTGTGCTCGTCTGCTTTTCCAAGTGCCACTCCAATGTTTTTTTAAAGTGCCTCAGCTTTGTATGCATCCTACTCCACCATACGCATGTGCTCTCAGAACGTCCACTCCAGATGAGACACTCGCAAGCCGCTCTCGTTTTTTCGTTCTGGATGCTCCTGAACCTCGTCTTCTTCTTCAATTGCACGTTCTCCTTAGATCTTTTTATTTTTTTTATTTTTAAAATCTTATCTATATATTACTAAAACTCTCATCTTGTATGTATGTATGTATGTATACAAATATGTATGTATACATACATACATACCTTGCCGAAATATAGCCAAAACGGTACACGATAGCGCAAAATTTTCGGCCAACCTTACTCACCATTCTCCTGCGGTGTGCAGTATCAAGTTTCGTTAAAATCGGGCAACGAAAGAATTATTTAAAAATCAATTCTCGATTCAGTCAAGTACTCTTCAGAGAATTTGATCAATGCAAACAACCTCAGCGGTATAGTTCGCTGGAGCTATCTTTTTTTTTTTCTTGAAATGTTTATTATAAAATCTCAAACATTTAGTTAGACAAAGAACGATTTATTTTTAAGCATAAAATAAACATCGCCATTTTGATCTAATACTTCCATGTTCATTAATAAATAAAATTGTTTCGAAGATTATGCACAATAACTTCTTTGACTTTCTTTTCTCCATTTTTTTTTCTTTCACATTGACGCGCAATATCAAGTTTTGTTAAAATCTGGCAACGAAAAAAATTATTAAAAAATCAATTTCCCGATTCAGTCAAGTACTCTTCAGGAGAATCTGATCAATGCAAACATCAGCGGTATAGTTCACTGGAGCTATCTTTTTTTGTTTTTTTGAAATGAATTTTTTAATCAACCGCTGTCACAACGGGAACTCCAACGGGTTCATGGGTCGTCTAGTAAGTTATAAACTTACAATGTAACTTGTATTGTTGCAATGTATAAACTTAATTTTGTACACTTGAATTTTGAAAATGCAGTATATCAATTATCACGGAAGAATCTTGCCTACACTAACTGAAAAAAAACCTTCCATCAAAAGCCTCTGTTGTCGTACACCTCTGAGCTTTCTTCACATCTTTGACATACGCATTTATTTATTTATTTTACTGCAAATGAGTGCCTGCATGTCAGTTATGTGAACCCCTGAATTATATTCTTGACTTGGTATTGTTGAAAGATTTGCATGACAGTATATAAATCCAGGAGCTGAGACCACTTATTTATGTTTTTGAGTGCAAAAGTTTGGTGAGGTATTTCGTCCAAATATGCTCGTGTTCCAAGCGGCAACCCGGGCTGTCTCGGTGAAAATTGCAGATTTCTATGCAACCACGGCGCCCCGCTTTTCCAACAAAATAATGGGGTAGGGAAAACATAAACAGGCATAACGCGATTGATTTTTTTAAATCATAGGATTATAAATTACCCCGTATAATTGATCATTTCTGAACCCTCTTTTAGACGATGTAATTGCTATGTAAATTAGGAGCTCTGCAGCAAGGTAGACATATTGCGATCCTCATGTGTCCGGCAAACACTTCAACAGGTGTAAAAGACTCGATCCACTCTTAGCTGCTGCTTTTCAAACGTTGTGCGTCAAACAGTTCCTCGATGTAAGTGGGCTCCCTTACGGAATCTGTATGACAGAAATTAAATGAAATGTTTGCAAGTCCAACCTCCACAGAGGACAGAAGAGATGGAGAGTTCTGAAGAAATTATGCAACCTTTGGAGAAGTATGGAAAGTTTACCCAAAAAATGAGGGATGGCAACATGAAGCAACTGCCGCTTACTGGATGACCGACGTAGATTTGGTTGGTGTGTACCTGCTTTTCAGCTGAGCTTATCAAACAAATGATGCCGATTTGCTCATTTATGCACCAAATTTGATCGGTCCTCTTTTCTTAACTGTGAACAAGCCAAACTGTGCTCGATGGACCGTTCGGTATGTGTTAAACCTTCTGAATATGAATGAGATATCCAGGTCTTTGACAGGACTTGACATAAGGTGCACTTTCCGTCCGTAGGACCAACAACACATTTGCAAGGAACCCTATTGATATGACGTTGGAGCAGACTATAAATGTTGAGGTGGCATCCAGGCTCACAGGCTTGAATGCCTTCCAGCAGTCAGTTGCAGCAAAAATGTATGGACCATCACACAGTCAGCAAGAAGTGATGTAGTTGGTGATTACTAGTTAAGGCAGGACTGCAACACACAGAAAATGTGCACAAGGAACTGAAGAAAAGCAGAGTTGAAAAAGACAATGTTGATCTGGAGAAACTTGTTGATGGCATAGGCCATAGAGACTTCTCGTAATCCATTCGCAGGAGACATATCGCACAATCTGTACAACATAGCAATGAGGAAGGCAGCTTCTGAGAAGGTGAAATGTGAACTTTTGAATTTCAGACAAACTGGTGATTCGCTGTGTGATGATTTCAAGGATGGTTGCTTTCAAGATGCTGTTCGTTTCGAGCATAGCATTGGTTGGAGGATGATGACTAACTTCGCCAGTGAAGCGGTCAAATTGCAAGTCTCGACAAAGGACATGAAGGTGCTATAATTGAAGGGAACAAGAGATCTGTTTGGCTGCCTTGTGTATCTAGCCACAGAAATGAAGCGAGCTCTGCAGAGGGTATTTACTTACCCACTCACACCTGTACCTCTTTAAATGGGACATATAGATGGGAGCAAATATCTATCCTAAGAGTCACAGTTAGCCAAGGAACTTTCATCCAAAATCATCTCGAAGCCTTCTCTGTCATTTGATACATACGTTGTTGATGCCATCAACGTACATGATCCGAGCTCAACATCTGGGGGACTTGCCTGCAACATATGGTGGTATGGCTAAGCATATCCTGATCAAGGTCTGCCTAGCACCAAGAGTAGACTTTATTTGTGATACTTACAGAACACCAACAATTGCCTGGTGTTTGCTTAATGGTTCGGGTGGTAGGCTTGGGATCCTGGGATCCTGAGTTCAAATCCCACTCGGCTGTTGAATTAACACCAGGTGGGGTTGACTTTGCCTGTCATCCTTCCGAGGTCGGCAAAATGAGTGCCAGCATGCTGGTATATTGTGTCAGAGAGACGACCCGTCCAGGATTGTGCTCAACAGCCAAGAAGACTGCTGAGGCAGCACCAACGCTCTACACAGAATAAGGTCCCAATGGATGGAACAATCAAGGGACAGGTTTAAAAGAGGTGCAAGCGATCTGGACATAACTATTACAGGACCGAATCAGAAAAGACCTCGATTTCAAAGCTGCACTGGGATCAAGCAAGTTCAAGTCAGAACTTTTGTCTTTCCTCTCACTGGAATGGAGTAAATATAAGTACAGTGAACAGCTTGAGGGGCACACATTACATGTCAGCGACAGCAAACAATGCTTTGTGTAAACAACCAATGATGTCTAGAAACAGTGTGGCATCCATGAGAAATAAACATGAAGAAGCTGACACTCGAATTGTGTTGCACTTAAAGCATGCCAATGATCTCAACCCAGAAGCAGTTGCTGTGGTGCGCTGCAATGATGCAGACGTACTTTGCATTCTCTGTCAGCACATGAAAAGGTTGTCTGTGCAAGTTTATATGGACACTGGCTTGAATTGTGATAACATAAGACAATGTATTGCTATTTCTAAGTTAGGCCAGAAGATTGGGACCATGTGTGAGGTGCTTCCAGCTGTACATGTGCCTTCATGAAAAAAGGGAAAGTCAATATCTACAACAAAATCGAGTCCTCCAAAGACTACCAGTCTTTTTTGCTAAATTTGGCGAACAAACAGACGCAACAAATGAGATCGTCAATTGCACGGAGAAGTTTGTTTGTGATGTATGTGGCAAGCCAAAGCTCTCAACACTCGGAGATGCACGCTTTGTCATATTCAGGCAAAAGTACGCTCCCACTAAGCAGTCGGATCCTCTGGCAAAACCGAAGGGTGCTGACTCGAGCACTTTACCACAATCCAAATCTGGACTTCTGCAAAAAGTCAATTGGACAAACCATGTGACGACTATCTGGAAAAATGCGCACGTCCAAGAACCTCTTGCTGAGTCTCATGTTGATCCAACTAATCGCGGTTGGAGTTTGAATAATGGCTCCGATCACGTTGTTTGGTTTGAGGGAGATCAATTTGCCAAAGGACATCGAAGAGAATAGTCAGAAAACCCTGAATGAGGACGACGACGACGATGACACTGGAGTGCACTTGGAAGACTGCGATTCAGACGACTCAGAGTATGAAAGCGAGAATGAAATGGCCTGATTTTCCTGTTTGTTTAAAACTATGCTTGCTGGCGTCCAACTGCGGCTCCACTTGTCGGTGCCCAGCATTTTTTACCTTTTGTCACCTCATTTTTCCATGAGCCTCGATCCCTAATTGTACAAGTTATGTTTAACACTGAGTGCCTCAAACTGTCCTCGTGAGAGATGTTCAGCACGAGGATGTTTAACGAACGTATGGAAGGGGAGTTGACATTTTTAATTTGCAAAAAATTGGATTTGGGTATTTTGAAAAACAATCCATAGATTTTTTTTTTTTTTAATGCGTTGTTTCTTGTCATGCATGCATCCACGTAACGTCTATCATAGCATTGGTGCTGCTGCTTCTCCATTAATAATCATGAATTTTAACCGTACTCACCTTTTCTATTTTCCTCCCTTCCCCCTCTCCCCTTTTTCTCTGAACTCCTTTTCCAACTCAGTCACCTTCAAAATGGTATTGGAAGCTAGTGCCTGTAAGTTTTAGCCCACTATAACCTTCCCTGCACTCTTCCACTGCATTGTTGTTCTGTTTGCACTACATTCATGCTTGGCCTTTTCCACTGCAGTTCCAGTCTACCCATTTCGAGTTTTGGTGTTAATTAGTGGAGCCTCCTTGAGGAGTGATCTGACTATTCTGTCCATGCCATTGAGCAGTTTATAGGATGCGTAAAAGAATCACTTTTGGGCAAAGTTATTTAAAAAAAAAAAAAAATGCTTCAGTATAATAATATAGCCATAAACGTTTTAAATGAGGATAGGTTGTTTGTGTAATCACTGTTATTTATTCAAACTAGCAAATACCATCCGTTGCTTCGCTGACGGGAATACTAAGGGTGGAGGGAGGGAGGGGGAATAGAGGGGGAGATAGATGGATGGAGAAGGGAGGGGGAGATAGATAGATGGAGGGAGGAGATATAGATAGATAGGTGGAGAGGGAGATATAGATAGATAATGGAGGGAGGGGAGATAGATGGATGGAGGGAGGGAGGAGGAGATAGATAGATAGATGGAGGGACGAGATGGAGAGATGGAGGGAGGGAGGGGAGATAGATAGATATAGGGAAGGAGGGAGGGGGAAATAGCTAGATAGATAGATGGATGGAGGGAGGGGAGATCGATAGATAGATGGATGGAGGGAGGGGGAGATCGATGATAGATAGATGGATGGAGGGAGGGGGAGATCGATAGATAGATAGATGGAGGGAGGGGGAGATCGATAGATAGATAGATAGATAGATGGATGGAGGGAGGGGAGATGATAGATAGATCGATAGATGGATGGAGGAGGGGGAGATCGTAGATAGATCGATGATGGATGGAGGAGGGGGAATAGATAGATGGATGGGGGAGTGGGAGATAGATAGATAGATTGATGGATGGAGGGAGGGGGAAATAGATAGAGGGAGGGAGGGAGGGGGAGATAGATAGATCATAGAGAGAGATAGAGGAGGCAGAGCGAGGAAGGGGAGAGAGCGAGAAGGGGGTGGGATGGGAGGGAAGGCAGCGTGAGGGGAGGGGAGAATGGAGTGAGGGGAGGAACCATCCAGACACCTCCGCACATAACCAACGTCTGGATACGTCCAGAGACAGGGAGAGAGAGAGGTGTGCGTGCGCGTGCGTGGTACACTGTATCAGGATGGGGTGGAGCGAGGATGGGACAGAGAGAGGGGTGGGGAGTTAGCAGAGAGAATGTTGTGCTTAATGAACACACACACACACACACACACACTCACACGCACACCTCAACCTTGTACCAACTGCCGACTGCACACCGATCGGGGCACAAACTGTACAGCTATTGACTGCAGCAGTATAGCGTGTTCGGCAAGTGGCTTAAGCACTCAAGCAAGCACTCCAATGAAATGGTTGACAAGGAATGGCTGGCTTGGCAAGCGATAACAAGCTGATTGGTAATGGCACATACCCACAAAAAAATATACATCACCGATTTCTTAACATTTTGAGATTTCCCTCCACATTTCGAGTTTTATATAGTCCACGTGATCTGATCCTCCAAACTCAAAGTATATTTCGATTATATACTGTAATTTGTCCGTGAGAGTAGATCGTGGAAAATTGCATCATATGCATGAAGTCGTTCCAAGCTCCTAATTTGAAAACTGTAGCACTTAAAAAAGTGATGTATACAAGATTTGTAGGTATGTAGATGAGGAATTCGATGATATGAGTGAGGAAAGTGGAAAAACAATATATTTTGAGCGCTGTATCGTTAATAAACCGTTGCGGCCTGTTCCAACTCAAAGCATTGTTGAGCAGGCCGAACAAAATGGCGAATTAAGACCCTAGTGAGGTGTCTGAGGATGCACCTTGATAAGGCTGTTAATTGTATTCAAAAGGGTTTTTTAAAATAAATAAAGCACTCCCTTGGAGTTCTCTTGGGATGCATGCAAAGTTTCAGGCCGCGAGGTTTCATGTTTTTGGAGTTATGGAGGAGACGTGCACACACACACACACGCACACATTGACATTTATTAGTTTAGATAACATGTGAACACCTCTTCAAAGAAAGCATGAAGGGATTGAAGTGGCCCTGCAGTTGTAGACACAGAACCATTCTCACAGCATCGCTTCACAATGTCAGTATATCGAGACTAATAGATATATGTAGTTATTTTATCCAGCGAGTAGTTGTGTCATAGTGAGGGAGATTGTCATGCTGTGGCCATAAGTGAATCTGAAGTCGACGAGTTTTTATTTATTTGAACATATTGTCCCAGTCACCTGGTTCTAATCTGGCGGGTCGCGTTCAAGTGACCGTAACGGTCACTTGAACGGTCGACTGTTACGAATACCCCCCCCCCCCCCCCCCTCCGTCTTTCCTCATATAAATGCTGCACCACCATACAGATTGGGAGCCTCAAAAAGGCCCAGCGTCACGCAGATAGGTGTCACGTGTCTGGATCTAATTAGGCCGAGCAACCTAAGACACGTGACGCGATATTCTATGCGGTATGGAGACCGCAACCAATTATCCCATTAACGGGGGTCTATAGCCACCAAATTAATTGGCCACCAGAGCCATTCGCCCTGAGACCAGGTGCAGTGTATGTAATAAACAAATGGCACTGGGGGAAGGATAAAGGAAGCGATGCATGTAATAGGAAACCAAAACCCCTTTACCCACTACCCGATGCATGCCCACAATATCAAATGAACGAACGAGAACCTTAATTACCCTATGTCATACCAAGGCCGTCAGACATACCACGTGAGATGGACAAAAGGGGGTAAGGACAAGACTGAAGAGAGTTGTGGGAAAACTCGATGCAGAATTGGGGATGGCCGAAGCCAGGTCCGGCTGCTCCGCCGTGGAACGTTACCACCGCGTCCTGCAGCTCGGCTTGTATGGAAAAGGAAGGTCGTGGCTTGGGCTGAGGGTAGGGGGGGGGTCGAGATATGGCTCAGGTATAGCAGCACAGGCGAAATTCACGGCTCTGCTCGAGCTGATTCCACGAGTACTCTGCACACCCGACATTCACTTTAAGGAAATAATTATGCTATATTAAGCATCTCACCCACCAGGAGTCATTTCCACAACAATATAATGAATTGGTGTCTCTGTTATTTGAGTATGATGATGTTTTGCTTCTTAGCATTATTACAGGATTTATTTATTTATTTATTTATTTTACAAAAGTGATAGTTTTTTTTAAAGGTATGTACCAACAAAACTAGACAAATATTAATATACACCCTAACTTCGGCGACGTCTCCCCATCCTCGGGTGCATGGCATTACAAAAATAAACAATGGCTTCTTTGAAGAGAAACATGATGTGAATCAGCACCTCCCTCTCAAGTACATTCTGATTTGTTTGTTTATTCGTTGTTTTGGAGGCAAAGTATTCGGATATCCCAAAGCTCTTGTTTCTAAGTCGTCATCATTGATTGCATGTTGGACCTGGATTAAATTGGAAATGTTGTTCGCTGGTCATATCATTAGCGAGTGAGAGGCTGTGCTATTGATGCAGTACCCCCTGCACATCAGGGCATAAAATTGGAATTTGACCAGTGTAACTCGCCAACTCTTAATTGAAAGACTGCAGGATTTTTCATGTCTACCAGATGAGGTGATGCTGGTATATCCCCAGCTTAACATACGTCTGAAAAACTGTTGATTGTGCAACTGCAACCAACTGTTATCGGTGAAACACAGTCCCTGCAAAAAATGCGAGTCTTGAGTTTAAAGTCTGGTCGAGAATTGAACCCAGACTAACCAAGGCAAATGCACTCCCTCTGCACCAACCTGTCAGGTATTTTATAATCTTTGTTCATACGACGCACCTGATGTAATACGTGTTGAGGCGAATATAATACAAATGGACAATGGCAGAATCGAGTGTCAGTGGTTTACGTCATATCACCATTGGTATACAGGAAGGAGGAAACCGTATCCGGCACGTGTAACAGGCATAATAGTCATTCCTTACTTTCACTGCAGCACCCTGCTCATGACGTCATCAAAACAAACCGTACAAAGTCAGTGAAACATGGCACAGCATCAAGGTTAGGATTTGTGCAAAGAGATCGTTGACAGGAAGAAAATGTTACAACTTTTAATGGAAGAACGAAGAACTAGTCTTGGATGTGAAGTCTCTCACGTCCTCGTATCGCTCTGCTTCGGCAGACAGGTCGAACTATGCATGGCAACAACGGAACGTTGATTGAAGTACAATAACCTCTGAGGAGCAAGGAGAAGCTGGTATTTCAGGTATTAACCCCTTTGTCAGAGCAAAAACACAAAGGTCAATGATGAAGGGTTAACATCTGAAATGTTCGCTTCTCTTTGTTTCCCTCAGCTTTTAGCAGACCTCAATCAACGTTCTGTTGATTCCATCCATTGATCTACAAATATCATACCTTGGTGCGTTGCTGAAACTGAAAATTTTATGGTTCACGCTTTTGTACATTTCATAAATAAGACGTTTTTGAGGTGAATTTGTAATTTCCCCGCAATAGCGGGGGTTAAGCAATTGGTTCATGTCCGTCGGTCCATCCATCTTATCAGTTTGTGATTGAGGAAGAACTTATTAATGTTGAATTATATTTTGAACACTAATTGGAACATGAATCGGATGACTAGTCTTTTGTTTAGCAGTACTTTGGCTCTGAATTCTTCCCGACCGCACATACGCAGAGGAGTGATAACTTTTTTTTTTTACCCTGTCTGCCTACCTGCCTGCCTGCCTGGCAGTCAAACAAATTTGAAAACCATTCCAAACAGGAAATGTACTGTTTAATGACGACTTCATAAAGGACACGTACAACAAGCACAAAGGACTAATGTAATGTCAATCAGGTGGAATAATAGACACTGTGGAAATTGATGGTAAAACCCGGAATTTATTTAGTTATATAACTTTTACAATCTTTATTTTATTTCAATTGAATTATATAGTTGGACGATAGTACATAAATCATCTTCATAATACTTCCAAAAACCTCCAGTTTTATAGGACTGTCGGACCCAGCTATTCGCGGGGGATATGTTCCTGAAAAATGCCGTGAATGTCGGGGCATTGTTTAAATATGAATAATATATTTATTTATTTATTATTTTTTAAAATCTTGTATGGTCGAGGCTCGTGGAAGAGCGATTACGCGTAACAAATCAGGAGACAGCATAACAAAGGGAACAGCAGGAGAAAGGGGAAACAACAACAGCAGGGAGGAGGGAGTAGTTGGAGACAAACAAACAAGGGATGCAGGTAACGATGAGGGTTAAGGGAGAATGCAAAGGGTGGACAATATGGACACATAAGGAAAATTGTGTTTGACCAGTTTGTGATTTTTTTTTCTTTTCTTTTTTCCAAGATCTGAGGAGAGGGGAGAGGCTGCTGCCCATCTGTCAGATGGATGAGAGATGTCATGGCATAGAGTGGAGTCATCACCAAAGAGGATTTTCCAAACAGTCAGTGAGATCATTGATGAAGATTAGGAATAATAATACGGGGCCTGGGACACTGCCTTGGGGTACTCCAGCCTTGACAGGGAGAGGAGATGAAAGGGTTCCTTTGAGAGCCGCACGTTGTCTACGAGAGTGAAAGATGTCAGTAATCCAAGAGTAGAGTTGGCCTTGGATTCCATCGGCAGACAGTTTGGAGAGCAAGGCAGTAAGGTGATGAAAAGCTCGAGATATGTCCAGAAACAGCTTTGATCTCATGTCTGATATTGAGGGCCTCCACCATTGTTTGGAGATTAGAAGCAGCATGTCCAAGGTAGAGTGACCAGGTCTGAAGTCGAATTGATGATTTGAGATGAGGCTGTTGGAGTTGGAGAAAAGGAATGATTTTATGTCAAAGGCGATGATGTGACCAGGTCTGAATCCGAACTGATGATTGGAAGTACATTAAGCTAATTGGGCTGTAGTTTAGTGGATCTGATTTTGCACCTTTTTCATGTAATTCTGTGATGTTAGCTGATTTTTAATTTCCCAGATAGATATAGTAGACAAGTCCTGAAGTGAGTTTAACAACAACAACAAAAATGCGAATATGCAAAGCATGAATGTCGAAGCGGGCCACACTTTATGGCCCGTGAATAACGAATCCGTGAATAGTGGGGTCTGACACTACTTCAATTTAAATAAAGATTCAATGGGGTGGTATATAAGGGTGCTGTTCAGGACTGCTTCTGGAAGACTTCAATAGCACTAAACTTTCGGATTTTCTTTTTTTTAACTTTTGTTAAAATCATGATTTTTTAAAATTTAATTTAAGTAACATTGTGTGTGGGGTATCGTGTTCAATGAACTCTCTAGTTCTGACAGTATTGGGACAACACACCCAAACTGTAATGAAACGCTCGCAACTTGCACGTGCAGTTTTTCCAAACTGCAAAGCCCATGGTCAACAATGTGCCACTGAACTTCCTCTTGCTCTGAAGGAGGAATCCTGCAAGGTTACATCTCCAAATTAAATATTACTTCAAGCATTTGGTACAATATATTATCGACATCTGAGCTGACAAACCAACACTGAATTTGATGTTTGATGGCAGACCAGCATTGAATTTACAATCCCATAAGGAATTCATAACCTACCGTATTTATTTTGTGTCCCAATACTTTTGGGAACACTTGGTATACAGTATATGGGTATTCATATTACTGCACCACTCTTTCAGGATGAGGATGTTTCATTGCTGCTTTTTTATTTTATTTTATTTTATTTTCTTGAATTTTTTTATTGCTCTTGTCAATGTGCATTCAAATTCATGGCTTTCTTGGTGTGGTGCAAGTCTAAGCAGAATACAGTGTACGTATTGGTCTTCAGCTTGCAGATCCCAAGAGTGATAGGAATGTGTTGGGGGTAATGTTACATGCATTCCTCTGGTGGCACAGGTTCGGTACCGCCGTGAAGCGTCTTTTCGAGGCTTGCCTTGCTTCCCTGTCCTGGAGAGCCTGGTGCAGGACCTATCGGATGGGGCTGCACTCACCACCCTCATCCATTATTACTGTCCTGATTATCTGCCTTTGCAGGGTACGTTGCTTGATTTGGTCACTGTACCACTATATATATAATATTATAATATATATGTATATATATATGTATATTTTTCATGATCTGTTCTTTGATGATTATGCAAGTTGTTATCATTCAAACAAGTTCACACATTTATTTTGTGTTTTTTTTTACGAGCGGGCACTCCGCCCCTCCCGCATGACAATTTTTCAAGAGTTTTCAGTTTGGTTTAGTTTATATTTATTTATTTATTTATTTTAAACTTGCAATCATACATAGGTAGCAATGGGTGTATATTTCTGTAGTTGTTTTTGAAATTGGTGGCAGTATTTGCACTTGAAGTAAAAAAAAAAAAATTTTTTAAGTATGGCTATATAAATATCTTTAGCTTCATGCAAAAGAAGGGTTTATCCACTGCCTTTGTTGTGAACCTAAAAGATTTATTAATCTGACCCGAGCTTTTGGAGCTCCAAAATAAATAAATACTCAACCTTTTCATTGTTTTCCTGATTCTCCTAGCATTGTGCCTACGTGAGGTGCTTTCACTGGCAGACAGTTTGCACAACCTGGGTTTGTTGCGGAATTCTGTGATGCGCACCTGCAGGCCTGCTGCACCCTCACCGAGAGGATATACTGTACGGTTCTACACATCTCAGGTATTCTTTGCTGTCATGTCATAATCACAAGTTTTCAGGCATGTCTCCACACTTCACCAAAAGGTGAAGTGTACTAGGATGGGAAACTTGTGTGTTTGTGTGTGTGTGTGTGTGGTGTTGTGTGTGTGTGTGTGTTGTGTGTGTGTGTGTGTTGCTTTAAGAGAAGAAGCATGACTTTGAGCTTTAAGCGGTTCCCCTTGTCGTAGAATAATAAAAAATAGTACCGTTGGAAAGGAAATTATCTTGTTACTTGGTTGGGAAACTAATACTTGATTTACTTGGAACAAAAGTATGTTTGTTTAATCCTAACGATACCTGTTTTTAAAGCCTTCTTTCCGGCATAGAAGAAGAAGAAGAAGCTATAATGGGAGCTTAATGTAGCGGTTCAAATGGTAATCTGTATTCTACGACAGCAGGAACTTCTTGCAATGACATGGAAGGAGCACACACAATTGTATAGTCATATTTCTCAAAGCGATAGAAAAATACATAAAAGTACACAGGAGCACACAAATGCAACAACAATTGTGCGTTACAAAGGTGTATATATATATTTATTTATATATAAATTTTCTGTGTTTCACTTAATTTTACATCCTCATTGGGACTCATCGATTAACATGTAATATGTTTGTGAAGTACAACATGCTGTCTCTTGATTATACATGCAAGTGTCGGGTCAGCACGCCTGGTTCTACTGATGTGGCCGACCATGCACGCATTCGTCTGTTGTATTCTGTATACAGAATAACCTCATGGCATTTGTGGCAGAGCTTTTCTGGTGGTTCGAGTTGGTACAGCCTGATCTCGTGAAGCCTCGTGATGTCCCCAACACGCCACCTGAAGGTAGAATGTTCATGCTTATTTTGGGGTTCATTGATATTATTCTTGGGTGAAGCCAGCTGGGTTATTTATGTTACCAACAATCCAATCCTTCATGTGGAATTGAACCCTTTCTGGTGTCAGCCAGTGGGACCAGGACCACAGTTGGACACTACAAGCAAGTAAAATAACAAACAGGAAAATAGAGAGAGGAGTTTAAGGAAACGTAGTAACCTGCAAGTAAAAGGGTTGGGTTTGGTTAATGGGAGTAAGTGTTTATTGTGGGTGGGGATGGGTGCTGACTTGCCAACGAGAGAAGAGTGGTGGTGATTGAAAAGCCTGGAATAGCTGTGGAGGGTTAGAGGACCATCAGAACAGAGGGAGCTGGATCAGAGGAGAGGCAGTTGATAACAGCAGAAAGGCGACCAACCTGCTTGTGATGTCAGAGTAACAGCCCCTATGCTTTGGCCTCATCGTGAGGGATGCCAATAATGTTGAGAGCGTTCGATGCCATATATTCTCAGGAAACAAATGTTAATTTTGGGTGCCAGCTAATCATGGAGAGCTTCACTGAGCTCCTGGCAAAGGCCTTTTAGGCTGTGATTTCTGATATTATTTTTTTCCAGGGGACTTGGAACGACTTAGGATACCTCTGCCTTTGCTAGCTTATACACATGGCTGACCCAGGAGGGGCCATGTGTGATAGTTAGGCCTTCTTCAAAAGACTAACTTTTCCATTGTTTGATCATGAAAAGAGATATGTGAAGAGGGGAAAGAGGGTTCCATTGATAGCAACACATTAACTGTGTGGATGGAGGAAATAATAAAAACAGGTAAAAGACGGTCTTGTATGCAACAAGCGGTGCAACATGTTGGACTGTGGAATGCCCATGACATATCCAGGGAGATGGTCATAACCTCTTGTTTGAGATTTTAGGCCTTCAACCATTACTGAGAGAGGAGCAACAGCATGTCCATAGTTGTGACAGTGATGAAATCCAAACTGATAGTGATAAGGTTGTTTGAAAAGAGGAAAGACTTGACATTGGCAGCAGTGATACATTTCATCACTTCACACATACCCGTAATTGGAATTAGGTTTTTTGTCCTATTGTTGGAAGGATTTGTTGGGTTTTTTTTTTTTTTAGGGCTTCGGCTTGCTGTGGATGGCTGTGATGGTGGTGGACTTCCAGGCAGACAGGAGAATGGAGTGGCTGAAGAGAGTAGAAAAAGGAGAAGCTGTAGGAGTCACTAGATGGAGCTGTAGAGTCGACTCCGCGCGATCACCTGGAATTTATATCGTACTTTTTCGGAAAACTCGGAAGAGTACGGGTCCCTTATCGGACCGTGAACGCGTCAATATTTCGACCACGTGGTACTGGGTTATTTGCCAATTTTCAAATACCGAGAGATCCACGTGGCGATTTACGCGAGTCTTCACACCCTCGACGGCACCCGTACGGAACGAAACGCTAGCTACTCGAACCATGTGTGACCGCGAGAGGATGGCCACCGAGCTCCGTCGGTCCAAATGTCCCCTTACGGCGGCATATGGCCTTGCTAATTTTCCAACACGCAGCACCTAAGCCAATGGAGGAAAGGACACGAACAGCTGATACATTTCACAAATGGGGATATTTTATTAAACAATAGGGAAATGAGGGGAGCACGTAAGGAGAGTTATCCGAATATTGCTAAGCACGTATGTACAGCAAGGCACTTAACAATTCATTATTTAGCAGACTGGCGCCAACACACACACCACACACCCAAAGAATCGGACCAAAAGCGTCTTTATTGAGGCCTCCAGCTCGGATGGAGAGGCGAGCTGCAGACCAGAACTGCCTCGGACCTGTCCACCTCGTGTGGTCTTGCAAGATGATTCGCACCGGCGCACCAGGCGAGAGGCGAGCCAAATCCAGACACCGGCGAGCGCGGGCGATGCAGCCTCGCCGAGGCAT
>CM068953.1:174308088-174320686 GCA_035128595.1 Eptatretus atami | reverse complement strand
CAAGGAATTTGTGGGGTGCGGCAAAAGACAACTTTCCAAAGAGGACACAGAGCAGGATTATCCCGACTATCTTCTACAATCTTACTTTAGGACAGATGCCAACACACACAAACAAACAAACAAACATACACACAACACAAACAAACACACACAACACATCATACCCACAATCACACACAATACGACACCAGTCGCACACACAGTCAGACGCAACAGTCCACGCACACAACCGTCACGGCACAAACACAGTTCACGCACACACAGTCACGCACACACAGTCACGCACACACAGTCACGCACACAGTCAGCAACACGCAGTCACACACAGTCACGCAACACACAGTCACGCACACACAGTCACACGCACCACACAGTCACGCACACACAGTCACGCACACACAGTCACGCACAACAGTCACGCACACCAGTCACGCACACAGTCCGCGCACACACAGTCACGCACACACAGTCACGCACACCAGTCCGCACACACAGTCACGCACACACGTCACGCACAAAGCACCAGTCACGCACACACAGTCAGCACACACAGTCACGCACACACAGTCACGCACACACAGTCACGCGCACACACAGTTACGCCAGCACGACACAGTCACGCGCACAACAGTCACGGCGCACACACAGTCCGCGACACACACGTCACGCGCACACACAGTCACGCGCACACACAGTCACGCGCACACACAGTCACGCGCACACACACAGTCACGCCACACACAGTCCACAGCGCACACAGTCAGCGCACAAGCACGCGCACACACAGTCACGTCGCACACACGTCAGCGCACAACACAGTCACGCGCACACACAGTCACGCGCACACAGAACCAGTCAGCGCACACACAGTCACGCGCACACACAGTCACGCGCACACACAGTCACGCGCACAACAGTCAGCGCACACACAGTCACGCGACGCACCACACACAAAAACGCACACACACAACGCACACACAAACAAAACACACACACAAAAACGCACAACCAAAAACGCACACACAGTCACGCACACAACAAAACACCACAGTCACGCACAACACACAAAAACACACACACAGTCACGCACACACACAAACACACACAACATACACACAACACAAAACACACACAAGTACAACACACACACACACACCACACAAAAACACAACACAACAAAAACAACACACCCACAAAAACACACACACACAAAACACACACACACAAAAACACACACACACACAACACACACACAAAACACACACACACAAACACACACAAACAAAACACACACACACAAAACACACACACACAAACACACACACACAAAAACACACACACACAAAACACACACAACAAACACACACAACAGTCACAACAGTCAACAACACAAACAGTCACACACACACACACAGTCACACACACACAACACAGTCACACACCACACACAGTCACACACACACACAGTCACACACACACACACAGTCACACACAACACAACACACAGTCCAGTCCACACACACACACACAGTCAGTCACACCACAGTCCACAGTCACACACACACAGTCACACACACACACAGTCACACACACACACAGCACACACACAACACAAACACCACACACAACAACACACCAAAACACACACACACAAAAACACACACACAACAAAAACAACAACACAAAAACAACACACACACACAACAAACACAGAAGAGCTGAGAAAGGTGAGGATGAGTGCCCTCAAAATACCTGGCACGGTCGGCTGACCAACACGACCCAGGACGCTTGGGGAGGGGTAGTTGGAAAGATACTGGTGTCCACAGTGTAGGAGTGAGGAGGTGCTATGGAGGCGACGTGAGGGGTGCGGTGTCGTGCCAGAGGAAAATGGGATTGCAAGTCAGTAACGTTTTTCTTTGTGGGTCTATGGAAGACGGGATAGAGGGTGGATAGAGAGAGGGGAGAATAGATGTGTGAGGAGAAAGATTCCTAACCTAACCATGTAAAGGTGTGTATGTGTAGTGTGTACCTCTGTGGGACGCTCCACCAGAGCGTACCCACCTCGTGATATGGCGTGTTATATCCTGCTTATTTATTTGTTGGGGCTCATGGCAACGTGCGCTCCGCAGTGGTCCGTCTGGCTTCGCGGGGGTGGCGGGATGTCGACAGCACGGCAGGGAGTCTCGAAGGATGGCAGTCAGCTTCTCGAAGAAGAAGAAGAAGCTCTCTCAGAAGAAGCGCGTTTTGGACGGCAATCGCACACAAATAATGTTCTGAATAAGAGAGAGAGACTCTAACGGCTCTGCGCTGCTCCTTTTATATGCTCCAGGCGAAGGGTGGGGCGAGGACCGGAAAGCGGCGCACTGTGGCCCAAATCCTTCTCTCTTGGGCCACAGCCACACCCTACCAAGCTCTGGGACCGGAATCCGGCTCAGATGCCTACCAGCTTCGGCACGGCTCGAAGCTCCTGACTTAACGTGGGGCATGCTCCCCGAGCCGGCACCCCGGCCCTAAACGTAAACCGAGTGCAGTCTGAATGTCGGATGGCAGCGGATTTTTTCCACCACCCACGGGCTCCTTCACGAGCCGAAATGCACACCCGGGACCCGAACCAACCTCTGGGATCGCCCTTCTCGTGACTCCTCCTCGTTGCCCCCGGTCTTGCTATGGTCTAGCGACCGGATGAGGGCTGTTTCAATTCCGGACACTCACCCGGACGTTCCCGGTGAAAAAGCGGTGGAGCTATTCACGTCTGTTGCGTGGTCGAGCATTGCGTGGCGCCGAGGTTAACCCGACGCCGTGCGGTGCTGCTCAAAATAGTGGCAAATTGTAGGGATGCAGAGGTACGAGGGGGTGCGGGAATATTTTTCCCGTGTTTTTTGTTTTTCGCGGGAGGTGTTTTTGATAAAAGTGGTGAGATTTGGTGAGCGAGGTGCGGAGTAAGGTGAGATGCCGGTTAGGAATTGGCATGCAGATTCGAATGAAATAATGGCGTTCAAATCCCCGTGTGGGTTGTTTAGTGTGCAGCGGGGATGGGGATGATCTGAGCTACGGGAACAATTGTCTATTGAATGGCATGTGTGCTTGCATGCTTATGTACTATGGCTAAAAGGAGAGGGTTAGAGTAAGGGGCAGAGTATGAATCAGATATATTTATTAGACCTAACTACGAGACCCACGCAACGCACTTCGGCCTGTTAACCCACGAGACATGAGGGGAGGATTAACTACATGAATGCTAATGAAATAACTACCTGGGGATCACTGTATGTTGGGTACCATTCCCTTCGAGGTATGCGGTTTTGCAGAACCGCAACAGTATAAATATGAATGTGAATGGAAGGAGAGCTAGAGGCCATCTGAGGAAAATGTGGGATGTGTTGCTGAGAGATGATCTTCGAGTTAAAGGCCTAACAAGAGGGCCAGCAAGGGAATCATGCATCTTAGAAAGCAGCCATTAGGTGAACCACTGCTTACATGTGCAAGCATGGAAACGGCCTTAAAATGATGGTGATTGATGACGTTTATGATGATGATCGAATGCTGAGAGTGAAGCAATGGAATGGCCAATGTTGAGTGTACAGGATGAACTCAAAACTGATAGGTATCAGGCTGTTTGAAAACAGGAAAGAGGGATTAGTAGCAATAATGGATTTTTTTGACCTTGCGTATAATCGCAAGTAAGCTTCATCATGTAGATCAGGATGTTTCGTACCCTGTTTTGAATGGAAGTGGTGTTGGCTGACTTGCAAGTCGATGAGAGGTGGCCGAAGGAGAAGTACAGGCTGGAGAGAACAGATGATGAAGCAAGAGCACTGCTTGCAGCTTGCTGCCTGCAGAATACACGAACGCCTTAATAACTGGCTTTCTGACTTCTCCACTCATGTAGTCAATGTGCTGCTTTCAATGGGATTCCTTGGCACACCTGAACATTTATTCACCAGTACTACTCTCCCCTCTGGGTTGATGCCACTGCTTCACACCTTGCTTAGCTTGACAGCATGAAAACAAAGGCCTTCAAGATCATTGGAATCTCCCGCAATGAAGTTGAGTCAATGGGCCTATCACTTTCACATTGCCAATAGGTCTGTGGTCGCTGTCTTTCACTGCCTCCTTTCTAGTCTTGCACCCTCTGCTCTTTCTGTGCTTTGTCCTCCCAAGGTTTATGCAGGGTACATGGGGTCTGCCATCAACCCCTTTCTGGTGAAACTCCTAAAATCCAGAATCACTGTTCACCTACACTCGTTTGTTCCTTTTTCTGTTTTTTGTTTTTTTTCCTTTCCCGCCTGTGGAACCAACTTCCACATTTTCAATCTCATTCTTCCCTCTAGGTCTTTAAGACGGCTGTTTCCCATCATCGCAGATCGTCCCCAATTCAAAACCATGATCTATTCTACCCTTGTTAACCTTGACCCCAAGCCCACATCTTTCCAAGTTTCCACTTTTTCCTTGCTGACAGTTTGCTTCTGTATCTATCTTGTTCATCCCCTGTATCTTCCCCGAGTTCTCATTCTTCCCCATATCCCTTATTTCTCCTAGTCTCCCTCTTCTATCCTCATTCCTGCTGTTGGTGTGTTTTTCCCCTCTCCTTCCACTGTTCCGTTTGTTCTGCTAAGTCCTGATCCATTTTATGTTCTAGCTACTGCACGAACCTCCACATTGTGTGACAAAACATAAGAGTACGAGTACCCAAGGCTTTGACGCAAATGCTGAGTTGAAATATTCTGTCTTGTCTTGAGCAGCATCTGTGGTTTTCACATTTAAAGGTGGTGGATGGAATATGGGTCATGGGGGACCGTGGGACCATGGGCATACACCAGAGACAGACTTGACAACCTTTTTCCACCACCAAGGCTTTGAGAAAGGAGACTGATTGATTGGAGAGGTCAGCCTGAGCAAGATAATGTTTTCTAGCATACCTAAGTTCCTGTCACACCTTGACGATTTAGCCAGCGTATGCCGACGTATGAAAAATTTGTCTAAAACGCTGGCACATGTCGAATACATATGGGGTAATTTGTATACGTTAAGAGCACGCTGGCATACGTCGTAGTACGCCGAGCTGTTAGACAAATTTTCCATGCTTGAAATTTTTCGACATATGCCAGCGTATGACTCGCACGTTCCGCATAACGCTGACCATAAGTTGTAGGCACGTTACGCGATCGTTGACACACGTCGACACACGTTACTTGTAAGTTACTCATAAGTCGAAACACGTCGAGGTAATGTTTAGCGTACCCGAAACTTATTCTAACCTATGAGTAATGTGTTGTAGGCACGTTACGCGATCGTTGACACGTCGACACACGTTACTTGTAAGTTACTCATAAGTCGAACGCGTCAAGGTAATGGTTGTTGTTCCAGTGTTCCGACTCCCTGGTTTTTTGGGGGTTTTTTTTTTTTTCTTCAGTATGACGGTGATGTTGACACTTCGATTTGTAGTGCGGTTATAATATAATATAATTAATAGGCTGCCGCTCAACGATTAAATCATAACCGCACTAGAAATCGAAGTGTCAACATCACCGTCATACCGAAGAAAAATAAAAAAAACTAAAAAAAAAACCAGGGAGTCTGGAACACTGACGCTAACCATTACCTCGACGTGTTTCGACTTATGAATAACTTACAAGAAACGCGTGTCAACGATCGCGTAACGTGCCTACAACTTATGGCCAGCGTATGCGGAACGTGTGTCATACACCGAGTACGTCGAGAAATTTTCAACATGCTGAAAATTTGTCGACGTACTCGGCGTACTACGACGTATGCCAGCGTGCTCTTAACGTATACAAAACTTACCCATAACGTATTCGACGTGTGCCAGCTTGTGTCGGCATACGCTGGCTAAAACGTCAAGGTGTCACAGCGGCTTCACACTTCGATGTCTAGTGCGGTTATGATTTGAATCGTCGAGCCGCAGCCTATGAATAGCCTACGCCACTTGATCGTCGGCGATACGCTGCCACGCGCTATGCATAAGTTACACTATCGTTGGGCATAGGTTGTGAACGCCGACAACACGCTCAGCATTCGTTGGTATAAGTTATCTATATGTGATTGAAATGTTCTGTGTACGTTACTAATACGTTATGAATACGTCCAAAACTGGGAAAAACATCAGTAGTTCAGCGTACGCCAGCGTTTTGCATACATTTTGATACCTTGCCATACGCTGGCTAAAACGTCAAGGTGTGATAGGGCCTTAAGGATGGACACACTTTTCGTGAGCCTTGCAGAATGACTCATAGTTTCTTCGTTGGCTTAGCTTTCCATGTTGAGAAAGCAAGATGCTTGATTGCAACTGCCTTTACCACAGGATTATTATTATTATTATTATCATGAGCTCAACTGGACTTTAGTCTATGGGAGAGCAGAGCTCATGTGATCGAGCTAACGCCTAACGAAGGTGTATTGACCGCATATCTGATGCCTAACGAAGGTGTATTGACCGCATCAAAATCTGCGCTTATTAAGGGTGTCTATGGGAGTGTCTGACCCCCCCCCCCAAAAAAGTATTTGCTCTCTTCTCCGAAACTACACACACGATTTTGATGAAACTTGACCACAATCTTCATCACCCGTGATATACCAAAGTTGTTCATGGCATGACAAATTATAATCAGGGTCTAAGGGGGTCTGCGGGGGGGTTTGAGTGACTGTTGCTCCTGATCCAGGTGAGCATCAGGACGCGGTCCTATTTTTATTAATATTTTCTTTCATACGCAGTGCATGGCTACAGGTTGCATCATTGGTTGTGGGTGTAGCAATGCCGTCTGTAGGTTGGGCGAAAAAATTTGTAATTTGTTCATGATGCCGGCGATAGCTCAACTCCTCTTCACGATGGACACCGTGGGATCTTTAACATTCACCAACTAATTCCGACAGACGGGATGCCCAGTTTAACGTCCCTCCAAAGGACAGGACACAGATTGACGAATCACCCTGCCTGTGCAACACCAGGATGATAGTTTGTGGCTGGGTCGGGATTCAAACCCAGGCTAGACAGCTTGGGGGGTGTGTGTGCGTACCTCGAGGCCATCCTGCCTTCACCACGGGGTTAACGTGAGTCAATGAATAGGAATTAGACTTGAAATACCCAATGGACTCTCAAGGGAAGAAACTTTTTCAGTATAATTTGCTCTGAAGCACTTTATTTTTCAATTTCGTCTTTTTTGTGTTTATTTGTTTAGCAATAGTTTTGCCTATATTCTGACATGTACAGTATACTGTGGAGTATATGGATGAGGTCCACTGCTTTATTTATTATCTTGCCAAAACGAAGTTTTTGCAAGATATGTTAGTCAGTCTGTATGTTTTTTTTGTTTGTTTTGTTTGTTTGTTTGTTTGTTTGTCTGTAATCACGAAAAAAAAAATTCTGCAGACCACAGTTTTCATTGGAAATGTTTGTAACTTCGCATATCAGAGGCCTATGGAGGTCCCTTTCAGGCCATAAAATTTTGAAGGTCAAGGTCAAAGGTCAAGGTCACTGTCACAAATCAGAGGGAATCGACAAAACCCTTTTTTTTTGAGTAATTTTGATCGGATCGTCTTCAAACTTCATGGGAATATAGTTCATGGTCTGGCGCTCAGCTGATTAATTTTTGGTGGCGATTGGCCTTGACCTTCATGTGTTTTTTTTGTTTGTTTTTTATTTATTTATCTGTAATCACGTATAAATCACTCTGCAGAGCACAGTTATCATTGGAAATTTTTGTAACTTCGCATATCAGAGGCCTATAGAGGTCCCTTTCAGCGCATAAAATTTTGAAGGTCAAGGTCAAAGGTCAAGGTCACTTTGTCGCAAATCAGGGGAGTCGACGAAACCCTTATTTTTGAGTAATTTTGATCGGATCGTCTTCAAACTTCATGGGAATATAGTTCATGGTCTGGCATTCCGCTGATTAATTTTGGTGGCGATTGGCCTTGACCTTCATGGTAACGCCTAAGGTCAAACATATTTGACCCCAAGGTCAAATTTTCAAGTTTTAGGAACCATATCGTGTAGTACCTCAAATTGAACACCTCGATGAGTGCTTTCTAGATATATCAAGCTTGAGACATTATGACGTGATTTGGTGACGTTTTGAGGCAAACGCATATTTTTCATGGTTACTCTGTAGAACGATTCTCATCGGAATCTCTTCGTAGGCAGAATTCCTCAAGGAGTCGCTCCTGGTGGATAGCAGCTCTATTCACCTCAGTGTGACCTTAAAGAAGTCACACGTGGTCACCTTTTGGCAAGATACGGATCACCCTACGGGTGACATTGGTTTATTTAGTTATTGATTGATTGATTGATTGTGGGAAATATGCTGTTCTGTCAAATGTCTGTTCTGACTGCAGTTAGACCTTTTACCTTTTTATCACTTGCTCATTTTGTGACACGCAGAAATTCGATGTATTGTTATTGTATGTGAAAGACCGAGTCCAGTCGACAGTTGGTGTACGGGCCAAACACCCGTATCGGCCTGTGATAGGCCCCATAGACTCGGTAGACAGTTGGTATTGTGATAAGGTGGGAAGATAGTGGGATGGGTTGGGTACACAATATTTGGAGGCAAATACTAGGTTGAGATTTATTTATTTTTGTCATAATTTTCACTTTTCCACTGTCTTTCTCTGGCATCCGTTTTACACTTTTCACAGGAAAGGAAATCCCAGCAACCATCCACACCCCTTGTTACCTTTACGGCAGAAACAGCAGCAGCGACAGGCAGATGTTCAGCAGTCTGCTCAAAGTACAGGTACCCTTTGAGTTCCCTTACATGCCTTACAAGGAACTTCAATGCAGGAGGAGGCCATAGACCTGTCAAGCCTGTGCAACGGTTGTCAACATATGGTTGTTTGTCTATGTTCTATCCTATTTGAATGCTGAGTGTCAAGCAAGGAAGCAGCGTGTACCATTTTTGAAGTCTTTCTTTCGTACGGCTCTGTCGAGGTTCTAACCACCGACCTCCCAGACTCACTGTGGACGCTGTAACCTTTATGCCACCGAGTCTGGTTAAAATGGTTCATGCTGAAGGCCGGTATATTGGATGTGATTGGGCTCAAATTTCCTGGCACTGTATTGGGGCAAGGAAATGTTAAAACAGACTTTAATTAAGTTTTAGGTGGATTTTGAGCTGCATTACCTTTTATAGGTGGTAACATTTTGTTATCCACCCCAAGTTGCTCTGAAGGCATTGTCATCCATAAACCATTGAGCAGCCACTACTTGAAGATCACACTCCCCTCAAGCCAAACCTTGAAGGTCATTTAGTGAAACATTTACTAATTGTGACATCATTCCAATAGTTGCACGGTAAATGTAATTCTCCAAAGAACTGCTTGGTTTCCAGAAAATTGGAAACCAAATCCTTAATACTGCTGCCTTCAACTAGATTTGAACCTGCAACCTCTGCAATTTTACACCAGCATTGTAACATTGTTTGGTGTATGTCTTTCATTACTTGTCTGCAGACCACCATTTCCTCAAATTCCTCTGAATTTCCCTGTGCTGCCCTGTGCTTTCTTACAGTATCTCTGTTTCGCTCAAACTCCCTCACTCGTGTCGACGGCTCCCCAAAGGGCTGGCCTGACCGGAAGCAACGGTAGAGTCCGAGTGAATGCTACGGCTTATCTTCCACCGTTTGTCGTTTCATTCTGCATCACTCACTGCAAGCTTTTGAATTTGTGCCCATCATTGATGAAACTATTTATTTGTTTATTTATTTATTTTAAACTGAAAGTGCTTCAGAAGCAAAGTTTTCATTTCCCAATGTTTATTTTTCTTTGTCCTTCGTCAAACTTGATGTTACATGCAAACTCCCTTGGGAATGTAAATGTTGCTGGAATTGGAACCATGTGCCACTCAAGGTCTTGCTGTCTTGCCGTGCATACCTCATGACGATCCTGCCAACCCTTCCTCTGTATCATGTACTACGTTTCAGTTTCTTCCGTGTGCCTTTACCTTTATCTTGAACAATACGGAATCTAAAGTCATACTAACCATTGAGGGGTGTTTGTTTTACATAGTGATATGTCACATGATTATCTGTATTTGTACTTTTTGGGTTTTTGCAGTAAGTACTCATCCCACCAACACTCACACTGTTCACTCCCTCCAGGCCTGCATCCCAGCCTCTGCAAATTGACTCCTGCTTCGGTCCCATTTCCGATGGTGATCCAGAGCAAATGGCTTTTACACGGTCCCTCAGCAAGGACAGCTTAGCCGCCCCAACATCCCCAAGGCAGTCTGTATCCCCACCCTCCAGCCATAAGCTTTTGTCAAACGTTTGCCTTGAGCCAGATGATGAGGATCCTGAACTCGTTGCTATCGCGGCAAGACGTCCGCTCACATGTCGACGGCCTCCAGATGTGCTTTCTGCAGTGCCAATGCCAAGGCAGCCTGAGCCTTTGATTCCTGCCATTTTACGTCCAGCTAAAGAGAAATGGAACCTTGAATGCAAAGAAGTGGAGATGGGTGAAGAGAATGGTCGACCTAGTGGAGGATGGCGAAAGAAGGAGCGAGAACGGAGCAGGGTAGTCAAGCAACAGGTCGAACAACGGATGCAACCCCCTGATATTCAAAAAACGGTAGCTGTCAGAACGGACACAAGAGGTCATTCAACTCAGTTTTCTCCTTCAACAGTACATTGCTTGGATCGTAACCAGGAAGTTCGCTCTAGCTTTTTCTTGCACCCATCCCCCACAAGGCCCAATGCCAGCTTGGGAATTGGAATAAAGAGCGAGAGGGCCAACGGGCTGAGTTGTGATTCCAAAGACCTTGGCTGTCATGTGAACCACCTTGATGGTGATGACTACATTCACCTTGATGGTGACGACTACGTTCACTTTGTTGGAGGTTGGTGACGTTTGCTCTTCCTTTTACATTTTTGAGAGTTATTTTGAGATTGTTATTATAAACAATGAACAGTTCCACATAGTTGGATACAAAACACCCTTCTATCAGAAAGATAATTCTGCCTTAAGTGTGTGCGTGCGTGCACATAAATCCTTTTCATGGCAAAGATGAGACATCAACATACATTTACATGAACATGAGTAAACAACAGACAAAATAATTTGGAATACGGTATTTGAACCTGGATTCCCTCCATCATGAGCCACATGATAATGTTGCAGTCCAATCGGGATGTCAGGGTTTTGTAATTTCACTGTAATTTTCTGCCAGTAATGTGGTGAGGCTCATGGAAAAGATTGTTCCAATAATTTAGCTACATTCAGGACAAGGATATTGTGACACACCATTACTGTTTTCTCTTTGACTGAGCTGTGATTTTTTTTATTTTTAGTTTTGCATCTTGCCAAATCTCACTTGCTTTCCCCTTAAATTATTTTGACATTTGAAACAGATGCACCTCTCTCTGACACAGCCGAGTCCATAAAGTTACAAGCAGAGTTACGAGGGAAAGACAGGAGGAATAATAAGGATCAAATTGAAGCGGAGTCTGATGGACCGCAAGATGTACCTGCTGGTCTTCCTTCAAGCGCTTCTTCCCCAAGCGGGCCAAGCTGTAGCCTCACGCGTCTTACGAGCTTTGCGGAACGTCGTGGACGTCGGGAGGGCGGGACACAACCACGGTCCGGATCCAGCAGCTCTCAGCGGACAACGCCAGATGGTTCAGAGAGTTGTGGTGGTGGCTGGGGACAACCTGCGAGGGCGACATCAACAGATGGGAGACTAGATGAGACTGATGAATGGCCCAACGTTGATGGGCACCTTGCTGCTGAAATGTTGCAGTTGAGGATGAAACTCGAGGAGAGGCGACGTGCCATTGAGGCTCAGAAGCGACAGGTTTGTCTCTGATAATTTGTTTTCAACTTTAAAAAAAAAAAATTGCCTTTCTTGTTTTGCACCTTCTCATCTTATAATGGAGCAAACGTATATGGTTGTGTATGAATTTTGTGACCAAAAGGTCTTTTTCAAAAAAAATTCTTTAACAAATTCCACCATGTTTATTTATTTATATATATATATATATATATATATATATATATATATATATATATAGTTTGGAAGTGACAAAAAACAATCCAATTAGATTTTGGTTCAGGTCCGGCTGCAGATTCGGCTTATCAGTGGGATACAAAATTTAAACTGTTCAGCCTAGCAGAGTTATATACTCTCCCAAGTGCCATTTTAGTTGATAGATGTGCTGCTTTTCTAAACTATCAATTATATACCCACACACTCTGCCTGCATGATGAGGAAAGGGGGTGTTTGTGGGGTTGGCGAGTAAAGGGAGGAGGGAGATGGAACAACTTTTCGGATTCTCAGGTGTCGACAGCGCAACAACTCGGACATCTTTTTGTCTTCTTTTTATATATTTTTTATAATGTGTGTTACTATTTGACCCATCTACACAATTATTTGCACTGACGTTTACGGCAATTATTGTTTGTATGCTCTGGTATGAATGTGAATGAGCTTGGCTGTATGTGATAGTTGGTTTAGAATACCGTTCGAGATGAAGAAACAAAATATATTTTGATTTAAGTTGTGGAATATTGGCTAGATTTTTTGTAACTAGATTTTTGTGGAATACTTTTAAGGTGTGGAATATTGGTGATTAGCTCTTTGTTTTTGTTT
>CM068953.1:174294846-174308078 GCA_035128595.1 Eptatretus atami | reverse complement strand
TAATGGTCAAGAGCATTAACAGCAGTTTTTATTTTGTATTGCCATAAAATACCCTTGATTTGTTGTCTGGCATTCTGGAAAAGGGAGTGAGATATTCCCAACTCTCCTTTTTTCAACTTATTTGCTCGAATAAAATTGTTTTGATTTATTCACAGATGGAGATGTTATACACTCAGAGGCGTCAGAAGCTTGGGAAAGAGGCATTCTTAGATGTTGTGCGGCGGAGACGGCCGGGGAAGAATGGGGAAGAGACCAAGCAAGATGGTTGGGAAATGCAGCATGGGAGGGTGGTGAAGGCGACTCAAAGAAGAGATGATTGGGAGAAGGGAGGAGGTGTGGAAAAGCCGAAGATCTTGGAGGAAGAAGAATCACAAAAATTGCAACTTGAAGAAAGGCCGGAAACTGATGATGGGGAGAAGGATGTCATTGTTGAGGAGGAGTCTGACACTGTACCTGCAACAGATGATGAGGAGAATGAATCAGAAGATATCATTGAAGCAGAAGTTGCTTTGGAGACGGAGCGAGATCTCAGAGACAGTCTTGCAGCCATGAGGCACCGCTGGCTTGATGGCTATGAAAATGATGAAACCACCACCACCACCACCACCACCACAGGAACTGCGACACTTGGAGGCTTGCCACAGGAAGGAATGACTTTAGATTCAACTCTGGATTGTGGTCGTTCTATTGACCACCTCAATGAGACACTCAACCTCCTCCGTGACGAGATGGAGCGACTGTCACAACAGCAAGAAGCTCTATTGAAGATGAAACCTGCAAAGTCTGGCCCTTCTGCAGCCTCTCGCCGTCACCCTGTGGGGCCTGACACGACCACCAAGGGGAGTATGACCCAGGCACGAAGGCGGACAGGCAGGCCTCTTCGAGGTCGTCCTCAAGATCTCCGAATCTCCCAAGACAGTATGGGGTTGCAGCAGCCACAGGCTTCACCACAAGCAAATAGTAATGCTACCTCACAGCGGACGACTCCGTCCCCTCGTCTTATTTCGCCACCACAAGATGTGGACAACTTGCCACATCTCCGGCGTGTCGGAGTAGCTCCCACGGTGAGGACAGATGCTTTAGCCCAGAGTTCAGGCATTCAATCGGTACAGCTGGATTTGGAAGGTAATATCCGTCCAGCGAGAACTGAAAATGCAAGCTGTCAAAGCAGACAGTGGAAACAGCAGGTCGCTGCAGACGAATGTGAAGGGCAGCGACAGCATTGCTGGGAAGAGGAGCGCCATGCAGGAGACATTATTTTTGAAAAGGAGGCAGACCAAAGTGCGGAGATATCAGAAGGAAAAGGTCGGGGACTGATTGAAGTGGATCTTTGTGGCCTGGAAAGTGGAGAGAAAACTGCAGAGGAATCGTCAGCAAGTGAAAATGTCGAAGAAATTGAAAGACATTCCGGAATGGGCTTTTTTTTCAAGGTGAGTGGAGTATTTATCATGAATTAGTCCTGAAGGCCGCTACTCCCTCATTATTGAGACCACTTGTTCAAGTCTGTGCCTCAGCAAAGTCTGATTTGGTATTAAGCCAGAAGGTTTAATACAAAGCTTTTAACTTTATTTTGGGAGGTACACAGGTACGAATCTTCATGATGAGTTGGTTGTACGCTGATTTTGGGGCTATGCAATTGCCATATCTTCGGAAGGGTTCCCCCAAAAAACAGAATTGTAATTCCATAATACAGAGTGTCACTTGGAGGTACCCATTGTGATTAAAGCAAGCGCACACATTGAAAGGTACCCCTTGTCCACCATCTCCTTCAATGCACGTCTGCAGACGTTTAGCAAAATTATCCATGACTTTTGTATGAATGCCACGGAATTGGTGATGCAATCTCGCAGCTCTTCCAAGGACTGTGCGTGTGTGGCATAAATTTTGTCCTTGATAAGCCCCCACAAAAACAGGTCGCAGGGAGTGAGGTCGGGGGATCTTGGGAGCCGAGCAATGGGTCCACCACTACCTATCGATTTTTTATTTAGGGAATGTTGTATCAAGGAAATCATGAGCATTTCATGAGGAATGTGGAGGAGCACCGTCTTGTTGCAAGGAAGTTGAACGTAGCCTAAGTTTTTGCCATAGTTGAAGCACCGAAAAGGTGGACATGTTGGGTACTAAAGAAAACTTCAAGGACTAATTCTGACTGTTCCATATTAGCTTCAGCTGAATAGATGTGTGTGCTTTTCATCAAGGAATTAAAATGGGTACCTCAAGCAGGATACCATGAATATTGTAGAAATATTTATTTGAAATTTGAAAGCATCAAATTTCTCTTAAATTACCTTATTTTATGATTTGGTCAGACAAGGTGAGGCAGAGGTAGTGCGCTTACCTTTTGAGTTGTCTAGTCCAGCAGAACGGAGCTTCGCAAAATGCATCATCCTTTGGATGGACGTTAAGTTGAGTAACCGTCTGTCAGCATTAGTTTGTGAACATTCAAGATCCCACGGTGTATTTGACTTAAACGTGACCGTGGGTCTAGCCGAGATGCCAGCAACGAATTGCCGATGCCTCCCTCAAATCGATGCCGAATCTATTGGTTATGGTCAGCCAATTTTGGGGATTTCAACTTCCAGCCCCTGGAAAAGGGGAGGAGGGGAGGGCATCAGACCCAACCTGAAAGAGGGCCACAGAGCCATTCCCATACCATTGTTAGTCAGGTGTTTTTGGCCCCTTTGGGGGTCTCTCATGAAGTCGCACCTGTTGCTCCGACCTAAAGCCTTTAAACTGGGTAAGGGGGTGATTAGAGCAGCTAAAACATTTCCGCCATGTTCCTTATGGAGACTGGACAGTGCAAGACATCACCTTCTTCCAGGGGGGGGGGGGTGGTCAGCACCTGAGGGAGGGAGACAATGCCCTCACCCTGTCTTTGCAAGTGGATGTGGGTGGGGGTCGATATGCATCCATGAGCGCAGATCCCAAAATCCTTCCCAAACCTGTCCAGTAGAATGTCAGGCCAAGCAAGCTGATTCATGAAAGACCGGGTCATCATTCTACCCCCTTTGGCTGACCCCAAATTATGCGATTAATTATGCCCATTAATGTAGCAGTTAATAGTTCTCGTCTTCCTTTCATGATCTAATCTTAACTTGATAAAATGAACACCGGACCATGTGCATATATTGCATTTGTGAGATGGCTGATTTCCCTTTTGCACCCCACCCCCTCTTCTTCCCTAACGTATCTACAATTCCCCTTACACTATTGTCTTCCCAATTTCATTTACTTTCTTTGCCTCACCCCGTTTTATCTATATTTTCCATAACCTAACTTTTTCTCTCGTAACCGCATTCTTCATTTTTTTTTCAAATTACACCAACAATGAACAATTCACTCCTTTTTCTGTGTGAATGCATCACCAAATGTGAATCCTATATCCTCATTAGTAGACTGTCGTTGTCATTTCCATTTGGAATTTTAACGTGCAAGTCACACCTGTGGTGAATCTGCACGACCTCGGCGCAGGTGATGTAGAAATAACAGAGGACTACAGGTATAACACAAATGACGACAAAAGATCGAGAGCTCACCAAGATGTCTCTGAGCCAGGAAGAAGTCACGTGACTCAGCCTGATGTTGGGGACACATTGACATTGTCAAAGCTTTATAATTCATTCTGGAGAGATTTGAGATGGAGACAGGAGCCACCAGCTCACCGTCAGGAATCTTTAAGACGGAAGCAGTTGGTTCAATCGATCGTGGATAAAATAGACAGGGTGTTGAGAGAGTTATGTTGACCGCCGTGGGAAGCAAGGAGAAGCTGACGCTTTGGGGGCATATTTAGCTGTCATCTTGCTCTTCCACGAATCTCATTCCGGTATAAGGAGGAGGAAGGATGAGGTAAGAAAATGAGGAATTCAGTAAAAGCAACAAGAAAAATATTTTATTTTATCTTATTGGAGATTCAAATACTCTAATTGATAGGCTGTGCGAATTTTGAAAGGCAGTGAGTTCCACAATTGTGGAGCCAGGTGATCATGAACTCACGCAAGGAACTACCGGAGATTTTCCCCATTATTGGACCGCAGCTTTGCTGTGTGGATGACAGGGTGTCAGGTGTAATTGGGTAAGAAATAAGTTCAGGAACCAATTTATGTTTCGCTTTAAAGGTTATCAAAAATATTCTTTAAATGTTGAGAAACTATTGCAGTTGTACTTGTCACTTGTTGTGTTATTTATTTATTTGTTTTTTTTCTTCATTCATTCATTCATTTTATTTATTTTATTTTGTACAAATGCGCATTTAAATGACTGGTGATTGTGGAGGCCTTTGTCATTATATGAACAGGACCCACAGAAAGCAGAGGGGGAGATGGCTCGAAGGCGGGCAGCCTTCTTGGAGAAGCAGCACCGAAAGTCAGAGGAGGCGAGACAACGAAGGGCGCAGCAGGAGGCTGAAATGGAGCAAAAGCGGGAAGAGACGAGGTGCAAATTGCTGAATATGTGCAAACTTGTCAGGTCCTCATGAGCCACGTACATTCTATTTGCTGCTGTGGGCGTGCTATGCTGAGTCATTTTGTACTTGTAGACAAAAAGCGGAGGAGGAAAGGCTGCGCAAGGAGGAAGAACGAGCGAGGAAAGAGCTCATCAAGCAAGAGTATCTGCGGCGCAAGCAGCAGCAACTTCTGGATGAGCAGCCGAGTTCTAGACCACGACCAAAGCCACGTCCACATCCACGGCCAAAGTCCTCTCGTCGAGATCATAGTTCTGACTCGCCATACAGAGCCATCTCGGGTACTGCCTGTGTATTTGTTTGTTTTTTGTTGTTTTTTTCTGTATGTTTGTCTGTCTTGTACAAAAAATTCCATGCTTCCAAGACAGGAGACTGTTGACAGATGCATCTACCTATAACTGCCTTTCGCACCTTCGTGCATTCATTGCCAGATGGAAGGACAGTCGGGAGTCAAATCTAATTGCTTGTAATGATGACTGTTGAACGATGGATTCCTGAAATTGCTCACGTTCCCATGATAGTATCGAGTTTGGGAGTGAGTCGCGCCGAGTCTGGCTCTGTCACATCCATTGGAACTGAAGGAACCATGGACACCGATAGTACCAACTCAAGCCATAAACTTGGCAGGTACGTACTGAATGCTCGAGCCCTGGAGCGTAAGCAGTGAAGGAAATTTGGAGCCAATACCCCCGCTTTGTTCTGCATGCTGACTGTGTGCACTGGCTGTTCCAAAGCCGTACAGATTCCATGGAGTGCTTGTCGGTAAACGGCAGGGTTGGGCCACGTCAACTGGAAAAAGACTGGGAGAATGGCTCCACTGCTTCCTCCATCAATTCTGTGGCCGAATACACAGGTACGACACGGCTATTCTGTTTACGGAATGCCAAGGTGAAAAATATTTAGTGTAATGGGCGACAAAGGGCCATTGGGAAAGATAAAATTAAGATGATTATATCATTAATATCGAGAAATGAAAGTATTCTCACAAGCATTGCTTGGTTTGCAGCTAATTCTTTTCTGTGTCAAATGTATGCTCTTTGCTCAATGTATGCTAGCATGTCAAATGTATGCTAAATGAAAACGGGTTTTATTATCTTTGCTCATTTTCAGTTTGTATGTCAAAGATGTCACTCATCGTTTCATAATCTGGATAAATCTAGTTGTGCAAACATTCTCATTAACATTCCATTCCATTGGAATATTCATGATTTCATTTGATTTGCTTTGTCTTCACACCAAGGTCCAAAGCTGTACAAGGAACCAAGCGCAAAGTCTAACAAACACATAATCTGCAATGCCATTTGCCACTGCTGCCTGGCAGGGAAGGTGAACGAGCCTCAGAAGAACAAAATAATTGAGGTACAATATCCTTTGGGATCAATGTGCTGACTTGATGCATAATTTGGAAAGGATATATGGTTGGTGAGTTTACACAATGCAGCACGATGTACAAATGAAGACTAATTTTCAATATGATCAAAGACTGCTCTCGGGCTCGGTCGGACGCTGCTCTCGGGCTCGGTCGGACGCTGCTCTCGGGCTCGTCGGACGCTGCTCTGCAGGGCCGGTGGGACGCTGCTCTCGGGCCGGTGGGACGCTGCTCTCGGGCCCGGTGGGACGCCGCTCTCGGGGCCCGGTGGGACGCCGCTCTCGGGCCCGGTGGGACGCCGCTCTCGGCGCCGCGTGGGACGCCGCTCTCGGCCCGGTGGGACGCCGCTCTCGGGCCCGGTGGGACGCCGCTCTCGGGCCCGGTGGGACGCCGCTCTCGGGCCCGGTGGGACGCCGCTCTCGGCCCGGTTGGATGCCGGTCTCGGGGCCCGGCCCGGTCGGCGCCGGTCTCGGCCCCCGCCGGTCGGTGATTTGTTGTTGTCTTTTTTTTCTTTTTTTGTCCATACAGCCGTTACAGTTACAGTTAATATGCTTTTTGGTTTTGTACATGATTATGGAGAATTTCAGTGTTGGGGTGACTCTTAGACACAAACCACAGCTTTTTACCCTTTGTTTTTTTTTAAAATGGAACTCTCTCCATCTTCCTCTCTTTGTGTGCAGGAGCTTGAGCGCTGTGATGCCAATCACTTTGTGATTCTTTTTCGTGATGCGGGTTGCCAATTCCGTGGTGTTTATACATTTAGCCCTGACACGGAGACCATGGGTCGCCTTATAGGCGTTGGGCCACGCTCTATTACGGACCGCATGGTTGACAGACTATACAAGTACAGCTCTGACCGCAAGCAGTTCAGCTTCATCCCTGCCAAGACCATGTCTGTGAGCGTTGACGCGCTCACCATTCAGGGTCATTGTTGGCAAGCCCGACGTCCCCTCATTGGCCGCAAGTTTTCTGGCGGGCCCACCAAAGCGTGATGAACTTGTCCATCATCTGTGCTCTTTGGCATCTTACATTGGTTTCTTTCAAACTTCTTATTCACAGTTCTCCCGCAGTGTCCATCGTTCCATTGCTGCGGTGGTGCTTCTAGTTTTGGTCTGCATGTAAGGGATGCCCTTCTGTTTTCTTGTGTGGGGAACGGGGCTGAAGTTTTAGTTACATTGAGGTTAGAGAAACCTGGTTTAGCATGAGTTAAGTTAACATACTTTGTACATAAATGTAATGCTGTTTGCACACATGGGACCTTGGTCAGTCCTAAGTGGACCAGATTGGTCTTCATGCCATATGCTGGTTATCATTAACCACTCCGCACCTTCCCCCAACCCCCCTCTCCATCACTGCTCATTTTTTATCGTGCAAATTTAGACACTTTAGCCTGGTCTATCCTATCACAAATAATGCCAGTGCAATTGAAGCAGATGTTTTAACCCCTTTTTGGATTCATATTGGAGGAAGCTAAGTTATATTGTGTATGCTTGTCGGTGTTCGAGTGAGAAACAAATGATGTCCCAACTTGGAATGAAGTATGGATGTGAACCCAAATTTTTCTGTGAGCTAGGATAGTGTTTCCTCAAATGTGGGCCGAACGAAGAATGAAACTTCCTGGTGTGTGTGTGTTTTTTTTATTTTTGCCCCCACCCCCATGTTTTTGCATGATAAATGGGAAGAGCGAGTGCAGATTTTTCTTGTCTCTGTACGTTCGAGAGAAGGGTATGCGTGCGTGTGTGAGAGCATCTGCTTGTGCTGTTCCTTGCACTGAAACCGAAGTTACAGTCGATTGATCAATTAAGTGTGGCCTAAGATGTGACAATGCAGCTGTTGGTAGTACCGCGCAGTCTGGGCTTTCATAATGAGTGCTGGCATGATTTGCTGGCGCTAAAGTTACAGCATGAACGGAAGATTTAAAGGGGAAAAACATCATACCTGGAACAATTTTAAGTTAAAAGAGTAACACGTTTTGGAGTTGAGCTTCAAGAAAGGTTTGATATCTGTTCATACTCGGGTGTGTGGTTTTTAACTGCAGTACACAGCTCTGCTTACTGCCTCGAGCAAAGAAGAAAGGGTCAAAGCAGAGGCAACTAGGCCGATTACATTATCATATTTTACTCAGGCCCTGGGTATCAGTCTGTTCATTGGAATGTTGGACTATTATAATAACAGTTATTATTGTGTTTGAATGGTGATGTCTGTGCCATATGTGTCATAAACTTGTTTTGATATTGATGTTTCCTTCCCATTACCACCCTCCTATCTCCCTCTCCTCGTGTGCACTCCGTGTTTTCACCTCATGCAATGGACATCTGTAAGTTCTATTAAACTAATTAAAGTATTCGTTTCGTGTTCACAGCGTCATTCATGCCTGAACGATGCACAAGTTGCAAATGTATATTTTTGGTAACGGTGAAAGAACAAGCCTTGTGGGTGGTTCATGCGATTCCTTACCTCCGCCACGAAGTTGGACGGAGGTTGTGTATTCACCCCTGGTTGTTTGTCTGTCTGTGAATCGTGATTCTTCACCATTGAGAGATGGAGCCAAATATTGTATCTGAAAAAGTTACGGATGGACTCGGACAAAACTTGGTGGATGAGTTGGATAGGTGACTGAAACAAGCCGATTCGATTTTGGTTTAGGTCCCGACGCAGATCCGGCCTATCAGCGGGATACAAAACTACACACCATTTCAATGAAACTTCACCACAACCATCATCACCCGTGATATACCAAAGTATATCGACCGCATCAAAATCTGCGTTCATTAAGGGGGATCTAACGGGGGGTGGGGGAGGGTTGGAACCCCCCCCCCGGTACTTGCCTTCTTTGAAATTCGAATGAACTTGCGTGATGTCCTGAAGCTTGTTCATGGCATTAAAAAAAAAAAAAAATCAGGGTCTAAGGGGGGGGGGTCTGCAGGGGGGTTTGAGTGACTGTTGCTCCTGATTCAGGTGAGCTTCAGGATGCCCGCTCCTATTTTTAATCGAGGTTTCTTTATTGTGACATGGGGTTTCAAAGGGTGGATGGACGATGCCAAGTGAGAGATTTAATCTCTGCTTAGCCAATGCATCCTGTCGATTTTAACTATCAATCAGCAAATGTTTTTTTTATTTAATTTTTTTTATTGTTTTGGTTCCATGGCTTTGTAAGGCATTAAAAATGCTGCCTTGAACAAATAACCCATTTGCAGCTGTAAATGGAATTGGTTTAAAAAAACCAGGGTTAGAGGGTTTATTCCTGTGGGTTTAATGAACTAGTGGGGAAGCGGTTGTATTTAAGACTCAGTTGGGCCTCATCAACTGGAAAAAGACTTGGAGAATGGCTTCACCGCTTGCTCCATCAATTCTGTGGCCGAATACACAGGTCCATGGCTATTCTGTTTATGGAATGCCAAGGTGAAAATATTTTGTGTAATGGACTACAATGGGCCATTGGGAAAGATAAAATTAAGATGATTATTTATCATTGATATCAAGAAATGAAAGTATTCTAACAGCATTGCTTTTCCTTCACGGGTCACATTGCCTGTTTTGCAGCTAATTATCACGGACGGACAGGAAGCGGTTCTTGGGGGGGGATGCGGTTGCATTTAAGCAGCTTGCTTTCACAGCATTGGAATGTTAACCTGAGGGTAACTTCGGTTCATTCCGTAAAGCCTGCAACAAGTGTGTGTGTGCGCATCAAGAGGCAAGCCAAGGAACACCTTACAAATCCCAAGGCCGAACTCTCTTCTTCCTCTGAGTAATGGTAGCGCCTTGCCAAGTCTGGTTCGAGTGTGTGTTCCCCCTTCACTCACCCCAAACGGCATTACTGCAGACACTGCCTGAGATAAGGCATATTATCGACTCTGCTTTTGCCTCCAAATCTCATGTATCCAACCCATCTCATTCTGTCCCCATCTTACCAACTGTCAACCAGACTGTGTCCTTCTCACCCGAGAAGGTAGAGAAAGTTCTGTCTGGACTTGACCCTGATGGCATCAGTGCCCTTGTTCTCAAATACTGCTCTGCCATTCCTGCTTCCCCTTTGTCTGCCCAATTCAGTCTGTCCTTCGCTTTTGGTTGCTTTCCCTCTGCACGGAAATTGGCAAACCATCAACCCCGTCCAGAAGAAGGGTGCAAAAACAGACCCTATCAACTGTAAGCTAGTGAGCTTCCAATTACAAGCAAAATAAGGGAATCCATCATTGCTTCTAATGTCGTCTTTCCTGGTTTCAAACAGTCTGGTCTTTGACCATCAGTTTGGAATCTGTCTTGGTCCCTCAACCCTGGACATGCTTCTGCTTCTCTTTCAGCAATGGGTGGAGGCCCTCTATCTCAAACAAGAGGTTAGGATCATCTATCTGCCAGGATGTATCTCAGGCATTTGAAGCAGTCTGGGCATCCTAATTTGCTTGCCAAGCTTTCTGCATGTGGCATAGAAGGCCACCTTCATTCCTCAATTTCTCACTTCCTCCACTCATGCAGTCAGGGTTGCTGTCAATGGCACCCTCTCCCAATGGAGGCTGAACTTCTGCAAGGCAGTATTTTGGGCCCAGTCTTGTTCCTCATCTGTATCAATAACCTCTGAAGCTTTGGAAAATCCTCTTTACCTTTTTGCAGATTACTCCATATTGTGTCATCCAGTAACCCATGACTCTGCTCGGCAGCTATGTCTGGTCTGCTGATGTGGAAATGATTAGACTCTGAGCTTTTCCAGGATTGAAGGACATTTTTCCATTTATCAGACCACTCTCAACCTATTGCTCAAGGATTGTCAAAGTAACCCAACTGTCAACTGGACCAGAGCAGAAAATCTTTTCCATTCCTTGGTCATCCACTGTAAGAGGTAGTCTAGATCTTCTTGGCATCATCAGTCATAACCTTTCTTGGGCCGACCACATCGCAAAGCTGACCTCCAAAGCCAGCCGCAGACTTGGCATCCTTCATCGATCCAAGTCTTTATTTGGAACATCAGAGTGACAATCTACAAGCCCCTTGTCAATAACTCAATGGAGTACTGCTCTCTGCTCTCGGCTGGCACCCCAGCATCACATGCGTCTTTCCTGGATTCTGTGGAATCTAAAAGTCTCAGAATTATTGGAATCTCCCATAATGGGGCTGAAGCATAAGGTCTGTTGCTTTTGCATCGCAGGCAGGTCGGTGGTCTGTTTTTCTTCCATCTATTCTCTGATATTGCTCCCTCTGCTCTCTCCGTCCTCTAACCCTCCCCATCTACTCAAGGATGTGTGCGTTCCTCCAGCAACCCCTCCTGGTTAAACTTTCAAAATCCAGGCTTACTACACTCCTGAACTCTTATTCCTTGCTTCTCCCATCAATGGAACCACATTCCAGAGGCTCTGTCTCACTTTTCCCTCCAGACCTTCAAGCAAGCAGTACAGTTCACCAACATCTCTTGTCATCCTCAATTCTGACCCATGATCTTCATCACCCCATTAACTTTGCTTATTTGATCATTTCCTCAACTGCTCCCTCTCCTCTTCTTTTTGTGTTCGTTAATTACCTTGATGTTTGCCTCACTATCAGCTCTACTTTCCTCTTCCATGAGCCTCACTCCTGTAAATAAACTAGAACGGAACTTTCACGTCATGCTGTCGCCCGAAATGCCTCCACCACATTATTGCATCATTATACATGCACATACCAAGTTTAATTTAAATCCCTTCAGCTGTTCTCAAGTATCACATTTTTACGGAACATGACCTATTGACCTCGATGATGCTGAAATCTAATCAGTTCCTCATTGCATCATCATATATACTTGTACCAAGTTTGGTCAAAATCCCATCACTGGTTCAAAAATTAGCGCAGTAACAGAATTTTACCCAACGGGACCTCTGACCTCATAATCAAATCAGTTTATCTTTGCACCATTATCATACTTGTACTAAGTTTGATTTGGAGCCCTTCAGCCCTTCTCATGTTATTGCGGAAATGAAAACCCATCACGGATGGACGGACAACCGGACAGACTACACAAAAATGTAATGCCTTTGTCGGCAGCGGCATTAAAAAAAATTATATGATGAAGACCTTACAGTGAGTGCCAAAATATACACTTGCAGTACATGGACAAAAGTATGTGGACACCCCTTCTAATTAGTGGATTCAGCTATTTCAGCAACACCCATAAGCCTGGTGTTGGCTTAGTGGTTCGGGTGGCGGCTTAGGATCCTAGGGTCCTGAGTTCAAGCCCCGTTGGCCTCTGAATTAATACACCAGGGGGTTGACTCAGCCTTTCATCCTTCTTTGGTCGGCAAAATGAGTACCAGTGTGTACTGGTAGAAGGGCACTGCATCAGCGACACAGTTGCGCTTCCAAGAAATGACAGGTACCCCGGCAGCTTAGCTGCCATACGCAAGAAGAAGAAGAAGCAACACCCATTTCTGACAGGTGTATAAAATCAAGCAGACATCCATGCAATCCCCATAGACAAACATTGGTAGGAGAATGGGCCATACTGAAGAGCTCAGTGACTTTCAATGTGGCACCGTCATAGGATGCCATCTTTCTAACAAGTCAGTTCGTCAAATTTCTACCCTGCAAGAGCTGCCCCGGTCAACTGTAAATGCTGCTGTTGTGAAGTGGAAACTTCTAGGAGCAACAACAGCTCAGCCATGAAGTGGTAGGCCACACAAGCTCACAGAACGGGACCACCGAGTGGTGAAACGTGTAGCGTGGAAAAATTGTTTGTCGTTGGTTGCAACACTCACTACCGAGTTCCAAACTGTCTCTGGAAGCAACGTCAGCATAAGCACTGTTCGTCGAGAGCTTCATGAAATGAGTTTCCATGGTCGAGCAACCGCACACAAACCTAAGATCACCATGTGCAATGCCAAGCATCGGCTGGAGTGGTGTGCAGCTCACCGCCATTGGACTCTGGAGCAGTGGAAACACGTTCTCTGGAGTGTTGAATCACGCTTCACCATCTGGCAGTCCGACGGACAAATCTGGGTTTGGCGGATGCCAGAACGCCCCCTTTCCGAATGCATAGTGCCAACTGTAAAGTTTGGTGGAGGAGGAATGTTTTTACTGTTTTATTCTGGGGTTGTTTTTAGCTCGCCTGTTCGAAGAACAGGGAGCTATAGCGATACCCCCGGCGTGAGCATGAAAATGTTAAAGTTTTTGGTGCAAGTTATTTCCTTTCTAATGTTTTTATCTACCGCACTATTTTTTACTGATTACAATATACAAATACATATATTGCTTTAAAATTATTTGGATCAGACTTCACTGCAATGCTTTATAAAAAATATTATTAGACGTCTTTTAAAAACGATAAATGTATAAACAGGCGAGCATTGGGTGGCTTTGACACTAACTCTCTGTTTCATGGTTTGGGCTAGGCCCCTTAGTTCCAGTGAAGGGAAATCTTAATGCTGCAGCATACAATGACAT
>CM068953.1:174263945-174278683 GCA_035128595.1 Eptatretus atami | reverse complement strand
AAATGAAGCTGCGTAAAATTTTAGGTCCATAGATGCGGTCAACTCCGAGATATTGAGGGTTGAAAATGTGATTGTGGCCCTATTTTTATGGTCGTTGCGAGCATCACAAAATGAACGGCTACTTTTGAACTCCTACAACTTTTTAAATATTAATGCTGGAGCCTTGAAATTTTCAGAGATTATTCTTCTATAACTGCTCTGTAAGTCAGAGTCCCGTCATAGAACCACATAGAGAGAATCTTTGGGCTTTATTCAGGACAATTCAAGGAACAAACCTATTGGAAGGGAATCTTGTAATTGCTGAATCAACTTTTCGAACACAAAGACGGATTTTAAACAAAGGCTAACAGTCGAAGCTGTTCCAACAATTGATCTATTCCGTTATTTTTCCTGCATGGTCTGGTGTTTTTTTCGTTTTTTTTAAAATGTGACGGTAAAAGTTATGACAAAAACTTGACTTGGCTCATATTTTTTGGTGCCCGAGAGTGCGTATAATACTGTATTAATTGTGCTCCTTCCAGTATCCTTCCAAAAGGTTTTCTTGCTTCTCACAGACATAAAATGGTGTTTGTCCGTTGGACGGCAGCATGACAGCTCCCATTCCCGCATCTTCTTCTTACGATTCCGGAAACACGGGCTTTTAAAACGATTAATTAAACGGACACGAATTTTTGTTCCAAGCTGGAATCGAATCAACTTAGACTTCCAGCGGGACACCGGTTTTTTTATTATATTGGTTATTCTACGACAGCAGGAACCCGCGGAAAGCTCCTATCAATGTTGCTGCTTCTTCACGTGACACGTACTAGATGGCGAATGTCAATTTGTTGTTGCTGCACGCGTAGACTCACAATTTCCACTCGTCGGCTTTTTCTGATATTTTCCATAAGACCGTACAATTACACAAAATGGCAAAGAATTGTTGATTCAAAATTACGCAAAACGAGATCGATTCAAACGTCACGGGAAAGGACGATTGCCTCGCTGCACATTTTGAACTTTGTGGTTACATTGGCTTGAGGTTTGGTAATCCAGCCCGGAGCCTTGCCGTCTCAAAGATGTTTAACCGTGAAGATTAAAAATGCATCTCATGCCATTCCAGAATTAAAATAAAAAATTGTGCGGTCCATCTAATTTACATTACTGTAACGCAAGCAACATATGGCAGAAATGTTTTGACACTTCTTCTCTGATACTCCCCCCCACTTTATGCTCAATGAATGTCCCTTCCACCGTTTCTTTTTTTTCTTTGTCTGCTCTTACCGTTCCGTCTTCTTTTAACCCCATTCGCCAGCACGTGCATTAAATGTACAACCATTGTTGGACCTGGGCTTTTGGGAGATAACTTAGGAGTATACATACTCAATCTGAATTGTAATAGCCAGGGTACGAAATCTCCAGTAGCTCTGACTTGTCATCACTCGGTGCCTCACATGCCCGGGAACAGGCAACAAATGTTGTGTGCCGTCTGAAGGACGTTAAGTGTCCGGCCGACTCGTTGTCTGACCCAGAACACGGTTGTTTGTGGCCGTTTAAACCATGGCTCGCTGTTTTTCCCTTAAGAGCGATGTGCATCACCGGTCATTCTGGACAAATTCCTGATTTTTAGATGCCTCGTGGAGATCTCTAAGTCCCTTCGCTCATGTTGTTGTTCTTCAATCTTCTTCTCGTGGATCTTTTTTCAATAGCGGTACCGTTTTCATCGTTAAACTTTCCTGAAACTTGGCATATATATGTAAAAATACCCTGCGCAGCCAGTAACTCCATCTCCGATTTTGCAAAATTCCCTCCTTGAAAAAGAAGTTATCGAACGTCAAAATATCTCCGCGTAATGGAAATCGCCTAAACAAATTATCCTCCGACACTAAGGCCAAGCTTTCTTGAATTCTTGTTTGCGGGGATCGAACAGGGCATTAAAACAGAGATGAATACGCACACATGATACCATCACTACTGAGTTCAATATCAATTTATACGTCTATTCCCTATTTTTTGAATTTTTTTTTTGTGTTTCACACCAGAGTTTTCAATACGGATTTCGTGAACTTGCCATGTTATAAATGCAGAAAGCCACGGCGCAAGGCCAGTAACATCTTCCGATTTTGGAAATTTCTTCCTAGAAAAAAAAAGTTGACATCATAATACTCCGCCGCTAAATTGGAAATCGACTATACCATTATCTCGAAACTTTAGGCCAAGCTCGTTTGAATTTTTTTGCGGGAATCAAGCCGGGCAAATTAGCATCAGATAATTATCCGCAAACCTTGAATACCATCACAAATGACGTCATATTCGTTTTTTTATGACGTCATCATGTAAGAGGACGAGGATTTAGCTCATTCGAGCTTGCTCTAAAAATACGGGGGGCACTGCATAGCAGCACATGTGCACCTGCCAGCAATGAACAGACGTATCAGTCACTGCTTGCAATCTCAGTAAGATGCTTAATTGCGGGAACAATAAACTACCTGGCTCTACCTGAAATGTAAAATCAATATCAAGGGGCGTACTATGTTCTTATAGATATATAATATATATATATAATATAATATATTAAACAGGTTAACCACTAAGATATGTAACGCTCTTTTGTTGGAGGTGAGTGGCAAGCCAACAGGCATGCTGGGACAAACGACCCGCCCGTGGTCACAGTGTGGTATCCTTCCGTTGAGCGGGTGTCACAAAGCCGCGGTGGCCCGGGGAAGCTTCCCTCACCAGCACCAGGACCCACCCGTGTTAGTAAGTGAAGACGAGAAGCGCTGAAACACGGCCAGTCCCAGTCCCCAGAGTTCGGTCCCGCAGTGTAGCCTTGTAGACTGTACGCTGGAAGCGCAGGCACAGACAATGTAAACGTAACACACAAAAATTTAACAGCCAACCTCGCATTCCGAGACAACTCCAACCATCACCGTGCGTTCCCATTAACGCGGAAAGCGGACGCACTTCCCTAGTTTGCAGCACAATTGTTTGTATACTAATTTAATAATTGTTGTTGTTGTTGTTGTTGCTTGTTGATTTTTTCTCGATTTAACTGTACTTTTGAACATTTTTTTCACATTATCATTTATTGGAACCTTCAAAGCAATATAAACAAAACAATGCGTTGAACGCCTTCAAAAAAAAAAAATTAAAGCGCCAACTGCGCGAGGAAAACGCTCAATTAGTCCCGATTTCAGTCGTCTGCGTGGGATCGTCGTTGGTGATTTTTATATTAATAAACGTCTTTAATATTCAATGTTAACTTTATCGTAGCTACCCTCCCTCGCAGTTATCGGACGTTTTAGAAAAGCACGAATACATGAAAATGGGAAAAATGCCATCCACGCGCTGATATTCGCCCTGAGATACGGCCTTCAAATCGGGGGGGGGGGGTGCGTTGACGGTCACCGACGGTTCGCGCTCCGCATGTTGGATTACAGAAAGCAAGAGCACAAGTGGATTCGCGTCATCGTTTATATTTGTTAAAATGGTGATTTTTGCGCTGCGATTTGCGTTTTTCCTTATCATAGACGCGGCCTACACGCACAAAATGAAACGTTTCGATAGTAGGAGGCGTCTAGATGTTTGGAGTCAGAGGTTGATGAGGGGCGTTTTTAACTGGAACTCGCATTGACGTTTCTCACAGCAGAGTCCGACAACGGGAAATTTGTCTTTTATTCATGAACGACGGCGGAAGGAGTTCCTCCGAGGGTGTTCGACTTATCCACGTCCTTGGTCAGTGAATTTCAGTGATTCAGAGAATCGGAGGGGGCATGTTTTTCAGTTTTTGTCTTTATCGACCCAAACACCTCCAACTGTAGGTCGTTTGTAGGTGATATTGCAACAGGGATGTTCTTAAATATGCTTTTCGTGAGGTTCTTTTCTCTTTCCATTGCTCCAATAATCACTTTGGGGGTTCTTCCGCTCCGGGGAAGCTTAATGGGGCGTAGTCAGTCCGTCCAGTCAGTCCAGTCAGTCAGTGTCAGTCAGTCAGTCAGTCAAGGTCCGTTCCAGTCCGTCAGTCCACAAATAATTCAAGCTTCCTTCACTGAAAACTAAACAACGATTTCAAATGAAACTTGACCACAACGTTCATCACCCGTGCATGTACCCAAGATTGTTCATGGGATTAAAAAAAAAATTATTGGGGTACGAAGAGGTCTTCCTAACAGGGGGGGGGGGGTTGCCCCCCAAAAAGGGGTATTTGCTATTCTTCTCCAAACTGCACACAGAGTGCTCGATGAAACTTGAAACCACAACTTCATTCACACCGTGTGTACCAAAGATTGGTTACACGAAATGAAAAAAAATTTGGGGTCCGAAGAAGGTTTTCAAGGTGGGTTTGCCCCCAAAGGGGAAATTTACTTTCTTCTTCAGAAAACTGCACACATAATTTCAATGAAACTGATCACAACGTTCATCACCCGTGAATGTACCAATGTTTGTTCCACCAGGAATGAAAAAAAAAAATCGGGTCGAAGAGGTTCTAAGGGGGGGGAGGTTTGCCCCCCCAACCAGGCGGTAATTTGCTTTCTTCTCCAAACCTGCACACAGAAGTCGATGAAACTTGACCAACACCTTCATACAACCGTGATATACCAAAGACTTTGTTCACAGAATGAAAAAAAATCGGGGTCTAAGAGGTTTCTCTAAAGGGGGAGGTTGCCACCCCGAAAGGATATTTACTTCTTCTCTAAACTGCACAACAGAAAGTTCGATGAACTTGACCCACAACCTTTCATCGCCCGGTGATGTAACCACTGTCTTGTTCACGGAACTGAAAAAAACATCGGGGCTTCGCGAGAGGTCTAAGAGGTAAGGTTGCCCCCCAAAAAGGGGAATTTAACTTTACGTTCTCAGAAAAACTGCAAGCCAGGAATTTCGATGAAACTTGATCACAACCTTCATCACCCGTGATGTCATGTTTCCATCAATAGAATTAGAAAATTGGGGGTCGAAGGGAGGACTTAGTGTCTGGGTGGGAAGGTTGCCCCCAAAATATTGTAATTCACTGCTTTCTTTCTACACAATCTACACACAATTCGATGAAAACTTGACCACAAACTTTTCATCACCCATGATGGTACCAAAGCTGTTTCACGATATTAAAAAAGAATTGAGGTCTGAGGGGTCCGACAGGGGAGGGGGGGTTGGCCCCCCCCCCCCAAAAAAAAATAGGTATTTGCCTTTCTTCTCAGAAACTAAACAACAACAACAATTTCCTGAATTGAAACTTGACTGTCCACTTTCATCACCATGATGTATCCAAACATTGTTTCAAATGGAATTAAAAAAATAGTCAGGGTCAACAGGAGGTTACAGGGGGGGTTTCCCCCCAAAAGAGGTGTTTACTTTCTTTTTAGAAAACGCACACCAATTTCGATGAAAAACTTGAACTACACACTCATAAATCACGCCTGTGTTGCAAACCACAGATTGTTCATAGCGAGGAATAAAAGCAACATCGGGGTCGAAGGAGGGTTCTGAAAAGATGGCGGGGGTTTGCCGACCCGCATAGAAAGGTGCTATTGCCTTTCTTTCTCCGAAACTGACACACAATCTGATGATCTTTGACCACACATCATAAAGATAGTATAGATTCACCGGAACAAAGACGGACAAGGAGATAATAGGCCATGAGCGCAGGCAAGCGGAAACGGAAAGTACAGGCGGAAACATAACGTCAAACCAATCACGTGAAATACCAATCTCATAAGCACAGTCATCATGATGTATAATGTTAGAATAGAGATAACAATTCGGAAGGTTTGAAGTGGGGTCTTACTGGGGGGGATGTCCTCATAAAAAGCGCTGGTATTTACTTTGCTTGCTGAGAATTACACCCACAAGCCGAAGAACTTGACCGCCGTCTCATCAACCCATTAGACGTGCTTAAGTTTGTGCGCCTGCGACTTATCACCCGTCAGGGGACAAACACCGGGTTAAATTTGTTATACTCTGTTTTAACTTACAGACTCCCCAAACGGTGGGTATTCTTTTGACCCACGCTGTTATAATTATATGTACCAAAAGGAGTTTTCAAAAAAAAAACTCATTTGAGTGAAACACTGATTCAATGGGGGTCCGTTGCAGCGGTCGTTTTTTAATGGTTGATTACACGTCCAGGGTTCTCGATTCGGGAAATGAAGAACAAACATTTTTGTCTTCACGGAATCGTCCCCCAGAATCAATCGACATTTGAAACGGGACGCTCGCTGTTGAGCATCGATCCTCTCCTTTGGTCCGTGTCCGATGGTTTCCCGTCGAAACCCAAAGCGTTCCGGCCCTTGCTTCGCGGTTAGACGCCATCTGCGGCGTGAAACGTCATGCCCTGTGACGAAACGACGCGGTTCACAGGAGCGCTTTCCCCAAAAGGCCCAAAAAATTTGAACGTGGCCGTCCGCGGCGTTTGACCCGTCACGCCTCCTGCCGAAACGACGCGGTTCCGAACGCTCGGCCAATGACGGGCGCGTCGCGTGTGCACGTGACCTGCGACAAAAACAACTGGCTATCAGCACCGAGAAAGATGGTCTGCCTGGCTCGAAGGACCAAAGACAGACGAACTTTCGTACATCCTGTGGACGGCAAACACCATTGTCTGTAACCGACGCCTCGTCCAAGGATTAACTGCAATACAATACCTGAGGCAAGAAAAACGATGAACGGAGAATCCGCTAAAGTGTTGTACGCTCGCAGCGTGAGTTAAGATCATTTTTAATATCGGGAATAGGCAAACGCCGAGAGCGGAACGTAGAAATTCTTATTACATTCGATGCTGCAAATTTTTCCGGGTTACTTCGGCCTGGGATTCGGGATCAACAGCGATCAAATAATGTAAAATCACGATTAAATTATTTTTGATGATGCGGGAGATACTCTCTTCTTATAAAATTAGGTAGACTTAAAACTGGCTAGAGTATTACTCTAGTTTGTTCTGTTAAATTCTTTAGTCATAAAGGTTCGTGATGGGTATAACTATAGATCAAATTAATTATTTGTGCAATCTCTATAACCGTCAACAACACTATGCATATTACCATACCTCCACTTGTAACCTTCCACAACAACATCTCAACCGCCTAGAACAGGATCTCATCTGAAAAAAAAAAAATCCTCAACAATTTACCTCACAACGAACTAAACACCGCCCCTAGAACGGATCTCATCTGAAATAAATTTAACTCAACATTTAACTTCACAAAAACAACTAACCGCAGAACAGGAATCTCAATCTAAAAAATAAATATTACCCTCACAACATTACTTTCACAACAACGACGCCCTAGAAAGGATCTCATCTAAAAAAATAAAATATTACTCACATTATACCTCAACATTACCTTCACACAAACTACACCACCTGAAACAGGACTAATTAAAAAAATTAATATTTACCTCAACCTTACCTCACAACAACACTATACACCAGCCTAGAACAGAATCTCATCTGATAAAAAAATAAATATTCTCACCATTACTCACAAAACAACTACAGAACCGCCTGAAAAAGGATCTCATCTAAAAAAATAATATTACAGGTCACATACCTCACAACAACATACACGTCCGAGACAGATTCATCTAAAAAAATAAATATTCTCAACATTACCTTCACAACAACACTAACAACCGCCTAGACAGGATCTCATCTAAAAATTATATTACCCTCAACTTACCTTCAAACAACAATACATACGCCCTAGAAAAAGGATTCTCTAAAACAAAATAATATTACCTCAACATTACCTTCCCAAAACAACTACAACGCCTAGAACAGGATCTCATCTAAAAAAATAAATATTACCTCAACATTACTTCACAACAACGACACCGCCTAGAACAGGATCTCAAATCTAAAAAATAAATATTTAGCCGCTCAAATTATACCCTCCATTACCTTAAACAACAACTACAACCGCCCTAGAAACAGGATCTCATAACTAAAAAATAAATATTACCGTCAACATTACTTCACAACAACAACTACTACACGCCGGAACAGAATCTCAGTCTAAAAAAAAAATCTAATATTACCCCTAACTCTTACTTCACAACGGACAACTACAAACCGCCTAGAACAGGAATTCATTCTAAAATAATAATTACTTCAACATTACGCTTCACAACCAACAATACACCGCCTATGAACAGTCTCATCTAAAAAATAAATTTACTCACATTACTTCACACAACTACCACCCTAAACAGGATCTCATCTAAAAATAAATATTCCCTCAACATATTACCTCAACATTACCTTCACAACAACAACTACCACCCCTAGAAAGATCTCATCTAAAAAAATAAATATTCACTCAACCATTACTTCACAACAAACTATACCGCCTAGAACAGTGATCTTCATCTGAAAAAAATAAATATTCTCAACTATCCTCAACATTACCTTACACAACAACAAAACTTACACACGACACATAAGAAGACTCTAACAAAAAAAACATGTAAATAAATGATGGGTTACTACAGAAATCCAACATAACAACAACACCACATCAAGCTAGAATTCAATCAAAATCGACAACAATAAATAAAACTAACATTACCTACAAAACAACACACCCGACAGAACAGATCAACATTCAAACAGAATATTATACATCAACCTTACTAGACAAACAACAATACACGCTAGAAAATTAAAAAAATATAAAAACCTGAAAACATACCTAATCCAAACAACAAACTTTTACACCAAGCTAAGAACAAAGATACTAAAACCAAAAATAAGAAAACCCAAACTTACAACGGACCAAAACAAACGACCTAGAGAACAGATCCAAAACAAAACAACGATCTAAAATATAACAATCAAAAGCATAACCCAACATTATACCAACAACACTAACGTAAAGATATCAAAGACAATAAATGACTCAACATCCTTGACACAAACAACTAACCGGAGAAACACGGACTCACAAAAAAAATTATTACCAAACTTACTTAACAGTGAAAGACAATCGAATAGAAACAGAGCTCACAATAAAGAAATAAAACCGAGAATTACACCAAATATCTAACCCGCCAGCAGGAAGACTCATTAAACAAGAAAAAATAAAAACTCAACATTACAATCACAAAAAACAGCCATAAAGAAAACAGGATACAAAAAAAAAATCGAACCCTAAATTACCAAAATAACACAAAACAACTGAACAGCACTAAAGAAACAGAGATGCCATCTAAAAACAAAAGATAAAATAATACTCAACTTTATTCAACTAACGAAAAACAAAACTAGAACAGGATCGTCATCTTAAAGCGAAAATAATATCAAACTAAACAGAATAATTCGCAACGATAACCTGCACAGAAAACAACTACACACCTGCTAGACAGCCGATCTTGCTAAAAAAAGTTAATATTACATCCTCAACACTTACCTTTCAAAAAACAACTATACCGCTCTAGAACAGGATCTCATCTGAAAAAAATAACATGTATTACCATCAACATTACACTCACAACAACAACAACCGCTGTAGAAAACAGAGAACTCTATCTGAAAAAATAAATATTTACCTGGTCAACCATTTTACCTTCAAAAAACAACTAACAAAACCGCCCGAGAACAAGGATCTCATCTGAAAAAATTGTAATATTACGATCAACATTACGCTTCACAACAACAATCTATACTCGGCCTAGGAAACAGATCTCATCTTAAAAAAATTAATACTGGCCAACATTATCTTAACATTCCTTCACAACAACAACCACCGCCTAGAGACAGGATTCTATCTAAAAAATAAATCTAGAAGCGAACGTAGATATTCTTCTTACATCGCTTCTGAACTTACCAAACTTTCACAACGTAACGCCGATTTGTATCCGAGTAGCTTCCGCCATGGATTCGGGACGAGCGATCAGATAATGGACAATTAACTTCAATCGATTAAAATTATTTTTTGATGATGTGAGATATCTTTATTAAAATAGTGGAGGAAATATACCATGTCTTATATTTGGGTCTTTCATGTCTCCGACGATGCCTTTTATCCTCCGGCATGCTCATTCCCCATGACAAAACCGGAAACAAAAAAAACCAGAAGAAAAAAACAACGGAAGCAAAAGGGTCATAGGCACACGACAGGATTTCAAAATGCCATGGTATTGTGTTTGTTGTTGTTTCCTTTCTCTCATGTGCACGCGTTAAGTAATATTCACAAGATAGAAATAAAACCAATCGTGTTTATACCAGCCGCACAGCGTTTAAAAAAAAAACCGGAAGCAAAAGGGCATAGCCACGACACGGATTCAAAATCGTCAGGGTATTGTGTTGTTGTTGTTTCCTATTCTCTCACGTGCAACGTGTTAGTTGAGCTCACTGCGTTCGGCTATTAACTTGTGTATTGTTTTTTTCTGCTCCCGCTCGAAAATGCACGCAGCTGTGTTTGTGAAAGACGTAGTCGAACGTATGTGATGTCATAAGACGATTCATGGAGCTGCAGTGGCAACTGTAGGATTATGTTTTGTGACGCGTTTATATTGTTCAAACTTTGTTAATGGGTCGTTGCAAGAAGAGGGTTTGCAGGTGAGAAGTGCACAGCTGAGGCGGTCGTCTTTGTTGATTGTTGTGAATCTGGAAGCCATTTGCACATCGAAGACAACCAGTCCCTAAGCTTAGTTATTTCGATAAGTAAGTGTTTATAGTTAGGGTCCCGTCCCTATGTCTAATGGGAATTTTGTGTGTGCGCTAGAGTACTTTTATAGTCCAGGTTTTTTTATATCTTTAAATCTTCATCCTTCGTTTTTGCACCATCGCCGTCATCGCCAACGTTTTTGTGTCACAACAGGGGTGAGGTTCCTCCGCCACCGTGAGCTCGTCCAATCACGGTGGCACGAGTCGCCCGACAACCTCGTCCAATCGGGAGGCGAGTACTCAGAGCGTTGCCCTCGACCCGTGGAGGAGGGGAAGGATAAGAGGAGGGTGGCGAGTGGTGGGGGTAGAGAAGGTTCGCCCCGACGAAAGAAAGAGGAGAAGGAGAAGAACGCCTCGTCTTGCCTGCTGGCGTTCTCGTCTACCCGCGGGTGCTCGTTGGTCCGTTCCCGTGCTGGCTGGCATCCGTTGCATCGTCCTGGTCCTGGTCCTTGGTGCTGCTTGTTGGCGGTGGTTCGAGTCCCGCCCCGGACAAGTTCGACCAGACCGCACGCGGCGGGAAGGTCCCCGGCCAGGCTCTGCGAAATAAAGACCAACGGGGTCCAGTTTGTTGTGTGTGGTGATGTGTTGTGTGGTTGTGTGTGTGTGTGTGTGTGTTGTGTGTGTGTTGTGTGTGTGTGTGTTCACCGTCCTGTAGTAGAACTATCTAGTGCCCTGTGTTCATTGTACATTACATTTCCATATTCGATAACTTCCGCTCTTGTGTGCTTCCCCTCCCGATTATTGGTTATAATAACCTCCTGTTAAATGTACCAGCTCGTTTTCTGTGCTTTCTCCATTGGCCTAGCATGGTGCGTAATTGAGAATTATTAACCATCGGGGCCGGTAAGTGTTATTGGGTCCGGCGGCGCTTTTGGTAATTCGTCGGTTACGCCGGATCCGAGTCGGGTGATAGCGACTCGGTTCGGACAAAGTCGTCCGAGATGTGGTTTCCCCGGTCGCTCGACTGCGTCGTTATTTAGGTATATTGGAGAATCGAAGACAATTAACCTCTACGCCACGTGGTCAATATTGGCGTCCCGTTCCGCGTAAGTAAGGGACCCGTGCTTTCGGAGTTGTCCGAGGTCACGACTAATCTTCGGGTTGTTCGGTGGGAGGGCGGGCTCTACTGCTCCACCTGGCGGCCATTCTTGCCACCGACCCCAGCCACAACAGTATGACAGCTCTCTGTTGTCATGTCTGGGCCGTTGTCAGAGTGGTAAGACAAGCTGGTTTTCTCTTGTTTTCGTTCCCTTTGATAGTTTTTTTAACTTCGTGATCCAACACTTCAGAATCTTCCATCTGAATCACCAAATTAAGAAATGTTCCCAGTTGACCCCTCAGATTTACTTTTAAAACTTCATAAAATAGTTCCAGGTTCAAATATGAAGCTGCGTAAATTTAGGTCATAGATGCGGTCAACTCCGAGATATTTGAGGTTTGAAAATTGTTTGTGGCCCTATTTTTATGGTGCGTGCGAGCATCACAAAATGAACGGCTACTTTTGAACTCCTACAACTTTTTAATATTATGCTGGAGCCTTGAAATTTTCAGAGAATTATATTACTTCATAACTGCTCTGTAAGAACAAACATAAACTGAGCTATACCTCTATTAAATTTTATGAACTGATCAGTGAAATCCAGAAGAAAAATGTTGTTTTGTATGAAGACCCAACTTTGAGACCCCATATATTTTTATTGACCGTCCAGAAGCTTAAAATTTTTTCATGTATAACTGTATGGTGTAGTATTCAATACATGTTTACCTTTTCTTAATCAGTCATATATATAAGTCATGATCCCTCAAAAATTGAAATTTTTCATTTTTCCCCGAATTCAGGTGAGGATTGCAATATATTGACAAGGTATACCACTTCAAATTGTTCACCATTGGAAGAGCATATTCAGTTTACAAAAGTGTCAATATCAAAGTGGTATATCTAAAATATATATTTTTCTATTTTTTTTAAAACTTGTTAACACAGTCGTGATAATGAAGTGTGTGCATGGTGTGGGCACCATGGTAATCATGAAATGATTAGTTCTATGATCAAATTAATAATACAAAAATATATCACATCTGCAATAAAATGTAATAAAATTTTCACGTAATTATTTGAATAGGTCCTTGATCTGCTTTTTCCAAGTCAGGTGCCGGGCTGTGTACTGCCCCAGTTGACGTTAGGGGAGCATCAATAACTTTCATCACATGGACAAGATTTTCTTGAATGTAACTATATTCACTGCTGACATCAGCAGATCAGCACTATTTCTGAGTGTCTATTTTAGCCCCGACGCAGATGAGTATAAGCTCTTGCTATTTACAAATGAAGAAACAAAGATTACAATTCAAATTCAAAGTATGTGTTATGGTATCCTAATAGCAGATGATATGTATGTACATTATATATACATGTACTACATGTAAAAGGACTGTTCATTAAATAGCACACACACATGCACAGCACTGGCAAGACATATTTATTCAATATTTTTAAAATATTGATAGAACATTATACCACATTGAAATGTTAGACTTAAGTAAACTTGATGTTGTTTCGCATTTCTGCTCATGCTTCGCCATGTTGGTGAAGTGAGAATGGCTTCCATACAAATGGCCACCCAGCTGTGTGCACATTGATTGGGTAACTCAAGATCAATCATTTGCTGAATCGTATGACGGCACTGTTGGTCTGGTTTCCATCCATGTATGTGCACACATTAATATTTTATATTATATATTTTCTTCTGTCACAGTATTATATATACCAAGTTATTAATGAATATAAAAGTACGCGTTCCTAATATTCCAGAGACTAATTGAAATTGGGCAAGCTGGAGTGTTGTAAACTCTGCAGATGTGTGATACGAAATGATATGGTAATGCCGTGTGCCATCAGTGAATAGATGAGATCGTCATTATTGTTTATTAACCTCCGCCATCGAAGATCGGAGGTTACTGTTTTCACCCCTTTGTTTGTTTGTTTGTTTGTTTTGTGAAACAGTATTACGGAAAACTCCTCGACGCATTTCACGAAACTTGGTGGGGGGATTAGGTATGGTCCAAGGATCATGCCATTTAGATTTTGGACTTGGTCAAATCCAATATGGCCGCTATGGCGGCATTTTGAAAAAATAATTTCAATTTTTTTTTTTTTGCATTTCTACTGTTTTAAGTGATTTCAACCCCCCCCCCCCCCAAAAAAAAAAATTGTTTAGAGAAAAAAAATATTTTTTGCAATTTTTTTTTCAAAAAATTTCGATTTTTTTTTTTTGCATTTCTTACATGTTATAAGTGATTTCCCAAAAAAACATGCCAATTATAATTGCGGCTGATTTTGGAACTTCAAGTGGATATACCCATAAAATCAATTTCTGTCTCAAGGAATCTAGTTATGACGAATGAATGGAGTATGTAAAGTTAAAAGTAAAAGGAAAGTTGCAAACTATAACTCTTTGAGCACTGTTGAGGTCAAATGATGATAGGATATCAGGTTCACTTGAGTGACCTAGCAGTATTGGGCGGAGGTTTTGCACTCTACCGAGTGCTCCCCTCTAGTTTGTTTGTTTGTTTGTTTTGTGAACAGTAATTACGGAAAAAACTCCTCGACGGATTTCGACGAAACTTGGTGGGGGGATTAGGTATGGTCCAAGGATTCATGCCATTAGATTTTGGTCTTGGTCCAAATCCAATATGGCCGCTATGGCGGCCATTTAAAAAAATATTTGAATTTTTTTTTTTTGCATTTCTACATGTTTTAAGTGATTTCCAATCCCCCCCCCCCCCACAAAAAAATTTGTTAGAGAAAAAAAAATTTTGCAACTTTTTTTCAACAAAATTTCGATTTTTTTTTTTTGCATTTCTACATGTTAAAGTTGATTTCCAACAAAAAACATGCCAAAATTATAATTGCGGCTGATTTTGGAAACTTCAGGTGGATATACCCACGTAAAATCAATTTCCCTTCAGGAATCTAGTTATGACGAATGAATTGAGTATGTAAAAGTTAAAAGTAAAGGGAAAGTTGGCAAAACTATAACTCTGTGAGCACTGTTGACGTCAAATTGAATGAATTGGATATCAGGTTCAACATTGA
>CM068953.1:174237313-174248079 GCA_035128595.1 Eptatretus atami | reverse complement strand
AAAAAGAGAGAGATTTTGGTCTTGGTCAAAAGTCCAATTGGGCGTATAGCCGCCTCCATATCGTCTATGAAAAAAAGAAACATATTTGAAATCTGTATGGTTTTTTGGGCACTGTTCTACAGTGTTTTTAAAAAAGCTGATTTCAAATCCCCCCGCCCCCTCCCAATAACCACAAAGGAAAAATTGTAGACGAAAAAAAAAAAATTTGCCAAAATTTTTTCAACAAAATTTGTCGATTTTTTTTTTTTTTTGCATTCCCTAAAACCCACTGTTTGTTATCAATGTGTATTCGCAACAAAATACAAAACAATTGCCAAAAAATTTATAATTGTGCGGCTTGATTTCTGGAAAAATTTCAGGTGGTTACCCCACACGAAAATAATTTCCTCTCAAGGAATCTAGTTATGACGAATGAAAATTGCGTATGTAAGTCTAAGTAAAAGGGAAAGTTGCAAATATAATCTTGTGAGCACTGTTCGACAGATCAAATTGAATGAACTAGGATATGCAGGTTCCACCTTGAGTGACTAAGCAGTATCTCGGCGGCGGAGGTTTTGTCACTCAACCGACGGTGCTCCCTCCTCTAGTTATAACTGGTAATTATAACACATCAGTCATTGTGCATTGATTAGAGCTGATTCACCTCAGAAGCACCAACGCGCAAACTTTTAATAAACTGATTGTCAAGCATGGCTATGCGCTGAGATGTTTTCTTTATATGATTTTTTAGCAATGTTTTCGTACCACTATTTCCAGTCTTTGGAAGTCACAACCACACTGCACCTCACTGCGTACAGCATTTGCTCGTACAGCAAGCAGATATGCCGTGGGATTGCCAGGAAAGCAGCAAACAAGCAAGCGGCAGGATGGCTGCTAACAAATCTGAATTTTGTTGGCTCCGCACTCTCAGGAACGACACGGCTGGTACCTGACCTTTATGTAAGTATAATATTGTTGCCTCCGAAATCTGTTCATCCAACTCACGTTTCTTCCTTCATCTGGGAGCCTCATGAAGCTTGTGTGACATGACGTGTAACTCTTTCAACATTAGGAAGACATGATTTCCACTTTACCAGACCTCGCGTTTCTGGTTATCCATGAGGTCACCTTGTGCTCATTGATAGGTCGATTTTTGAGTGATGAAATTCACTTAAATTTATTGTGTGAAATGAGTTGAAGAAACACTTACAGCTAATCCCTCACGTCCAAGTGATTGGGGGTGTGTGGGCTCACAAAAAATGGGTGCACATCCGAGAAACACAGAAGGTGTGTGGTACAACGGGTATGCATATCCAGGGTTGCAGGGAGGCGGATAAGAAGGGAGAAGAGCAGACTAGAATAAAGTCTTTCATATATATATGTAGCCAGATCTTCTCCACTTCGTGTTTCTCACTTCACCCATTTGGTTGGACACCAGCTGGCTTTTACTCCACCCACAACTTGTAAGCCTGACATTCAGCTTTTTGGTCGCATACTTCGTAGGCTCAGGCTGCTGTGTTACATTTGATGACTGAACAAATGCATCTGCTATCATGAAAATACCAATACGTTTGTCATCAGAGACAAATATTTCTATGAATAAATAAATTCGTACCACTCAAGGCACACTCTACTGTAATAATACGATATTCATATGAAGATAGTTGTGATTCAATCTGGATCAAAAGCATTGAAAGCTCCAAGAAAATGACCCACGACTGTGGAGACAGGTTATCCGTGATGGGGGGCGTTTCTATACTTAATAAAAGTGTGTGTTCGTGTGTGTCCTCCCATAAATCAAAACTATAACATATAGCAGCCCTGAAACTTTGCATCGGCATTACTAAGAAAACTCCAGAAGTGCAAGAGGAAATTGGATGTTTGGGTAATTAAAAACACCCCTTTTTGAAGATAATTTGGGAGTCTCATCACAAAAAAAAACAACAATAAGCCTTACCAAATGGTGCACGCTATTTGGTCAGCCTCTGTGGGTTGCTGGAGACTTCAGCTGCCATTTTATTCGGTGCTAGCGCGTCAATTTGTAAACAAGATCTACCTCTCACCATTAAAGTATATATCGAAATATTATGTGGATTTGCGAATCCGATCTGGGAACAAAATAATCAAAATCTGGAGTGAAATCCGAAAATTTTAACAAATTTCAGCATTTTTTTATACCGGTCTTATTTATTTAAGCAAGCATTAAATCTTATACTTTTCTAACTGTTGGACGAATTATATGAGTGAAGAGAAAAATGATGAATGTGCAGAAAGTGTAAATTATTGAGTGAAACTGCATGCTTCATAACCTGCTTTTGTAATCCCATATGGCCAGTCCACAGGGGGTCATTTTTTTTCGATAATTCACAAACACGGTTGCTGTTTCCCGTTTGGGCGATTGCCTAACTATTACAAAATTAGTCTATGTATTACCAGTATAGTTCCATCAAAATATTTTATATTAATATACATTTAATAGTTCCATCGCAAAATATTAATATAAATATTACCAATGTAGTTCCCAACCAATTATTAATATCCATTATAGTTCTACCATATATTATAACTATACCATTATAGTTCAACAAATATTAATATAAATATAAAAAACAGTGCCAGCCATATTTGTTACGGCTGTGGAAATTCGCATTACACATAAAGGCCCGAGGGTGAGATATCTGATAGGTGCCATGTTGTATTGCCAAAACGCGTTGTAATAGAGGGAATTAGAAATTCATCCGGGCTGCGACGCTTTGAGTTAGCCATTTTTCTGTTCTATCCTTATTTTGAACCAACGCACGTCCAACCGCATTCACACACAACTACGCCACGCACCATCACGCTCACATCATCAGCATACACGCCCATTCCCAAACGGCACCATAACCACAAACAGGCACCCGAAAACACCTCACCACCTCACCTCTCTCCTTCTAACGGCCATTCCGGCACCCACTGTGAAACCATTGAACGTCGGCGTCTCGGGCCCGTCGGCCGTTGATGCCGAGCGCACCGAGCCATCGACGCGAGAATGGGGCTTATCGAGGAATAATTCGGATCAGAAAGCTACACGCCCACCTCTCCTCCGTCAATAGCGAGCGCGGGGCGGCTTGGCCCCGCATCAAGCGTGGTGTATGTGAAGTCCCGGATATTGCAAATTTTAGGCATCAGGAGAAGGTCCACGCCCCATATTTTGCCCGACAATGGCTGACCGGCGGGGCGGCGTGGCCCCCGCCTCGCAATCACGGTTCTGACTAAAATTGCATTATTGCGTCTGCCGCCTATAAAAAGGCGAGCGCAAGGCGAATTGAGAGAGTCGGTGTGAGGAGAGTGCGGAACTGAGAACGAGTTGCAAGAGAGTCGGGTGAGGAAGTGCGGAATGATAGAGTTGCAGGTCGGTCGGGTAAAGTGCGACTGAGAGCGTCAGGAAGAGTTGCGGTTCTGGAGTTGCCTGGAGAGGTCCGTGAGAGTGAGCTGTGGGGACACGGAGCGTTGCCGTGGTGAAGTTGAGGCGAGTGGAGCGTGGAAGTGCAGGCAAGGGAGCTCGGGTCCGAGGCCAAGAAGGACGGCGGCTCGCGACGCAGGTTGCGGTGTGGATGCTCGTCTCCGTCGCTGGGACCCAAGCGCAGCTAGCACATCCCTCCCCAGGCGCATCAACAATCTCCTTTCCCCCACGCTGAGAATGGCAAAAGGGGAAAATTCGCACACTGGTGTCAGAGAGCGGGAACAACCTCTCCCGTCTCCAGCTAAATATCACGGAACGGAGCAAGGTGTGCGAGGTGACCCCCCCGTTTCCCTCAATTACGAGCATCTAATTAATCTTACGAAAATAAATGGAGTCTCAAGGCGAGCGGTGCCGGGGTAGAAATGTATATGTTGTATAATTAGAATCCATGCCCGGATGGTACTACTTTTGTAAGGTAAATCACGAGGAAGCTCACCCTATCACTCTGAGCCACGGACTTTCCGGCAAACACTGGTCACATAATGGGGAGCGATCGACCCTCAGCGCAGCACGGAGCGAGCGGCTATTTTGGCGCTGCGAATGGCGCGACAGAGGCAGCGCTCCAACAGCGTTTCAAACCAATGGTGGGCATGGCAGGCGAGGCAGGCGAACATCCGAGGCGCTCGGACAATTAGGGAGAATGGGAAAAAAAAAGGTAGAAGAGCAAAAACTGGAAACACAATTATGAAGTAAAGCAATGGAGGAGAGTAAAAGAGGACGGAATATCAGGAACACTAATAGGTAAAGAACGAGCCAAAGGTTGGAGTATGCGGAGAGAGCAGGAAAAGGGATGAGATGACATAAATAAGGGATGAATGAGGGAGAGGCCAAGGAAGAGAGAGAAAATGGAAAAAAACTTATGAGACATTGAAACACGAAAACAAAGAGAGGGACTACAAAACGACTGAGGATGTTGAGAAAGGAGAGAACAGACCGGGAAAGGGGGGGTGAAAGTAGGGACCACAACTGAGCAGCTCGAACAACTGGAATCAAAGCAAGTTGGAGTGTGCGGAGATGCAAAGGAATTGGAAAGAAAGCTTCCGAGTTACCAGGAACACCAAATAACAGAGAGAGGGAATTACAAAACGACGCTGAAGGAAGTTGAAGAAGAAAGAACGAACGCAGAAATGAAACCGTTTAGTGAACCACACTGTAAGATCGAGACAGCGGAAGCGAAGGCGATAAGAATGAGGACAGAAAGAGTACTTGAATGACAAAGATGAGACAGGAGAAAGAAATCAGCATTGAAAGAATGACGAGATTGCAGAATGAGGAAAGAAAGACAGTGGAATAGAAAACTGAAAGAGTATGAATTTGAACTGAACGACAAGGAAATAAAAAGAATAGGTTTGGAATACGAGAGAAGTGAAGGAGTCAAAGGAAATGAAGCAGGAAGGAGAAACAGGAGATTGAGGAACAACGAGATTGGAGAAGGGAAGAACGAAGAAATAATGGGATAGAAACAAAGGAACATGAAGCCGAGGTTGACCAATTGGAAGAAAGCACAGGCTGGAGTGCGAAGAGATAGACAAAGAACAGCGAATGAAAACAAAATGAGATCAACCAAATGAAAGCAACCACGACAAACTGGGAGAGGAAAGAAGGAGAGAAAACAGGAAGCAGTATGAGAGCAGCAATGAACACAAAAAAGGAGATTAACCAAATGAAGCAAACCATGATATACTGGAGAAGGAAGGCAGGAAGGAAACAAGGAAGAGTATGAGAGAAACGAATGAAAACCAGGAAGAAACGAGCCAATTGAAAAGAAAACGAATGACTCGGAAATGAGAGCAGGAGAGACTGTGGGATAGGAAACAACCAAAAAAATGAGGTTGAAATTAATGAACTCAAGGAGAGAGTAAAATTGACAGTCCAACAGATGGAAAAATCCAGAAAGAAAAGAAACTAATAAATGTACAGAGACCCGGGAGATAGAGGTGAATGGACGGGGTCTAGTGACGAGCACACACACATTGAGGTAGTGGAGGACCATAGGGGGAGCTGGCGCCGACTGTTTAGTGGACCCGGTGCAAGCAGCTGGATGGCCTCCTTCGGGACAGAGGAAACGCCGTGCTCCCTTGAAGCTGATCACCCGACCAGGTGAGTTCGGTCGTGTCGACCTCCGAGCAAGTTCGAGGGACGAGTGCCTAGTGGACAAGGTCACCGCCGAGCTTGGAGTAATACGAGGCCCCGGAACCCATGTGGTGGCGTGAGTCACCGGTGTGATTGTCCCGTGTGGTTGTCTGGATGTGTGTGGTGAAAGTGGTAGTGCGCCCCGGGTGTGGAAGCGACCACCGTTGTGAGTGGTGTGGTGGCAAGTGTCGATGACGTGGCTTCCAGCACGCCGTGGTGAAAGAAGGCACCGCGTGGTCGGCATAGGAGGGATGTCACGAGAGTGAGCAGCGAGGTGTGAGAGACCGTAGTGTTGAGAGGCCGAGTGAGGAGATGAGGTCGGCAGCGGGCATGCAGCGCCGCTCCCTGGGGTGATGGTATGTCGTGGCGTGTGAGTGCGTAACACGCAGGTGTGGTATGGTTGCATGCAGCTTGAGCGCGAGAGTGCGACGGAGACGATCGGGACAGAGGATGAAGGGGCCGAGTAGCGCGCGTAGTGTTGGATTGGGCGACCGTGCCGGGTTCACCCCAGCCGGCGAGCGCTCGAGGTCTCGTGCATGGTACGCACTGCAGCCTGCCAACGTGCTCGCTTGGGAGTGAAACCGCGGTCCGGAAACGGCACGCGGTGGAATGTTGCCCGATCCGCGACGGCAAAGGTTTAGGCAGGATTTCCGGATTTGGACCGGACGGGTTCTCCACGCGAGCTTGTGTTAAGCTCCAACGGGCCAGAGCACATGTGTTCGCGTGGGAGCCCCTCGAGTGCGAGGTTGCTTTTGGTGCGGTGTGACTCATGGCTGCACGTTGGTTGGAATCCGGCAGGAGGGTGAATCCCTGCCGGATGTACCGTCAAGAGGGACGAGGACGCGTGCAGCTGCTGACGTCACGCCCGTCGCAAAGGCGCGGCTGTGGATTGCGCTGCTGGTGCTCCGCGTAAATTGAGAAAAAAAAAAAAAAAGCAAAGCCTCGCTTTCGGGTGAACAGGATTCCCGGGCATGGGGTGGAAGACCCCCTGCAGGGCACAGGATGACAACTAGTTAGGGAAGCTTAGTGTTGTTCTAGACCGACTTCATGGGGCAGGGGTAAGTCCTCATGGAGTCCGTGAATGGATTAGGTAGAGGACTTAGTTGAGTTAGGTTGGAGATGGATTTTGAGACAGTGACGACTGTGGATGTGTAGTGGGGACGTAGCTTAGCTAGTAGTGTAAAAGGAACGTGCTGTAGTAAAAGGGGACGAGTGGGACAACGAGTTAGTTGAGGGAGATTTAGACAGGGGGCAGAGTTCAGCGGTGTGTGTGAAGAGTTGTGAGGAGTGAAAGCATGTGCTGATGAGTGAGTGAGGCCAGCGGGTCTGTGTGAATGGAGCGAATGTGGAATGCATGGTGCGATGAGTGATTGGGGGGAGGATCTACACCCAAGGGACCCCGGGTCAGTTAAAGTGAGTTAGCGGGGTAGTCAAATTGACAAAATTGGAGTCGTTTTGTGTTGTGGGATGTAGCCGAACCCGTTTGGAGGGGTGCAGGCCCTGTTGACGGGCTGGGAGCGTGTCTGCGAAGGTGAGTATCTGTGGTGGTACCCGGGCACCGGGCTAGTCGCCGTGGGGTAGGCCAAGGGCCCATGGGGGCCGGATAGCGTAGTGGCACGGGTGCGCCCGCATGTCGGGCCCGGGGCGCGTAGCGGGGAGTGTGTGGCAGGGTGCCCTCGGAAGGGGCCCAGAAGCACTGCCACGTGAGCGTTTCAGGGAGTCGCAGGGAGGACTCCCCGGTGTTTAGGAGCTGGTAGGCTCGAGGCATGTAGTGCCCGGGGGTGCCAGCTGGAGAATCGGCAGAGGGTAGTGCCTGCCAGGGAGCCACGCGTCCCAGCCATGAGACCGTGTGAGGGCACGGAAGAAAAATTGGGGGGCGAGGCCCGAAATTGTGAGGACACCAAAAAGGCGACGGGAACAGGTTGCTTAGAACCAATAGTTTTTAAGGAGAGGCGCTGTTGTGAAGCCCGGGTAGTTTAAAAGTTAAATGGTTAGGTAGATTGGAAGTGTAACCCTCCGCACCATCCATCCTTCGCTCTCGTTGTGGGCCGCTGGACCACTTTGGGTAAGATCGCTGAAGTCTGGGAGGCCATCCTGAGGCTATTGGGCCTCGACGCAGGAGCTAGCCTCTCCTCATTCCCTCAGGAAGGGAACGTAGGGGTTGGGAAGTAGGCTAGGACACGATAGGTTAGCCGAACAAGACATAAAGGGGTTAGGGGACGAATTATAGTGGGGAGAGTAAAAATAAAACAACAAAATAAATAAATTGGGGCTAATTGGGTTTTACAAATTAACGAGTGGTATGGACAAGAGACAGGCAAAGGCGAAGGTGGGAGGAGACGGTAGGTAGGTCCGACGCCCGCCTTCTGAGTGGCCAGCACCACCGCACTCCCTCCACAACTCATGAAAGGCAAAGGCTGGGCCCACTTCATCGGCTGGCTGTTTGCTTCAAGGCCTGTCCGGCCACTTCATCGGCTGGCTGTGTTCTTCAAGGCCTGTGCCGGTCGGTATCGTCCGACGGCTGTTTTGCTGCAGGCCTGTGCCGGTCGCTCACTGCGCTGTTTCTACATGCCCTGTTTTGTCATGCCTTGCCTGCTGCCTCCTTGCCATGCCATGCCCTGCCCACGTTCTCAGCCCCGTTCTTTTTTGCCCCCCCCCCTGTTCATTCCATGTGCGCCGGATCGTACGCGAACGTTGTACGGACTGTCCTGTTGGCAGCTAAACACGGGTGCAGTGGCGGCCCGTGCGCCGGTTCACCGTTGACTTTACTCTTCCTCTCTTCCCTGCAGAGTCCATTATCCTGGGCCATGGTTAGTGTAAATTTGTAAGTTAAGATTACGTTGTTGTACAATATGAGTGCGCCCCCGGCATGTCTGTCTAGCGCCGGCAATTTTATTTAAGTCGTCTGTATGAGTGGTGTTTTAGTTAGTTACTCAGCCCGTAGGTTATTTATTTTGGGGACACGAATACCATGAATGCCGCACTCAGGGATCCGAAGGTAAACGTACTAGGGGAAGAACTACACATGATGGCACACGAGATTTGACGACTCGGGACGAGTCTGTAAAAGGGGAGGGGGTAGTGTTACGGCTGTGGAAATTCGCATTACACCATAAAGGGCCCGTTAGGTGAGATATTCTTGATAGGTAGCATGTGTAGTTAGCCCAAACCCGTTGTATAGAGGAAATTTATGTGATTCATCCGGGCTGCGACGCTTTGAGTTAGCCATTTTTTCTGTTCTATCTTTATTTGAACCAACCACCGTTCAACCGCCATCACACAACAACCACGCACCGCCACCATCTACGCTCACATCAGCATCACCGCCATTCACACGGCACCCATAACCATCAAACCCCACCCGAAAACCCCCACCCTTCACCTCTCTCCTTCTACGGCCATTCCCCGCACCACCTGTGAACACTACTTCGGGCTGTCTCGGGCCCGTTCGGCGTTTGGTGCCGAGCGACACCGAGCCGAGAGCGCATGGCGCTTTCCGAGGGGAAAATCGGATAGAAACGCTACACCGCCACTTCTCCTCCGTCAATTAGCGAGCGCGGGCGGCTTGGCCCGCCTCCAAGCGTGTGATTGTGAAGTCGTATATGCAAATTTTAGGATCAGGAGAGGTTCACGCCCATTTTTGCCCGACCAATGGCTGACCGGGGGGGCGGCGTGCCCCGCCCTCCAATCGCGTTCTGATCCTAAAATTTGCATATTGGCTGCTCCTGCCCGCCTATAAAAAGGCGAGCGAAGGCATTGAGAGGTCGGGTAGGATCGAAGTTCAGAGAGTCGGGTAGGAGAGTGGCTGAGGCAAGGTCGGTGAGAAGCGGAGTAGAGAGTATGATCAGGCAGGAGCGAGTGCAGGAGCGTGGGAGTGCGAGAGGTCGTCGAGAAGTGGCTGTTGGGAGGATGTTGCGTTGGAAGTTGAGGCGAGTGGAGCGGTGGAACTGCAGGCAAGGAGCTCGGTCGAGCGGCGGCGGTCGGCGACGAGGTTGCGGTGTGGGATCGCTCGTCTCGTCGGTGGGACCCAAGCAGCCAGCCACTCCCCTCCCCAGGGCATCAACAATCTCCCTTTCCCCGCGCTGAGATAGTGCAAAAGGGGGCCCGTTCCCCCCCCCCACACGTGGTGCAAGAAACCCGCCAAGGAGCACGGAGTCGGGGCACAGCCGCGCGGCCACATTTGCGGCTGCCCGCCAACGCGTCACGAGGAGCGGGTAAGACCCACCCGGTCTCGCGGACTCGGCTCCCTCAGGTCCCGCGCACATTTGGCCTACGGGCTGTCTGCCCCTTGTCTGTGAGGTTCTTTCTTTGCTTTTGTGTAAATGTTGTGTTGGGCGCGTCTGTGAAGTAAAACTGTAATAGTGTTGCGTGTGTGCGCGTAGTCGGTATTAACTCTGCGTCGTTGTTGCTTTTATTGTTTGGTTGCTTTATGTGCATTTTGACTGTATGGCTGTATATACGTGCTTCCGTGTGCCGGGAAATAAATGTGCATTGTTGTGAACTGTTTTCCCGTTCGCTTCGTCTTTCTCTAATTGAATCTCCATCCTGCTTCACGTAAGGGGTTCGTGTGGGTAACTCCGGTAAGTAATCGGAACCGTCGAGGCCGAGATAACACCGCTCGGTTATCACTGTAGCACGGAACGGACCGCTTAAGCGGTTCGTATCCGAGTCGGCCTGTGGCGTGGTACGATCGCCCGGTCGACCATTCGCGCAGGTACTTAGGTAGATCGAATTTGGCGAGCAACCCTATCCTGCGCGGGTGGCAATTGCACGATCGTGGAGGTTAAACCCCACCCGTGACTAGCTCCGGCTGGTTCCGAGAGGGTCACGACTGAATTGTCCGTCCGGTGGCGACGTGCCGCGATTCGAGTACGTGGCCGTTCGCGAGCCGCGGGCGCGAAATTCGCAACTATTACCAATATATTAATATAAATATACCATTATAGTTCCACCAATATATTAATATAAATATACCATTATAGTTCCCCCAATATATTAATATAAATATACCATTATAGATCCACCAATATATTAATATAAATATACCATTATAGATACACCAATATATCAATATAAATGTACCATTATAGTTCCACCAATATATTAATATAAATATACCATTATAGTTCCACCAATATATTAATATAAA
>CM068953.1:174222152-174233289 GCA_035128595.1 Eptatretus atami | reverse complement strand
CCCTCGTGCTGCCTTCCCTCCCCTTCTCTCACGCTATTCTCCTCCACCATACAACTCTCCGGAGGTCAAGGAGAGGAAAGGGTGTCAAGGAATGTGCCAAATGAAGGGGTTTTAATTTTATTATTTTTATTTTTTAAGCAGTCGGAACTGCTGCTCGGATCAATTCAGTTTTCATAAAGCAATGAATCGCCAGATCATGGCAGGATAGCCGAGAAGTATGCATGCTCGCTCTTAGCGGTCTCGCCTGGGTTCGTATCCCAACTCAGCTACAAACTGTCATCCCGGTGTTTCACAGGCAGTGTGATTCATCAATGTGTGTGACGTCTCTTCTGCATCTGCAAGCACCATTTCCAACACCACGTGAAATGGATGTTTGTAGCCAAAATATGTGGAGCCCAAATTGCGTATCTGATTTAAATTTTCCATCATGTAGGCTCGACATTCAATCATAAATTGTACTTGCGTTCTATTATTGCCGTTATAATGATCAATATGTTCTCTTTTTTTTAACAGGCTGATGAGGATATGAATGAAGATATTGATGGTCAGGGTGTAAATGAGAGTGAAGACGAAACTGTGCACACCAAAAATCCTGCAATGAAGTCGATGAAGCGACCCCCAACTCCGATATTCATTTCAGCGAAGAGGAGAAAAGAAGAACAGGAGCAAGAGGAATTGGCCATTATGCGAAGTGTGGCCAAGGCGCTTCAAGAGCCAGAAACCAAACCAATTGGAGAGGAGGATGATGACGATGATGACGCGGTGTTTGCAAAGTATATAATGCGAGAGATGAGGCAAATCAAAGACCCAAAATCCAAGGCCGTTCTAAAAAATACAATACACAATGTGATCTTCCAGGCTCAGATGGGAGCCCTTCAACACGAACAGTGCCACATGCAGTCGACGACTCAGCTCGGCGGCAGCAATCTGATGAGAAGCCAAACAAAATGCACCGATTCCCTCACCAAGGTGTGTAGTAGCAGTCGATGCCATGATCAAGCTCACCAGTTGCACTCAAACAAAACTGCTCTCATGTACACCGAGGGCAGTCCGGTCCTCAAATGCGAAATTTTGGAACCCCAGCACGTCGTCCAGTGCAAACTTCGTTCACCTCACCGGCTTAAAACAACTTGATGACGTAGTCTCTGCGAGACGAATGTTTTTGTCTTTCTCGACAAATTTGTCAGAAATATTGTCGCAACCAAAGTAGTTTCTTTTCCTGCTTGTACTTGCAGTTGCCGATTCTTTGTTTTATGACATCATTTCATTGCTTTACACTCTTCGTCGATACCTTTTTAATATTTCATTCACGTCACGGTAAAGGTGTGTCGAAGCATCCTCGGCCTCTGATAGCTTCATATATTTGATATTATAAATACAATTTTTCAAACAAACTTTGCTTACGTTATTTATTTATTTTTTGTTCTTCAAATAGCTACTAACATAGCTTTGCTGTTATTCCTCGTGGCGTTACAGATTGCTGCCGAAGATTACGTTTGACCATTGCATCGATTCATGCCATTTGACACTTGCATTGGTTGTTTAATAATTATTGGGAATCTTTTTAGATCGAGGCATTTGTCTCGGAAAACCGCGAGAAACGTTGAATGCTTTTTGGAAACAATCCTGCCACAAGCGATGTCACCGTGACTGGCAAGGCATGCGACACCTGTGTTTTTGTTTTTTTTCTCTCCCGGAAACTGACAGCTTGGAGTTTTTGCCGGATAACAATCACATTTATTTATTTCATGAATATAATGCTTGCAGTTCAAGTTTTACCTGCCCTGGCCCTTTAAAAGAAATGACAAGAGGAAATGGCTGTCATCTTTTCTTTTTTTTTCTTTCTTTCTTTCTTTTAATTAGGCAGCTCATTGATCAATGAGGCAAAGACTTGTTCTTTTATGCTCATGTGTAGCTGCTAGCATCTGCACTATAAAAGGAGCCGTGCATGTGTGCGTCCATCCGGGTTCCACCCATCGATTGGACAGTTCGTCTGATTCCACCCGCCATTTTGGTGCTAACTGCAATGTGAAGTCAAAGACATCTTCGAAGCTGCCATCTTCACACTTGCCATGCCCTCCCTATAAGTTTTCCCCTCAGTGTGAAATGACCAAAGGGATAGTTTAAACTAAAGCATCATCAAATATCGAAAGGTTTGAGCTGATTGGTGTCTTGTGAAGATCACAGTACCTATAGGCCTCAGTGATCGAGCCATCGGTCTGTTGTCTTGTACACTGCTCCAATAACTATGTGGCATTCTCTCAATAAGGACTTTTAACGTGTTGGATTACGTAGGTCATTGCTATAATTTTGGAGTATTTTCTCTTAAACGACTTGACCAGGGACCATAAAACCCATGTCATTTTGAAGGTCTTTGTCCCAGGACTGTGACGGTGTGAAAGAAAACATCTGCCATCATTTATTTTTTAACAATGTGTTTCCGTATATTCCCGGAAGTCCTGGGACAAAGACCTTTAACTCTCATACAAGCCTCGACAAGTGTGTATATATATATAAAAATCTATCGGAAGAAGATAATTGCTTTTGAGTCGTTTATGTTGCAATTCCACAGGGTTTCCGCATATCTTGTGGGATTGTGAGTTGGACAGGCGACTGTGATGGCCCATGACATGTAGGAGCTGTTTTGATTGCAGTTTCTGTGAAGTCGGTAACAGCATGATAAGGGAGGGAAAGCCTTATATATATATATATATATATATATATATATATATATATATATAGAAGTCGGTAACAGAAAGCTGTTTTGATGAGGTAATGAAGAAATATGCAATGATCGAGGTGGGAATGCCCATTTGCTTTTATGAGTGGGAGGAAGGTGAGGTATGTGGGTGGGGGGGAGAGGGTGAGGACTTGGGTTTGAGGGGAGAAGAGAAAAGATGGGACAGAGCTAGGAGGGGGAGGTTGAGGCTTTAAGGGGGGAGACAGATTGAACACTTTTGGTTGGTGGGGAGAAGATTTACGCCTTAGGTTTGGGAGAGTGATGACTTGGAGTCTTGGGGGAGGGGTTGATGATGTGGTTTGCAAGGGAAGGGGGAGAGTTGAGGACTTGAAGTCATATTTTCCATTGTGCGGATGTTCTGTGGGTTCATGCTAGTAATAGTGATAATCCCTGTTCTGGAGGGAGAGGATGCTTGGATATTGAGAAAGGAAGTTGAGATTATTGTAGAGAATGGAGATATGGATGCTGAGTGGGCAGATGAGGATCAAAAAGGATGGCAGATCAAAAAGGAGGATAAATGGGAATATCAGGTGGCCCAGAGAAAATGCACGGTAGGAATGCCTGCGTTGGTGAGGAAGCGGAGGAGGACGTCATCAGGCAGGTCTTTCATTATGGGTGTAGCTGGCAGGCAGACCAAAATTGAGGTGGAAGGGGAGCATCAAGCGGGACATGAGGGAAGTAGAGGCCCAGAGAGATGCTTGCAATAGAAGTTCCCATCGTGTACTGCCTTTTTGGCTGCTGGTTGCATCATTGGTTAGGGGCACGACACAATATAGTTCGTGAAATACAACATGAATGGTGAAGATATTATTTACGACATATTTATATAAAAACATCATTAAAATATATAATATGTATGTTTGTATATATATATACACATTGATGAGCCAAAACATTATGACCACTGACAGGTGAAGTGAATAACATTGATTATCTTGTTACAATGGCACCTGTCAAGGGGTGGGATATATTAGGCAGCAAGTGAACAGTCAGTTCTTGAAGTTGATGTGTTGGATGCAGGAGAAATGGGCAGGAGTAAAGACCTGAGCGACTTTGACAAGGGCTAAATTGTTATGGCCAGACGACTGGGTCAGAGCATCTCTGAAACGGCAAGGCTTGTGGGGTGCTCCCGGTCAGCAGTGGTGAGTACCTACCGACGGTGGTCCGAGGAGGGACAAACCACAAACCGGCGACGGTGTTGGGCGCCCAAGGCTCATCGATGCGCGAGGGCAACGAAGGCTATCCCGTCTGGTCCGAACCGAAAGAAGGTCTACTGTGGCACAAGTCACAGAAAATTTTAATGGTGGTCACGGGAGGAATGTGTCACAATCCACAGTGCATCGCACCCTGCTGAGTATGGGGCGTCGTAGCCGCAGACCGGTCAGAGTGCCCATGATGATCCCTGTCCACCGTCGAAAGCGCCTACAATGGGCACGGAGTGTCGGAACTGGACCTTGGAGCAGTGGAAGAAGGTCGCTGGTCCGATGAGTCCCGTTTTCTTTAGATCACGTGGATGGCCGTGTACGTGTGCGCCGTTTACCTGGGGAAGTGATGGCACCAGGATGCATTGTGGAAGACGACAAGCCGGTGGAAGGAGTGTGATGCTCTGGGCAATGTTCTGCTGGGAAACCCTGGGTCCGGCCATGCATGTGGACGTCAATTTGGCACGTGTCACCTACTGTACCTAAACATCGTTGTAGACCAGGTACACCCCTTCATGGCAATGATATTTCCTGATGGCAGTGGCCTCTTTCAGCAGGATAATGGGCCCTGCCCCACTGCACACATTGTTCGGGAATGGTTTGAGGAACATGATGGAGTGTTCACGGTGTTGCACTGGCCTCCAAATTCTCCAGATCTCGATCCGATTGAGCATCTCTGGGATGTGCTGGACCGACAAGTCCAATCCATGGCGGCTCCACCTCGCAACTTACAGGACTTGAAGGATCTGCTGCTAATGTTTGTGCCAGATGTGCCAGATACCACAGAACACCTTCAGGGGTCTTGTAGAGTCCATTCCTCAGCGGGTCGGCGCTGTTTTGGCGGCACACGGAGGACGAACACCATATTAGGCAGGTGGTCATCATGTTTTGACTCGTCAGTGTATATAAACCATTAAAACCTCCTTCAGTGGTTGCTAGGAGACAAGAAAGCACGTTAAAAAACCGTTTATAAATGTCCGTTTGAATATTTGAACAACAGTTTGTTTCAGAGGTGAGTGGGGTTGTCGTGCTGGTTGGTGGATATGTTCCATTCAAGGTAAGATGTGTATGATTTAATGTATTATCATATAATACAATGTGTGATGGGAGTTGTAACTATGTGATAATACATTAAATTCTCTAGTGAGTTAAGTTTGATTCGTGATGTTGCATTGATTGGTTGAGCGACTGTGTGGACGCTACTGAGGTTGTGGATCTATTGATGTCGGTAATCTACTGATGTGGATCCGTGACCGGGGTTGTGGGTCCACCGTTTGGAGAGGTCCTGGGCTGAAAGTATCGAAACCTCGATGAAGAACGGTGCCCAGCTGATGATCCATGCAGTCGGAAAAACATTCATTTGCTTACAGGTTAAGGTTCTTACTTTAGGAAAGGGAGCTATGTTTTGAGGTTAACATCATTTACAGAAATCCTTGGAAATTATATTATATTCCAGGAATAGCCAATTGTGGTGTGTGTGTGTGTGTTGTGTGTGTGTGTGTTGTGTGTGGTGTGTGTGTGTGTGTTTGTTGATTGGTATCTACATATGTGGGTTTCAGAGTGTGGAATGGGGTCCTCCCAGGGTGGGCTCAAAGTATCCCCCTTTATTTCAGTAAGGTGTCACAATTCATGGACCAAGCTGTGAAGTTTTGTGCCGAGGGCTCTCTTCAATCGTCGCTGAACCCTGGACAGCTTCCAACTGTCGTTCGTTTGTAGTGATATTCCCAGTGAGGTTCTGTGTCATCAATCCTGTAGCTCCAACTATCACAGGTACAACTTTGGCATTATTCAGCTTCCAGGATCTTTTCACTTCATTCTTGCTGTCTTGGTATTTGGTCATTTTCTTGATTTCTGCATCGTTTAGTCCAAAATCACTGTTATTAACACCTCAATCAGCAAACGTTTCCCCCATCATCAGGACGTCAAAATACACTCCACGGTGAACAGGTGTACATGATCGTACATGACAAGGGGAAACAAGTGAGACACGGAGGCTGCAAGAGGGGGGTGAGGAGCAGATTTCTGTGAATGGGCAATGAGGGAACATTTCTTTAATCATCGGCTCATGGTGTGTGTGGTGTGTGTGTGTGTGTGTGTTGTGTATGTGTGTGTTGTGTGTATGTGTGTGTGTGTTGTGTATGTTGTGTGTGTGTGTGTGTTTTGTGGATGGTGTGTGTGTGTGTGTGTGTGTGTGTGTGTGGTGTGTGTGTGGTGTGTGTTGTGTTGTGGATGTGTGTTTGTGATTGTGTGTGTGTGTGTGTGTGTGGTTGTTATGGTGTGTGTGTGGTGTGTTGTGGATGTGTGTGTGTGTTGTGGATGTGGTTGTGTGTGTGTGTGTGTTGTGGAGTGTGTGTGTGTGTGTGTTGTGGATGTGTGTGTGTGTGGTGTGTTGTGGGATGTGCGTGTGTGTGTGTGTGGTGTATATTGTGTGTGTGTTGTTGCGTGTGTGGTTGTGGATGTGTGTGTGGGTGTGTGTGTGGTGTGTGGTTGTGGATGTTGTTTGTGTGTGTGTTGTGGATGTGTATGTGTGTGTGTGTGTGTGTGGTGTGTGTTGTGTGTGTGTGTGGTGTGTGTGTGTGTGTGTGTGTGTGTATGTGTGTGGTGTGTGTGTGTGTGTGTGTGTTGTGTGTGTGTGTGTGTGTGTGGACAAAAAGAAGTTAGATCGCTGGATGAATGAGACAGTCAGAGCGGATGCGAAATGTTCGCACGTTTGAAACCCGACATGCGTTCACTCAGAACAAAATCACTGATGCCACACGTCCACGTGATCACGTGCTGAATACATTAATTTAACTCGCTCACAAGGAATTTTCAATATAGAACAGAGACATAGAGGCCGTATCAAGGCTGCGCTAAACGGTCAAAATAAAGATTGCATTCGTGGATGAGGGAAAACAAAGGAGACTCCCTCCTGGAGGACAAAAAGCCTACAACAGCCCGGTGTTCCCAGCGGTCTCCCGTCCAGGTACTAACCGGGCCCGAACCTGCTTAGCTTTCCGAAGATTGGACGAGATCGGGCGTGATTCAGGGTGGTAGGTCGTAGGCAAGCAACTGCACCATTAACAGCTTCAATGAAGATGAAAACTGCAAAGTAAAACATCAAGGAGGGAAATCATTTGGCTTTTCAGCTCCTTACAAGAACGCCATCCACAGATAAAACTAGACCCATACGTTGTCGATGGCACACCATCAACATATTCCCACGCGCACTGGCTGTTGTCCCATTAACGCTAGTGAAATTCTAGTTTGCAAAATGGATTGATTAATTAATTCTTGTCTATTTGATGTGCTTTATGACGCAAAAGACTTACCATGTTTACTAATCAGAAGTCACTGCAAAGCATGTCAAACAATTTCAATGAAACATTAATTTAACACTGTCCAGCAATATAGAACTGTCATCATTTTAAAATCATAGGAAAATGAAAAAAAAAAACGTGTTATAATTAAATTAAAAATTTAATAAAATTTAAAAACTCCATAATCCCAATTTTAAAAGAAAAAAAAATTTTAAATACAGTAAAACCTGGCGACTGTTTGTCACTCATGGGGCCACATAAGAGTTCTTTATAAAATAATTTCGCATGTACAATGGTAAATACACTTAAAAAAAAAATCAGCCCCCATGACCCCCTCCCTCTGGCCCGGCCCCCTAGGGGTCATATCAAAAATCCGAAAGTGTTGTGCACTTCCCCATACATTATATCTACTATGTTCCAAGTTTCAGTTCCTATTTCAATGGTGTAGGAGGAGTTTACAGGGTAAGACAGAAGGACGTACCGGACGACGGACGGTGGAGACATTCACAATATTCCCGCTTTTAATTCGAAGCGCGGGATAAAACATATTCACATGAAATGAAAACCTGAAGAAGAAGAAGCGGCAACCATCAACAAGATGATTGACCAGCGAACAATGTTCCATTCCTTCCAACACTCCGGTTGTTCAGACATAAATCCATTGGAGAGGAATTATGCAAACACGAACAATCAGGAGTTCTCTGCAATAACAGCACTCACTCCTTCTGGAACTCCCACACACATATTTGGCATATTTTTTTTTCTTTACAATTTTTTTGGGGGGGGGGGGGGGTTGGAAATCACTTAAACATGTAGAAATGCAAAAAAAAAATCGAAATTTTGTTGAAAAAAAAGTTCAAAATTTTTTTTTCTCTAACAATTTTTTTGGAGGGGGGGGTGTTGGAATCACTTAAACATGTAAGAATGCAAAAAAAAAAAATTCAAATATTTTTCAAATTGGCCGCCATAGGGCCATATTGATTTTGGACCAAGTCCAAAATCTAATGGCATGATCCTTGGACCAGACCTAACCCCCCACCAAGTTTCGTCGAAATCCGTGAGGAGTTTTTCCGTAATACTGTTCACAAACAAACAAACAAACAAACAGAAAGGGGTGAAACAGTAACCTCCATCCATCTTGATGGCGGAGGTTAATGATGAACGAAACACTCAACCTGTGAACTCAGCAATATCTGATGGATTTTTGCACACCGAATCCACTACATCAAAGTGTGGGATAATGAAAACAAGCCCATGTGTAATCGATACAGAACGGTACAAACAAATCAAAATGAAACGATGGTCATGCTAAAAATGAGGTTCATGACACATGACGTCATCTAATGTGTTTGAACCAGAGTGGTCCCAAAGTACCAAGACCTCAAAAATGACAAGAGAACTTCGAAAATGAATTACAAGACATCACAGCATTAAAAGGGCCCTGTCAACCTTGAGTTTAGCAGCCAAAATGGCAACGTAATAAAAATTTGATCTAAAACGTTGAATGTACCCGAAATTTTGATGGTTTTTTTGATTTTTGGCGATTCAAAACGTGTTGGTCGTATTGCATAACATATTAAGTAAGCAGGCACAGACGTTTCGTTGTGTTATAATCTAACTTTTAGCCAACGAATGCTTACCTTGTGATCGGCGTTCAAAACCTAAAGACAAGCGATAGTTCAATTACCCTTTGCGGCGGCTATACGTATCGCCGGCGAATCGTGCGTAAGCCTGTTAAGGAACTTGCCGGACGCCGATTGAAATCAAAAACTGCCCGAGAATTTTGAATGTCAACATTGCAGTCACACCTTGAACGATTTTGCCAGCGTGATGCCATTCCATGAAAAATGGGTTTACAACGCTAGGCACACGTCAAATACCTATAGGAAAGTTCAAGTATAACTGTTACGGCTGTGGAAATTCGCATTACACCATAAAGGTCCCGTAGGTGAGATATATTTCTTAAGTACAATGTTGTAGTTAGGCCCAACCCGTTGTATAGAGGTGAATTAATGTGATTCCATTCGGGGCGATCCTTTGAGTTTAGGCGTTTTCTGTTTTAACCAAACCACTACCAACAACAACACAACGCCAGCAGCCACAACCTCCTTCAACCACTCGCTACCTCGCAAACCTCACCATCACCGCCATTCATAAACAGCGCCATGGCAACGGACACCGCCTGAAACACCTCCACCACCTTCTCCTACGGCCATTCCCGCACCACTGTGGGCACCGAGCGTCGGGCTATCTTCAAGCCGATACACGCGAGCCGCGGTGCAATGGCGGTTTCCAAAGAGAATGCGGATCAGGAATGCTACACGCCCAATCGATCCACCCAAATCAGGAAGCGCGGCGGCTTGGCCCCGCCTCCAGACCGCCAGCCTGACGAAAATCGGCATATGCAAATTTGAGGTCAGGAAGATACACCCCCCTTTTTCTTTTCTCCGTCCAATCGGCGAGCGTGGCTTCCGCCCTGGGTCCGTTTGATCCGAGAATTTGCATATGGTGGGTTTCCTGAAGCCGATAAAAAACGAGCGGAGTGAGTCGAGTTGGCAGTACGTGGGGCAGAGTCGGAGAGGAGCTCGAAGCAGAAGTGGGGCAAGACAGGCTACGGGGCCGAAACGCTGCGGAGGGCGATCGGCTGAGGAGGACCTGGAGCTCGGGTCCGGAACGAGGAGGGTCGGCGACGAGGTCGCGTGAAGTCCGCGCGTTCGCGGACTCGAGCAAGCAGCCCATACTCCCTCCCCAGAGCATCAACAATTCCCCTTTCCCGCGCTGAGAGAGTGCCGACAAGGGGGGCCCCGTTCCCAATTTAACTCCAAGCAGGTGCCAACGAAACTGGGCACCGCCGTGCAGCGGACATTTTGCGGCTCGCCACGAGGGCGGCGGGTAGGCCCTCGTTCGGTCTCGTGGACCTGGCCGCCTCATCCAGGTCCACTCGCATTAGGCCCACGGCCAGTCTGACTCCCTTGCCTTTGAGGGGGTCTTTTCCTTTGCTTAGGTTGTGAATGCGTGTTTGGCGGCAGTGGTCTTGTAAGGTAGAAAACTGTAATAAGTGGTCCGTAGTGTCGTGTAGTCAACTCCTTCTTTTAATCTTTGTTCTTATGTATATATGTGCATTTGCTAATTGTTGGCTGTAAATACGTGCTATATGTGTGCTCCGGTGCCCCGGATAAATGTCCATTGTTGAACTGTTTTCCTCCCTTTCGCTTCGTCTTTCTATCATTGACCCTCCATCCTGCTCACTAAAAGGGTTCGTAGTGGGTGCAAAACGCCCGGTAAATAATCTGAACCGTCGAGTCGACGATACACCGCTGGTTATCCGATAGTAACGAACAGCCCGCCGGCAACGGCCTCGTGTCCGGAGTCGCCTGCGGCGAGGTACGATCGCCCGGTTTACCATCCGCGGGTATTAGGGGTAGGTCGACGTTGGCGAACAACCCTATCCTACGTGGGTGGACGATTGGCAACGATTGTGTGAGGTCGAAAGCCCACCCGTGACTGGATTCCGGCTTAGCCGGGAGGGTCACGAACTGAATTGTCCGTCCGTGGGCCGAGGCGGTCGCGGTTCGAGTCGCGTGGCGATCGCACGCCGAGGCGCGATTCGCAACAATACGTTAAGATTATGCTCGAAAATCATTGAAGTACGCTGGCATATTACTATCCTTCGATTACGGTCGTGAAATTTTCAAGCATGCGAATTTTAAAGACGTACTCGACGTAAGGCGCATCGACGTTTCGCAATACGTTGGCATCTTTCTTGCATCGTCCGCCGATCGTTAAAACACGGCGAACACACGTTATTGTAGGTTACTCATAAGTCGAAGCACGTCAAGTTAAATGGCAACCATACTTGAAACCCAATTTAAACCGTTGAGTAACGTGCTTTGAAA
>CM068953.1:174099447-174118042 GCA_035128595.1 Eptatretus atami | reverse complement strand
TCCCGTTGAGGTACAATCTCTCGGTAACCTACCCGTGCGAATAATTAGGTAAATCGAAGATTTGGCGATCTGACCCTGTAGCGCGGGTAGAATGCGGACAAGGTTGTGGTGTGGTTACAAACACACCCGTGGCTGGTAACCGGCGTTGATCTGGAAAGCCGCGACTGGATTGTCCGTTCGGTGGGTGAAGCGACCGCTATTGGTTAGACGTGGTCGTTCGAACGCCACGGGTGGGAAACTACAACAGTATGTTTCAACTGTGTGCAAAAGTTGCTCAATCGTAAAGAGAAGCACAGGCTGTTCGACACTTTATTTTCGACACATTTATACAACACTGTTAGCATTAAAATAAGCCAAAGAGACATCCTGGGATGCAGTGTCTACACTTTGTGCACTTAGACGTTAGTTTCCCATCCATTCTTCCAGGGGAGTAGGGGATTCTTAGCCATGGTGGCTAAAATAAATTTGGGTCCAAATATAGTCACGTATGCCAGAGGCATGCTTTTTTGCGTCATGAAGCAGTGGGATGGCGAGGTGTCTTCCTGTTGGCCTTCAAATATGTGTTCATGATGCACATTAAAAACAATGCAATCTCCTTTTGTTCATTTTTCCACCTAAAACACTACATACAATGGAAATATTTTTTTCATTAACATCATGAGCATGATAATTTCACGATACTACGAAAGAGTCGATAAGAGGTGAGCAAAAGCCAGCACAGTTGACGCAGATGTAATTCCTCGTAACAAACTCATCTCGACATGATCAACTTGGTTGCTGTCTTGGTGTCTCATTGGCCATCTCTGCCTGGTCAGTGTGAATCTATATACAATGTGCTATAAACAACCTCAGCGGCCTTTATACAGGTGTTATATCCTTTCTGGAGTGGTAGTTTGCATGCTTCTTCAAAAGTCTGAGGCCTGCAATGCATTCTTCATCCTCACTTTTTAAGGGTCTTTAAAAGACAGAATCCATCCGAAGTTGGTGGAGTCAGACTGTCACAGTGATTAATTTTCAATCATAGCATTTAATGAATTGAATTAAGATTGATGATTCATCGTGAGGAAAGAAAACAATACATGCTAAAAAAGCTGGTAATTTGGAGATCTATTCCTAACCGTACCTCTTTGTATGCAGCACAAGGCTCGGTAGCATCATTGGCTGAGGGCACAGCTGTGCCACTGATGCAATACCTATTATTAGTGCACTGGTGCTCATTTCACCACCTCAAGAAGCAAAGACAGCTGAATTAACTCCACCTGGTTAATTCAACAGCCAACAGGCTTGAACTCAGGAACCTAAGATCCCAAGCAGCCACCCTAACTAACTGAGCCAACACTCAAGCTTTCTACCTGTTGGTGTGAAATTATGGGAAATATTTTGAAATTATTAAAGTCAAAAGCAACAACAATTTTACGCAACTCTGGCTCAAGGCTTCAGTGAATAGTGAAAAAGAAAGAATCCTTCAGTACAAAGCGAGCTTGGAAAGAGGAACGAAAATGTTTCAAAAGGCTTGAAAAGTTACTTGACTTGCAGGAATTATTTGGCATGTAGGTAATGGAATTAGCATATAGCTGAGGTTATTGGGATATAGGCTAACTGAGCAACTGCAGGCTAGTATGGGTTACACATGGTTATTAAAACTGTTTAAACGAGGAGCCGTGGGCGATTAGAATTGGGATTTTGCACAGCCAGTTATGAGCATGAAGTGCTATTATCATTCATACATCTGAACTTCCTTCTCCAAGATCACTCGCATTGGCAGCATGTCCTGTGAATAACACACGTGACATTCTGCGTAATAACATAATTAATAGTAGATTTGCTCGTTATTTACTTTTGCATACCACCTTGTCATCAGCTACAAAACCAATTCAACATCGTAGTCGCTGGGTGCACAGAAAAAAAGCTTGTGGCAGAAGAGAATGAAGATATGAGTGGAAAGATGTTACATTTGTGAATGGGTAGTAAAACTACCCACACTCTCCTCCCGTGTTGATATTGGTCTGCAAACTCCATCAATCGAGTGCGGCACCGTCAGCTACATGTCGAAGTATCCACTGCTTTCCGTACTTTCATACTGCTGACACATTGGCAGCTTTGTGAGCTGCTGTGTCTGTTAACAACGATAGTTATAAATTAAACAATCCGTGATGGTCACACATGAACCTGTAGTTTAGTTCAAAAAATAGCTCTGTTATCTGAGCAGAAAATATCAAGGTTGGTACGCAAAGAGTTAAAAAATAATAAAAAAACTTGTTTCACATTTTTATTAGGTATCAACTGTATGTTCATACTACATCAAATATCACTAGCAAGTAGTAATCAACAAAACAGTATGTCCAGCGCTGATCCATGAATATATATTGCTGTCCAAGACTTTCCGATTCCTGGTTACGAATAATTCACACCACATGTATGCACAGGTTTTCAGAGTGATCTTTTTAAGTTCGTGTTTATTTCCAATTACAGTGTTTAATATAATTGACGAGGAGGATGTGCATTGCCGCTTCCGCATCAATCTGTCGCTCCTTCTCTCCCCGACCACCCACTCGCTCATGTTGATCAGTCCCAATCTATCCTTCCATCTGTCAAAACTTTTAACTGTGAGGGCTGCAAAATTAAATGTTAACAAGCACATTTTCTTTTTCCACTAAATATTTCATTGATCACAACCCCAAAAGAAGAATGCGCTATTAAGTTAGCTCACTTCACAGATACAGTAAATAGGGAGGACATCATGCAAGTTTTGAGGGGTTCCAAAATATTGCATAAATAATTGTTCCTATCAAAAAAAAAAATCCAGCTCGGTAGTTTGTAACCACAACACATTTTGTGGACCTTGCGACATTTGGTGAAAGCCAGTCAAGTGATTTTAACAGAGGGTTATAAATAGATGCACAATGTTAATGAAGCGATTCACTTACCGAAGTTACTTTCTGAAAGTTCTTCTTGGGTGGTGACCATCATATAGTGCAAGTACTGTAGATGTCATCGTAGTTGAGGTTGCCTACAGCAATGGCAAGTCACTGTGGTTCTATGAATTGGCATCCAATGTATTTTGCCCTACTACTTCTCCCAAATTATCAGATATATCCGACAATAAATTTAGGTCCATAGAAATCCATCAAGATTTCTAACTGAGAGTAAATTTACTAAACTATGCTCTTCTCGATTTGGATTTGCAGCTTTACTCACCGGCTCACAAGACTCATAGACTGTGGTCCGACTGAGTGTCTGATATGCTGCGAGTCCGCGCATCTGACTCGATGAACTTTCCACCGTGAAGGGCCATATCCTACAATAAATAACAGAGTGCGCAACATTCAACTCATTGTGGACTGCTTTACTATACATCGAGTGATACACTACATATTTAATTACAATATAGGCAACAAACTCGTGTAAAAATCGCATGTAATACTCCGCATGCGTGAAGCAAAACGGGGTTAAGCAATTGGTTCACTTTGTCTGTCTGTCTGTCTACAAATATCAGTTTATGATTGAGAACAACTTCATTTGAATTGAATGTTAATCTTTGAACGTGAATTGGAAAATGAACCTGTATTTAAGCATTACTTTGGCGATGAATTTGTCCGATCGCCACGTGCGCACAGAGGAGTGAGATAATTTTTTTACTTCTGCTGTCTGGCAGTCAAACAAATTGAAAATAAAAATTGAAAATCAAATCAAACAAATTGCGGCTTCCTCCTGGCCATCTAAAGAAGTGCCTTGAAAATAGTAATTCATATAATTATTAGTCAGAGGTGAGGCAGGGGAGAAGTAGCAGTATAAAAGTAATGTAGCTATTTCGATGCGTCAATAGGATGACGTGAACGAATGAATGCGTTTAGGCTAATGTCATCACACTATTTGGCATATTACAAGATTTCTTCCCGTGAGTTTTTAATTGCATACATTATAGAATCCAACACTCACCTCTCTCTCAACACAGTCTCTCACGCCAACCGCTCCGATCAACCGCGCACCTCGCTTGGCCGACCATACGCGGACCGTGACTTCCTCAGACGGCCATAAATAAAGAATAAATTTTCTTAACCGTGAAACATCCTTGTTATTCCAAGAAAATTCCACATCACACAATCCACAAAATCATCAGATTCAGAACAGACAAAAACCCATGCGACCTTCGTAAGATTTGGCAACAATGCATTGCCAGATGATATTTACCAAGCGGTTTGTAATTATAAGAACATCTCTTTCATCATCATCATCATCATCATCATCATCATCATCATCATCATCATCATAGAATTCCTCATCTTAGCGCAACTCTTCCTTTTACACATTCATTCACATACGTCTGAAGGGGTAGGGCGCCAAATTTTGCCACACGGAGACTCGAGCCCGCCTTTTGATGGACGTGAACCGTTATCTTTCACGATGCAGATCACACCCTTTTTCCATCGTGTTTGACCCTGTTCAGCCTCATTTGAACGACATGGCTCTTTTTCATAATCGGCTACATGACGTTGAAATTCTTGTTGACGTTTATGACCGCTTCCTTTTCGCTCGTTATTCGACAGATGCTGCCTTTTACCGTTCGTCCGCACCACAACATCGCATCGTGAATCCAGGAATATCGCGGGTCAGTGTGGTGTCACGTGGCAGCGATCGCAAATGGCGGGGATTTGCGCTGACTGCCCGCCCAGACGGGGGGCGCCCGATTAAAACGAAACAGACTTTCCTTCTTGCGCGTCAGTCGACAACGATGTCAGTTATGTCGATCATATCAAGTCAGACACTTTCGTCAGTGAGTTAATGTCTCAGACGCTTCTTGTCAGTCGGGTCCAGTACCAGTCAGACGACTGCACCATTCGTGACCAGTTGTCAGTCAAACTGCTTTCCAGTCAGTCACGTGCCATGATTGGTGACACCTCAGCGTCTCACATACTAACAGCGTGCTTTGTTGTAGCTCCTGGCAGTGGTGCGCTCAGACAGTTAATGCTCTGACTGCTCGAGACCTGCCTTGCTACCTGATTCTTGGGGTGACGTCATTGTGTATCGACCTGTTTTGCGAGTGCTGATACGCAATGCCGGCGTTGCCCACGACTAGCAACGCTCAACATATTTCAGAACTGTCTTAATTTGACGTATCTTATATTGTGGACGAAATTTCTGCCCTCCCCACACCCCCTGCCTCAGAAGATCTGCTGAATACCCTTCGTCTTGTTTAATTTGTTAAGTTAATAGCATTGGAGATAAGCATCTTTCTCTTTCCTGTCTCTTTTCTATCATTGCTGAGATTATTATTTATTTGCTTTGACACATCTATCCTAATCAGCAGGTGTGGTGTGTGTCTGTGTTGTGGATGTGTGTTACGTGTGTGTGTATTGTCTGTGAGACCGCTGTTTCTCACAACCACGTCGATCTAATTGAAGATTGCCATGTATATTGCTGGTACCTGAGCATTCCTTTTCAAGTTTGATATTAATCGACAAGCTGCTTTCCCAAGTTCATCCCCATTTTTACCAACCATGACAAACACATTGCACTCGTAGCGGGGAGGGAAGAGAACCTTCAGCCTTCCCCATTAGACGGACGTTAGCTACATACTGACTTCAGGATTGACGACTTAGTTATTCTATTATATTTCTAATTCTTATGCGCCATCTTATAGATAAACAACAATGCCCCAATCTCAGTCGCTTTACGGAGAGCGAAACCTGTGTGTTGTTATGACAGTATTTTGTTTTATTTCACTAAGGTTTTTTTTTCTTTTCTCTCTCTCTCTCTTGTGTATTTTCTTGTTGATACATTGCCGAAAAGGCACAAATACAGTTGACGCTAATTTGCAATAATTCGGTCATTAAAACTAAATTCGACTAATCGTAATCATAGCGAACCTTCGGGACATGTGGACTTATAACTTCGTGATTAGGCGACGATACGTCACGTGCCCTGCCGTTACGATGGGATCGTCGGTGCTGTCCTTAGTTACTGTGGCGTGGGAAAGTGCAATGTCAATGGCACGAATGTCATGGCACAAAGACAGGAGGTAATTATTAATTGGTTTTAATTAACTCTGTGTGTTATCACAGCAGTGTTACTCAATGCGAAGCTGTTAGTTGGAGACAGTTGCGTTGTGTTCAAATAACATAGAAAAAAGAAAACCCTACCTCAAAGCATCACACCCATGTTGAACCAATAATATCCCCATAAAACAACGTTGAAATCTAAACCGGACCACGAATTATCATCTAATGAACTAAGAACTTTATGAGTGTCTGCGAATTTCCACAGCCACGATTATATACTGCTGGCTTAGCATGCAAGGATGGCTTTGCGTTGTGTGATACATGTAATCCAGCTTGCACCATGCTTCTGTGTGTATTCCATTCATCATTCTGAACTTCATAGTTACACGTATTTTACAACGAAAGGTGATTTTTATCTCGTCGTTGAGATATTCAGATAACATATATTAGGCCCTATCCAATAACTTATTGCGGCTTGTGTTAGAACGACAATTGTCAACGAGGAGGCGTTAGTATTCCCATAATTCAGCCTACAATTCATGATCCCTGCCCCATCTTCGACTGCATCGACCACAGAACTGAGGTAACATTGTGAAGTGACTTGTTTTCGCTTTCATTTATTTATTTCACTAATAATTATGTAATCTTTCTCTACAGTAAATACATAAATGTGTACATGCAACAGCACTACATTCAATATGTCTTTCCGCAACGAGCCTGCACATGTCTCTTCCATTATCTATCATCTTAGAATTAACAACACAGTACTTATATAAACTCCAATGAGCATCTCGTGGACTGCTGCTGGACGACAAAGTCGATCCACGCCGCTCCACTCACAACTTCACAAGACTTGAAGATCGCTTGCTAACTGTTTTTGCCAGATACCATAAAGCACCTAAGGGGTCTTGTTTAGATTCCATATCTCGGGGTCGCGCTTTTATGGCGGCACACGAACGACAACACCTATTAGCAACTGTCATAATTTTTGGCCAATCAGTGTATATAAAGCACATTAAAAACCTCCATTCAGTGGTTGCCGGAGACAAAGAAAGCCGGAAAAATCACGATTTATAAATGTCCAGTTTAAATTTGACACAGTTTGTTCAGAGCTGAGTGGGTTGCCGTTGCGAGTTGTAGAATATGTACATTCACGTAAATGTGCATGACATTGAATGTATTATCACTATATAACAATGTGTGATGGGACGTTGTAACTATGTATAATACATAAATTCTTACTGGAGTAAAGTCTGATTCGTGATTGCATTGATTGATTGGCGACTTATGCGCTACTGAGTGTGATCTATTATTCGCTATCTACTGATGTGGATCCGATGACCAGAGTTGGGGTCCACCGTTTGGAGAGGATCATGGGCTGAAGATCGAAAACTCGAGAAGAACCAAGTGCCAGCTGAATGATCCGTGCATGAAAAACATATCATTGCTTGCATTAAGGTTCTTACTTAAGGAAAGGAGTATGTTTGAAGGTTCACCATCATTACAGAATCCTTTGAAATATATTATTTCATGAATAGCCTATAGTGTGTGAGTGTGTGTTGCTGGGGTGTGTGTGGCGTGGTGTTGTTGTTGATTGGTATCTAAATATTGCGGGTTCAGAATTGTGGAATGGGGTCCTACCCAAAGGGGTTGGCTCAAAAGCTATCCCCCTTTATTTCAGTAATGGTGTCAAATCTCATGACCAAGCTGTATTTCTGCTTCTCAAAGTTTTGTGCACACGTCCGCCTTCAGATCCGTCGCTAACCCTGGAATCTTCCAACTGTCGTTCAGTTTGTATGACTCATTCACCAGTGAGGTCTGTTCATCAATCGCACTCAACTATCACAGTACCATTGCATATTCAGCTCTTCCAGTCCTTTTCACTTCAGTTAGTCTTGTTATTTTGTAATTTCTTGGTTCTGCACTTGTTATCGTCCAAAGTCACTGTTATTAACACTCATCAAGCAAATGCCTTTTCTCTTTCTTCGTAACCAAGTATGATATGTGCGCAACACTTTTTTTTGATGTTTCCGCATCGCATCGGATCATTGAGTCTACGAGGATTGTATTCAGTTTTCATGAATCTTTTGTTTTTCCACAGATTTCTGGAACTGGCGATATCAGTTTTGCAGATATCCACTGGATTCCTTACAAACTCTGTTGTGATCGTGTGTACAGCTGTTTGATGAGTTTTATTTGTTCAGTTCATTAAGCATAACATATCACTCTCTCCACTAACCCTACCTCCACCACTCAGCCTTTTTTTCTCTTGTTTTCCTCCCCCCGCCCCGATCATATCTATACGATCACTTACAATCCCCTCCTCACACCCCCCCGCTAGCAGTGCTTTAGCAACCTCATAGGCACTCGCATCCTACCCCCCCTTCCTTCTCCTATCTTAGTCCTCTCTCTCCCCCCTCCCTCCATAACGCTCCTCGCCCCCTCATACTCCCTCTTCCTCCCCCTCTTCCTCTCCCCCCCCTCCCCTGTCTTTCCCCCCCCTCCCTGTCTCTCCCCTCCTCTGTCTCTCCTCTCCCCCACCCTCCCTCACTCTTCCTCTCTTCTCTCTCCTCCCTCTCTCACACCCCCCTCCCTTATATCCCACGCATAGCAAATACGTTTATTTGCAATATTTATAAATAAAGTTTTTTTTTTTTGTTTTAAAAATAGGACCTTCACTTCGAACTCACCTGCGATCAGGCAAACAATCCTGCAAACCCCCAACGGACCTGATTTTTTTATTGCATGCAGTGAAACACTTTGGTACATCAGGGTGATGATCTTATGTCGATATCATCAAACTGGTGTGTGTTGTCGTTATCGGAAAGAGAGCAGATACTATTTAGGGGTCAACCCACCCCACACCCCCATTACACCTGTTTTTAAGCCATGACAAATCTTGAATCGCAGTGAGAAATTTTGGTCCAAGGTCATCAATTATGTTTTAGTTTTGAGAAGAGAGAAAGAATATTTTGGGGGGGTCAAACGCCCCCCAGGGACTTAGCAGGGACGAGCTGTTGTTGAGGCAGGTTGTGCACAGATGAAGTTGGTCGAGAGGGTGTGACGTTAAGCTATGTACAGGAGAGGAGAGATCCAATCTCATTCAAGGTCCAATTACCAACTACCGCCGTATGTGCAGACACAGCCTTTACACCCCTCAGAACACTTCCAACACGCACTGTCCCATCATTGGCCATGGGTTTGTATGCTGCACCAATTTTCATGCTCCCCTCCTGTGGTGTAGCGCTTGCTAAAAGTTCCGCTACTAATCTCCAGACTCACAGCTCAACACACGCCTTGTACTTGCCCTTCTCTGCCAAAGGCCCATGCTAATGTTCCATTACAAGCATGATAGCTTTCCGTGTCGTAGTACTTAATATTTCCACTTTGCCTGCTTGCACAGAGGAGACGTTCAGATGTGGAAGCATGCTCAGCATGTCGCTCGTCCACTTTTCCGCTGATACTCCGCCGGCCTCCGTTGCATCCCCCAGCAATGTCTGGCCCATCCCCATCTCGAGATGACCGATCAACCTGCACTGCAACCCGAGCACATTCGGCCGCATTTGGCCTCCACTCACGAGCTCCCTCGCTCTGAAGAATCTGGGTGGCCAGATCAAGCTCCGGAAAACGAGTCCCATGATCCATACACGCTACTCTACGCTCACGTACTATGCAGTAACAATCTCATTGGATCCTCTCGCATGCTTTTACACCCAAAGTCGACCAGCGATAGACCAAGTGAGTCTCCAAAAGACCTGGTACAAAGGAATTAAGTCTCCCACGATCCAGTAAGTCCCAATCACGATCCATAGACGCAAGACGGAAGCACAAGGACCTGAAGACCTCGGACCTTTCGTCCTTCGCCGCACACTTCCGGCCAGCAACTCCCATGAATTCCAGTGACTCCATGAATCCTCAGGCCTAAACAGATGTCTATTGACCTCTGGCTCACAGTCAGGCAGAACAGATATCAGTTCCAGTCTGAATCTCTCTTGGACCTAACATCCTCACCACAAACAAGATATAAACAATAGCACCATCCACGAGTATGAAAGCCTGAATCTTAGTTTTGATCCAAAGGAAACCCTAATCACGCGGTCCGACTTCTCATTCATTACTCGAGGCCCCAAGATCCTCCAGAGTCTTACAAAGATGACTGCATCATCTGTGAAATCTAAGAGTCAAATCTTGACATTTCCAAACTGCACGCGCTTGATCTCTCCGACATACCCTCCCCAGAATCCAGTCGTCAAAAGCTGATAAAGTGTGAAGGGCCAGCACACACCTGACGAATCAGTAACACTGGAAATAAGTCAGATGTATCACACATCTCGCCGCATCTCAAATTACCGGCTAAGTTCAAACATCAGATCTGATCAGTTTATTACCCAACAAAAGACCGGAAATTCCCAAAGTCTTCCCGACTCACCAAATTCAACGCTTTGCAGAGCATCTAACATTGCTGCAAGCACCCCGGGCCGAAACTTCGTCTCGTTCAGGTGACCATCACCGAAGGCACAAGGATAATGTCAATCGTTGACACCTTTGTTCAACATTGAATCAGCCTGACTGATCTGGATGCTGGTGCCAAAGAGACTGGTGGCAAACCCTGTCAAGAAATCAACGAGCAAATTACCTATTCTGCACTAGAGCAGCGCACACCCTTCAGTGGTTGTATGCATCCTGAGCCGAATTTCACCCTCCCTTTCCAGAGAGTTCAACAAGTCCCCTCTTCAGTCTATATGGGATATGTCTGTGTTCAATGCAGAGCACCAAACTAGCTGCATAACACCAGTTACAGCATTTCCACCATCTTGAGACTTCAACATGTACTACAATCCCAGAGCTATAACCCATTTCAAACCCTTCAACACAAGCCTTGTTTCCACAACAAAAGTGGATCATAACTTGCTTGGCAGGTCAGCAATGATATGCAAACACCTCTGCATCCAACTAATAGCTGGTGATCAGCCTGGACAGCCGCTCATAACCGGTCCAGCGGCCTTCACTCGAACTCCCTGTCCAAGAGCCATCACCCTCCCTCTGTTCTGCGTACACCGAGGACGACTGAGGAACGCAATGCCCTGTGAATTCCCTGTCAGCAGGACGACGAGTTCACTGGACCACAGGTGCTCCACCTCTACGATCCTCGCACATAGCCTCCTTGTCACCCGAGTCACGCCTCAACTCCCTAAAGAGCTCAATAACATTGAAGCTGCCCGCGACTCTGGTCAATAGTATCCATTCTCCTTGAGAGACAAATTCTTCTTCGCCCTCGTTGGAGTTCGAAGAACTCCACCGCACATCAAGGATGTGTCTGAAGCACTCCACATCTCTTCAGGCATTCCCCAAAAGCACAGACGCCCCCATCCCCACTAGCTGTTCGCAACTCCTACCTCTATCCTTGTGCTTGCCCAACATCAGCCTCGTGGTAGTACCATTCTCCCCGATTGAGCTGCACTTCGAAGTTGCTACCACAAGCCTTGTTAGCTATGAGGAACTTGAGCACTGTAAAACTGCAATTCTTGCCACAGGACCATCGTTGAATACCAAGGTCCCACGATGAGCTTGTCCTAACCATGAACACCATCCTAAGTCCACGACTCCTTCAAAGTCAAGGGACTTGTGCTATTACCGGTTAGCACAGTTCCAGACCCATGGCCAAACACATGTCTCATAACGCTCCCTTCAGTATCCCGGTTTATGCAGCAGTAAAATCCCCAGATAGAAGAAGATCTGCTGGAAATATCAACACAGACTCGAGTGTGGGACATGAATGCGTCCTGTCAATGTGAGGATCATCGCACTCAGTAGCTATACAGAGGACCAGAGGAAAGAAACAACCCAAGGAGTAATTAACGAATCCTTAGTCCACTGACGCTCCGTATACCAGTGTTACTCAATTACTCGAATAGCTATGGACACGCTGCAGCATCCTTGTGATCATAACATCAGCAACCACACCAAAATAGTACCGCTGTAACAACCCACCATGATTTCGCACATCCTGTCTCAACCTCAGCAGAGTGCTGCAATAATAATTTCAAAGCTTGAACTCAGAGATAACAGAAGAGTGTCATCCTCCCTTATGGAGACATTCCAGGCATCCCCACCCAAGGGACCCCTCGTTTACCAGAGAGACCATCCTTCTAGGTGACACCTCAGAATCACCCTGACCACACTACCAGCAATCTGACCCAGGAATGTTATCCTGTGGTTTCCTCTATCATCAAAGAGTGGAGTCCCAAGGAATGCCCAAATCCCATCATCTGCGTAGCTGCCTTCAAGGGTAAGCTGCACAGGCGTTACTCCCATGGAGGAGGTTTTTCAAATTTTAGTTTACGGCTCCTTTGTTTGCGGAGTGAGATGTTTTGTTGTCGGCCGGAGTGCAAATCTCACCAACCTCGGAAAAAAGATAACCACAATAGGCAGGGGCATTGCAGACACAGTTGGCACTTTTACAGAAGTCGACACAATTGCAACCTTAACGCTAAATACTGCTTGAAATAGAATCCTTGTGCACATATTACCATAACTTACCCTGGCATTCCTATATAAGAGTAATTATACCTACTCAGCACAATGTCCATATTACATATATTAGCACTTAAGCAGACTGCATCCAACACCAGCTTTCCCTCGCCCCCCATATACAGTTTTCGATTTGGGATTGATTCACACAACATTCAGGTTCCTTTTAGTTCAGCTATGCGATAAGTGCTTGTTCCCTAAGAATAGCTCATCTTCCATGTTTAATGTTCAGAAACGATTAGATTCCGCTGCGATCGATTTAATAGTTAGGAACGAACAATGGAACATCCCTACCCCTCTTCTGCGAAGAGAAAACCTGCCGTCCCTGACTTCACCCTTTTTCCTTATGTCAACAACTCCCTCCACCCGTGGCTGAGCGGGGATGGAAGCACATGAGCATGAGTTCTGAGTCACGTGGGCGCGGAAGGATAAGGAATCTTTTCTTTTGTTCTGGCCCAGAGTTGGGAAGGGTTGAGGGAATCATTCACAGACCGTCGGCGTCTGCTTGGCTATCCGTTAGGTTGAGGCCTTCGAAGCTTTTGTCTCGGCACTGGCTCACGTGAGCTTCCTGAAGCCTGGATCGGAGACTTTTGGAGACTTTTTGCGACTGGTGTCAGTGAGCTTCCGGCTTCTGTTTGGCTCGGGAGAGCTTTTTGCTTCCGAGCTGCTTTTTTTTGGAAGGAAGTTGAGCCACGGCTTGCTCTGTCGGCGAAGTGGTGCTCTTCTTCTTCTTGTTGTGACTTTGCTTCTCCATTTGTTGGTTCCCGCTTGCGATGCGAACTCATGACTCTTCTGGAAGTGTTTCCTTGGGAAGCGACGCATCGAGAAGGCATCGGCGCTCGTCTCACAAACGTTGAGAAACGCGGGAGATTTCGCGGGGTCGAAGGATCACAGCTCACGGCCGATTGTATCCAGTCGCTCTCGCTGCAGCCGGTCCCGAACAACTTGAAGCCACCTAGGTGAGAGGTCTCGAGATAGTTCCTGGTTGCAGCTCCTCCACCTGTCCTCCAGCGAGACTCGTATTAAATGGCATGATGCACCCATTTCTTGGGGGTTGCGTACTTGTGTCCGTGGCGCCCGTCCATAGTAGAATGTTAAGTGCTCTGTGTTGCGGTAAATTTTGCATTGCATTTCGTAGAGCGTCGATAGTTCTTTTTGTCTTGCTTTTGTGCTTAGTATATTCAACGTGTTTTGCTTTGTTTAATTGCATTACACTTTATTATAATTAAATGTCCTTTATATTAAACCTGTTCGTTTGTTGTCTCTTTCCCTTACATTAGCTCTAGCTTGCACTCGATATAGTTTGTTTTAAAATAGCCAGTTAAGTGATCGGTCCACGGACTGGCGATAATACCCCGCCGTCGTTATCCAAAGGAAGGTGCTATAAGACTCGTTTCCAAGCGTCCCTGTTAGTAAACTCTCGGTAACCTACCCGTGCGACAATAATTAGGTAAATCGAAATATTTCAAAAATCTGACCCGTTACGGGCATTTGTAGAATGCGGACAAGTTGTGTATGTTCTTACAAGCACCACCGCGGCTGTAACCCGCATTGAGACTGGAGAAGCCGCGACGAATTGTGCCGATTCGGTGGTGAGCGACCGCTATTGGTAGAGTGTTCGTTCACGCCACGGTGGGAAACACAACAGTTGTTTTCAACTGTGTGCAAAGTGCTCAAGCTTAAAGAGAAGCCACAGGCTGTTCAACTTTATTTTTCGACAATTTAGTACAACACTTTAAGCATTAAAATAAGCCAAAGGACAGCTGGATGCGTGTCTATCACTTTGTATGCACTAGACGTTAGTTCCCATCCCATTCCTTCCAGGGAGCTAGGTGACTTCTTAGCCATGGTGCTAAAATAAATTTCGGTTGCAATATAGTCACGTCATTGCCAAAGCATGCTTTATTTTCATGAAGACATGGGATTGGCGACTGCTGTTATCTGTTGCTTCATATGTGTTCATGAGCACATTAAAACAATGCATCTCTTTTTCTTCATTTTTCCACTACACTACATACAACTGGAAATATTTTTTCTTCACTTACATCATGAGCATATAATTTACCGATACTACGCAAAGAGTTCGCATAGACGTGAGCAAAGCCAGCAGTTGACCGCACATGGTGTATTTAATTCCTCGTAACACAATCCATCTCGACAATGTATTCAATGGCATTAGTCTGTCCTTGGTGGTCTATTGGCCATTCTGCCTGGTCAGTGTAATCTTAACAATTGCTTATACAACACTCAAGCGGCTTTTCAGTTTTATATCCTTTTCTGGGAGTAAGTAGTTTGCATGCTACTTCACAGTCTGAGGCCTGCAATTGCATTCTTCATCCTCCACTTTTTTAAGGCGTCTTTAAAAACAGATCCATCCGAAGTGTGGAGTCAACTGTCACATGTTATTTTACTCAATAGCATTTATGAATTAGAATTAAGTATTTATGATTCATCCGGTGAGAAGAAACAATACACTAAAAAAGCTGGTATTTGTATCTATCCTAACCGTACTCTTTGTATGACAGCAAAGGCAGGTAGCCATATTGGCTAGAGGGCACAGCGTCCACTGATTGCAACCCCATTCATAGTGCACTGCTGCTCTTTCACAACACTCAGAGCAAGACAGACTGAATAACTCCACTGGTGTTAATTCAACAGCCAACAGGATTGAACTAGAACCTAATCCCAAATGCCAGCCACTCCTAACAACCTGATGCCGAACACAGCTTCTATTTGTGAAATTATGGGAAATATTTTGAATTATTAAATCAAAAAAGCAACAACAATTTTACGCCAAACTTCCTGGCTCAAGCTCAGTGAATAGTATGAAAAGAAAAGATCCTTAGCTTACAAAGCGAGCTTGAAAAAGAGGGAATGAAAAATGTTTCAAAAAGCTTGAACGTTCTTATGACTGCAGAATTTATTTGCATGTTATGACATTAGCATATAGCTGAGTATTGGATATAAGGCTTCAACATTGCAACAACTGCATGCTTATGGGGCTTACACATGTACTTAAATCGTTTTAACGAGAAGACGTCGAATTGATTGGATTTTGCCGCAATATGAGAGGAAGTGGCTGATTATCATTTGATACATCGAATTCCTTTCCTCCAAGATTCCTCCAATGCAGCATTGTCCTGGAATTAAACGTATCATTCTGCCGTAAATAACATTTATAGAGATTTGCATTTACGTTTTGCATGCACTTAGCTCAGCCTACAAACTTACAACCAATCGTGATAAAGTTCGCTGGGTGTCACAAGAAAAGCTTTGACGCAAGAAGAATAAGATATGAGTGGGAAAATGTTTACATTTGTGGCATCGTTAGTACCTAACCCACACTCTCCTCAGTCTTGATTAGTGGTTCTGCCAAACTCCATCCAACGGTGGCCACGCACTCACCCATGTCGAAGTATCCACTGCTTTCTATTCATACTGCTGAACCATTGGCCAGCTTTTTGAGCTGCCTGTGTCTGTTACACGAATAGTTATAAATTACAATCGTGCATGTCACAATAACGTAGTTTAGGTTCAAAATAGCTTCTGTTATACGAGCAGAAGAATATCAGTTGTACGCAAAGAGTTTAAAAATAAATAAAAAAACTTGTTCTACACATTTGTATTACGCTATCTAACTTATGTTCATCTAATCCAAATTATCACTAGCAGTTATACATCAACAAAAACAAGTAGACTCCACGCTGTCACTGAAATATTTTCTTCCACAGACTTTACCATTCCTCGTACGAATATTCACACCACATGTATAGCACAGTTTTCAGTCATCTTTTGAGATTCTTTATCTTTTCCAATTAAGTCTTTAATATAATGACGATGAGGATTGTGCATTGCCCTTCCGCATCCAATTTTGTCCTCCTCTTCTCCCCACCACCCACTCGCTTCATGTGATCAGTCCCAATTATCCTTTCCATCTGTCAAAACTTAACTGTGCACGGCTGCAAATTAAATGTGTAAAAGACATTTCTTTCATAAAATATTTCATTCTATACAACCCCAAAATAGACATGCGCTTTATGTGGCTCACTTCCACCTGCTACAATATGGGGAATCTGCACGTTTCTTGGGTTCAAAACTATTGCAACTAATAATTTGTGCTTCCTATCAAAAAAAAAATCCAGGCTCGGTAGTTTAACCACAAACCTTTTTTTTGGACCCTTGCACATTTTTGAAACCAGTCAATGATTTAAAGAGTTTTATAAATAGAGCACCAATGTTAACATGACGACTCACTTACCGAGTTACTTCTGAAAGTCTTCTTGTGTGTCCAATAAGTGCAAGTTACTGTAAAGTCCACTGTCGTAGTGAGGTTGCCTAACAAGCATGGCATACGTTTATAGAATGTCATACCAATATTTTCCCTTTTCTCCCAAATTTTAAAATAAATTTTTTATCAATATCTATCCCGACAATAATTTAGTTCCATAAAATCCTCAGATATTGCTTAAATGAATAAATTCAAAAACCTATGCTCTTCTCGATTTGTTGCGACTTTACTCCACCGGCCCAAGATCATAGCTTGGTCCGACTGCAGTGTCTAGAGTGCCTGCGAGCTCGCCATCTGACTCGATGACTTTCCAACCGGAAGGACCATATCCAAAAATAAACGAAGTGCCCAACAATCAATCGATGGGACCTGCTTGTACTGTACACTCGAGTAATCAACCACATAGTAATTACAATTATTTAGGCCAGACAAACTCGTGTAAAAATCGCCATGGTAATTACATCCGCATGCGTAGAACGCAAAACGGGCTTAAGCAATTGCGTTCACTTTGTTGTCTGTCTGTCTACAATCAAGTTCTATGTTGTAGGAACAACTTTCATTTATTGAATGTATACTTTGACGTACAATGGATAATAAACCTGTTGTTAGCATTACTTTGGCGATGACTTGTCACCGATTCGACCACCGGTGCGCACGAAGATTTGAGATTAATTTTTTTACTCTGTCTGCTTGTCGCAGTCAAACAAATTGAAAAAATGAAATCAAATCAACCAAATGGCTTCCTCCTGCATCAAAGCTCCTTGTAAAGATACTCATATTTAAAGTTTTTTAATTACAGTCAGCCGGGAAAGTAGCAGATAAATTAATGCTATCGATGCGGAATCAGCATGATCGCCGAATGAAGTCGTTTGTAATTCAAAGTTCACATATCGGGAGCATGATTAAGATTGTCTTCCGATGCACTTGTTAATTCAACAATTAAATAAAATTCATTTTTCAATCTATTCCTTCTCTTATGTTGATAATCGGAATGGTGTGCACTAATAGTCGTGTTCTAAAAAAAAAAATTTTTTTTAAACCTAACATCCTTGTTATTCCAAGAAAAATTCCACATCCACACAATCCACAAATCATCCAGATTTCAACAGACAAACAAACATGCGACTTCGTAAGATTTCGGCAAACAGCAATTGCCAGATAATATTTACCAACGTTTGTATTATAAGAACATCTCTTCTCATCATTTTCATCATTCCATCCTCATCATCATATATCTCATCATCCAAATTTTAATTTAGAACTTTCACATCGATGTCATTTATTATTTGACGTACTAATTATTCATACGACCTTCTCATACTACCTTCTTAGGACTGCCAAGCTGAAACTACAATGAAAGGAAGCCATTAACACATGAACACAAGAAGCATTCAAAGAATACAGGTGAAACAAATTCAAACATTCTTAGTTTTTGTTCTTGAGGAAGTTTTCAAATTAAACATGAGAGAACATTCTTTGGCCTCAATGGATCTTTACTCCAAAAACTTATTTAAGGAATGTTACTTTGAGCTAGTACGACGATAAAAAATGGACAGGCCGAGGGATAATAATGGACACAAAACAAAGGGCCAAACCCGGACAGCTCCAGATGTAATTCATTTGTCAGAATATTCTACCCCACAGATACCAAAGCGCAAAGCGTGGGAAAGCAATTGCTTCACTCTCTCTGTAGCCTGTTCGTCCTTCTCACTCCTGTCTGTGTCCGTCTTCCACACTAGTGGTACTTTATAGTCCCATGGCTGATGTGAAAAAATTT
>CM068953.1:174050777-174066743 GCA_035128595.1 Eptatretus atami | reverse complement strand
ACAAATAAATCCCCTAGATTAATTTTCCACGCACTTTAACCCTTTCCTTCCAAATTTGTCAATGGAATCTGGGGCCGCACCATCTGATGGAGAATTCTTTTTGCAATATGCGAAAAAAGCTTTCGAGAAATAATGACATCTACATAATTTGTTTATTGCAACAACAATCACTCATTCAAATGACATTATTGTTTTGAATCTGGTTCAGGGATTTAAAATCAAACGTGGTTACAAGTCGCCTACAATGATGTAATAATGACGGGCGGAGCATCTCTCGGTGACGTCACGACGTCGAAGAGTGCTAATGCTCTATTGTGTACCCCACTACAATCATATCTATGACGTCACGACAGTTATTTTTGCCATGGCAAACAATTCATAGAAAGCATCTCATTTCAACACGAATAACTCGAGCAAAGTCGCATTTACGTTGCATCACAACCCACGCTTCGCAACACAAGCGAGGTTGCAAAGAGCGTTCAAAAATTCGATTATGGAATTTACCAATACAAATTCGAGTTTATAAAATGGGTTTTTGGCATCTGAAGCTTGCATCTCATTCTAACCTGTAACCATACTCATTGTCTGGCACGTATATTGCATCGAGGAATTTGGCTGCAGTCTGCTGGTATTTATAAAGTGTATAATTTTGGTAATGCCGTGGTTCATGTCACAGACTCCCCCGAGTCTAACGAGTCCTCAAACGCACTCTCTAAGACTCGGAATTGGCCTCGTAAAGGGGATCGTTGAACATGCAGTTAACGGACAAACCACTCAAAGACACTCGCTTGAGACGCTCGTTGTTGCCTCACTCACGTTTCACCCGTGTCGAGCTTTTATCTCACAATTCAACATTTCTTACCTACTTGTGTTTGTGTATGAGCAGAGGAGACACCCACCATACTCTAACCTCTATATTATCGATCAGACTAACATCATTACCATTAAACTTACAAAGAGAGCGAATGAATATCTGTTTGTGTTATTTTATGTAATTGGTTTATTCTCTTGTGCACTCATCACCATCAAGAATATTGACAAATATTTGGACTGGTTCTCGGTTTTTTTAAATATCTTTGTTGCAGCGGAGATGAAGGTTTTCTCGGCCCTATTTCCTTTATCTCTTTTACAGCATTGACCATTGTGGCCAAACAAACCATTTGAAAACCCAAAAGCGTGTATACATCCTGAATTTTTTTTCCCGCAGCAGAACAGTTTTTGTATTTCCTGGAAGAAGGGGGAATGCTGGCGAACTTCGATTGTAAATGACCTCTGCCATCGAAGGTGACGCAGGTGAAAGTTTTTCACGTTTTTTGTTTCTCTGTCTGTGAACAGATACGTATCTTAAAAAGTTATGGACAGATCAGACGAAACTGCGGACACGTTTGGGAGTAGGACAAGACGAATTGATCCGATTTTTTTGAAGACCCGGATCGATAATATTTTCCCTTAAGTGATTCTTCACCGTGAGAGTTTCGGAGCTAAAAATGATACACGGAGAGCATGGCATCTCAAAATTGTGGACAAGCTATAAAAAAAACTTGATGCGGTGAGTGCTGATGCGACAAGAACAAGCCGATTCAATTGCGTTTCAGGTCCGAATCCAGAACCAGCCTATCAGTTGGAATACAAAGCCCAAATGTTTAACCTGGTGACGGTATAACGCTCTAGCCGACTGCTGTTCTCGTTGAAAGATGCCGGCGTTTTTGCGCTGAAACACCTTTGGTATTGTGGTTTGATTGGTTTTAATTGTTCAGGATTAATCATGTTTGATCTCTGCTCCCTCTTTCAGAGGTTTGTGCTTTTGTGAAACCTCTTCTAAACCTCTTACTCTCATACGAGCCTCGACATGGTATACAAAAAAAAAAAAATAAATAAAATTAAAAAAAAACCCAACGTCTCTTTATACAACACCATCCTTCTTCTCAACAAGGTCACGCTTTCATCACCACCTGCCATAACTTGAACAGGAGCCGCCCATTTTAATGGGTCTTCCAACCAAACAAGACTGCCCACTGATCTCCATAACTAACTGGAGGGTTGTCGAACATTTACTCCCTCTTCTAAAATAGACGAATCGCCCAACATCAGTGTCCGACTGCACTCATGCTCTTGCTGGCTAATGGAAGCCAAACCCCGCCAGCAATGTTCCAGCATCTGGTGGAAAGCCTTCCGACAAGAGTGGTTTATCCCCACTCGTTATCCCACAAAAATCCCATACAGAGGAAGGAAGAGAGAGCAGGACACAGCATCGTGACATGGTTTATACTCACTCGTTATCCCACAAAAATCCCATAGAGAGTAGAGCGAACATGGACTCAGCATCATACTGGTTTATACCCACTCTTATCCCACAAAAAGTCCCATACAGAGTAGAGCGAACATTGATCAGCATCATACTGGTTATACCCACTCGTTATCCTACAAAAATTCCCATACAGAGTAAGCGAGCTGCGACACAGCATCATACTGCGTTTATACCCAGTCATTTATCCCACCAAAAATCACATTACAGAGGAGAGCGGAGCATGACACAGCATCATACGGTTTATACTCACTCGTTATCCCACAAAAATCCCCAATACAGAGTTAGAGCGAGCTGAACACAGCATCATACTCGTTTATACCACTCGCTTATCCCACAAAAATCCCATACAGAGTAAGCGACGGAACACAGCATCATACTGGTTATACCCACCTCGTATCCCAACAAAAATCCCTACAAGAGAGGAGCAATGGACACAGCATCATACTGTTTTATACTCACTCTTATTCCCACAAATATCCTAACAGAGTAGAGCGAGGCATGGACACAGTATCATACTGTTGATACCCACTCGTTATCCCACAAACATCGCATACAGAGAGAGAACAAGGACACAGCATCGTACTGTTTATACTCAGCTCTTACCACAAAAATCCCATACAGAGGTTAGAGCAAACATGGACTCAGCATCTTACTGCGTTTATACCCACTCTTATCCCACAAAAATCCGCATACAGAGGAGAGGAGCATGGAACAGCATCATACTGGTTTATACTCACTCGTGTATCCCACAAAAATTCCCATACAGAGCTAGAGCGAACATGACTTCAGCATTATACGGTACACCACCGTTTATCCCACAAAATCCCATACAGAGTAGAGCGAACATAGACTCAGCATCGTACTGGTTACACCCACTCGTTATCCCACAAAAATCCAACGCCTGCAGACCCCAGACAGAGGATGACCGAAGATGGTGCCTGATGAAGGATATAATTAATAAGGCCGTAAATTATATTCAGGAAAAAGTTGTTTTAATTTAACGCGGAACATCCGTTTCACTCTTGCACTTTCCTTGAGTTTTCTTCGTATCAGCAAAGTTTCAGGTTGTAGCTTTTCATGGTTTGGAGTTATGAGGAGAGCAAAACAGTAGAACAATTACTGTACCTTCATACAAGAACAAAAGCCAGACATAACCGACACACACCACACACACACCACACACCATAAAACACCACACACATACACACCACAAATAACAACACACATACACACACGCGCACAACACACGCACACACACACACACAAAAACACCACACACACACACACACACACACACACACACACAAACACACACATAAACATTACACACAAACACACACACAAAACACACACACACACAAAACACACACACAGACACACACGCACACACACACACACACACACATAAACACCACCACACATACACACACACAAACATACACACGACATACACACACACATAAACACCACCACAGCATACACACACACACAAACACACACACACACACAAACAAATATACACACACAAACACCACACACACACACAAACAACAATACACACACAACACACATTAAACACACAAACCACACACCATAAAACAACACACAAACATTACACCACCACATACACACACACAAAAACACCACACACATACACACACACACACACCAAACACACACACACAACCACACACAAAACATACACCACACAAACACACACACACACACATACACACACAAACATACACACGCACACACACACACACACACATACAAACACACACACATACAAAACATACACACGCAAACACACACACATACACACCACACACAACACACATAACACACACGCACGCACACACACAAACACACACACACACAAACACAAATATATTATGCCACTGATAAGTACGAACAAAAGTTATTAATTTTAAGTTACTAGAACTGCCCTTAAAAAAAAATAAAAATTATAAATTAAATATGAAACGCGAACAACAACAACAACCGCACACAGCTCGTCGTTCTTCGCTCTCACGTGCCCGTCGTGCGTAGGCCCGAAATCGCATATTATTCGCCATTGAGGTTTAATACCCAAATTATTCAATTAGCGCCAACGTATTTACCTTTTCGCATGTCGTGGCAAGGCGAAAACAAAAAGAGAAGAGAGAGAGAAAAAAAAAATTTAGTTCCTGGTTCGGAGCATACCATCTCACTCTGATGTTACCGAAAGATTTTATACACGCTCTAATATGAAAACGTATAACTTGGGCATTGTTTATCTATAGATGCGCATAAGAAATCGAGGAATTATTAGAATACACGAAGTCATCATTATCCGGAAGGCCCGTACGTTGTAAACCTGTAATGGGAACGCGGCTGAGCTCCCTTCCCCCATCGGCACGCCCACGCAACAAACGTGTCTTGTCATTGGTTTGGGCTTAAATAAATGGCCAGTAACGTGGGAAGCACTTGTTCCATTAATATCAAACTTGAAAAGCACATCCTCAGGTCCCCAGCAATATATCTGGCAAGTTATCAATTAGATCGGACCAGTGGTGTCGAAAGAAGAAACAGCCCGTCACAGACACACCACACACACACACACACCACCACACACAACACACACACACAACACAACACACACCACACATACAAACACACATACACACACATACACACCACAAACACACACATACACACACACACAAACATACACACACAACACACACATAAACACCACACACATACACACACACCACACACCACACACACACACACACCCACACACACACACACACACACACACACAAACACATACACACACAAAACACACACACACACACCACAACACACACACACAAACACACAACATTACCACACATCACACACGCACGCACACACACAACACACACATACACACACACACACACACACCACAACACACAGACACACACACACACACACAGACACACACACACACACACACACACACACCACACACCACAGATTGCCTGGAATTATTAGATCGATACATTAACTTTTCAACAATGACTGATTTCCCAACTGAACCCGATCATCGCTGGTCGCCGTTTCTCATCGAGGTTCGATCCTTCAGCCCAGGGAACCTCTCCAACGGGGTCCACAACCCCAATCGCAGCCCAACATCAGTAGTAGATTCTCAACTCAATGGACCACAACGTCAAATGTCGATCATCGAAAAATCTCGACATTGACGACACGTCGTGAGCAATCCAATGCCCGACATTCTCGAATCAAATTCAACCATTTACAGGGCAGGCCTGGTGATTTCCCCCCATGCCCCCACCAACCCCCATGCTCCAACCAAACCCCCATGCCCCCCAACGACCCCCATTGCCCCCCAACGACCCCCATGCCTCCAACCAACCCCCATGCCCAACCAACCCCCAGGCCCCCAACCGACCCCATGCCCCCAAACCAAACCCCCATGCCCCCAACCGACCCCCATGGCCCCCACGACCCCCATCCCCCAAACCAACCCCATGCCTCAACCAACCCCCATGCCCCAACCAACCCCCATGCCCCAACCGACCCCCATGGCCCAAACAACCCCTCCCCCAACCAAACCCCCATGCCCCCCAACGGACCCCCATGCCCCCGAAACCAAACCCTTCATGCCCCCAACCGACACTCTTCACACTGCATCACGTGAAGTCAGAAACCCATAAGCGGCGTCTTACGAAGGAAATCGTTCATGATGGTGAACATTTAAACAGTCATGATGCTTCCTGGGTAATGCATGAAACGAACCGAATGTGTGACGTCACTCAATCCTGACACGTCGATTGGTCAAGAAAGCGAGGCCAAAGAGTACTTCCTCCTCGGGTGACGCCCAGTTCATCGTTGTGTACATCCATGGAGTCAATGTGAATGTTCAAGGCACGATCATGAGATTACCCGACCACAGGTAACCAATCATAGTTTGCTTACCTGAGCCCGACCGGTAAATTTTGCGTTTAAAAAACGTTAACGTGAAGCCGTGCCTGGAGCTGTAAACGCGACCAGAGGTGGATTCAGTTACCAAGCACTCGCTAGCGCTTGCCAAGCCACCCGTTCCTTATCAACGCGTTTCGGAATGGAAGTGCTTCTTGAGTGCTTAACCACTTGGCGAGACTCTCCAAGCTTATGGCAATGGCATCACACCCCGGGTTTTTCTGTGGTTTTCCGTCGCGTAGAGATTAATTATAAAAATTCGAAGAGTATTAGTGTAAAATGTCACAGAGCACGATGGCGCCAGCTGCCGCCAGCTTCATAAGTTTAATTTATTTTACAAGATATCAGCCACAACACCGATTTAAGCACGGGATGTGTGGCAAATCTAATTTTCGTAATCTAGGAAACATTTTTAAGGAGTAAACATACGATGAAGATTAAGTAGTTTTTGAGTGAGAAAACGTGATGACGTCATCTGAGCGAGCACACCAACCGCCATTTCCGGACCGGGGGCGAGTCAACAGTGACGGACTTGTCAGCACGTGTTCCTGGTCATGGACTTTGCTGCGAAAAGCATCTCAGTGTGACTTACAAGGAGACTCAACACGTGCAGGTCTTTGTGACCTACCTGTACTCTCCAGGTCTTTGTACCCTTACCTTGTACTCTCCAGGTCTTTGTTTACTTTACTGTACTCTCCAGGTCTTTGTTACCTTTACCTGTACTCTACCAGCGTCCTTGAACCTTTACCGTACTCTCCAGGTCTTGTTACCCTACCTGACTCTCCAGTCTTTGTTACCTTTACCTGTACTCTTCCGGTCTTTTTACCTTTACCTGACTCTCCAGCGTCCTGTTACCTTTACCTGTACTCTCCAGTCTTTGTTAAACCTTTACCTGTACTCTCCCAAGGTCCTTTACCTTTACCTGTACTCTCCAGGTCTTTGTTAACCTTTACCTGTACTCTCCAGGTCTTTGTTACTTACTGTACTCTCCAGGTCTTTGCTTACCTTTACCTGTCACTCTCCAGCGGTCGTTGTTACCTTTAACCCTGTACTCTCCATGTCGTTTTACCTACTGTACTCTCAGTCTTTGTTACCCTTTACCTGTACTCTCAGCGTCGTGTTACCTTACCTGTACTCTCCAGGTTCTTGTTACCTTTACCTGTACTCTCCAGGTCTTTGTTACCTTTACCTGTACTCGTCCAGTTGTTACCTTACCTTACTCTCCAGGTCTTGTCACCTTTTACCTGTACTCTCCATGTCGTTCTTACCTTTACCCTGTACTCCCAGGTCTTTGTACCTTTACCTGTACTCTCCAGGTCTTTGTACCTTACCTCTACTCTCAGTCTTTGTTACCTTTACTGTCCACTCTCCAGTCTTTGTTACCTAACCTTGTACTCTCAGGTCTTTGTTACTTTACCTGTACTCTCCAGGTCTTTGTTACTTACCTGCTACTCCTCCAGGTCGTTGTACCTTTACCTGTACTCTCCGGTCTTTGTACCTTTACCTGCTACTCTCCAGCGTCTTGTTACCTTTACCTGTACTCTCCAGTCTTTGTTACTTTACCTGTACTCTCCAGTCATTTGTTAACCTTTACCTTACTCTCCAGGTCTTGTTACTTTACCTGCTACTCTCCAGGTCTTTGTTACTTTACCTGTACTCTCCAGGTCGTGTTACCTTTACTGTACTCTCCAGGTCTGTTACCTTTACCTGTACTCTCCAGTCTTTTACCTTTACCTGCTACTCTCCAGTCTTTGTTACCTACCTGTACTCTCCAGGTCTTTGTTACCTTTACCTGTACTCTCCAGGGTGTGTACCGTTTACCTGTACTGCTCCAGCGTCGGTACCTTTACCTGTACTCTCCATGATCCTTTGTTACCTTTACCTGTTACTCTCCAGGTCTTTGTATACCTTTACCTGTACTCTCCAGGTCTTTTACCTTTACCTGTACTCTCCAGGTCTTTTACCGTTTACCTGTACTCTCCAGGTCGTTGTTACCTTTACCTGTACTCTCCAGGTCGTTGTTTACCGTTACCTGACGTCTCCAGGTCTTTTTACCTTACTGTACTCTCCAAGGTCTTTGTTACCTTTACCTTACTCTCCAGGTCTTGTTACCTTTACCTGTACTCTCCAGTCTTTGTACCTTACCTGTACTCTTCCAGTCTTGTACCTTTAACCGTACTCTCCACGCGTCGTTGATCATCACCTCGGTTTCTCTTGTCGATCCACAACAATGAACCAAATGAGAGGACCGCGGGCGAAGCCGTTCGTTACGGTAAGTACTGGGTTTCTTCAGGATTGGAATCTAATATCGGGACCAGTAACCAGTCAGTACCCGTCGCTTCGTGACGGTTTAATCAAATGACGTCATGTTGTTCTTCATGAACATTCTACTCCATTCTCTCCATTCATAACCCGAGGTCAATGTTCCCTCTGCTCGGAAGTTCACTCACATCTCCTCCTCATCCATCCTCGCTGGATGATATTTATATTCGAGCAAATAGCAAACCCGTCGGTTTGCTGAGGGAGATATTAAGGGGGATTAGAGCGAGGAGAGAGGATGGAGGAGAAGGAGAGGTTGTATAGAGCAGGAGGAGGGGAAGAAGAGGAGTGAGGAGTCAAGATTAGGAGCAGGGGAGAAAAAGGAGGCGGAGAAGGAGAGAGAGAGAGAGGAGGTGGAAGGGAGAGATGAGAAGGAGCAAGAGAGGAAGAGGGGAGGAGAGAGAGAGGAGGGAGGTGGAGCAAAGGGGAGAGAGAGAGGAGGGAAGGGAGGGAGAGAGGGAGGGGGAAGGGAGTATAAGAGAGGAGGGGGAGAAGAGGACGTAGGGCGAGAAGGAGCAGGGGAGAAAAGGAGGAAGAGAGAAGGGGAAGGGAGGGAAGAGGGAGGGGGAAGGAGGGAGAGAGGAGGGGAAGGGAGGGAAGAGGAGGGCAGTGGGTGGAGAAAGGCGGGAGGGAGAGAGAGAAGGGGGAAGGAGGAGAAGAGGAGGGGGAAGGGAGGCGAGAGAGGAGGAGGTAATGGAGGGAGAAAGGGAGGAAGGGAGGAGGAGAGGAGGAGGGAAGGAGGGAGAGAGGATGGAGGGAGAAGAGGCAGGGTTGTATGAGAGGAGGGAGGGGAATAAGCAGAGGAGGCGGTCGAGATAGGAGCAGCAGAGAGAAGAGGAGGAGAGGGCAGAAGAGGGCAGGTGGTTAAGGGCGAGAGAGAGGACTGGAGCAAGAAGGACAGAGGGGCAGGAGAGAAGAAGAGGAGGGAGGGTGGAGAAATGCGGCGAGAGAGAGAGAGAGGAGGGGGAAGGAGGAGAGAGGATGGGAGGTGGGAGAAAAGGGAGGGAGAGAGAGAGAGGGGGAAGGGAGGGAGAGAGGAAGGGGGAAGGGAGGGAAAGAGGAGGGGGAAAGGGAGAGAGAGATGAGGGGAGGTGGGAGAAAGGAGAGGGAGAGGAGGGCGGAAGGAGAGAGGAGACTGGCAAGCTAGAGAGGAGAAGGGAGGAGAGGAGAGGAGGGAGGGTGGAGAAAATTGGGGGAGAGAGAGAGGAGGGAAGGGAGGAGAGAGGAGGGAGGGGTGCGGAAAGGGCGAGGGGAGAGAGAGAAGGAAGGGGAAGGGAGCGCGAAGGAGCAAGGGAAGGGAGGAAAAGAGGAGGGGGAAGGGAGGGAGAGAGGAGGGTGGGAATGGATAAGGAGGGAGAGAGCGAGGGGAAGGGAGCGGAGAGAGAGGAGGGTGGAAAAGAGAGGAGAGAGAGCGAGGAGAGCGGAAGAGGGAGAAGATGAGAGGAAGGAGGGAGAGAGGAGGAGTGAGCAAGAGAAGACAAAAGGGAGAGGGAGAGAGAGAGGAAGGGAGGAGTGAGAAAGAAGGATGGAGGAGTGGGAGCTCGCGAAGAGGGGTTGAAGAGCAAGGAGTGTGAGAGTGCGCCTCACCAAATGTCGCCATATACTCTGGGAGGGGGGGGTTTGTTCATGCGAGTTAGCATGGGGCGAGAGAGGAGGGTGGGGGGCTTGGGAAGCCGCGATAAACAAGAAGAGTGAGGAAAGGGGTTTGGGGGGGGGAGTAAACAACTCCAGTAGAAGGGTGTGTGAGGAGAGGTGTAGGAGTCCAACAACCATATCTTGGATATGTTGATCGATTTTGTTCAACCTTTGCACAAATACAACACACCCATGGTACACGTATGCCCCTCCTTTTGTTTTTGGACGCGATCAAAGATGTCCGACGAGCGGCCATTTTACGTTGTAAAACCCCCATTTTGAACACGTCCTCAAACCTCTCTCGACGTTGGCATTTACTGCAGTAGTCGATCAAACCTGGCACACCGAGAATGTGAATGATGTTTACATCGTGCCACGTCGTTTTTTGCAGAGATCAGATCCAAGATGCGACTGCAGCCATGTTGTACTGAATTTGCCCCCAACAATTTCTCAGCCCTGCACGGTCTGATTGCCATTCAAACTTGGCAACAGCACAGCATATGATGGCAAACACGTGGTCCTCGTTTTATTTTCAATCTGATGAAAGATGTCCTCGACTTTCGCGTCATTTTAGTTAAAGGAAAGACCCTGGATCGAACGTCCTCACCATTCTCAGAACAAAAAAGGAAATTGAATCGATGAAGAATAAAGAATGGAATAAGACTTACTGAGAAGCGCTCGCAATGCATTTTGTCCCATAAACACACTAGACATGAGGAAAGGGCTACTGAACGATACTGTATGAAAGTATCTAGGCTCGGGATCCCTATATTTGTGTGCCAGATCCGGTAGCGCTGACTTTCGCAAAACCCACAACATCACACCAAGAGAAATTGTGCGTTTTTCTTCCCGCCACCCTAAACCCCCAGCCCTCCCCAGATAAACTACACTGACCGTAAACCATACTTGGGTACCCTGACCAACATGAAAGACTTGGTTTGATGGTTCAGTTTTTTGTTTTTGAAGAAATATAAACAAACAAACTACGAACTGAGCTTTACGTATTCGATAGAAATTCAGAGAAGGGAATGAGTGCGGATCATGGTGGACGGTCTACATCCCAATACTCGACTTTAAGCATCTATCCATTGGCGCTCAAGTAATCTTGTGCCACTGTTCATAATATCCTGAAACATTTTACATTAGTTAATTAAATTTATAATAATATCATCTCGGTTTTGTCTATCCAAACAATGGCTCAAACGGTCGTTGCTAGGCTGCAGTGCCGACGTCATCAACATGGTCGACGTGAGCTTTCCCTTACTGTTTGTTTAGATCTGCGAAATTCATTCTCACGTCTTCACAAGGGTAGACTTATAATCTGGATTTGTTTTCTCAAACATGTAAACGTGTATTTATTATTTCACTTGTAATATGCTCAACGCCCCTTTTTTGAAAGTTGCATAAGTTTGATTTGGAAATCAATAATGGTGCAAATATAGATTTTTGTAGATCTTTAAGCATTTAACGAGTAAAATGCACCGATTGGTAAAAGATAGAGTAGGTTTTGAGTGAACAATGGAGGGGGGGGAGTGATACTAATCTGAGTTGCCTGATAACCACAACAGTGCAATAAATAATGACCACTTGATCTACGAGTGCTGGATCGCCGATTGTGGATTTTATTCACTTACGGCTATGTAAACCACACTTGCATGTTGAGCTGCTCTGCACTTCCTGTTTCAACAGGAGCAGGGAGAAACCAACATCATGGACAGCATGACCCGAACATGCAGGAAGACACCTGCACGGTTCATGGGATGAAGGTTTTGTTCACGCCAGCAGTCTTTTCCCCGAGCCAGTCTCAGTACGTGAGCCAAGCTTCGGATCTGAGCTCCCAGTGCAGGAAATTCCACCAGAAACCTTGGGGGGGGTCCACCTGACATAGTGTCCCCTCGCCGGGACTTCATGTACGTGCCGTGACCGCAGCACATGCGCGGGCGTGCGGGGACCACTTGTCCCGATGGACACCGCGACGTTGTCCCAAGAATCCCGAGTGCGTTAAAAAGCCAGCATTCATCGAGTTACTTTTCGACGAGCCCGTCTTCCCGACACAGGGTCTCGATCTTGCAGATGTACCACCCTGGACATGTGGTTCAGATTTCTGGCCAGTCATGGATGAATGTTGAAGGACTCTACTGTGTACAGGCCACCAAGACCCTTTGATTTAAATCTCCAACGTAGTCTTCAAGTCTTATGCTCGACGAGTCCAGAAGGGACGAAATGCACCCATTATCGTTTGCTGGGAGTATGGTTGACTTGTTGGCCTTCTGACTGGTCTACTTGATGATAGCAGGAGTTCAATAACATCTTCCATTGTACAAAATGGATTTGTTACTGTTTTATACCATTTCGAGCTGCAGGTCGTGGACAAAAATATTGGAAACCCCTTGCGTAAGTGGTGTATCTTGAAAGATCGACTTCCACACAGGTGTGGCCCATGTGTTAATGGAAGCAACTGACATCCCAGCATGTTTAGGTCATGTATAAATGCTGCACAGGCCTGGTTGCCTCAATTTATGCAAGGCATGCGGCAAGAGGAAAAACCCCTTTTTTAAAACAGGGGCTGTTAGCAGCTTGCGTTAGCTTGTTGTGTTTATTTCCCATGCTTTATTTTCCCTGATCTCGTTTGTTTGCTTCTTTTACTTTTTGTCCTGTAAGTCTTGTGTTTCGTTCATCTTTCCCTTCAACTTTTCCCCGACCTTCCTGCGTCTGGTAGGCGTGCCACAAAAAAACAAAAGGCAGGCAGGTAGCCTTCGTGCTTCCTGCCACACCCTTCAAGTTTGTTTTGGGAAAGCGGGACACGTTCCACCTAGTGACTATTTGGGCTGACGGTATCGTTGGGCATGCTGGAGTTCAAGGCTGAGGATTATTTTTCTGTTTAATCTCTATGACCCATGATTGAGGTTATCCTTTCAGTCAGCTTGACAGCTGTGTCGAGTTTTGGGGAGGTAGACCACTGCTCGCCGTCAGCCGGGCCTCTGGCTGAATGTTCAGTCCAAAAGCCCTCTCTGACCAGAGAGGTTGTGACGGCCCTCCTCCACTAGCGAGAGTGTTCCTGATCATTGATGCTCAGTGCTTTCTTGATATGTTGAAGTGGAAGACCCCACCACGAATATCCGAAATGGTCTGGGTATGTGGACCGGGGACTCGGCAAATCGGGTTAATTCGGGTCAAGGAGGATGGCACTGTGACCATATCCCTAATGGGATTATCATTGAATGAACCGTGAAACAAGTGCTTTACGCAGATGCCGCAGATGCGGACAGGTGACAATTCCCGCCATCCACAGAGGGCATGGTGTGTTCACCAATGGTTTTTTGATGAGCATGACACTGATGTTATCATGTTCATGGCCTCTCAGTCACCAATCGGCAACACCAATCGAGCATTGATGGGATGTGAGGAGCGACGCCTGAGACAGCGTTTTCCACCTCCATCAACAGGTGGAGTTGATTGCTTACTCGTGAAGAATGTGTCACATCCCTCCTGAAAGAATTCAGACGCTTGGGCTGTGGACTCTATTGCCGCGGCGCTTACAGGCCGTACCGGTTACAATGGTGCTCAACGCCCTGCTTAATTGACTTTACATTGGTGTTTCAATTTTTTTGTCCACTTCTGTAGTTTTTTAAAAATGTCTCTCCTTCCTCCAACTCCCGATTGTCCAATCCCCACATCTTCTGCCCCTCACCATCCAACCCCCCTGAAATCCGTTAATGAGCTCGACAATTGTTCCATTGCGAAGACGACTTTGTGGTCGACATATTAGACCGCCAATATGTGATTGAATGTTCCCAAAAGCCTGGCGTGTTGGCTTAATGATTTCGGTGGCTGGCCTCAGCAGCTTTCGGTTGAAAAACACCATAGGTGGGTTGACTCAGCTGTTATCCCTTCAGGTCCGGCAAAATTAGTACCAGATTGCTGGTAACAGGGCACTGCATCAGTGGCACAGTCGCAGAAAATTATGCAACCAGTAGCCATAGGATGCATACGAACAATATCAACAAGTGAATCCTTCAATAACAGTGCGTTTGTGAAGCAAATTAGTACACTAATGTTAAAATATTCAATTTATGCTTTTTCAGTGAAAAACAATTAAAAAGCGTACTTAATATTTGAAATGCTAAAAATCTTGTATTATTTGATAAGCACCTTATATATACATAAGGAATGAAATCGTTTCGATACAAGTGTGGCAGGGAGGCTTGCAAAAGAATGATAGGCATAAGAAAGAACTTAGCCTCAGCATTCGGCGATCGCGCGAACGAAGATGCGAGGTGGTGAAGTGACGTTCTTTCGGCACCGATGCCATGGTGGGCAAAAATGACGTCTTCGGCGCGAAAATGCGGATGGGGGCGAGAAGTGACGTCTTTCGGCGCGAAATGCCATGGTGGCGAAATGACGTCTTTCGTTCGTTCGTACATGAGGGCGCTTTTCTTCGTTTTTTTTTCCGTCAAGCAATAAATTAAATGGTTTTCACATATTGATAACCATTAGTTCACAAATTTCCAGTGAAATACTGGGATTTCCGTCAATTGTCGCCATTTCCGTCGAGGTTACGCACGTGCATCTACCGGACGGCCGTCATTGGCTGTCTTGAGGCACGTGGGGAGGGGGGGCGGGACACGGGACACCGGAGACTGGTAGACGCCGGCGGGGACATTTCCAAACTCGGTGCAATTGTATTACAGCGCAAAACGCGCTGTTAAATAAACAACAACATGACCCGTCTTTGTCGGAGAACAAAAGATGGTCTCTTGCCTTCTGCACTTTAGAGGGTGAGCCAAGGCGCCCCAACTTCTGATGAGGTTGTCATTGGCATATAACTTGTTTGATGTATTTTTGGAGGTATAGTGAATTCTGCACTGGAAAAAGAATGTGTTAGCCCTTCCGATCTTCCTGAGAATTGATGCGTCATGGCCATATGTTTGACATTTCACCCCGGAGAAAAGGAGCAAAAATAGAGGGGTAGGGGAAAGGAAAATGCTCTAATAGTACTTGATTACATGGAAAAACCACAAGTATTAGGTATCATTGAACAAGGTCTTGGGTTAGGCTAATTACTCATATCATGCAAATTTTCATTGACGTCATCGATGCCGTCACTAGAGTCAAAAAAGGTCACGATTTTGAGAGGTCAGGTGAAAATTGGTACCAGCATATAAACATTATTTTTTGTGGCAATATGCAAGGAGTAGAAGAAATAACAATAAGTGCAAAAGTCAGCAGATAATCAACGGATTTTGATACCAATGAAACTTCATATTTATCTATGAGATTTTATGTTAACCCCTTGTGTTATAGAATGCGAATTTACAAACGGCCAAAAATCGGCAAAAATGGCATATTTCTAATTTTCGAGGGTATCACTGTATTTAACAGCTTGGAATAAATGTTATACTTGATAAACCTCTGAAACCATTGCTAGGATAACAAATAAATCCCCTAGATTAATTTTACACGCACTTTAACCCTTCCTTCCAAATTTTCAATGGAATCTAGGGCCGCACCATCTGATGGAGAATCTTTTGCCATATGCGAAAAAAAGCTAATCGAGGAAATAATGACATCTACATAATTTTTTATTGCAACAACAATCACTTCATTATTCAAATGACATTATGTATCAAAGTTCGATTAACAAATTATTTCTTGTGGCTGTGTAGATCACATAACTCCGGCGACCACACGACAGCAACAAAGCAATTGTGCATTCGTTCACCCATGCTGCT
>CM068953.1:174033583-174050752 GCA_035128595.1 Eptatretus atami | reverse complement strand
TTACACTGGCACCTCACTCGGCAACGCCCTTTTTTGCATTTACATGATGTCTTGACATAGTTTGGCTTTCGCTCTTTGGTGATTCTGACTGCAACCAGTGTACCATTTTCCATGTGTCGTCCAAATGATGTAGGATCTGGCATTGTAGGTGTCACTTCTCTAGCTTTTTCCACAGAAGAGAGATCCGTCCAGCGTATATGGAGGTTCTGACATAAAAGAGTAACTGAATGAAAAGCCGAGCGCTTAACAGCTCTATTAAGTAAACTGCGCCAAGCAGTTTGAGGTTTACATAGTGACCTGGTGAACCAAACACACACACAGCGAATCCACTCACACACACAGGCACAAAGTATATGGGGAGCTATTCCACAATAGTAGGCCAGGTGACACACCAACAGCCGGCCGGCAGTCTACACCAGTCACATGAGGTTTAATATGGCTGGTAACGGCACACATCAACACACACATAAAGAAATGGTCGGCCAGCCGTCTGACGAGTGTTTTTTGAATAGCCTTCAGCTGCGGGAGGGAAAGGCGCTGGTAAAGCTGAGGGAGGGATTCTCGCACTGTCGCGCCTCGTGCGGCTCTGGTACCAGGGTTTATGAGTCGGTGAGGCTTTCAGTAGGTATCTCAAACGCGCGTGGTAACCGGAGCTGCAGTCCAGCGACTAATGATGGAGGTTCAATAGAGGGAAATCGGTATAAAACTCCAGGACGCGGCAACGCGTAATAGCTGGAGGTTTAACTAGTGGCTGGATAACACGAGACGGACCAGATGAAGAAGCACCCGGCCAGCAGGTATATGGAGGCTCTCAGGAAGAAGATGGCTGGTGAATACGAGACCAGAGTGCGCCAAGACGAGCTCCTTCTCTCTCCTTCTTGCTGCAGAGTAACGGCTGGCAGTTTCAATAGGTCAGGCCTGGTAAACCGCCATCAAGGTTAATCTCTTGTCCTTCCCTCCAGTGGGTGGAGGTTCTGATTGTGAGATCAGGAGACTGAGGTAGAACATCGCCTGCGGCCGCAGAGACGAGGGTAAGGTGGAGAAAAGGGTTTGACCATTCAGTGGCTGTGTGACTGGAGGGCCCGCCCTGACAGGTGTCAAGCCTCCACAAGGTATATGGCATGAGATTGTTGATAGACAGGAACCGGCTCCGGCGGGGTGTGCGGAATGCTGGCGTCTTGGCGGCTCACCTGAAGAGGCTCCAGGTAGCTTTTCGGCACGCTGGCTCCCATCGGGCTGGGGCGCAATGCGAATCTTGAGGTTTCACAGTAGTGACTGGTAAACCGCGCTTCCGTCGCAGGAATAGGAGGTTTCAATACGAGGGCGGGACAGGGCATAATGGAACCTTCGGGTCGGCCGCAGAGTGACTACTCGATGGTACTGAGTGCAGATGGTAGACGGGACCAACGGCCCTTCGAGGTCTTGGATGGTTGCAATTCAGGATGGTAACAAAAAACATGTGGAAATGACCGGGCGGTTGAGTGAGGGAGGCCGCCGCGCTAGGTGGAGGTTTGATATGTGTGTTGGTCACTGAGTGTGAAACCGTTGTAATGAGTACTTGATCTTAATAAAAATAACTCATCAGACAGCTTAAATCCACAAGACCAAGGAAATATTAATAACTCATCATACGACAGAATTGGGATTAAGACTCACGGACCCTTGATAGCAGTGAGCTATCACGACTATAAACATATATTACTCACTCGAATATTACTGACTGCTATACCTCGCGTGGGCTGCTTGCTGTTCGTGTGCAACATGGTTCCAGATCTCGTCAACAGTATTCCATCCGACCCAGTTAAGCCGGACATGGATGGGGGACAACACACAAGATCAAGCCGAGCATGGGTGGTAGAGATAATTAAATGAGAAGGAGACGAATATCTGATCTAGTGCATGTTTCAGTCATAATACAGGCTTTCAAGACGATAACCACAGGCTGGTCTGTCCAGCTTAGAGGAAATTGTGATTCAGAGTCCAGTTGGAAATTTTATTAATCCATGTGGATTGTGAGAATGTTGATTATGTATATATCATTTGTCTGCTCGTCTTGATATTTATGAAAAACAAAGCATTCGCATAGAGGACTTATTCATGAACTCTTACAGACTTCAGTGTGATCATCCGCAACGTTTTCCCAACCAATACTTATCAGCATATAGCTCCTGTGGATAACCTACATGCTCTGTCTTACGCGTATTTGAGCTCATCAGGTTCATATATTGTGTCAAACTTGATCTGTGCTTCTCTCTGTGTCTTCAAAGAAATCGAGAGACCAGATCGGACTCGTAATTGATTGTATTTACAGTGATGAATTAGGCGGTGTCACCATGACTGAGATACAAACCATTGCACATGTCCCAAAAAGTGGAAGCACACCTATACTATCGATGGCACAATTCTGGGTAAGTCATGGACAAGTGTCACTCGGGCTGACTCATAATACAAGTTCTCTTCTTATATTCCACATTCATCTCAGCCTACAATCTCTGTTCTTCTCATCTCCACTCATATAACTCTATGACTCTCGCAGCTGAAACGGTGTTGATAGTTCCGCAGTTAATTTGGCACATAGCGAGTGTACAGCCGATCAGTTAGAAACGAACTCAAATTAGAGAATTCAGATAATGTAGCGAATCATTAGATACTTAAGATAAGAGAGGCCGCAGACAATCGTGCAGGTATAGGGAGTAGTAAAGCAAACCCTGGATCAATCGAGATTATCAAGCATTGGAAATACGTCAACTTTCGCCTGCACAGTACTACTCGCCCACATGTTTAAAGTAGAGAGGTGAATTCCCGTTATATAAGAAATCTTAAAGTGATGTTTCATTCTACACTATTTGTTCTCTTTTTTTTTTTCCCTTTGTGGAACGGTACTTCCTACTTATTCCCTCGATCTTTACTCTTCTCTCTCAGGTTCTTTCAAGACAGTGTTCACATCCTTTATTCTGCTCAGATCGTCCCGATCCCAATCCATTGGTCCTCGTTAACTTTCTCCCTCCCTCTCCTTCTCAAATCCCTCCTCTTATAATTTTTCAGTTTTCTTTTCTTATCTTTCTGTATTCTATCTTGTCATCTTTTCAGGTCGTTCTCTTCCTGCCCTTTCCCCTTTCCTCTTCTCGCGATCGCATTTGTTTGTTCGTTTCTTCCCTCGACTGACCTCAACATCTGCTGTTGTGTGTTTCCCCCCTCTCAACAGAACACTCCGTTTTCATCACTGTTTTGTCTGTCATGTTCTGATGCGTTTCAGTGTATAACCTTCTTTCTCATTGATGCGACGCGTAATCTTTTTTTTATACAAAAATTTTTTTTTAAACACTCAGTCGTTCCATCAAACTTGGACCATCGCAGGCCCGTCCTCAGGACGAGCCACATAATCAGACTCAGCAGGCCCACTGATGTCTCCAGGTCAGAACATAAAGATGTTGTAAGATATCCTCGCCTTAACGTAGACTTCATGATTGTTGTGGATGTCTGGATTAACGCAGTACTTCAATTTTACAAATAGGTGCTCTGTTGTCATATGCAGGAGGGAAACATGATTTTACAGTTAGGAGATAATACGGATCATAATTATGAATAAATGTTTTAAATTCTTATGAGTAGGGTAGATAGGGCCACGAGGATGAAAAAATGTCATGGAAATGAATAGAAAAGGGAGTGGAACATGGTAGTCTGCGTTTATGCTATGGTGGTGTAAGAGACATGACACGGTGAAGATGAGTGAGGGAATATTGAAGTCTCTGTTTGGCTACTAGATGTGAGACTCGAGAAGTTTTTTCTGACAGAGTTATAGAGATATTAGCTCTAGCGAGAGTTTTTGTGTAGTTGCAGCGTGCTCGTCGTTACGCGTCCAAGTTCATAATCTAGTAAGCATACTGTAAAAACCGTTGTCAATCTTGTACACAGGAAGTTGAGACTAGGTAGTAGTTCAACAAACTTTAGCAACATTGATATATTAAAGAAGGAGAAAAGGGAATATGTCGTAACATATGAGGGGGATAGGTGGAAAAGCGTCTTATTGTTGCATGAGAAATCCGGGAGGGGAATTGAAAATTTCTGAGATTGAGGAAGTGATAGGTCAGATATGAGTATAGATCATGGAAAGGAGGTGAAACCGATAGTAAGTATTTTTGGAGAGAGACGGAAAAGATTAATGAGGCAAAGGGGAGGTCAATGTACCACAAGATCAACGGTCGAAAATCATCAATGGGTGCATCAAGGAAGAAAGTAGTCTATATGGTACGCGATCGTGATGGTTAAGGAGTAGTTAAACAGAATTGGTGCAGTGCTATGACTGAGAAGTGTGAGAAAGGCGAGGATTTAGGAGATCAAACGATAAAAGGACATCTCAAGGGGACGATGACTTGGCTAGAGAAATCACGAATGTTCATACTGGAGTTAGAATATTCCAGATGTTTAAGCTGTAACCTGGAGGATAAGCGCATATTGGATTAAAGTGCATCTATGGAAGTTTAGAAAACTGAAGGGTGTTGGAGAAAGATCTAAATCAAGATCAAACTTTTCTAAAAGTATCGATGAGGCATGGACCATGCTAAAGTAAAGTATAGCAATTTTGATTGAATAGTGAGTTTGGATTGAGCCTTTGAGAGTATTAATGGTGCATAATAATGCTGCAGACGGTGGGAAATGGGACAGTGTTGAATATTCATTGACATTCAACGTTTGATGCAGGTGATGGCGTTAATGGTGTGGTGGGTGAGCTTTAGGCATTTGGGTAGTGGCGCGACTGGAGTTTCAAATTCAGCGCAGACCTGTTGAATTAATACTAGAGTGAGGGGTTAAAGCTGGCGTGTATCATCAACGGCTAGTGGTAGGAAGAGGACGGAAGAGAGTGATATGCAGCAGGTAAGTTGTGGAAAAGGAGAGACATGGTGCGGAGTAGGAGTGATCTGCATGGGAGTGGCGCAGAATGTGCGGCAGATTTGAGAGGAAATGAGGGATAGCGAGGAGGACCTGAATAGCTATTCGCTGAATGAGAGTGAATGGGAGGCGTCTAATTCCGCTCATCATTGTGGAGAAATGGGGAGGAATCGGTGTTAGCAATTGAACTAGGCAATTGCTAGGTGTGGATTGATATAACTTGAGGTGGCGTGGAGACATAGTGTCAGATTCGCAGATAGAGGAGAAGCAATGGAGAATCGACAGGCGCAAGCGGAGGTCGGTAGGTATTGGAGGATGGGAGTCGCAGGAGTGGAGAATCTCAGGAAGCGAGGGAACGAGTAAGAACTTTGAGCTATCGGGGGACGGTAGGAGCTCAGATGAGGTGCGGCACGAGGTAGAGAGTGAATGGAGGTCTCAATGGTAGAGTGGATAGGGAAGCAGGCCGTACACTTTGGAGAGGGGGTAATAATGGGTTTTATGGCAGAGATGTTTTGGAGGCTGTGCATGATCAGTGTGTGTGGTAGCTGTGTATATGAGGAGAGGTATGTGTAAGTTTGTGATAAGAAGTCTCGAAGAGTGTGGGACGAGATGGGGATGAGGAGGGCAGAGAGTGTTGGTATGAAGATAGTGTAGATCGAGATGTGGAAAGGTAGATTGAAGGAGAGCGGAAGAAAGGTGTAGATTTGAAGGATTGTTTGGTGGAGGGGTACGGATAATGTAGGAGGGTAGATGTGAGTCGAAGATGTAGGAGAGGTGTTCTTGCGATTGTTGGAGAAATTATAAGGAGGGGTGAGGTAGGCTAAAAGAACTTAGATGTGAAGGAAGTGAGAGATCTCAAAGATGTAGATGTGGAAGAATGGGAGACACGAGCGTTAGAGTGGAGAAAGGGGTGTATGGGTGAATGAGTTAAGAGAGAGAGGGAGTAGAAGGGATTCGAGTATTTGGATGAAGGAGACCGAGAATCAGGATGCTGAGATTGTAGAGGAGAGGTAAGTTTTATAGTGAGATTTGACACATGGAGGGGTAGAGGATGGTAGTAATTGAACGATGATGAGGGCATGACAGCATCAAAAAATTAGGAGACGGATTACGTCCAATTAACTTGTAGTGAGTTGGATTTGGAAGGGGTAGGTGCGTATTGAACAGGAGACATGGCCGAATAATGAGATGTAGTTACGTATTTTTGAGGAAAGGGTAGAATCGGGTTGTAAGATCGCGAGGTAGTAGTGGGGGAGGAAACCAAAAGTGAAATTCGAAATCTGAGTGGAGGGATAGGGGACATGCGAGTTAGATTCGAGGAAGGTGGCCTGCTTCAGGTGTACATTGTGTAGCAGGATCGAGCGCCGTTTGCTTAAGGGATTTGTGCAAAAAGGTAGTATTACTTGAAAGAGGAAGGAGGAGCGAAACTCCTACATTATTCAGAATCATGATAAACACAAATGGACATTAAAATCGTGTATTTCGAAGCTCCAAAATCTTAACAGACGTAGAGTTTCTATCACGTGTCGGAATATGCCTTGATATAGAGACAGCAAAACTCCAAAAGAGTAGTCTCCTGACGCTCGTAGTAGTATTCATCTTCTGAGAAGAATTCCCATATAAGGGTAGATAACGCTATGTCTCACGCAGTCTCTCATGCTTGATATGGAGTCCGGTCACTGGCAAGAACTATGTAATCTTTTCTTATATGCGATTTTGTATACTCTGTCACTAGTTACTGTTTGTTCGCATTATCACAGGTAGCTGCAGCACTGTAGCTTAATCATCCGTCACTGGCTGATCTGGCATTGACTTAACGCCTGAAGTCTGATCAATAAAACATATGTTCTCTAATTGCTAGAAGATAGCACTGCTCGGCTCTTATACCGTTGTTTACACGAACAGGATTCATTCAAACATCCCACCCTGTCCACTTCATAGGTACCCACTGAGAGTTCAGTCCTAAATTTTGGCTCACATACATTGAACTTTTAATACCAACATATAGCTATAGGCTTCGTCACTCAAGCGTCAGCAAGACTGCATCCCATCAATCCTATGCTTTTCTTTGACAAATTCGAACTACCGACTCGTAGCAGTCTCCATATGCACCATTGTTCTAGCTCATATGGAGTTCTGGTCTCTCACCCACTAAGAGTTTGTACATCCAAGTCGATAGAGTATATCTGATTCACTAAATCGAATGCTCCGCTCCATTAATTGAATATTCTTCACTAGAGCGCTCACTACATCAGGTGCAGTCAGTAGTGTGACACTCTGAGGGTGCAACAAAACATAACAGAAATCTCTTCATGAACTCGTTCGCAGAAACCTTAACCATCAGCATGGCCACTATCTGTGAAAGTGCAGCGTACCTAGTCGTGAGTCTACGTGGATGCGACTAGTTGAAAATAGAAATAACTTTTCAAACCGCGTGCCAGAACAAAACCAAAGTGCGTTGCAACATCGCTTCTTCATAAACAGTCGACGAGCACTGATTTGGGAGGAGCTTGCTGTTTAAGGAGAATTCGAGAGAAAGAACAGAATTACAGTTAGCGCATAATTAAAGATCAATGATAAAATTGAGTAAAGGAAAAACAGTAATCGCACCTTGCACTGGATTTGGGCGTAATTGGTTTTAAGAAATCTGTAGAATGAGTAAAGGACGGGAGTAGATATCGATAGAGTAATTGATGATAAAATGATCGAGAAACGAAATCTCAGTACTGCTGCACAGAGTAGCGGAAGTTTGCATATGGCGGCGTTTATGATATTGCATTCCTAGTTAAATGGCAATTATTTCACGTTAGTCGCGAACGAGCAATTATTGCTCTTTATCGAAATGACAAAACACTGCGAGAGAAGGAAGAAGCAGGGACGAATAGTGAGACGGAGAGACGTAGAGAGAAGAGTGAGGATGGAGATGACAAAAACCTGTATGGTGGAACTGCCCGTCTGGGTGTTCCTTCAACCTATGCCCCACTCAGGCCTGGGCCGCAGAGCAGCTCCATGTCATGGGGTAGATATAAATGGCCAGCAGCACGTTCTCGAGTCATTATGTTTGTAAATAAAAAAGTGGCCATTAATGTTGTAGGGCAGCAGAGTTGCGTCCGAACTTAATGCTCAAAACCTTCGATAGAAGGCAATCCCTGAGTCCCCCAAGCCAGAAACCTGGAAGTTATTCCAGTTAGACGTACGGACCTAGAAGGGTTTCGATAGACAGAACCAGGAGGTACAAACAGAACACCACGACATGATCCTCGGCAACAACACAAATTGCCGGAATCTATAGATAAGGGTGAGCCAGAAGCACAAGAAGTCGTTGATTCACATTGGCGAGTTTGAGTCTCTCTGGGGCATACGCTACAGTTCTTGCATCCTGGTTCTAGGCCCGAACCACTCATACTCTCAGCTGTCCAAAATATTACATCCTTCTGTAAATCCTGGATTCGTAAGAGCATATCAGTGCGTAGTAGAGTAAACGATTAGGCACACAGACTAATTTCAGAAATTGAAAATTTAAAACTCATGCCAATATACATGTCGTTTTGCCTCTGGCTCAGTCGATCGTGCCCAGTGTGAATAGTTGCATTGAATAGTAAAGAAAACCAGTCAGCTCTATCTGGGTCAGATCAATCTGCTTGCGTTGTCGACTCTAACGTTGAGGACCTAATATTTAGTCAGCGGTAGGATCACTCATTGATGCGACATTATCAATATTGCTGTTCTAGAGCATTGACTCATTCATAGTAAGTACATTATAAACTAACTAACAATCTTTAATGATGTTTGTCATCAACTGATCTACATAGAGCGTGCTAATAATTAAAGTATTCAGTATCTAAAAGACAGGAAGTATAGAGATTGGAGGTATCAAAAGTAATACACAATTAAAAGATCATGAATTTCTGGTGATAAATTACAGGTGAGTAAGTTTACTCGTTATGTCTGTGAGAGACAGTATTTGAATATTAATAATTTCTACAACCTGACTTGCTTGTATTCTGTACCCACAACAAAACATATAAATTATCTCAAATTAATGATTGTGTCTTGCTGACCTTCTCGTGTCGGGAATCTGCTCAACTAGTCACTGGAACACGAAAGTGGGGGGGTGAGTGAACATTTGGACAAACAGACGAGAGTGAGATACTCAGCTTGCCAATTGATTAAAATGAACTTTAGTCAGTGATGAGAATAATTGAAAAGGTTTGTATACGTAAATAATTCACCATCACGTGTTGAGGTTGGTATGGCTCCTGATATTTATTAGGCGGGTGTTTTTGGTGTTCTAGATGCAAAACACGCCGGTGTAAAAACTGCATTGTGATCATCAGCAGGTCTCAATATCTTCGACTATTTTTCTTAAAGAGACAAGCAATACTAATAGCGAGATTAATAGTAAAAAGTCTAATTAAATCAAGCTATGAGACACCAAATAAGTAGGTCGTCACGCTGGCTCTCAAATTTTGCACTACTATGTATGTGACGTCTGCTGTACTGTTTTGATCAAACAATAAAACTAAATTAGCTAAATCTTCAGAGAATAAAATAAACTATACTGGTCATCAAACACGTTGAATATCTAAACGATAATTTAACAACGAAGACCAAGTCTGTGTGTGTGATCAGCGCGATCCCACCTTGCAGGTGTCAATAAAGTCTGGGTTCAGTGGTGTTGGACAATCATAAGGTGAGTGCAGGTAAGCAGATCTCTCATTGTAATGAAGAGAAAGCGTTCGCTATGGTTAATGTTCTATGCGGGGAACGCCGAGCTGTGGATTGGCCATCAATGTTCAGATTAAACCTCGGAAGTGGTCACCAACATATGGCATGCAAACCTTTCCAATTACCCGACATTTATTTGCAACAAATGACGATCTAGCGCGTGCCTCTGGGAAGCACTTATAAAATTGTTACGTCAGACTTTATTCTTCTCTACTCTCTTCATTTTTTATCTTCTGGGACACCAGATGTATGTACACACAGGCACCTGTAGGGGCAGACGTACTCAGTGCTACATATTAAGGTGAGCTTACATGATGATAATAATTCATCACAAAAGTCCTGAATATGTGTGGGAGGAGAGGTGAGGGTGGCGTTTAATAACGCATTGATGTACAAAAAAAGATAGGCAAGGAGGAAAAGTACGAGAACAGTTAGTAAGGGATAAGAGAGAAGAACGGGGGGCGGTAAAATATTGCAAGTGAACAATTAGTCTAAACATTTATGAGACGAAGGAATGATTTGGCTTTACCACTACAATTTGACCAGTGATTGTATCAGGCTGAAACTACAAATCGCACGCCTTTAAATCACAGGTGTTTAGAGCTCAAACTTTGCCTACATCCTTCACTGAGTTATAGTGGTCTAGGGCTCGCCTGGTCTGCAATTCAACAGGAGTTGCGCTGCTAAAAGCTAAAGAAAAGTTCACAACTCCGTCACCATTTGAGGAGTTGTGTGGCTCGCTTCGTGCTCTGCACGAATATCCTACGTCGATGTGCTGTCTCTATTCGCAAGGCACGCCGTTTCCGCGTTTTCCAATAATCATGTCGAGTGAGGCTTACTATGCATTCTGATCTCAGATGGCTTCGAAGTGGTGTGTGAGAGAGTTGAATAGTCACAAGGAACAACCATACTCAAGGAGTTAAGAATCCTGTTCGGAATTGGCACGAGTGTATACAAGACGCACACGCAAACAGGCCGTATACATGACAATGTGCACGAGAGCATATAAGCATACGAGTATTGGCTGTGAGATTCACTTGATGGTTCATGGTTCCAATGCGACACGTGGGGAAACAGCAGGTATAGTGAGCTTAGATAACATTTATAGATTCAACTATCGATGGGCAACTTGTTAACGTGTCGTGATTGCTGTTTTAGTGAATATTATTTGTATGGTCAACAAACGATAAAAAAACTCCATCCTCATACCTTTGAGGACAGATGATCATAGCCTTTTCACCTGGAAGTAGGGTAGGACAGACCGTCGAATCCACATACAATAGATTATCAGGTGTGGTGTGTAGCTGCCTCGACCACAACAAATAATCGAATGAATTCATGGAAAGAATCCGTCCTCCTCGAGTGAACAAATGCAAAATTAGTCGGGGATAGCATCAAACGCATAATAAAGGGGCAGGATCTAAGAGTTTTTAAGTGTAGGTCATAAATTGGGATTTATTGGGTATAGTTTATAAAACTCAGTCTATGACGCTCATTTTTGAGGAGGTATAAGTGATATAGTTGGAAATTCGTGTCATACCTTGGAGGAAAAAGAGATTAATATTGTCTTGATGCCGGCACGGGGCTGATCCTGTATCCAGCTGAATTAGATGCGATGGCCCATTATAATTGTTAAACTATTCACCTTCTTATAGGAAAGACGAGCTCAATAATATTAGACGGAGTAATGAAAAGTAATATGGAGAATATGTCATAATAGTATTGCAATACATAACAACACAAGTATTAGGCTACCGAGCGGCTATCCACGGTAATATTCGCGAATTTATTCCAGCTATGATATCACTAATTTATGTTTATCCGAGGCAGGTCATGATGTCCAATTGATCGGAGAAGACATAACGTTAGAGTTAATCAAACAGGTCACCGATTTTGATGTTGGTAGCTGAAAATCTGGGGTCTCGTAGACATATCATTTCTTATTTTTTCTTTCTTGTTGGGCATATGAGTGCACAGGAGTGAGTAGAGATAATATAAATAGTCTGAGAAAACTGTCTATCAGCCTTTGTAAGAGCTTATCGAAGGCAAGGTTGTTAATATTGTATACTTATGTGGAGAGAGCTCAAAAATGTATCATTCAGTAGTTAGTCTGTGTTTGGACAAAACTATTTTTCTCCTTGTTTGTTTTAGAGAGATTCTGAAAACTCACTGAAATCGGACTAAAAATTAGGCATATTCTGATCTTGATAATGAATCCCTCTAATTCCACTATATCCCTATTAGTTAATCCCGCTACATTCTCTCTAATCGCTACCATATATGCCGGGCGGTCCGAATGGCACTAAGGTGGTTCATATGAGTTAGCACACTCTTGGAGCTAGAATGCGACAGCTGTCTAAGAATCGGATTTTCGGCACCCAGGACTATTCGACATGAACAAGGAATGTAATTATTATTTGGTTATCACACGGGGTCCTTTGTTATTGGGAGAATGTTTGGTGATCCTTATTAATACGAACAATTTTATTAACTGAAAAATTGTATAAAAAATCTCATCAGCCTGATCGCGCAATGAGGTTACTTTTAATATATTTCAACAAAGATGAACTCACGAGAGTTGGGAAGATGGATAAATTGTCAAACGACGTGCAACAGGCAACGACGCAGCAGGTATATTGGCCTATTGTGTGGCACATATTGGACAATTTTGATGTGTACAACTATAATTCTCTTTTGATTTTAGAGTATATATCATGTACATTATTTCTCGACTATTCAGAATTGTTTCGATGTTCTGTTGACCAATTCGATCATAACAACGTATCGTATGGTGTAAATCGCACAGAGAAACACGAACCTCGCTCCAACAGCAGTGAAAGACGCAAGACAGAAGGATTGCACTGATGTCGAACGAGAACCGAGAACCGATACAGAATAGGAGGTTTTAAACGCGCGCTGGACCAAAAAGTGTTGAAGGCTTGCCTGAAAAACGAGACTAACTCTGTAATGTTACTTACGGGAGTTTGGGATAAGGGTTGTGAAAATTCGATTATTATTTCAGATTTCCTAGTTTATGCTCTATTGACTGATGAGTTCTTCAGATTATGTGACATCACGAATTCTGTTAATCTTTTAGGTGAAAAGCTCACATCACTTTAGATCCCTTTGTATGTGATGTATATTATATGTCGCATTTAGTACTGTTTTTTAGCTTGTATAACTGTTGGACAGTTATAGTGTTTATATTTGGTACACGGTCTGATAAAGTGCTATTTCTTCCTTATTCTTTTTGACACACTGCTCGGATAGCCTCTCGCACATCATAATTTGGGAGGCCAACACCTTCTGAGATTAGAGAGATGCTATTTTGATATTAGAACGATATTCGATTGAGTTATTTTGATTCATCTAATTTACAGTGAAATTATTCGACGGGAATTCATCTTGTATTCGATCTTTATCATACATTTTCAGTAGGATTCATATCTGTTTTTCTCACATCTGGTCAAACAGCTTGAATAAATGTCTATAGAGACTCTCGATAAATTCTTCTCGTAGTCCGAGGCAGAGATGTAGTAATCAAATTATAAATTCGGACACAGACACGATGATCCATAAAGTTTCTCCAGCGCACTTATAATAACACGGCTTTTTCATGGAGCAAATTTAGTCTGAGACTGAAATCCTAGAATCATTATATTAGTACGTTTTTTTTGTTAACTGTTATGTATTGTGTCTGTCGGAAATAATGTATTACTATAATCCAAAGAATGTTTGCTACTTGGATCTTTGGATGTAAAATCGACCCTTTGGGATTATTGTCGCATCTCTCCCAGCCAACACTTCATCTAAACATTATACCCTATTTGTTCTCTATTCAGCATGACTAATCATTGCACTGTGATCTTCACTAATTGTGGGATGGCATTAGGACATATTAATCACTTATTGGTACCCGTGCATTCGTCTTAAACCAAGGCGTTCTCTCAGTTGTTTGGTAGGTATCAAAAATAGCCTCTCCTCTCTGGTCAGGAAACAAGGTAAACAATGTGCCCTCTCCTCTTCCAAAGTTACTATTTCAGTTTGAAGTAGTGGAAAACCTATCTGTAATGTGCCTTTGTGAATCAGTTAGTGGATTTTTCTTGGACTACCATCAGGTAAGTTATGCATGTTAATGCTTATGCCTATACTTTTTCTCCTTAATTTCGATCTACCCACAATTGTTAGCTAAGAAGACTGATGATCAGGCGAGAAAATTTATGATTATTGGCGACATCTAGCATATTTGCTACGCATGCTCCAAGATAGCTGGTCGAGAACTGTCACATGTGCCATTATTATCACAACTATAGTGCCTCGCATGAGAGTGACTAAGCGCAGGCTGTGGCCTGAGGGCTTGTGGTGCCTCACTGAAGGTTGACCACATTGTTATCTTATTGAAGGTACATGTGAAAATGTTTAGGGACTACGTGGATGGTATTGCTTAGTGTTTTAATCTTGTGCTCTGAGGAATTGTGGTAGGTATAAGATACTATGGAAGGCTATGACGGGTTCCGTGATTGTTCTGTTGTACCTTTGAGTCAAAGATATAAATTTCTTGATCTTTGGATTGAGAATCGGATCTTGTGGAGTGAGCAAGTTATATAAAGTGTCAGCATCTGAGACTTAATACTGACTACGTTTAAAAACAATGTTATTAAGACATTCCGCTTTGTATCAATCGGTATTCTAATGTAGTCATTTTGTGATCTTTGTTGTAATTCTTCGCTACTACACTGAGATGAAATGTGAGTTGTGTGAGAGTCTGCGAATAGCGTCAGAAATAGGTGCATTCTTATCCACTCAGCGAGGAGCGGAGGAGATTATTTTGATGAACTGAGTATGAATATGCAGGTAAGTCTGGATTAGAGTAAATTATTGCTCACATAGTTCGTTTGGGGATAGATAGTGATCGTCTTAGACGAGAGCAGAGCAAGCTTGAAAGAGGATTTAAGTAAGTGTAGGAGTGGACGAATAAAGAGAACTCCCTCTGGTCCTATCATCTTGAAAGTTACTTCATGCCTCCAACTAGACCTGCATGCCGTTTTATGTGATGATCATGAAGCTAGTCGATTTTTATATGTATTGATTTTTTTTAAACAAAATTTGCAAATGACGGTTTTTTTAATTTAACAGAGAGGATGACATAGAGACGAGAAACGTCTTCAATTCCCGAAGTTAGAAATTTTTTGTAAATATTTAGACTTCATGTTTAAAGGGATATCTCTATAGGAAGTTATTGCATTTTGGATGTTGGAAGAATATAGATAATAGGCAACAGAACCACTCGAGCCGAGTTCAACATGACAGAATTGTTCCTGCGATGGTGTAGCGTATACTCGAATATCTGAAAGAAACGAAGTATTGGAAGGATGAGTCGGAATGTTTTGTTTCTCTCTACGGTGAACAGAGGATTTTGTTTGTTGAATATAGTAATCTCCAAACTATAAACACATGTTAATCCATGTATTAGCTCTGTCCACCATAATTCATTGTCATTATAGTCATTGAGTGTATGGGGAGCAGAAACATCAGTTATAAACCCAAGTGTCACCCCTCTCATTACGATGAGCTGATTCGCCCATCCCATTTCCAGAATGGGAAAGCCGAGGAATCGCTCCTCGCTTAACTATGGTATCTGACTGGAACACGTCAAAATAAGATCAGGCCTCGTTCAGGCTGGGCAATGAACATAAACGATATCGATTGTCGAGGTGCATGCCATGACAGAGCGTGCACACAAAACGAACATGTGAATGATGCGGGTATATATTGGGGTCTTGGCGGGTACTAGTTTCATCCTCTGAGCCAGAGATCGAAGTGCTCGACTACCCTGCGATGTTCTGGTGCAATCTGCAGCGCTTCACCAGACTGGCACCCATCTAGGATGTAGTCTGTGGCCCAACAGGTCTCATCTATATCTTGAGATTGTCTGGTGTTCCCGAGCGAGGAAGAACTAGTTTGGGTTTGCAGTCAGGTCGCATGATAAAGAGGAGTGTGAGAAACACATAGTGTATACTCCACTGCTCCCCGGACAGCTACTGCTAACCAGGGCCAGGAATAAGCAAATTGGCACCCAACAGGAGCAGATGCAAGCGAGCCATGCCCGCTGGTTTGCGGCCACAAACAAGCGCGCGGCCTCAGTGAGGTCAGACGCTCATGGTGCATAGCTAAATCCACCAGATGTGAGCATATTGGGAGTAACATGGGACCTGGCCCAAGAGGAGCTGGGATTAACACTCCAATACCACTTCGACAATTCACACGCAGAGCAGTCAGGATGCCATGTTGCGGGTTAACTTGGTTTGCAGGAACTCTTGGCTTCACAAGCACAACAGTAGCATCAGACGTGCACATCTCCTGCCACGCCTTTCCATCAATCTGGATAGGAACATTCCCGAAATCAAAATATAACGGGGGTAATTCCTGGCAGCATACTCCTACAAGGTTGTGACACAGTTAGTTACCCTTGTCCGTATTGTAAGAAACGGGCTCTGAAAGAGGCACTGCAATGCACCAAACTAGTTTGCCCAGTGTGCAGACCTTGGAAGATTGTCATAGATGTCGAGCAATCTGTAGTGATTCTGCTGAGAAATACACTTCTTTGCATTGCATGGCAGAACGGCTTCACTGGGACAATGGATGAACTACGATCCATCTTTTCATGACTAAAACGGAGACTTAAGATCACTGCCCCAACTTTTCTGATGCATGCAAACTTCATCTGCCTAAGAGCACTGCAATCAGTTGATCATTTGCAAAAAGCTAGAGAGTGACACCGACAATGCAGACTACATCATTTGGACGAACACATCAGAAATGGTAACAACTGGTTCAGTCAGAATGACCAAAGAGCGTAAAGCAAACTATGTCAAGAGATCATCAATGTAAATTGCAAAAAAGGGCGTTTGCGAGTGAGGTGCCAGTTGTAAAGCAGCATGGGTGAAGAAATGCACAATTGCTTTGTGCCTGTTCGTGGGTCAGCCGGAGTATGTGATTACACAGCCACAGAAATATTTTGTTAATGACTTTGATACAATAATGTCATTTGAATAAGAAGTGATGTTGTTGCAATAAAATTATGTAGATGTCATTATTTCCTCGATTAGCTTTTTTTTCGCATATGGCAAAAAAGATTCTCCATCAGATGTGCGGCCTAGATTCCATTGAAAATTTGGAAGGAAAGGGTTAAAGTGCGGGAAAATTAATCTAGGGGATTTATTTGTTATCCTAGCATGGTTTCAGGAGGTTTATCAAGTATAACATTTATTCCAAGCTGTTAAATACAGTGATACCTCAAAATTAGAAATATGCCGATTTTTGCCGATTTCGTGAAATTCGCATTCTAAACACAAGGGGTTAACATAAAATCTCAAGATAAATATGAATTTCTTGGTATCAAATCAAATTCAGTTATCTCTGACACTTTTGCACTGTTGTTTTTTCTTCTACTCTTGCATATTGCCACAAAAAAAATAATGTATAATGCTGGTACCGATTTTCACCTGCCTCTCAAAATCGTGACTTTTTGACTCTAGTGACGGTCATCGA
>CM068953.1:174015594-174032350 GCA_035128595.1 Eptatretus atami | reverse complement strand
CCCTCCACTCCTTCAGCTCCATTACGCATGTGTTCAAGGCCACGGACGTAGGCGGAGTTTCCATCGCTTCAGGGACGACTCCGCCCCAGCAAGATGGAATGTTCCTCTCATCCAATCGGGGGTGAGATTGCCTCAGCTCTGACTCCACCCCATCAAAGAAGAATGTCGAGACCTGATGCAAGAGGCAGAATGGCCTCCTTCAGGAACAGAGGGAGAGGATATGCTCCCTCGAGGCAGATCGCGACCAGGTGGGTCCGGTGAGACCGAACGAGGTAGGACGGTTGCAAGACTTCCTTCATGAAGGTAATGATAGTTGTGGTTGCTATGACATACCACCCTGAATACGCGCCGATGCTCGGAAGCCAAGCAGGTTCGCCCCTAGACCTGGATGGAGACCGCCTGGGAAACCGGGGTGTTGTAGCCTTTTTGTGTCCTGCGGGATGGGGGAGTCACCCTTATGTATTCCCTCATCCACGGAATGACAATCTATTTAATTAGTTCACAACTGAACACTTTCTTCATTCCCCTTCATGTTTTATATAATTGGAAAAGACGTGTTTTTGATTTCCTGAATCTGGCAATGGAATTGGTGATTACATGAAAAACGAAAGCGGCACGGACAAAAACAAATCAGTGGTTGAACCACCCATTGTGCAGCCTTGACGGCGAATGGTCTCTGTTTTGTCTTTGTGAAATTCCTTTGAGGGGTAGAGTCGTGTTTATAAAATGTCATAGCACATGGAAACACGGGACGTGCAACATCCAAGATTGTTCCGGAGTGAACGCATGGTCGCGCGGTTTCAAACAGTGATGAACATCGGCATAAGCTCCTGTGTCTCATCATCCAGCGATCTCTAATCGTCTGTTTGTCACACACACACCACACACACCACACACACACACACCACACACACACAAACACACACACAACACACACAACACACACACACACACACACAACACACCATGAGCACGATGATAAAGAAATGTTCCCTCATTCCATCACAGAAATCTGCTCCTCACCCCTCTCAAGCCTCCGGTTCACATTGGTTCTCCCTGTCCAGTGTACGATCACTGTACACTGTTCACCGTGAGTGTATTTTGGACAGTCCCTATATAGGAACGTTGATCGTTGGAGCTTCGTCCTGTCTCTTCTGCCAGCATGTAGTTTGTGGCCTGTTGAGATCCACCGGTTTGTCTTTCGCAAAGTGGGCGAAGGCTGATCACCGGCCACCCTGACCAACTTTTTCAAATTCCTGCCCCCACCTCCGGGGCAACTGCAGCAGCAAACACCGGTAAATCCAATCGGTTTAGGTACTCTGGTCTAGGGTTCTCTTCCATTATGCGTTGGTTTTAACGTTGTCCACAGATCGTCTACCCTTATAACATATGAACTGAAAGTGGTAAATGGCTTTACTTATGATAATACAGAAACATTATCGAGTTTTCAGGGAATGTGTGTTTTTCGTCTAAAGAATTTTTATTTTTTCACAACGTTTTGCCCTTTTTGGCCAGAAGAAGAAAATATCAGGTATTATCCGATGTAGCGGGGTCCAGTGGCAGTGCTCTGACTCCGCCCAATGCTTTTTATAATACACGCCATTGGGCTGGTTCAACTGCCCTTGTACTCCACCCCCCCAAAAACTTTCATGCACCTCGTTGCCATGAAAGACCCACAGCTCGCAGGTCTCAGGTCCCTCAGGCCTTCTGCCTGGGTGTTCTTCCATGCCCGATTGCAGTGGAATTGATCTCAGGTGTATTAAACGACGATGTATATATAGGTACATAAGCCGTTACACATGTTTTTGCTTCATATATGTCCATCGGGTTATTTTTTAATACGAAAATAAGCAAAGCTCAAAACGAACGATACAGTAGAGTAGAGTTTCTTCTTCTTCATGCATGGTTCCGGTTTCGAGCCGACATGTATTAAACGCAAACAATTTTTCTCCGAACATTCATTGGGACGGTGAGGACATGTTGTCTTAAAGGGATTCTTACTCTTGTTTAAAGGTTCCAGTCCACGAAGGTGGCTCGTCGGTTCATGAAGTCTACACGAGGCGTGCGAGAGAATGAGAAGTCTGTTAAATAAGTATTACCGGGAAAAAAAACATTTTGAGTTGGGACAGAAAACAGAGTTCGTTTTCACACTGTGTTGATCTTCTATTTAGTTACCGTCAAGTTGTTTCTCTTCGTTTTGTTCAAATGGACAAATTGTCACATCCTGCATGAAACTTGGTACACAGATTCCCACATGTGCATAATAAGTGCTTTCTAGAAAAGTGATTGATAAATGACTAGTTTGCTGAGCTTTGTTAAAATGTATCTCAACTGTTCTGTTGAAAACTTATTGAAAATCACGAGTCCGTCCGTTCTGACTTCAGCCACAGGCGTCATGCTTTTTCCTCTCGTGGGGTTATATAGATTCTTCATAGATTTGTCTCGGCTCGTTTATCTGTGGTGGACGCGATTGAGTTCAGCATCCCTCAAGGATGCGGGATTCCTCCACATTTCTTTCTCAGTTTTCGTGTTTAAACAACAGGTGACGACGATTTAAAAACATAAATATTCAAGTGTTTGTGGTTTATTATATTTTAATCCTGCATGGGATTTTCCCTCTTTCCCACGATGAGCCATTTTATATCTGTAAACACGGCGTTTGGGTCAAGAAGGAAAAAATCCTTTTTGGTGAGAGGGACATTACTTCGTATTAACACTTGTTTTTGTAACAACATTTATATGATGCCAGAACTTTGCGTGTTGTTTGTCTTCTTTTAAGAAGTGACTTTGGAAAACGCCACCTTTAGCGTATCTTAACACCTGACATTACACCTCAACATTGGCTCACCCCCCCCCCCCGCCCCCGCGTGTTGGAACATTACATTGGGAAGGAACAACTTAGAATCGCTACAACCTTTCATCAATATGTGTGAAAGACTCATGTGAGGATCTTTTGGGCAACACGAGCCCCCGATGTGAATGTTCCAGAGTGTGTATCAAAAAATGGTGTGCAGAATTGCGAGTGTAAATATGAAGGTGTAAATGCACGTTGGAGAAACGGACACGGAGCGACCCCACACGGGAGACTTGTCATGTAATGGACGGGGTTATTTTGGAGGACCCGCCGGCCTTCCGCGGACGTTGCATAGGAGACCGTTCCGTGTTTTGCGAACGGCCCAGCCCGCACGTTTGCTGATCGGGAGTCGCCTTAAAACGTTCCGCGCTTGGACAAAGACCCCAGCACGGACGCGCGAAAATGGCGGCGACTGTTGAATTTGGAAAGCACCGTTGGCCCGCGGTTGAGCACGTGTACGAGGCCGACTTGCTGTTCGCGGAACGAGTTCCCTATGCGACACCGCCGGGTTCAACTGTGCGAGTTGACGCATCGGAGGGACGCCCGACATGAAGTCACGTGAAATAACGCGTGGCTCGCATGGTAAACACCACGAAAACGAGCGGTTGTTGCAATGACGGGGCTGACGTACGCTCCCTGGTATCGCCGGAAGGAAGGGCGTGCGAACTGCAGAACCGCGGGCCTGGGCGAAGCAAGCGTTCGGAGCCTTGCCCCGAGTACCGCATGCCCGGCTGGGATGTAGCGAACATTCTTTGGTGCCGGGCAAAGGAGTACTTAGTTCAGGGGAAGGGTTTAGTTTCAGCGGAGAGCGGCCTCATGGGGCTCGGGAACAAGTGGTGGACCCAATGTAGAATTACAAATGGATTGGGGACGTAGACAGACATGAACACAAGTTGGGACGCAGCTTAGCAGTAGAGTTAAATGTACAATGGCAGTAGAATAAGGATGACGAGGGGCACGCAGCTAGTTAGGGGGACGCGGTAGCTAGTAGAGTGCCAGTGTCAGTGTTGGTGTGAAAAAGTAAGACAAAATCGACAATGAGAATGTGGTACCAGCGCCCAAGTTGCGAATGGAGTGAATGTGAATGCATTGGTGCGAATGAATGATCTTGGGGATGGGGTTTCAGTGTAATGTTAGTTTAAATTTACCCAAAAGGAGTCGCTTTGTTTTGGTGTTTGGAAGAAGGCACGAAACCTCTTGAGGGTGCAGGAGTCATTTGACCGGCTGGGAGCGGGCTGTGGAAAGGGTGGCTACTGGTAAAGGGCACCCCTCGGCACAGAGAAGTTCTCCAGAGTAGGTCATGGGTCAGCGACCGGGATAGTAAATGGGCATGGCGACCCTCGGAATGGGACCCGAAGCACCAGAAATGCCACGTGGCATATACGGGAGTTAGGCCAGGAAGGGCACTCCCGCGTCATACGGAGGAGGGTTAGGCTCGAGCAGTCTCAGCTGCCCGGGTCGGTGCCGGATAGTTCGAGTTTCGGCAGAAGGGAATCCCTGCCAATTGAGCCACGCGCATGCCTAGCCACGAAATTGGTGCAAGAGCACTGAGAGAAAATGTTGCGGCAGGCCCAAGATTACTAACGAACACCAACCAGCAGGTACGGGATATGTGGCTAAGAAAACGATGTTAAAGAGACAGGCGTGTTGAAAACCCGGGATAGTTAGTTTAATTCAAGGATAGGATAGATAGGAATGTGTACTCCCCTTCGTACCACCATCCCTTCGCTCTCCGTTGGGCCGCTGATCTACCTGGGAAGATTGCTGCAAATCTGTGAGGCTGATTCTGAGGCTCCATGGGCAACTCGAATGGGGGTGAAGATCACGCTGTCTCTTCCTTGTTCCCCTCAAGAAGGCATCTTAGGGTCGAGGAGGACGGACAGTAGGATACGTTAGCCGGAGAAGGACAGTAGGAGGTTAGGAACCACTTGGACTTTGTTAAAAAAAAATAAAAAAGTAATAATAATAGTCAGGGGAAGTCTACTTTTGTTTGTTTGCAAACTAAGGAGTGGGTATGACAAAACAGGCAAAAGGTGATTTAGTGTTAGGGGAGACAGTAGGGTAGTCCGAGTCCGTTTTTCGGAGTGGCCGGCACCACAGCACGCCCTCCAGAACCTCACGACCAGACCAGGGCGGCCAGCTTCATATGGCCGCCTGGTCATGTGCGCATCTGCTGTGTCGCATTCTATTGCCATGGCTTTGTTTTGCCTTGCCTTTGCCTTGATCAATTGCTCGTTAGCATTCCCCCTTCAACCATCTCCACCATGTGCGCCAGGACCATCTTCCTCAAGGTTGCAAGGACTCCCTGCAGGCAGCCACACCACGGACTGCATTTGACTGCCAAAAAATGATTTGACTTTGCTGTGCCTTTGCCACAAGATCACAGGTCCTGGGCCGATGGTAGTGAAAATGAGCAGGAAATGAAAACAAATTAAAAACCCAACTGTTTGTTTGTGTTAGAGCCGGGCAATATTATTAAGTTTTCTGGAGTGAGTCTGTTAATTAGTGAACGCAGCCAGCTAGGTTATTTTTTTTGTACATGTATACAAATGTCACACTCAGGGATACGTAGGTAAAATTACTCGGGGGTGGGGGGGGGTGGGAACCGTACACCTGCATTGGCCACACAAAATTGACAACTGCGGGTGACAAGTGTATAAAAAAGGAGTTTGGGGGGGGGGTAGTGTTACGAATTTGGAGAAACCTTGCACAGCAGACAGTCAGCAGCCATAGGTCAGTTATCTCGTTAGTATATTGTTGATAGTTAGAATTCCTCCCCGAGGTCTAATGGGAATTCATGTGTGCGCTGCGGGTTTTCTTTATTAGTCAGGTTTTTTAATCTGTAAATCTACCAACGCTAAGAAAAGCCTCACTTCACTCCTCCGCCCACTCTGCGGCGAACAAGCGGTTTCTCCGCAAAACTTTCACTTAACACACGGCCATTAACGCGACGTGTTTTTGACTGACGGACGTTGGTGGAGTCGCCCCCTTGCCTTGAGTTTTTGTGAGGCGATATTGTTGCCGTTTAAATTGTTATTGGGCCGCGTGGCCTTGTAATTCCCGCTCGTTTACGCCGGATCCAAGAAGTCGGTAACAGCGGACTCGTTCGACCAAACCGGCCGAGGAGGGTGGGCTTCCCCGGATGTTTAAAATCGCGTAAAGTTGACCGGTATTTTGGGCGAAAACGGAATAACCCTACGCTACGCGCGTTGAAATATTGGCGTCCACGGATCCATTTAACGACCCATCGACTTCAGATTATCGGGGTTACGACCTTCAATTCCGGGTGTTCGGTGGGAGACGGCCCAACTGCTCGCATTCTGGCGGTCCTTCCCTCGCCCCGAAACCCGGCACCAAAAATATATATATTCATATATAAATGTATATTTGCATAATATATATATAATATATATATATATATATATTATATATATATTATATATAATATATATTGTGTTAGGCGTGAAATTCGCAATTACACCATGAAGGGGCCCGTAGGTGAGATATCTCTAAAGTACAGTGTAGTAGCCCAAACCCATTGATATAGAGGAATTTATGTGTGATCCATTCGGGCTGCGACACTTTTTTGAGTCGCCATTTTGTTGTTTCTATCTTTATTTTGAACGCAAAACAGGTCGTCAACCGCCATCAACACAACAACACCACGCCAAGCCATTGTCACAAACTGCAACCACGCTCCAATCCTCGCGACAACACAACAACGCCAACAGCCACGACCTTTACCTTCACAACTCGCTCCCACATCATCGCATCACCGCCATTCCCAAACGCACCGATAACCATCAAACCACCACCGAAAAAACCCTCCACACCTTCACCTCTCTCCTTTCTACCGCCATTTCCCGCACCACCTAGGAAACTGACGTCGGGCTTTGTCTCGGGCCCGTTCGGCGATTGGTGCGAACGCACCGAGCCGGCGAGCGCAAATAGGGCCTTTCCGAGGGGAAAAATCGGATTCAAAAGCTACACGCCCATTTTGCTTCCGTCGCATTAGCAAGGCGCGGGGCGGCTGGCCCCCCTCCAGGCGCGTCTGTGTGAAATCGATATTGCAAATTCTAGGATCAGGGGAGATTTCACGCCCCCCTTTCCCCGACCAATTGGACGATCGTGCTCCGCCCCTGAGGTCATCTGATCCGAATATTTGCAGTATAGCTGCCTTCCTGCCAGCCCTATAGAAGGCGACCGCAAGCGAATGAAGTAGTGGAGTCGGGTGGCGAAGTCATCGTGTTGCTGAAGGGTTGGGTTTGGAGTTCGGCTGAGAAGAGTTTGCGGAGAGGCAAAGGAGCTCGGGTCCGAGGCGAGAAGGTCGCGACGAGGTCGTGGTGGGATCGCTCGTCGCGGGCCCAAGCCAGCAGCCATTCTCCTCCCACAGGGCATCAACATTTCCCCCCTTTCCCGCGGCTGAGAATAGTGCAAAAAGGGGCCCCGTTCGCCACCCCACCCCAAACGTTTCGTGCCAATGCATACCCGCAAGACACGAGTCGAGGGCACAGCGGCGGCCGGCATTTGCGGCTCGCCCACCAACGCGTCACACGAGACGCGTAGGGACCCCCCCCCCCCGGTCTTCGCGGCTGGGCCGGCTCCTCTAGGTCCCGCGCACATTTGGCCTACAGGCCTGTCTGCCTCTTAGTCTGTTGAGGGTGGCTGCTTCTTCTTTTGTGTAAATGTGTGTTGACGCCGTCTGTAAAGTAGAACTGTTTAAGTGTTGCCGTTGTGGCGCGCAGTCCGTAGAACTCTTGCCGTCGTTGTTCTTTTATTGTTTTGCATTTGCTTTTATGTCATTGACTGTATGCGTGGTATATACGTGCTTTTCGTGTGTCGCGTAATAATGTGCATGTCTGAACTGTTTTCCCGTTTCGCTCGTCTTTTCTTTAATGAATTCTCCATTCCTGCTTCACGTAAGGGGGTTCGTAGTTGGGCTTAATTACGCCCGTAAGTAATCGGAACTCGAGGCGACGATAACACGCTCGGTTTCACTGTAGCACGGAAACGGACCGCTTTAAAGCGGTTCGTATCCGAAAGTCGGCCTGTGCGTTGGGTACGATCGCCGGTCGACCATCGCGCAGGTACTTAGTAGATCGAATTTTTTGGCGAGCAACCCTATCCTCGCGGGTGAGCAATGCACGATCGTGGTGAAGGTTAAACCCCCACCTGACTAGCTTCCCGGCGTTGGTCCCGGAGAGGGTCACGACTGAATTGGTCCGTCCGCGTGGGCGACGTGCGCGATCGAGTCACGTGTCGCCGTTCGCACGCCGGCGGGGCGCGAATTCGCAACAAATAAACACTGTAGAACACAAATCCATATTCTTGCACTTCCAAAAACCTTCAGTTTTGCAACCAGAAACAATATCTCAAAAGGTTGTGAACAGATTATGATAAAAATTGTTGGACAGGTTGGTGTGCTGACAGGTCGATAACTATCATTTTTGCTGGAGATCGGATGTGGATCTTGAAATTTTTAAAGTGATTTTCACCAATGAGAGAGGCCTAAAAACGATATACAGGGCACGATATCTCGAAAAAAACCTGTGAACGGATTCAGACCGAAAACTTTGTTGACAGGTTGGATGTTGTCAGAAGGAAGGGGATTCATTCCATTTCGTGTACATCTGAAACCGGATCCGGATACGAGAATTCAATTTAATTTTCTAACCCTTTGAACCCTTGCTCGGCCATTTTTACCACTCGCTATTTTTCAAATTTCTAATATCTGCACACGGCCGGTTTACCGGAAACGATTCAGACCCTTCGTAGAACCTGGCGGCGCGTTTACCGGCAGCCATTCAAAACTTCCGTTATCCCCAAACGCCGGTTACGGCAGTCATTCAAACCTCCGTATTACCCAAACGACCGTTTACGGCAGCCCTATTCAACCTCCGAATACCCAAAACCGGCGGTTTTACCGCAGCCATTCAAAACTCCCGTATCCCCAAACGGCCGCTTTACACCGGCCAGCTAATTCAAACCTGGCCGAATACCCAAACGCCGATTTTCTCCAGCGCAGGCCCCAGGTAGTGGAGCCAATAAGTCCAAACAAGCTCAGGATTCAAAGGTGAAGCGATTCTTCACCATTGAGAGACAGGGCCAAAAACGATATACAGCACGATACTTTCAAAACTTATGTCCAGTTTATTGAGAACACGAGGTGGATGAAGTGGTTATGTACAAGAACAAGCGAGTTAGATTTTGGTTCAGTTCGGATCCAGATCAGCCTTTCAGTGGAAATGAAAGGGAAAAACTGTTCAGCTTTGGCGGAGGTACGTGCTCTGCAGTCCGTTTCTCGTTGTTCATTGTATCCTTTACAAGTGGAAACTGTTGAATTGTTTTGTTTTTTATGACTCAGTTCACGTCTTACGCTTTGATGTCTTTGTATTCATTTTTCCAAAATTCTCTTTGTCATTTTGAGGTCTGGTACTTTGGACACACTCTGGTTCAAAACACATCCAGACGACCGTCATGTGGCTTTCATCAATACCTCATTTTTTAGCATGTCTATCGTTTCATATTGATTTTTTACCGTTCTGTATCGATACACAGGGGCTTGTTTTCAGTCTCACACTGATGGAGTGACTCGATGGCAAAAAATCCATCAGATATTGCTGAGTCACAGGTTGAGTGTTTCGTCATCATTATCGATTTTAAGGAAGGTGTAAATTCAGGACTGGGATATTGGTGGTTTTTGGAAAAGATGTCGATGTATGATTTCTGTGAAACATTGTTGTACCTTGTTTCATACGTTGTTCTGACTTAGTGCTTATGTATCCTGAAAAGAGAAGGTGGACTGTTGTTATCAACTTTTACAGAACCGTGCACTTATCTGTGTGTCCGTCATTTCTAAAAAATCTGTTCCTTTAAACCTTTCTTTGCATAGTTATTGTATCGGTCTCCATCCAGTTCATCCACACTCTGTTCACCAATCCCTTGACTTTTATCAACTTCTGTGGTCTGTGCAGTATTTTGGAAATTCTGCTGCTTTTTTGGTTGTAATCATTTCGTTGTGATGGTTGTTCATGTTACCCTTTCACAAAGGAGAGAAAGACATCAACATGAAGTGTGAAGCCCACAGGGAGCCTTCAACCACCACTTTGATTGGTCATGGTCGAGTGTCTGCTGCTGAGTCTGGAGGTCAGGCTTGAACCCGGTCGAGCACAAGAAAAACTGAAAATGGTACGTGCTGCTTCCTGTGCTTCACTTTGATCCTCAACACTTGTCAAGGAGAGAGTACAAACAAGCAATCATCGCACGACTTGAATGGTTCATTTCCTCCTTGTGTGTTTGAAGTTCTTGTGAAAAACTCTTTAGATATTACGTGTTTTTTATAAGTGTTGTATCTTCCAACATGTTGTTCCTTGATCACGTGAGAGTGGGATTTGTTAAGAAAAACTGACATGTGTTGAGTCCGAAGAGGGAGTGCTGTATGCAGAGAATGAAACTCCTGATTTGTTCGTGTGGACATAATTCCTCTTCCAATGGATTTACGTCGAACAACCCGGAGTGTGGAAGAAGGAAACGATTGTTCGCTGGTCATCATTGTGATGGTGCCGCGTTCTTCTTCTTCTTTCTTCAGGTTGTTGCGATTGTGAAATGATTGTTTTTTTAGTGTGACGGCGTCTGTGAAGGAGCTGAAAAGCCAAAATGATTTCCCTCCTTGTGTTTACTTGTTAGTTCATCTTCATGAAGTTTAATGACGAGTTGTTGTTGCCTACGACCACACACCCTGGCAATACGCCCGATCTCGTCCGATCTCGGAAGCAAGCAGTTTTGGGCCCGGTTGAGTACCATGGATGGAGGACGCGCCTGGGGAACACCGGGTTGTTGTAGCTTTTGCCCTCGCAGGGGGAGTCACCCTTTTTCCCTCATCCACGAATGACAAGTATAATATATTTATTTAATCGCAACAAAATACTCTTCATTCCCCTTCATGTAATAATTAGGAAAAGACGTAGTTTGTTGATTCTCCTGAACCTGGTTTGTTGTGAATTGCATTTAGTAGGGAGCCAAGGAGCCCCCCAACTTCTGATGGAGGTGGGTCATGCAATATACTTTTGTTGATGTATTTTTGGGTTAGGTTATAGTGATTCTGCACTGGGAAAAACATATCGTTAGCCCTTCGTCTTCTTGCGAATTGGATGCCATGGCCATACGTTTACATTGCACCCTCCGAGAAAAAAGTGAGCAAATAGAGGGGTAGGGGAACGAAAATGCCTCTAATAGATACTGCTACATAAAACCACAAGTATTAGGTATCATTGGGAAACGTCTTGGTTATTGCTAATAGTGATATCATCGCAAATTTTCTGACATCGATCGGTGACGTCACTTAGAGTGTCAACAAGGTCACGATTTTGAGGGCAGCGTTGAAAAATCTGGGGTACCAGCATATGCATGTTTTTTTTTGTGGGGGGGGCAATATGCAAGGAGTTAGAAGAAATAAAATAGTGCCAAAATGTTCAGAGATATCAAGCGAAGTTTTGATTACCAAGAAAGTTCATATTATCTTGTAGATTTTAGTTACCCCTTTTGTAGAATGCGAATTTCGAGAAATCGGCCAAAGAATGGCATATTTCTAATTTTTCGAGGTAGTCACGTATTAACAGCTTGGAATAAATGTTTACAACTTGATAAACCTCCTGAAACCATTGCTAAGGATAACAAAATAAATCCCCTAGATTAATTTGCCAGCACTTTAACCCTTTTCCTTCAAAATTTGTCAATGGAATCTGGGGCCGCACCCATCTGATGGAGGAATTCTTTTTGCAATATGCGAAAAAAAGTTTCGAGAAATAATGGACTCTTACATAATTTGTTTATTGCAACAACAATCACTCTTCAATGACATATTGTTATCAAAGTCGATTAACAAATATTATTGTGGTGTAGATCAACATACCCAGCTAACCACGACAGGCACAAGCAATTGTGCCACTTCTTCACCATGCTGCTTTACCACTGGCACCTCACTCGGCAACGCCCTTTTTTGCATTTACATGATGTCTTGACATAGTTTGGCTTTCGCTTCTTTTGGTGATTCTGACTGCAACCAGTGTTATACCAGTTTTCCAGTGTTCTTCCAAAGGATGTAGGTTGGCATATGTAGGTGTCCACTTCTCTAGCTTTTTTACAAATGATCAACTGATTGAGTGCTTCTTTAGCAGAATGAAAGTTTGAATGCATCAGAAGTGGGCAGTGATCTTAGAGTCTCCGTTTTTTGGTCATGAAAGATGGCGCATCGTAGTTCATCATTTCCCAGTTGAAGCCTTTCTTGCCATACAATTGCAAAGAAGTATTTCTCAGCAGAATCAACTACAGATTGTCGACGATCTATGACATCTTTCACCGAAGTCTGCCACTGGGCCAAGATGAGTTGGTGCATGCAGTGCGCTCTTTCAGAGGCCCGTTCTTACAATCGGGAGGGAAAAGGGGGTAACTACTGTCACCACCTGTTAGGATGTTGCTGCGCAGGATACCCCGTTATATTTGATTCGGAATGTTCTCAGATTGTTGAAATGGCGTGGCAGGAATGGTGCACGTCTGATTGCTTACTGTGTGCTTTGTGAAGCAGAGTCCTGCAATCCAAGTAACCGATGAACATGAAAATACCATCATCACTATATCTGGTCATTTGCCTCAATGATATTCTCTGATGTTCGTTCTCGAATCATATGGCAGTCTATGAGCGAAATGAGGGTGTCAGCTTCCTTCGTGAGTGAATTGAGAGAGTTGATACTTCTGGACCAGGCACTTGCCAATTTCACTGTGGGTTCAGTTGAAGCCCCGCAAGGTGATTTGAACTCACTTTCAGATATCATTCTCTCCATTGGACCGATGAGTCTTAAAGAAATTTGAGAGGTTTCTTCTTGTTTTCTTGCTTCCCGGATGAATTTTTCCATTTTCGGCCAGGGGCAGGTTAGGTTGTGAATGAAAGTTTCAATGACCGAGTTTCTTTTTCTCCCGAACGATACGTCCTCCTGCTTCAAGCTTCTTCTCTGGCTGATGTCAATCGTATCCCCAACAATTAGGATTATTACATCCATCAGAAGCATTAGTAAACCATTCTTTTGCAGGTAACGTTCTGAAGTTGATTTGAAATCAGTGGAACCCATTGTCCTGAAAGCACTGTACAAGAATGCCGATATTTCCACAATACACCAGTGCTGCTTTCAATCTATTGCTTTTCATCTAGTTTGTTCGCATTCAACCCAGGATGTTCCGCAGGGCCTCTCTCGCCACGGCAGCAAGGATAGTCTGCCTTTTATTACCTGTTATGCATTGCAAGCCACATGGGTGTCCCTACTGGCGTCAAACAGTGAACTAGTGATTATTTTGGTCCATTCATGGAACAATGCATCAATCTTCTGGTGTTTATCCAAATTTTGAGCAAAGCACAAAGACCGCATGAACATCCTCTTCTTCCTGATGGAGCTCTTTGTATTTGACTCTGTTTGCACTGGCTGCTTTCTTCTGCCTGAGAGGTTTTTCAGATGAAGGGAAACAACACTTAGCTGCATCATTCCTTCTGCCAAGCTTAAGTGCGCAAGCCCTTTCTCGTTTGCTAACGCCAGTTTCTGTGGAAGAGGCTACTTTAGCCTGTTGCAAATATGTTTGTCAGGGACTCCCTAACACAACTCGTGAATGGAGTGAATGAACTTCTCAACAATAGACATAATAGGACTTATGAATGGTTGGGGAGAGCAGCAAGTTGTCCTCCTCACTGATGAACCATTTCTTGGCAGAACGTCATCCTTACATGCATGTTGGACCATATCAAAGGGTGTTGTTGTGGATGAAGCAGTTTCATGGCAATTGCCTTCATTAACTATGCTTGATCGTTGCTTGGTTGTAGAGACAGCCGGGAGAACAACTCGTCTTTAGCAATCTTTATTGTACGTTTTGGCTCCAAATGCCATGTCAGTTCCACACTGAAAAAAAAAAATCCGTTGTATTTACCACGCTTTTGTCCAAACAGGTGAACGTTTCGCTCGTTTGCAAACTGAGATCTAGACAGTTTCTGGCAGCTTTACACATGCTGTAGTAAATAGTGGGGCAAGACAGAAACATATTGTGATGTCCTAGCAGCAACCAAACGGCAACGATTTCTTTGCACATTTTGACATGCAAGGTCCCAGTTTTCCGATCCGCTCAGCATGAATAGTATTTCCTGAGGATCGGCGAGGCGTCAAGATACATAAACCCAATCTTTGGAAGTAGGGTTTGTTAGAGACCTCCCGCAGAAATCCTGAAGGCCATTTCTTTCACACACCCATGTTTTCCTGAGCAATATCCCTGGGGCTCTTTCAATATCTCTTCGCATGCAGTTTGCGCTGAGCTTCATTCAATGCTTTACAGAAGCACTCAGGTTTTTGACATGTGCTGAAAGGTCATCAACACCACGGCCCTGGTTAAGCAACCTACTTCAAAGGCATTCCAGCCAGCAAATAAATTGCATTTTCAAGCCAGTGTATGGGCACGAAGCATCGGTAGTAATCTTTTCCGCTCATGAGTTTGTTACAGTGCCTTCCTTCTAAGGCTATCTCCTGCATTCTTACTAATATGTCTTCTAACCCGAGAAACTTTCATTCGATGTTCGAAATAGCAGGGGCCCGCCCGAATATAGGGATTCGCGTTTAACTCAAAAAAACGTTTAGTGCGATTTGGGACCGGCAATATGTTGTCGAGATTAGAGAGAATGTCGAATTAGAGGGGATTTCTACTGTATGCCATTTTTGGCCGATTTCAATGAAATTTCCTCTAAACACAAGGGTAACATATAAATCTGCAGATAATATGAAACTTCATGGTAGTCAAAACTTCTTATATCTCCTGAACATTTTGCACTATTTTTATTTCTTCTAACTCCTGGCATATTGCTCACAGAAAAAAAAATGGTATTGTGCTGGTACCCCCAGAGTTTTCAACTCTGCCCTCAAATCGGTGACCTTTTGCCCTCTAGTGACGTCATCAAGACTCATAACAATTTGATAGATATGAGTAAATTAGCATAACCCAAACCTTTCAAAGATTACCTAATACTTTGTGGTTTATGTATTGCAAGTCCAATTAGAGGCATTTCCTTTCCTGACCCTCTATTTTGCTCACTTTTCTCGGAGGTGAAATGTCAAACATATGGCCATGGCATCAATTCCGCAAAAGATCAGAAGGGCTAACAATTTTTTCCCAGTGCAGAATCACTATACCTACCAAAAATAGCATCAGACAAAGGTAATATCGATGCAGACCACCTAAAAGCTTAAATAAGCCTCTTTTTGGGTTTTGGCTCGCCTACTATTTAAAGACGAAGGCGCACGGACAAAACAATCATGTGTTGACCATTCATGTGCAACCTTTGATCGGCCTCAATTGGTCTCTGCTTGTCTTGAAATTCCTTGGTTAGGAGCTCGTGTTTATTTAATAATGTCCATCAGGCAACGTGGATCACGTTGACGTGCGGACCAGTCCAGTGAATTTGTTGCCGAGTAAACGCGATGGTCGGGTTCAACATGGAACAACACAATAAGCTTGCTGTTCATCATCTCAAGCGATCTAACCTTCTTTTTTGTCACGACACCACACACACACACACACACTAGCCACACACACACACACAACAACACACAACACACATCGAACCCATGAGCCGATGATAAAGAATGTTTTCCTTCACTGTCCATTCACAGAATCTGCTCCCACCCCACCTCTGCAGCCTCCGTGTCTCACTTGGTTTCTCCCTTGTCCATGTACGATCAATGTACCACTGTTCACCGTGGAGTGTAATTTTGCTAGTCCCCTGAGTATAGGAGAAACGTTGATAGTGGAAGCTTCGTTCCTGTCCTCTTCCTGCCAGCATTAGTCTGTGGCTGTTGAAGATCAACGGTGTCTTCGCAGAGTTGGCGAGCTAATCACCGGCCACCTCTGACCAACTTTCAATTCCGTGCCCCACCTACAGGGCACTGCATCAGCAACACAGCTGTAATTCCCATCGGTTTACTCTCTGTCTGCTCTGTTTCTTTCCTTGTCCCATTTGTGTTTTTTTTAGATTTTGTTCACATAAACCCTTTACATATTGACTGAAAAGTTGGTACATGGCTTTAACTATGATAAGTTACAGAAACATTTCGAATTTCAGAGGTTCTCTATTTTTCCACAGTTATGCCCTTTTTAGACTCACGTATGTTATTTGTTATGGAAAATATCACGTATTGTACGAATTCTGTAAACCATTCGCATTCACACATGCAGTTGACCCAAAGTTTAAGTTATTTCGTATAAGTATTGAGAATAGTCAGAATCTCTCCCCGGTATGTCCCAATGGGTTAATGTTCATGTGTTCGCGCTGCAGTTTCTTTCTCTGTAGTTGTTCTTACAGTCAATCCCCTCCACTGCCATTCAGCTCCATAAGCATGTTTCAAGGCCACGGACGTAGGCGAGTTTCCATCGGGCTTTCAGGACGACTCCGCCCCAGCAAGATGGGAATGTTCCTCTCATCCAACGGGGGTGAGATGGCCTCACGCTGACTCCACCCATCAAAGAAGAATATGTCGAACCTATGCAAGAGGCAGAATGCCTCCTTAGGAACAAGAGGGAGAAGGATATGCTCCCATCGAGGCAGATCGGCGACCAGGTGGTCAGGTGAGACGCGAAACGAGGTAGGACGTTTGCAAGAACGCGAGGGGGTGCCATCGTGCATGCCAGTGGGGGGGGGCAGAGACTTCGGGTCCTTTGGCCGTAACACAGGCCCCCAGTGTGAATTGTCCCAGAGGTGTGTTGGAGTGTTGTGCAGAAGTGCGAATTGCCAATGGCATGTGTGGAAATGGTACTCAGACCGATCAGACGGGAGACGTGGGTCGGGTAACGACGGGACGCGCGAGCTTAAGTGGGCCCGCC
>CM068953.1:173997864-174011415 GCA_035128595.1 Eptatretus atami | reverse complement strand
CCCTAACCACGCGGTCAAAATATTGTTGTCCACGGTCCATAAAGCGACCCGTCGACTTTGGAATTATCCGTAGTGACGACCTTCAATTCCGGGTGGTCGGGTGGAGCCGGCCCAACTGCTCCATCTGGCGGTCGTTCCGAAAAAATTGTTGCGGACAGGTTGGGTGTTGTGTGCAGCGATCGAACTGATCGATTTTTCTGGAGATCCGGAATGTGGATCTGATAATTTTAAAGTGATTTTCACCAAGAGAGATGCCTATAAAAACGATATACAGCACGATATCTTTCAAAAACCTGAGTGAACGGAATTCAGCCGAAACTGTTGGACAGGTTGGATGTGTCAGAAGAAGGATTCATTCCATTCGGTGTACATCTAACCGATCCGGATACGAAATTGCATAATTGTCTTAACCCTTTGAACCCTGGCAGGCCATTTTACACTCGCTATTCAAATTTCTAAATCTGCAAACGGGCCGGTTTACCGGAAACATTCAGACCTTCGTAGAACCTGGCGGCCGGTTTACCGGCAGCCATTCAAACTTCCGATCCCCAACACGGCCGGTTTACCGCGCAGTCATTCAACCTCCGATATACCCAAACGACCGTTTACCGGCAGCTATTCAAACCTCCGAATACCCAAACGAGCCCGTTTACCTGCAGCCATTCAAAACTTCCGTATCCTCAAACGCGCTTTTACCCAAGCTATTCAAACCTCCGAATACCCAACACGTCTCCGGATTTTCTTCCAGCAGCGCCAGGGTAGTGAGCCAAATAGTTCCAACACTCAGAATCAAAGGGTGAAGCGATTCTTCACCATAGAGACAGGCAAAAAACGATATATACAGCACATACTTCAAACGTTATGTCCAGTATCAGAACACGAGCGTGATGAGTTGTTATGTGACAAGAACAAGCCGCATTAGATTTTGGTTCAGTTCCGATCCAGATCCAGCCTTTCAGTGGGAAAATGAAAGGAAAACTGTTCAGCTTTGAGCGGAGTCGTGCTCTGCATGCCGTTTCTCGTTGCATGTATCCTTTACAAGTAACTGTGAAATTGTTTTGTTTTATGACTCCAGTCACTCTTAGTGCTTTGAGTTTTGTATTCATTTTCCAAGCTTCTTCTTTGTCATTTTGAGGTCTTAGTACTTTGACCACTCTGGGTTCCAAACACATCCAGACGACCGTCATGTGGACTCATCAATACCTCATTTAGCATGGTCTATCTTTCATATATTTGTTTGTACCGTTTTCTGGTATCCTTCATTACACAGTGGCTGTTTTCATTACTCACACCTTGATCGATGGACTCGTGTGCAAGAAAATCCATCCAGATATTGCTGAGTCAAGGTAGTAGGCGTTTCGTCATCTCCATATATCATCTGTTCGTGTAAATCAGCGACTGTGGATATTCTGGGTTTTTTTGGAAACATGTCGATGTATATTCTCGTGAACATTGTTGTTACCTATGGTTCATACCGTTGTTCTGACTTTTAGTGTTATGTATCTGAAAGAAGGATGGATGACTGTTTGTATCCAACTTACAGAACCTCAAACTTATCTGTGAACGTACCCGGTCAGTGCGTGCGTGAGAGAGAAACCCGGTTCTTTTTAAACCCCTTGTCTTGCCAAGTTATGGTACTCCGGTCTCCACCCATCTCTCTCTTGCGTGTGCGAGCGCAATCTCTTGAAGCTTTTATTCAACTTCTGTCTCTGTGCATTATTTGAGAAATTCTGTCTTTTTTTATCGGTTGTAATTCATTCGTGTGTGCATGTTTGTTCATGTTACCCTTCGAACAAAGGAGAAAGAATCAACCATGAATTGAGCCACAGGGAGCCTTCAACCACACTTGATTGGTTCATGCTCAGAGTGTCTCTCTGAGTCTGGGAGTCAGCTTTAACCCTGATGAGTCACAAGAAAACTGAAGAATGGTACGTGCTGTTCCTTGCTTCACTATCCTCAAACACTCGTCCAGAGAGAGTTACAAACAAGCAATCATCGCACAGACTTGAAATGGTCCATTGCTCCTCCTGTTCTGTCTGAAATCCCTTGTAGGAAACTCATGATATTACGTTTTTTTATAAGTTTGTATCTTCCCACATGTTCTTTCCCTTTGAACACCTGGAGAGTGGGATTGGAAACAAACGACCATTGTGTGCGCAGTTCCAAGAAGAGAGCTGCTGTATTGCAGAGGAAACTCCTATTGTTTCGGTTGTTTGGACATTAATTCCTCTCCAATTGGATTACGTCTGAACAACCGCAGTGTTGGAAGAGGAAACGACTTGTTCGCTGGTCAATATCTTGTGATCGGTGCCGCTTCTTCTTCTTCTCGGTATATTTGATCGCCTGAATATGTTTTTTGAGTTGAGCGCGTCCCGTGAAGGCACTGAAAAAGCCCAAAAATGATTTCCTCCTTGTGTTCTATTTGTTTTCTCATCTTCATGAAGCGTTTAATGACAAGTTGTTGTTGCCTAACGACCATACCACCCTGAATTACCGCCCGATTGCGATCTCGAAGATAAGCAGTTCGGGCCCGCTATAGTACCTGATGGCTGGAGACCGCCTGCGCGAACACCGGTGTTGTAGCTTTTTGCCCTGCCAGTGGAGTCACCCTTTGTTTTCCCTCACCTACGAATGACGATATTAATATATTTATTTTAATCCAACAAAAATACTCTTCATTCCGCCTCATTTTATTAATTAGAAAAGACGTGAGTTTGTGATTCCTCCTTGACCTGGTTTATGTTGAATTGCATTTTATAGGTAGCAAGCCCCTAAGTTCTGATGGAGGTATAGGATATACTTTTTTATGTATTTTTGGTATTATAGTGATTCTTGCACTGGGAAAAATCGTTAGCCGCTTCGATCTTCTTGCAATTTTTATCCATGCCTACGTTTGACATTTCACTCCGAGAAAAGTGAGCAAAATAGAGGGTAGGGAAACGAAATGCCTTCTAAAGAGATACTTGCGTTATACATTAAAACCACAATATTAGTATCCATTGGAAACGTCTATGGGTTATGCTAATTAGTGATATCATGCAAATTTTCATGACATCACGGTGACGTCACTAGAGGGTCAAAGGTCCCGATTCGAGGGGCAGGTGAAAATCTGGTACCAGCATAGTGCAGTTTTTTTTGCCAATATGCAAGAGTTAGAACGAAAATAAAATAGTGCAAAATGTCAGGATATATCAAGGAAGTTTGATACAAGAAATTCATATTATCTTGTAGATTTATATTTAACCCCTGTGTTTAGAATGCGAATTTCACAAATCGGCCAAAATGCATTTGCTAATTTTCGAGGTTCACTGTATTTAACATGCTTGAATAAATGTTACAAATGATAAACCTGCCTTTTGAAACATTGCTAGGGATAAACAAATAAAATCCCCTAGATTAATTTTCCACGCACTTTAACCCCTTTTTTTTTTTTTTTTTTTTTTTTTTTTTCTTTTTTTTTCTTCTTTTTTTTTGTTTCCTCCAAATTTGTGCAATGGAATCTGGTGCCGCGCACCAATTCTGATGGTGTATATATTCTTTTTGCATATAGCGAAAAAAGCTTTTAGAAATTATATGACATCTACTATAATTTGTTTATGCAACAACCAAGCACTCATTCAAATGAACATATTGTATCAAAGTCATTAACAAAATCATTATGTGGCTGTAGATCACATAGCTCGGCTGACCACGACAGGCACAAGCAATGTGCACTTCTTCTAGTCTGCTCGTATTCGCTGCTTATCGAGCTGCCACCTCACTTCGGCAACGCCCTTTTTTTGCATTTACATGATGTCTTGACATTATTTTTGGCTTTCGCTCTTTGTGATTCTGACTGCAAACCAGGTGTACATTTTCCATGGTCGTCCAAATGATGTAGGGATCTTGGCAATTTAGTGTCACTCTCTAGCTTTTTACAAATGATCAACTGAATTTGGTCTCTTAGCAGATGAAGTTTGAATGCATCAGAAGTGGGGGCGGAGTGAGTCAAGTCTTTCGTTTTTAGTCGATGTGTATAGAATTGCCATCGTAGTTCATCCATATTCCAGTGAAGCCGTTCTTCATACAATGCCAAAAGAAATTTCTCCCAGCAGTAACTACCAGATGCTCGACATCTTATGACATCTTCACCGAATCTGCCACTGGGCAAGATAGTTAGGTGCATGCAGTGCCTCATTCAGAGCCCGTTTCTTACCAATACGTGAAAGGCGTAACTAACTGTGTCACGAACCTGTTCTAGATGTATGCTGCCCCAGGATTACCCCGTTATATTTTGATTCGGGAATGTTTCCCCAGATATGTGAAATGGCGTGCAAGCGAGATGTCACCGTCTGATTGCTACTGTTGCTTGTCGGAAGCCAAAAGTTCCCTGCAACCAAGTAACACGTATGAACATGGAAAATACCCATATCACTATATCTGTGTCATTTGCTCAATGATTATTCTCGTAATGTTTCTGTTCTCGAATCAGTATAGGCACATGAGCGAAATGAGCGTGTTCAGCTTCTCGGATTTGAATTGGATAGAGAGTGGATACTTCTGGACCAGCGCCCACTTGCCAATTTCACTTTTTTCAGTGAACCACCGCCAATTATTTGAAACCTCCTTGCAGGATATCATTTCTCTCCATTGAACCATGAGTCTTAAAAGAAACTTCGAGAACGTTTCTCTCTTGTTTTCTTCCTTCCGATGAATTTTTTCCATTCGCAAGGCAGTTAGTTGTGGGAATGAAAGTCTCAATGACCGAGTTTCTTTCTCCCGACGACTACGTTAACCTCCTGCTTTCAAGCCTTCTCTCTGGGCTATGTCATCATCTATCCCACAATATGATTATTACATCCATCAGAAGCATTAGTAACCATCTTCTTGCAGGTAACCGTTCTGAAGTTATGAAAGTCAGGCAACCCATTCCTGGAAAGCACGTACAAATGCCAATTTCAATATCCACAATCCACACCAGTGCTGCTTTCAAATATATTGGCTTCAATCTAGTTTTTCGCATTCAACCCCAGCAATGTATATCCGCAGCCTCTCGTTCAGCGCAGCAAGGTAGTTGCTTTATTACCTTATGCATTGCAAAGCCACAGGGTTTCCCTTATCTGGGATCAAACAGTAACTAGGATATTTGTTCCATCATGGAAAAAATGCATCATCTTCAGTGTTTCATCCAAATTTTTGAGCAAAGCACAAAGACCGCATGACATCCTCTTCTTCCTGATGGAGCTCCTTTGTTTTGACTCTTTTGACACTGGCTTGCTTTTCTCCTTGGAAGGTTTTCGAGTAATGAAAAGGGAACAATCCTTAGCTGCATCATTCTCTTCTGCCAGCTTAAGTCCAGCAATCCCTTTCTCTTTGGCTAACGCCAGTTCTGTGGAAGAGCCTACTTTTCCTGTTGCATATTTGTTCAGGGACTCCACTAAAAAAAAAACCCCACAAAAAAAACTCCGTGAATGGATTGAATGGAACTTCTCACTAATGACCTTGATATGTGGAGACGCAGTTGTCCTCCTTCACTGATTAACCATTTCTTGCAGAACTCATTCCTCATCCATGTGGACCATTCAAGGTTTGTTGTGAAGATTGAAGTCGTTCAGGCAAGCCTTCAATACTTGTGAATCGTGCTTGGTTTGTTAGACACCGGAGAAACAACTTCGTCTTAGCATCTTATTGTAGTTTGCTCCATGCCAGTCAGTCCACACCTCCGTTGTATTTACCACGCTTTTGTCAAACAGTGAACTTTCCCCGTTTGAAACTGGATCTGCGACAGTTCTGGCAGCTTTTCCACGCTTGTACTTATAGTGGCAACATGAAACATATTTGTGATGTCCTGCAGCAACCAAATACTGCGGGCAAACATCTGCACATCTTTTGGACATGCAGGGTCTCCCAGTTTCCGATTCCGCTCAGCAAGATAGTATTTCCTGAGATTCGCGAGCCATGTCAAGATATATAACCCAGAATCTTGAATAGGTTGTTAGAGACCGCACCCAGAAATCCTTGATAGCAGTTTCTTCACACTTACCCTATGTTTTTCCTGATTTTATCCTGGCTCTTCAATATCCTCTCGCATGCAGTTTGCGCTGAGACTTCATTCAATGCTTTACAGAAAGCCACTAGGTTTTTTGACAGTGCTGAAAGTCATCCAACACCACGGCACTGTTACAACTAATCTTCAAAGGCATTCCACAGCAGCAAATAAATTGCATTTTCAGCCAGGTATGGCACGAAGCATCGGTTAGTAATTCTTTTCCGCTCACTGAGTTTGTTAACAGTCCTTCCTTCTAGGCTATCTCTGCATCTACTAATAGTTCTTTCAACCCAGAACTTTCATCGAATGTCGAAAATAGCAGGGGCCGAATTATATGGGATTCGCGTTACTCAAAAACGTTAGTGCGATTTGGACCGGCATAGTGTCGAAGTTTTAGAGAGAATGTCGAATTAGAGGGATTCTACTGTATGCCAGTTTTTGCCGATTCATAAATTCGCATTTCTAAACACAAGGGTTAACATAAAATCTACAAATAAATATGAACTTCTCTCTTTGATATCTCCTGACATTTGCCACTATTTTATTGTTCTTCTAAACTCCTTGCATATGCCACAAAAAAATGTATGTCTGGTTACCCCAGATTTTCACTGCCCTCAAAATCCGGTGACCTTTCCCTCTTAGTGACGTCATCAATGACGCATGACAATTAATAATATGAGTAATTAGCATAACCCAAGACCTTTCCAAGATACTAATACTTGTGTTTTATGTTATGCCAAGTACCAATTAGAGCATTTTCCTTTCCTGACCCTCTATTTTGCTCACTTTTCTCGGAGTGAAGTGTCAAACATATGGCCATGCAACAATTCGCAAGAAATCAGAAGCTAACGAATTTTTTCCCATGCAGAATCACTATACCTACCAAAACATAATCAACACAAAAGTATATCAGCAATACACCTAAAAGCTTAAATAAGCCTCTTTTTGGGGTTTGTCCCCCTCTATTTAAAAACATGACGCAGCAACCGGAACAAACAATCATTGGACGTTGACCCATCCAATTGTGCAAACCTTGATCGGCTCATGGTCTCTGCTGTCTTGAACATTCCTTGTCGAAGCGAGGCTCGTCCTGCTGTTTATTTAATAATGCATCAGCCACTGGATCACGTGACGTGCGACCATCCAGTGATTTGTCCGAGTGAAACGCACGATCTCGGTGTTCAAAACATGAACAACAACATAAGCTCTGCTGTCTCCATTTCATCCAGCATCTTACCTGTACTCACGCCGTTTGTCCACACAACATCTACTAACACACATCACCACACCACACACACACCACAAACACAACACCACACACAAATCACACGAACCATGACGCCGAATATAAAGAAATGTTATCCTTCACTGTCCCATACAGAATCTGCTCCTCATCCCACCGTCTGCATCGTGCCTGTGTACTCACTTGGTTGTCTCTGTCCATGTACGATCAATGTACACTGTTCACCGTGAGTGTATTTTGACAAGTCCCCTGATGATAGGGAAACGTTGCATATTGTTCTCTGTCTCTTCTGCCAGCACATTAGTCTGTGCTGTTGAAGAACCAACGAGTACTTGTCTTCGCAGATGCGCGAGCTGATCACCGCACCCTACCCAACTTTCAAATTCCTTAGCGCTCACTACTACGGCGCATGCCATCAGCAACACAAGCTGTAATCCATCGGTTTACCTCTTCTGTCCTGTCTGTTTCTTCCTTGTTTCCCATGTGCGTTTTTTGATTTGTTTCACATACCCTTAACATTATTGAACTGAAGTTGGTACATGGTCTTACATATAAGTTACAGAAAATTTCGAATTCAGGTTTTTCATCATTTTCACATTATGCCCTTTTTAGAATCCACGTATTCTGTATATTTGCTCTATGAAAAATATCACGTATTTGTTACGAATCTTGTAAACCAATTCGCATTCACACATGCAGTTGACCCAAAGTTTAGTCATTTCGTTAAGTATACTGTTAGATAGTCAGAATTCTCTCCCCGAATGTTCCAATGGGTTAATTCAGTGTGCGCTGCGATTTTCTTTCTCGTTAGTTTTCTACATCAATCCCCTCCACTCCTTCAGCTCCATTACGCATGTGTTCAAGACACGGACGTGAGGCGGAGTTCCAATCGCCTTCAGGGACGACTGCCGCCCCAGCCAATATGAAGTTTCCTCTCATCCAAACTCGCTGAGATTGCCTCAGCTCCTGACTCCACCCCATCAAAGAGAATGTCGAGACCTGATGCAAGAGCAGAATCAAAACGCCTCCTTCAGGAACAGAGGTGAGGGATATCTCCCTCAGCAGATCGCGACCAGGTCGGTCGGGGAGACGAACGAGTAGACGGTTTGCATGACGCAGGTTGCATCTCATGGCGAGTTTGGGGGGGGCAGAACTCGGGGTTCTTGGCCCTAACACAGGCCCCCATGTGAATGTCCCAGAGTGTTGTTGGAGTGGTGCAGATGCGAAATTGGCATGCAGTGTGGAAACTGACTCAACGATCCAAGACGGGAGACTGGTCGTGTAACGGACGGGAACGGCGAGCTTAATGGCCGCACAGAATTGTTTAGAAAACCGTGCCGGCTTCCACGGGACGCTGCGTGCGAGTCCGTCTACCGTCTTTGCGAAAGCCCAGGCGCACAACCTCTTGCTGACGATCGGAGCCGACATTAAAACGATTCCGCGCTTCGACAAGAACACCAGCGCGGACGCTAAAATGGCGACGAAGTGTCTGACAAATGACTGTACGCAGCCTCACCACCTACGTGAACGCGTCTGTGAATCTAGCAGTAAACACGTCCGGCACCCATGTCCTCACCGGTCTCCCATCCGTTCAGAGGCCCACGTGCTTCTCGCCGTGATAGTACTGTTATCGCGGACGCACAAGCGCAGTCCCGATGCGCACCCAGCCGTTCCATCTGCTTGGCAAAGCTTCGCAGAGCGTTCGTGTGGCAGTCACCGGAATCACGCAGCACGAAGCCATGATGAGGAAAGTCACGCTGCTCAATGGTGTTGGTTCAGAAGCAGCGGTTATGCAATCGACGGGGTGACGTTACGCTGTCATTATCGCCCGATACGTCAGGACTAGCGAGCTCGCGAAACCGCCCGCCCTGGCGAAGCAACAGGTTCGGAGGCCCTTGGCTCGAGTACACGCTGCCTGGCCGGATGTAGCGAACATCCTCCATCCCGGGCAAAGGAGCACTAGTTATGGGAAGGTTTAGCCGTAAGCTAGGACCGCCTCATGGCCATGAGCGAGCCCATGGGCCTGGTGGACGAGTGTGGAAAATTTAGCTTTAGAATTAGAAAATGGACTGGACATAGGACAGACATGGAACGCTGTGAGTGGGGACAAGATTAGCTACTTAGAGTTAAAAGAACGTGCATTTGAATAAGGGATGACGGAGAGCACGAGCTAGTTAGGGGAACTAAGGTTAGAGTTCAGTGTGATGTGAATTAAAAAAAAGACGAGATGAACGCGAGACGAAGTACGATGAGTGAATGTGGACAGCGGCCCAAGTCGTGAATGGAGTGAATGTGAATGCCATTGTGCGAAATGAAATGATTGTCGGGAGTGACAATCCCCAACCCAGGGAACCCAGGGTCATGTAATGTAGTTTGTGGTTAGTTAAATTTCCAAAAGGAGCGTCGCTTTGTTGTTGGTTTGGAAGAAGGCACGAAAACCTCTTGAAGGTGCAGGAGTCATGACCGGCTGAGAGCGTGGCTGTGAAAGGTGAGTACGAGTGAGGCACCCCAAGCACGGAGAAGTTCGGCCAGAGTAGGGCCATGGTCAAGCGACCGGGATAGTGAAAATGGGCACGGGCGACCCTCAGTAACTGTGACCCGGGCACCAGGAAATGCCACGTGTGATATACGCGGAGTAGCAGGAAGGCATTCCCCGCGCTTCATACGGAGTAGGTAGGCTCGGAGACAGGCCTCAGCTGCCCGGAGGGAGCCGATAGTTCGAGTCGGCAGAAAGACTCCCTGCAATTGAGCCACGCTGCCCAGCCATGAAATTGTCAAGAGCTTCTCTTCTTCTTCTTCTTCGGCCTAGCTCCCGTTTAGGGTCCCACAGCGGCATCAACCGTCTTGTTGTTCCGCCATAATGATTTGGCATACGGTTTTTACGCCGGATGCCCTTCCTGCACGCAACCCCGTCGCCTCTTACGACACACATGGATATGTACACCTATTCTAACGGGGCACACACGGGCCCAGTACAACTGGTTACTCATTCGCCGACCCGGAAGGATGCAGCTGAGTCAAATAATATATATACTATATATAATATATATATATATATATATATATAATATATATATATATATAAAATTCTAGTGTCCCAACGGGGCTTGAACTCAGGCGCCTTTTGTCCCGCAAAGCCCACTGCCCAAACCGACTGCGCCAACACCAGGCTTTAAAATTGTCAAAGCACGGAGAAAATTTGCGGCCAGCCCAAAATTAATATCGAACACCAACACAGCGACGAGAATCATGGTTCTAGAACCAATAGTTAACAGACCATGCATGTTGGAAAGCCCCGCGGGAAGCTTAAAGTGTAATAGAGATACGACAGATAATGTTACCCCTTCGCACCACTCCTCCCTTCACTCTCGTAGCCGCTGCTGGCGTCCACCCTGAAAATTGCTGAAATCTTGTGAGGCTATTCTGATGGCTCCATTGGCCTCAAGACAGATTCCACCTGTCTCTTCCTTTTTCCCCTTCAGAAAATCTTAGGGTTGGGAGAAGCAGTAGCGAAAGGTTAGCCGACAATGGGACAGTAGGCGAGGTAGACACTTTGAATTTATAAAAGAAAAAAAAGAAAAAAAAAAAAAAACAACTCGACATTTATATCGAACACATAACAAGTTTCATCAAGATCGATCAAAGTCACAGATTATCTCTGAACAGACAGACAGACAGACAGACAGACAGACATAAACGAATATGTGTCACTCTGGCTGGCGCTCCCGTAACCAAAAAAAAAGGGGAGTCAAATTATGTGTTTGCAAAAACTAAGGAGTGGGTATGGACAAAGACAGGCAGAGCGCATAGGTTCGGGGGACCGAGACAGTCTAGGTAGGTCCGAAGCCGTTTTCGGAGCGGCACGGCACCACCGCACTACCTCCAGAACCTCACGGACCAGACAGAGGCCGCCAGCTCATAGGCCGACCTGTTTGTGTGCATCTGCTATCGCATTTCCTCGCCATACTTTTCCGGTCTGCCTCTTGCCTGTCCCCATGCCTGCCCCTAGCCCTTGTTTACATTCCCCCGTGTCAACCATCTCCACCTGTGCGCCCAGACCATCACTCAAGTTTTTAGACTCCCTGCAGGCAGCCACACCATGGGACTGCATTGACCTGCAAAATGATTGACTTTGCTGTGCCTTTTTCCCACAGATCACAGTCTGCCATGGTTAGTTAAATTAATAGGAAAGTATATAATCTTTAAAACCCCTGTTTGTTTGTGTTAGCACCGGCAATCTTATTAAGTTGTCTAGTGAGTCTGATAAGTTTGTTAGCACGCACTAGTATTTATTTTTGGACATGTATTTAAATGTCGCACTCGGGGATTCCGTAGGTTAAACGATACAAGGCGGAACAAACCTAACCTGCATGGACACGAAAATTTACGACTCGATGACGAGTCTATAAAAAATGGGGGGGTAGAGTTTACGAATCTGAAACCATCGCATTCACACATACAGTTCACCCAAAGTTTATATTTCGTTCAAAGTATATGTGATAGTCAGAATCTCTCCCCTATTCTAATGGTTAATGTCATATTGCGCTGCGAGTTTCTTTCTAGTTAGTTTCACATCAATTCCCTCACCCCTTCAGCTCCATTATGCACGTGTTCAGGGCCACGACTGTAGGCGGATGTTTCCATCGCTTCAGGCCGACTTTCCACCCAGCAAGATGGAATGTTCCTTCTCCATCGGGGGTGAGATCGCCTCAGCTCTGATCCGCCCTATCAAAGAGAATGTCCCCCTCTCGACACTGCGAAAGGACAAAAGAGACTTCGGGGAGGAGCCACCGAGACGCACACTCCCCCCTCCTCAATCACAAGCTTGCGCCCACCATGAACCGAAACACCCATCCATCCGAGCGAGTTACCAGAAACGATCCCTCCACCCCGCGACGGAGGGGATTAAAAGGATCGCGAGCTGACTCCGTCGATGTTTCCATGCGTCCTTGGAGGTCGTTCCTTGCTTCTGTCTGCTGGCTCTCCGTGCGTCGTCGTTCATCGTTCGTTTGCTGCCGGGTCGTTCGTAGCATCCTGGATTTGCGCTCGTTGGAATTCTGTTCTTGCTTGAGTCCCTCCGTGGTGGTTGGGCACTTGGAGCTCAAGTTGGGGAATCCCGTTCCAGTCACGGACTCTGAGGCTCCACAAGTGCATTCAGTAAAACCACATTGGGCGCCAGGTACCCGACCAGACTCTGACCCTCAGCTTGCCTATCCTCCGCGATGGAGGTCCAATAAAAGGCCACTGCTCCATTTATTTTTGTGTGTGTCTGTCTGTGGCCAGTCTTGCAAGTAAACTGTAAAGTGATTGCCATTGTACAATTTACCGTATATCTATATCGTGATTAAGTCTGCTCTTGTGTTTCCCATCCCTTTGCCTATTGTAAATAAATAACTGTTTTAAATGTTTATCCAGTTCCAGTTTCGTTGATCTGTGTTTTCTTTTTTCATTAACCCCGTATGTTCGGGCTTGAGAGTTAGGAGCGCCGACTTGTGCCGCAAATTGTTATTGACCGGCGCGGCTTTGGGTAATTCCCGCTTGGATACCGCCGATCTGAGTCCGATGCTGTAATAGCGACTCGGTTCGGACAAGCCGAACGAGTGTGCTCCCCGAGTAGCTTGACCGTGCGGCTAATTAGGTAAATTGGAATCAGACAAAAAGACCCTAACCACGCGGTAAAATATTGTTGTCCACGGTCCATTAAAGCGACCCGTCGAACTTTGAATTATCCGTATGACGACCTTTTCAATTCCGTGTCGGATGGAGCCGGCCCAACTGCTCCATCGGCGTCGTTTCCTCGCCCCCAAACACGGCACCACAACAGTATGCACATGGGTCAGTGCAGCTGCTCTGACCTCCGCCCAACTGCTTACACCCATTGCTGGTTCAACTGCCCTACTCCACCCCCCCCCCCAAAATCATGCACCCATCGTGCCAATGAAAGACCACAGCTCGCAGGCCTCAGGCCTTTGCCGAGTGTTACCCATGCCGAGCAAGTGAATATCTCAGGTGTATAACGACGATTATTATATATGTACATAAGCCGTACGCAGTTTTGCTCATATATGTCCACTCGGGTTATTCTTTAATATTGAAATAAGCAAAGCCTCGAAACGAAACGAAACATTGCAGAGAGTTTCTTCTTCTTCATGATGTTCGGTTCGGCTCGACCATGTGTTTAAACGCAAACAAATTGATTTCTCCCGAAAAAATTGCATTGGACCGGTAGGACATGTTGTATTGTTTGCAATGGATTCTTACTCTTTGTAATAGTTTCAGT
>CM068953.1:173976898-173993124 GCA_035128595.1 Eptatretus atami | reverse complement strand
GGGAGTCGGCCTTAAAACGTTCCGCGCTTGGTGCAAGACACCAGCGCGGACGCGGCGAAAATGGCGGCGATTGTGTGAATTTGGAAAGCACGTGGCCCCGTGTGAGCACGTGTACCGAGGCCGACGTGCCGTTCGCGGAACTAGTCCCTATGGCGACACCGCCGGGCCCGGTCACTCGGCACACGGCCCTGCGGGCTTCGCACGCACACGGGCCGCTGCGAGGTATTACCACGCAAGGACCCGTTGGACCACGCACACGGAACGCTGTTGGAGGCTTCCACGCACACGGACCTGCGAGGCTTACCGGAACGCACAGGTTCCCATGCGAGGCTTACCTAGACACGGATCCCGCGCGAGGGCTTTACCAAGCCAACGGTTCCCATGCGGAGGCTTACCACGGCAAACGGGTTCCCTGCGAGGCTTAGCCACGCGACACGGTTCCTGGAGGCTTTACCATCCGACAACACGGGCCTGTGAGGCTTACACGCAAGACCCTGACGAGGCTTACAGCACCAACTGGTTCCCTGTGAGGCTTTACCCACGCACACGGACCGCGAGGCTTTACCAACGCAAGGTTTCCTGCGAGGCTTACAACGCACTACGGTTCCCCATGCGAGGCTTAACCACGCACAACGGTTCCTCGAGGCTTACCAGCACGTGAGCTTAGACCACGACACACGGGCCCTTGAGGCTTACCAGCACACGGGCCCTGTGAGGCTTACCCACGCACACGGGCCTTGAAGGCTTTACCCATTATATTTTAACACCGCACACGGGCCCCTGTGAGATTATTACGACACGGGCCATGTGAGGCTTACCTAGATTCTAAGCGTGGAGCCTGTAGGAGGCTCAGGGTATCACACGTCGACACTTGTGAGGATTACCGTACGCAACGGCCTTGTGAGGCTTACCACGCACACGGACCCTGTGAGGCTTACCAGCACACTGGCCCTGTGAGGCTTTACACCACGACACACGGCGCTCGACGCGCATCCACGCCACACGGAGCCGGGTGAGGGTATTACCAAGCACTCAAGGACGCCTGCTGAGGCTTACCGACCACATGGTACTCGTGACCTGTGAGTTACCAATGCACACGGGCCCTGTGAGGATTACCACGCACGGGCGCACGGAGCTTACCGAACGGGAACCCGAGCAGAGGACCTGTTGAGCTTACACGCAAACGGACACGACACTGACACGGGCAGGAATGTGAGGGCTACGACAACTGCCTGAGGTTTACCACGCACACGCAAAAGACCTGGAGGTTTCACGCAACGCGGACCTTGTGAGGCTTACCACGCACACGGGCCCTGTGAGCTTCAGCCGGACCTACTCCAGCACACGGGCCTGCGAGGGCTTACACGACCGACCTCAGCTTACCCGCAGAGGCCCCTGCGAGGCTTACCACGCACACGGAGCGGACTACCCGCACCGCGCTTGGGCTACCCGCACACGGGCCCTTGCGTTACACGCACAGCACCTCGACTCCGCGGGCGCGCGAGGCTCCAGAGCCATAGTCGCCATAGGGAACTAGTTCCGCGACGGCACGTCGGCCTCGGTACACGTGCTCACACGGGGCCAAGTGCTTTCCAAATTCACACAATCGCCGCATTTTCGCGCGTCGCGTGGTGTCTTTGCACCAAGCGGGAAACGTTTTAGGCCGACTCCCAGATCCGCAAACGTTGCGGGCTGGGCCGTTCGCAAACACGAATGGATCTCCCACGCAACGTCCGCGGAGCCGGCGCGGTACTCCAAAATACGCCCGTCCATTAACATGACCAAGTCCCGCCGTGTGGGTCTCTGTCCGTGTCCCGTTTCTGCCCCGTGGCACTTACCGTTTCATACACTTGCGCATCTGCAGACATTTTGATACACACTCTGGAACATTCCATCGGGGGCTCGCTGTTCCGCCCAAAAGATTTCCTTACATGAGTCTTTACACTATTGATTGAAGGTTAACGATGCAGTTTTTGTGATTTAACTTGTTCCCCTTCCCAATGTAATGTTCCACGTTGTGGGAGTTGGGGGGCGGGGTGAGTCTCCATGTTGAGGTGATGTCGGTGTTAAGATAGGTAATGGTGGGTTTTTTCCAAGGTTCACTTTCTTAAAGACAAGACGAAACACCAGAATTCTGGCATTCAATATTAATGTTGTTAACAAAACAGTGTTAATAGAGTGATATCCCCTCTCACCAAAGGGTTTTTCCTCCTTGCAGAAAACGCACGTGGTGCAGCATATAATAAATGGCTTCTTCGTGGGGAGGAGGGAAAATCCCATCAGGATTAAATATTAATATAAACCACAAACACTTGAGGTTATCTTTTAAATCGTCGCAACTGCTGTTTAACACGAAACAGAGAAATCTGGTGGCAATCCCGACATCCTTGAGGGGGAATCACGAGCCGAACAAGATCTACTGGGAATCTATATACCCCGAGAGGACAAAAGCATGACCTGGTGGCTGACGTCAGGAAGGGACGGAACTCGTGATCTTTCAATAAGTTATCAAAGGGAAAGTTTTGAAGATACATTTTAACAAAGTTCAGCAAACTAGTCATCTTACTCATCACTTTTCCAGAAAGCACTTCTTATTGAATCATGTTGGGAAATACTGTGTCACAAGTTCATTCATGATGTACAATTTGTCCATTTTGACAAACCAAGAGCACCGTGCCGTAAACATAGAAGATCAACACGTCGTGAAAACGAACTCTGTTTTCTGTCCCAACTCAATGTTTTTTTTCCCGGTAATACCTCATTTAACAGACTTTCGATTCTCTCGACCCCTCGTGTTAGACTTCATCGACTGACGAGCCACCTCGTGACTGAAACTATTACAAAGAGTAAGAATCCATTGCAAACAATACAACATGTCCTACCGGTCCAATGCAATTTTTTCGGGAGAAATCAATTTGTTTGCGTTTAAACACATGGTCGAGCCGAACCGAACATCATGAAGAAGAAGAAACTCTCTGCAATGTTTCGTTTCGTTTCGAGGCTTTGCTTATTTCAATATTAAAGAATAACCCGAGTGGACATATATGAGCAAAACTGCGTACGGCTTATGTACATATATAATAATCGTCGTTATACACCTGAGATATTCACTTGCTCGGCATGGGTAACACTCGGCAAAGGCCTGAGGCCTGCGAGCTGTGGTCTTTCATTGGCACGATGGGTGCATGATTTTGGGGGGGGGGGTGGAGTAGGGCAGTTGAACCAGCAATGGGTGTAAGCAGTTGGGCGGAGGTCAGAGCAGCTGCACTGACCCATGTGCATACTGTTGTGGTGCCGTGTTTGGGGGCGAGGAAACGACGCCGATGGAGCAGTTGGGCCGGCTCCATCCGACACGGAATTGAAAAGGTCGTCATACGGATAATTCAAAGTTCGACGGGTCGCTTTAATGGACCGTGGACAACAATATTTTACCGCGTGGTTAGGGTCTTTTTGTCTGATTCCAATTTACCTAATTAGCCGCACGGTCAAGCTACTCGGGGAGCACACTCGTTCGGCTTGTCCGAACCGAGTCGCTATTACAGCATCGGACTCAGATCGGCGGTATCCAAGCGGGAATTACCCAAAGCCGCGCCGGTCAATAACAATTTGCGGCACAAGTCGGCGCTCCTAACTCTCAAGCCCGAACATACGGGGTTAATGAAAAAAGAAAACACAGATCAACGAAACTGGAACTGGATAAACATTTAAAACAGTTATTTATTTACAATAGGCAAAGGGATGGGAAACACAAGAGCAGACTTAATCACGATATAGATATACGGTAAATTGTACAATGGCAATCACTTTACAGTTTACTTGCAAGACTGGCCACAGACAGACACACACAAAAATAAATGGAGCAGTGGCCTTTTATTGGACCTCCATCGCGGAGGATAGGCAAGCTGAGGGTCAGAGTCTGGTCGGGTACCTGGCGCCCAATGTGGTTTTACTGAATGCACTTGTGGAGCCTCAGAGTCCGTGACTGGAACGGGATTCCCCAACTTGAGCTCCAAGTGCCCAACCACCACGGAGGGACTCAAGCAAGAACAGAATTCCAACGAGCGCAAATCCAGGATGCTACGAACGACCCGGCAGCAAACGAACGATGAACGACGACGCACGGAGAGCCAGCAGACAGAAGCAAGGAACGACCTCCAAGGACGCATGGAAACATCGACGGAGTCAGCTCGCGATCCTTTTAATCCCCTCCGTCGCGGGGTGGAGGGATCGTTTCTGGTAACTCGCTCGGATGGATGGGTGTTTCGGTTCATGGTGGGCGCAAGCTTGTGATTGAGGAGGGGGGAGTGTGCGTCTCGGTGGCTCCTCCCCGAAGTCTCTTTTGTCCTTTCGCAGTGTCGAGAGGGGGACATTCTCTTTGATAGGGCGGATCAGAGCTGAGGCGATCTCACCCCCGATGGAGAAGGAACATTCCATCTTGCTGGGTGGAAAGTCGGCCTGAAGCGATGGAAACATCCGCCTACAGTCGTGGCCCTGAACACGTGCATAATGGAGCTGAAGGGGTGAGGGAATTGATGTGAAACTAACTAGAAAGAAACTCGCAGCGCAATATGACATTAACCATTAGAATAGGGGAGAGATTCTGACTATCACATATACTTTGAACGAAATATAAACTTTGGGTGAACTGTATGTGTGAATGCGATGGTTTCAGATTCGTAAACTCTACCCCCCCATTTTTTATAGACTCGTCATCGAGTCGTAAATTTTCGTGTCCATGCAGGTTAGGTTTGTTCCGCCTTGTATCGTTTAACCTACGGAATCCCCGAGTGCGACATTTAAATACATGTCCAAAAATAAATACTAGTGCGTGCTAACAAACTTATCAGACTCACTAGACAACTTAATAAGATTGCCGGTGCTAACACAAACAAACAGGGGTTTTAAAGATTATATACTTTCCTATTAATTTAACTAACCATGGCAGACTGTGATCTGTGGGAAAAAGGCACAGCAAAGTCAATCATTTTGCAGGTCAATGCAGTCCCATGGTGTGGCTGCCTGCAGGGAGTCTAAAAACTTGAGTGATGGTCTGGGCGCACAGGTGGAGATGGTTGACACGGGGGAATGTAAACAAGGGCTAGGGGCAGGCATGGGGACAGGCAAGAGGCAGACCGGAAAAGTATGGCGAGGAAATGCGATAGCAGATGCACACAAACAGGTCGGCCTATGAGCTGGCGGCCTCTGTCTGGTCCGTGAGGTTCTGGAGGTAGTGCGGTGGTGCCGTGCCGCTCCGAAAACGGCTTCGGACCTACCTAGACTGTCTCGGTCCCCCGAACCTATGCGCTCTGCCTGTCTTTGTCCATACCCACTCCTTAGTTTTTGCAAACACATAATTTGACTCCCCTTTTTTTTTGGTTACGGGAGCGCCAGCCAGAGTGACACATATTCGTTTATGTCTGTCTGTCTGTCTGTCTGTCTGTCTGTTCAGAGATAATCTGTGACTTTGATCGATCTTGATGAAACTTGTTATGTGTTCGATATAAATGTCGAGTTGTTTTTTTTTTTTTTTCTTTTTTTTCTTTTATAAATTCAAAGTGTCTACCTCGCCTACTGTCCCATTGTCGGCTAACCTTTCGCTACTGCTTCTCCCAACCCTAAGATTTTCTGAAGGGGAAAAAGGAAGAGACAGGTGGAATCTGTCTTGAGGCCAATGGAGCCATCAGAATAGCCTCACAAGATTTCAGCAATTTTCAGGGTGGACGCCAGCAGCGGCTACGAGAGTGAAGGGAGGAGTGGTGCGAAGGGGTAACATTATCTGTCGTATCTCTATTACACTTTAAGCTTCCCGCGGGGCTTTCCAACATGCATGGTCTGTTAACTATTGGTTCTAGAACCATGATTCTCGTCGCTGTGTTGGTGTTCGATATTAATTTTGGGCTGGCCGCAAATTTTCTCCGTGCTTTGACAATTTTAAAGCCTGGTGTTGGCGCAGTCGGTTTGGGCAGTGGGCTTTGCGGGACAAAAGGCGCCTGAGTTCAAGCCCCGTTGGGACACTAGAATTTTATATATATATATATATTATATATATATATATATATATATATTATATATAGTATATATATTATTTGACTCAGCTGCATCCTTCCGGGTCGGCGAATGAGTAACCAGTTGTACTGGGCCCGTGTGTGCCCCGTTAGAATAGGTGTACATATCCATGTGTGTCGTAAGAGGCGACGGGGTTGCGTGCAGGAAGGGCATCCGGCGTAAAAACCGTATGCCAAATCATTATGGCGGAACAACAAGACGGTTGATGCCGCTGTGGGACCCTAAACGGGAGCTAGGCCGAAGAAGAAGAAGAAGAGAAGCTCTTGACAATTTCATGGCTGGGCAGCGTGGCTCAATTGCAGGGAGTCTTTCTGCCGACTCGAACTATCGGCTCCCTCCGGGCAGCTGAGGCCTGTCTCCGAGCCTACCTACTCCGTATGAAGCGCGGGGAATGCCTTCCTGCTACTCCGCGTATATCACACGTGGCATTTCCTGGTGCCCGGGTCACAGTTACTGAGGGTCGCCCGTGCCCATTTTCACTATCCCGGTCGCTTGACCATGGCCCTACTCTGGCCGAACTTCTCCGTGCTTGGGGTGCCTCACTCGTACTCACCTTTCACAGCCACGCTCTCAGCCGGTCATGACTCCTGCACCTTCAAGAGGTTTTCGTGCCTTCTTCCAAACCAACAACAAAGCGACGCTCCTTTTGGAAATTTAACTAACCACAAACTACATTACATGACCCTGGGTTCCCTGGGTTGGGGATTGTCACTCCCGACAATCATTTCATTTCGCACAATGGCATTCACATTCACTCCATTCACGACTTGGGCCGCTGTCCACATTCACTCATCGTACTTCGTCTCGCGTTCATCTCGTCTTTTTTTTAATTCACATCACACTGAACTCTAACCTTAGTTCCCCTAACTAGCTCGTGCTCTCCGTCATCCCTTATTCAAATGCACGTTCTTTTAACTCTAAGTAGCTAATCTTGTCCCCACTCACAGCGTTCCATGTCTGTCCTATGTCCAGTCCATTTTCTAATTCTAAAGCTAAATTTTCCACACTCGTCCACCAGGCCCATGGGCTCGCTCATGGCCATGAGGCGGTCCTAGCTTACGGCTAAACCTTCCCATAACTAGTGCTCCTTTGCCCGGGATGGAGGATGTTCGCTACATCCGGCCAGGCAGCGTGTACTCGAGCCAAGGGCCTCCGAACCTGTTGCTTCGCCAGGGCGGGCGGTTTCGCGAGCTCGCTAGTCCTGACGTATCGGGCGATAATGACAGCGTAACGTCACCCCGTCGATTGCATAACCGCTGCTTCTGAACCAACACCATTGAGCAGCGTGACTTTCCTCATCATGGCTTCGTGCTGCGTGATTCCGGTGACTGCCACACGAACGCTCTGCGAAGCTTTGCCAAGCAGATGGAACGGCTGGGTGCGCATCGGGACTGCGCTTGTGCGTCCGCGATAACAGTACTATCACGGCGAGAAGCACGTGGGCCTCTGAACGGATGGGAGACCGGTGAGGACATGGGTGCCGGACGTGTTTACTGCTAGATTCACAGACGCGTTCACGTAGGTGGTGAGGCTGCGTACAGTCATTTGTCAGACACTTCGTCGCCATTTTAGCGTCCGCGCTGGTGTTCTTGTCGAAGCGCGGAATCGTTTTAATGTCGGCTCCGATCGTCAGCAAGAGGTTGTGCGCCTGGGCTTTCGCAAAGACGGTAGACGGACTCGCACGCAGCGTCCCGTGGAAGCCGGCACGGTTTTCTAAACAATTCTGTGCGGCCATTAAGCTCGCCGTTCCCGTCCGTTACACGACCAGTCTCCCGTCTTGGATCGTTGAGTCAGTTTCCACACTGCATGCCAATTTCGCATCTGCACCACTCCAACAACACTCTGGGACATTCACATGGGGGCCTGTGTTAGGGCCAAGAACCCCGAGTTCTGCCCCCCCCAAACTCGCCATGAGATGCAACCTGCGTCATGCAAACCGTCTACTCGTTCGTCTCCCCGACCGACCTGGTCGCGATCTGCTGAGGGAGATATCCCTCACCTCTGTTCCTGAAGGAGGCGTTTTGATTCTGCTCTTGCATCAGGTCTCGACATTCTCTTTGATGGGGTGGAGTCAGGAGCTGAGGCAATCTCAGCGAGTTTGGATGAGAGGAAACTTCATATTGGCTGGGGCGGCAGTCGTCCCTGAAGGCGATTGGAACTCCGCCTCACGTCCGTGTCTTGAACACATGCGTAATGGAGCTGAAGGAGTGGAGGGGATTGATGTAGAAAACTAACGAGAAAGAAAATCGCAGCGCACACTGAATTAACCCATTGGAACATTCGGGGAGAGAATTCTGACTATCTAACAGTATACTTAACGAAATGACTAAACTTTGGGTCAACTGCATGTGTGAATGCGAATTGGTTTACAAGATTCGTAACAAATACGTGATATTTTTCATAGAGCAAATATACAGAATACGTGGATTCTAAAAAGGGCATAATGTGAAAATGATGAAAAACCTGAATTCGAAATTTTCTGTAACTTATATGTAAGACCATGTACCAACTTCAGTTCAATAATGTTAAGGGTATGTGAAACAAATCAAAAAACGCACATGGGAAACAAGGAAGAAACAGACAGGACAGAAGAGGTAAACCGATGGATTACAGCTTGTGTTGCTGATGGCATGCGCCGTAGTAGTGAGCGCTAAGGAATTTGAAAGTTGGGTAGGGTGCGGTGATCAGCTCGCGCATCTGCGAAGACAAGTACTCGTTGGTTCTTCAACAGCACAGACTAATGTGCTGGCAGAAGAGACAGAGAACAATATGCAACGTTTCCCTATCATCAGGGGACTTGTCAAAATACACTCACGGTGAACAGTGTACATTGATCGTACATGGACAGAGACAACCAAGTGAGTACACAGGCACGATGCAGACGGTGGGATGAGGAGCAGATTCTGTATGGGACAGTGAAGGATAACATTTCTTTATATTCGGCGTCATGGTTCGTGTGATTTGTGTGTGGTGTTGTGTTTGTGGTGTGTGTGTGGTGTGGTGATGTGTGTTAGTAGATGTTGTGTGGACAAACGGCGTGAGTACAGGTAAGATGCTGGATGAAATGGAGACAGCAGAGCTTATGTTGTTGTTCATGTTTTGAACACCGAGATCGTGCGTTTCACTCGGACAAATCACTGGATGGTCGCACGTCACGTGATCCAGTGGCTGATGCATTATTAAATAAACAGCAGGACGAGCCTCGCTTCGACAAGGAATGTTCAAGACAGCAGAGACCATGAGCCGATCAAGGTTTGCACAATTGGATGGGTCAACGTCCAATGATTGTTTGTTCCGGTTGCTGCGTCATGTTTTTAAATAGAGGGGGACAAACCCCAAAAAGAGGCTTATTTAAGCTTTTAGGTGTATTGCTGATATACTTTTGTGTTGATTATGTTTTGGTAGGTATAGTGATTCTGCATGGGAAAAAATTCGTTAGCTTCTGATTTCTTGCGAATTGTTGCATGGCCATATGTTTGACACTTCACTCCGAGAAAAGTGAGCAAAATAGAGGGTCAGGAAAGGAAAATGCTCTAATTGGTACTTGGCATAACATAAAACACAAGTATTAGTATCTTGGAAAGGTCTTGGGTTATGCTAATTACTCATATTATTAATTGTCATGCGTCATTGATGACGTCACTAAGAGGGAAAGGTCACCGGATTTTGAGGGCAGTGAAAATCTGGGGTAACCAGACATACATTTTTTTGTGGCATATGCAAGGAGTTTAGAAGAACAATAAAATAGTGGCAAATGTCAGGAGATATCAAAGAGAGAAGTTCATATTTATTTGTAGATTTTATGTTAACCCTTGTGTTTAGAAATGCGAATTTATGAATCGGCAAAAACTGGCATACAGTAGAATCCCTCTAATTCGACATTCTCTCTAAAACTTCGACACTATGCCGGTCCAAATCGCACTAACGTTTTTGAGTAACGCGAATCCCATATAATTCGGCCCCTGCTATTTTCGACATTCGATGAAAGTTCTGGGTTGAAAGAACTATTAGTAGATGCAGAGATAGCCTAGAAGGAAGGACTGTTAACAAACTCAGTGAGCGGAAAAGAATTACTAACCGATGCTTCGTGCCATACCTGGCTGAAAATGCAATTTATTTGCTGCTGTGGAATGCCTTTGAAGATTAGTTGTAACAGTGCCGTGGTGTTGGATGACTTTCAGCACTGTCAAAAAACCTAGTGGCTTTCTGTAAAGCATTGAATGAAGTCTCAGCGCAAACTGCATGCGAGAGGATATTGAAGAGCCAGGATAAAATCAGGAAAAACATAGGGTAAGTGTGAAGAAACTGCTATCAAGGATTTCTGGGTGCGGTCTCTAACAACCTATTCAAGATTCTGGGTTATATATCTTGACATGGCTCGCGAATCTCAGGAAATACTATCTTGCTGAGCGGAATCGGAAACTGGGAGACCCTGCATGTCCAAAAGATGTGCAGATGTTTGCCCGCAGTATTTGGTTGCTGCAGGACATCACAAATATGTTTCATGTTGCCACTATAAGTACAAGCGTGGAAAAGCTGCCAGAACTGTCGCAGATCCAGTTTCAAACGGGGAAAGTTCACTGTTTGACAAAAGCGTGGTAAATACAACGGAGGTGTGGACTGACTGGCATGGAGCAAACTACAATAAGATGCTAAGACGAAGTTGTTTCTCCGGTGTCTAACAAACCAAGCACGATTCACAAGTATTGAAGGCTTGCCTGAACGACTTCAATCTTCACAACAAACCTTGAATGGTCCACATGGATGAGGAATGAGTTCTGCAAGAAATGGTTAATCAGTGAAGGAGGACAACTGCGTCTCCACATATCAAGGTCATTAGTGAGAAGTTCCATTCAATCCATTCACGGAGTTTTTTTTGTGGGGTTTTTTTTTTAGTGGAGTCCCTGAACAAATATGCAACAGGAAAAGTAGGCTCTTCCACAGAACTGGCGTTAGCCAAAGAGAAAGGGATTGCTGGACTTAAGCTGGCAGAAGAGAATGATGCAGCTAAGGATTGTTCCCTTTTCATTACTCGAAAACCTTCCAAGGAGAAAAGCAAGCCAGTGTCAAAAGAGTCAAAACAAAGGAGCTCCATCAGGAAGAAGAGGATGTCATGCGGTCTTTGTGCTTTGCTCAAAAATTTGGATGAAACACTGAAGATGATGCATTTTTTCCATGATGGAACAAATATCCTAGTTACTGTTTGATCCCAGATAAGGGAAACCCTGTGGCTTTGCAATGCATAAGGTAATAAAGCAACTACCTTGCTGCGCTGAACGAGAGGCTGCGGATATACATTGCTGGGGTTGAATGCGAAAAACTAGATTGAAGCCAATATATTTGAAAGCAGCACTGGTGTGGATTGTGGATATTGAAATTGGCATTTGTACGTGCTTTCCAGGAATGGGTTGCCTGACTTTCATAACTTCAGAACGGTTACCTGCAAGAAGATGGTTACTAATGCTTCTGATGGATGTAATAATCATATTGTGGGATAGATGATGACATAGCCCAGAGAGAAGGCTTGAAAGCAGGAGGTTAACGTAGTCGTCGGGAGAAAGAAACTCGGTCATTGAGACTTTCATTCCCACAACTAACTGCCTTGCGAATGGAAAAAATTCATCGGAAGGAAGAAAACAAGAGAGAAACGTTCTCGAAGTTTCTTTTAAGACTCATGGTTCAATGGAGAGAAATGATATCCTGCAAGGAGGTTTCAAATAATTGGCGGTGGTTCACTGAAAAAAGTGAAATTGGCAAGTGGGCGCTGGTCCAGAAGTATCCACTCTCTATCCAATTCAAATCCGAGAAGCTGAACACGCTCATTTCGCTCATGTGCCTATACTGATTCGAGAACAGAAACATTACGAGAATAATCATTGAGCAAATGACACAGATATAGTGATATGGGTATTTTCCATGTTCATACGTGTTACTTGGTTGCAGGGAACTTTTGGCTTCCGACAAGCAACAGTAGCAATCAGACGGTGACATCTCGCTTGCACGCCATTTCACATATCTGGGGAAACATTCCCGAATCAAAATATAACGGGGTAATCCTGGGGCAGCATACATCTAGAACAGGTTCGTGACACAGTTAGTTACGCCTTTCACGTATTGGTAAGAAACGGGCTCTGAATGAGGCACTGCATGCACCTAACTATCTTGCCCAGTGGCAGATTCGGTGAAGATGTCATAAGATGTCGAGCATCTGGTAGTTACTGCTGGGAGAAATTTCTTTTGGCATTGTATGAAGAACGGCTTCACTGGAATATGGATGAACTACGATGGCAATTCTATACACATCGACTAAAAACGAAAGACTTGACTCACTCCGCCCCCACTTCTGATGCATTCAAACTTCATCTGCTAAGAGACCAAATTCAGTTGATCATTTGTAAAAAGCTAGAGAGTGACACTAAATTGCCAAGATCCCTACATCATTTGGACGACCATGGAAAATGTACACCTGGTTTGCAGTCAGAATCACAAAGAGCGAAAGCCAAAAATAATGTCAAGACATCATGTAAATGCAAAAAAAGGGCGTTGCCGAAGTGAGGTGGCAGCTCGATAAGCAGCGAATACGAGCAGACTAGAAGAAGTGCACATTGCTTGTGCCTGTCGTGGTCAGCCGAGCTATGTGATCTACAGCCACATAATGATTTTGTTAATGACTTTGATACAATATGTTCATTTGAATGAGTGCTTGGTTGTTGCATAAACAAATTATAGTAGATGTCATATAATTTCTAAAAGCTTTTTTCGCTATATGCAAAAAGAATATATACACCATCAGAATTGGTGCGCGGCACCAGATTCCATTGCACAAATTTGGAGGAAACAAAAAAAAAGAAGAAAAAAAAAGAAAAAAAAAAAAAAAAAAAAAAAAAAAAAGGGGTTAAAGTGCGTGGAAAATTAATCTAGGGGATTTTATTTGTTTATCCCTAGCAATGTTTCAAAAGGCAGGTTTATCATTTGTAACATTTATTCAAGCATGTTAAATACAGTGAACCTCGAAAATTAGCAAATGCATTTTGGCCGATTTGTGAAATTCGCATTCTAAACACAGGGGTTAAATATAAATCTACAAGATAATATGAATTTCTTGTATCAAACTTCCTTGATATATCCTGACATTTTGCACTATTTTATTTTCGTTCTAACTCTTGCATATTGGCAAAAAAAACTGCACTATGCTGGTACCAGATTTTCACCTGCCCCTCGAATCGGGACCTTTGACCCTCTAGTGACGTCACCGTGATGTCATGAAAATTTGCATGATATCACTAATTAGCATAACCCATAGACGTTTCCAATGGATACTAATATTGTGGTTTTAATGTATAACGCAAGTATCTCTTTAGAAGGCATTTCGTTTCCCTACCCTCTATTTTGCTCACTTTTCTCGGAGTGAAATGTCAAACGTAGGCATGGATAAAAATTGCAAGAAGATCGAAGCGGCTAACGATTTTTCCCAGTGCAAGAATCACTATAATACCAAAAATACATAAAAAAGTATATCCTATACCTCCATCAGAACTTAGGGGCTTGCTACCTATAAAATGCAATTCAACATAAACCAGGTCAAGGAGGAATCACAAACTCACGTCTTTTCTAATTAATAAAATGAGGCGGAATGAAGAGTATTTTTGTTGGATTAAAATAAATATATTAATATCGTCATTCGTAGGTGAGGGAAAACAAAGGGTGCTCCACTGGAGGGCAAAAATGCTAACACAGCCGGTGTATAACCCAGGCGGTCTCCCACAAGGTATAACGGGCCCAAACTGCTTATCCGAGATCGGGACGAGAATCGGGCGGTATTCAGGGTGGTATGGTCGTAGGCAACAACAACTCGTCATTAAACCTTCATGAAGATAAAATACAAAGTAACACAAGGAGGAAATGCATTTGGCTTTTCAGCTCCTTCACGTGTGGACGCGTCAACTAAAAAACATATTACAGTGCATCAAACTGAAGAGAAGAAGAAGAAGCGGCACCGATCACAAGATATTGACCAGCGAACAATCGTTCCTCTTCACACTCGGTTGTTCAGACGTAATCCATTGGAGAGGAATTATGTCCAAACATACCGAAAAATCAGGAGTTTCCTCTGCAATACAGCATGCCCTCTCTCTGGAACTGCCACACAATGGTCAGTTTTCTTACAATCCACTCTCCAGGTGTTCAAAGGGAAAGAACATGTGGGAAGATACAAACTTATAAAAAAACGTAATATCATGAGTTTCCTACAAGGGATTTCAGACAGAACAGGAGGAGCAATGGACCATTTCAAGTCTGTGCGATGATTGCTTGTTTGTAACTCTCTCTGGACGAGTGTTTGAGGATAGTGAAGCAAGGAACAGCACGTACCATTCTTCAGTTTTCTTGTGACTCATCAGGGTTAAAGCTGACTCCCAGACTCAGAGAGACACTCTGAGCATGAACCAATCAAGTGTGGTTGAAGGCTCCCTGTGGCTCAATTCATGGTTGATTCTTTCTCCTTTGTTCGAAGGGTAACATGAACAAACATGCACACACGAATGAATTACAACCGATAAAAAAAGACAGAATTTCTCAAATAATGCACAGAGACAGAAGTTGAATAAAAGCTTCAAGAGATTGCGCTCGCACACGCAAGAGAGAGATGGGTGGAGACCGGAGTACCATAACTTGGCAAGACAAGGGGTTTAAAAAGAACCGGGTTTCTCTCTCACGCACGCACTGACCGGGTACGTTCACAGATAAGTTTGAGGTTCTGTAAGTTGGATACAAACAGTCATCCATCCTTCTTTCAGATACATAACACTAAAAGTCAGAACAACGGTATGAACCATAGGTAACAACAATGTTCACGAGAATATACATCGACATGTTTCCAAAAAAACCCAGAATATCCACAGTCGCTGATTTACACGAACAGATGATATATGGAGATGACGAAACGCCTACTACCTTGACTCAGCAATATCTGGATGGATTTTCTTGCACACGAGTCCATCGATCAAGGTGTGAGTAATGAAAACAGCCACTGTGTAATGAAGGATACCAGAAAACGGTACAAACAAATATATGAAAGATAGACCATGCTAAATGAGGTATTGATGAGTCCACATGACGGTCGTCTGGATGTGTTTGGAACCCAGAGTGGTCAAAGTACTAAGACCTCAAAATGACAAAGAAGAAGCTTGGAAAATGAATACAAAACTCAAAGCACTAAGAGTGACTGGAGTCATAAAACAAAACAATTTCACAGTTACTTGTAAAGGATACATGCAACGAGAAACGGCATGCAGAGCACGACTCCGCTCAAAGCTGAACAGTTTTCCTTTCATTTTCCCACTGAAAGGCTGGATCTGGATCGGAACTGAACCAAAATCTAATGCGGCTTGTTCTTGTCACATAACAACTCATCACGCTCGTGTTCTGATACTGGACATAACGTTTGAAGTATGTGCTGTATATATCGTTTTTTGCCTGTCTCTATGGTGAAGAATCGCTTCACCCTTTGATTCTGAGTGTTGGAACTATTTGGCTCACTACCCTGGCGCTGCTGGAAGAAAATCCGGAGACGTGTTGGGTATTCGGAGGTTTGAATAGCTTGGGTAAAAGCGCGTTTGAGGATACGGAAGTTTTGAATGGCTGCAGGTAAACGGGCTCGTTTGGGTATTCGGAGGTTTGAATAGCTGCCGGTAAACGGTCGTTTGGGTATATCGGAGGTTGAATGACTGCGCGGTAAACCGGCCGTGTTGGGGATCGGAAGTTTGAATGGCTGCCGGTAAACCGGCCGCCAGGTTCTACGAAGGTCTGAATGTTTCCGGTAAACCGGCCCGTTTGCAGATTTAGAAATTTGAATAGCGAGTGTAAAATGGCCTGCCAGGGTTCAAAGGGTTAAGACAATTATGCAATTTCGTATCCGGATCGGTTAGATGTACACCGAATGGAATGAATCCTTCTTCTGACACATCCAACCTGTCCAACAGTTTCGGCTGAATTCCGTTCACTCAGGTTTTTGAAAGATATCGTGCTGTATATCGTTTTTATAGGCATCTCTCTTGGTGAAAATCACTTTAAAATTATCAGATCCACATTCCGGATCTCCAGAAAAATCGATCAGTTCGATCGCTGCACACAACACCCAACCTGTCCGCAACAATTTTTTC
>CM068953.1:173956066-173966627 GCA_035128595.1 Eptatretus atami | reverse complement strand
TAATTTTCTTAACCCTTTTAACCCTGGCGGCCATTTTACCACCCGCTATTCAAATTTCTAAATCTGCAAACGGCCGGTTTACCGGCAACGATTCAGACCTTCGTAGAACTTGGTGGCCGGTTTACCGGCAGCCATTCAAACTTCCGTATCCCCAAACGGCCGGTTTACCGGCAGCTATTCAAACCTCCGAATACCCAAACCGCCGGTTTACCGGCAGCTATTCAAACCTCCATATCCCAAACGGCCGGTTTACCGGCCGCCATTCAAACTTCCATACGCCCAAACTGCCGGATTTTCTCCAGGGAGCCCAGGGCCGGGGAGCCGATAATCCAACAAGCTCAGGGTTAAAAGGGTGAAGTGATTCTTCACCATTGAGAGACAAGGCCAAAAACGATATACAGCATAATATTTCAAAACGTTATGTCCAGTTTATGAGAACACGAGTTGGATGAGTTGGTTAGGTGAGGAGAAGAAGCCGATTAGATTTTGGGTCAGTTCCGGATCCAGATCCGGCCTTTCAGTGGGAAATGAAAGGGAAACTGTTCAGCTTGGCGGAGGTATGTGCTCTGCAGTGCCGTTCTCGTTCGTCATGGTATACCTTTACAAAGTGAACTGTGAATTGTTTTGTTTTCATGACTCCAGTCACGTCTTCGTGCTGTGATATCTTTGTATTCATTTTCCGTTCTCTTGTCATGTTGAGGTCTTTGTTACTTTGACCACTCTCTGGTTCAAACACATCCAGACGACCGTCATGTGGCTCATCAATACCTCATTTAGCATGTCTATCGTTTCATTTTGATTTGTTTGTACCGTTCTGTATCGTATACACAGGGGCTTATTTTCATTATTCACAACTTGATGGAGTGGACTCGGTGTGCAAAAATCCATCAGATATTGCTGAGTCACAGGTGAGTGTTTTCGTCATCATTATCTATGTTATGGGATGTGTAAATCGGACTGTGATATTGGTGTTTTTTTGGAAACATGTCGATGTATTATTCTGTGAACATTGTTGTACCTTTGTTCATACCGTTGTTCTGACTTTCGTGTTTTGTATCCTGAAAGAAGGTGACTGTTGTATCATCTTTACAGAAACCTGCACTTATCTGTGCTGTCCTGTCATTCTAAAAAATCTGTTCCTTTAATCCTTTGTCTTTGCATAGTTAGTAGTACTCTGTCTCCATCCCAGTTCATCCACATCTTGTTCACCAATCCTTTGAGCTTTTATCAACTTTTGTTCTGTGCAGTTCTTTTGAGAATTCTGCTCTTTTTTGTTGTAATCATTCGTGTGTGATGGTTGTTCATGTTACCCTTTCACAAAGGAGAAAATCAACCATGAAGTTTGAGCCACAGGGAGCCTTCAACCGCACTTGGATTGGTCATGGTCAGAGTATCTGCTCTGAGTCTGGGAGGTCAGGGCTTTGAACCCCGTTCGAGTCACAAGAAAAACTGAAAATGGTATGTGCTGCTTCCTTGCTTCACTTGATCCTCAACACTTGTCCAAGAAAGAGTACAGTACAAACTAGAGGGGGAGCACTCGGTAGAGTGCAAAACCTCCGCCGCCAATACTAGGTCACTCAAGTGAACCTGAATCCTATTCATTCAATTTGATGTCAACATTGCTCACAGAGTTATAGTTTTAACTTTCCCTTTTTTTTAACTTTTACATACTCAATTCATTCGTCATAACTAGATTCTTGAGACAGAAATTGATTTTACGTGGTATATCCCCTGAAGTTCCAAAATCAGCCGCAATTATAATTTTGGCATGTTTTTTGTTTGGAAATCACTGATAACATGTAGAAATGCAAAAAAAAAATAAATGAAATTTTGTTGAAAAAAAAGTTGCAAATTTTTTTTTCTCTAACAATTTTTTTGGGGGGGGGGGGGGGGGGGGGTGGGAAATCACTTAAAACATGTAGAAATGCAAAAACAAAAATCAAATATTTTTTCAAAATGGCCGCCATAAGCGGCCATATTGGACTTTGGACCAAGTCCAAAATCTAATGGCATGATCCGGACCATACCTAATCCCCCCACAAGTTTCGTCGAAATCCGTCGAGGAGTTTTTCCGTAATACTGTTCACAAACAAACAAACAAGCAGTCATAGACTGGTACTTACGAAATTGTCAACTTGACCTCTGACCTTGTCTAATAAAGCTGTCTCTCGAGAAGGTAGCGACGCAAACCAGAAGTTTCTACGATGTTTCTGTACTAAACATCAAAAATCGAATGTTTCACCTCACTGTGACCTTGACCTTTGACCGATTTTGACCAAAATCTAATCAGCACTAGCCATCACCCTCCTGAATCACGTGGTGTAATTTGACATTGGTAGCTTCTTCCGTTCTCGAGTTATCGTGCCTACAAACAAACACACAAACACAAACACACAACACACACACACACACACAAACAAGCAGTCATAGACTGGTACTTACGAAATCGTCAACTTGACCTCTGACCTTGTCTAATAAAAGCTGTCTCAAGAGAAGGTAGCGACGCAAACCAGAAGTTTTTACGATGATTCTGTACCAAACCATCAAAAACGTAACGTCGACCGAGCAAAAATCTCCATTTCTCCACGCAATATTTTATATTATTTTATCAAAGTCGCAAACCGTAATATTCGGCCATCCACCAACAATCTTACATAATCCGACGGCTAGCGAGTCAGGCACTGCGACGATAACCTTTATTGGGATAAAAAATGACTTTTAACTACCATCTTTATCGAAAACACCGTCAGCGCGCACACGGAAAACCTTTACGTGACTCAACGACGCGTCTGCTCGAGCGCACTGCATCACGTGACGACCCGTGACGCGTCGAGTGAAATATTTTTTATACAATTTTAAAACGTCTCCAAAACATCCGATTTTTACCAGAATTTCGACAACCGAGTTTTAAGCGTCCTAAGCGATCGCAAAAACCGAAGACAAAATTAAAATCGAAGTTAAACGAACTCGTAACGTCGAGCGAAGCAAAATACTCCATTTCTCCACGCATATTTAATATTATTTTATCAAAGTCACAAAACCGTTAATATTCGCCATCCACAACAATCTTTACATAATCGACGGCTCAGCGAGTCAGGCATGCGACGAGTTAACCTTTATTGGGATAAAAAATGACTTTTTAACACCATCTTATCGAAAACGACTGTCAGGCGCACACGGAAAACCTTTACGTGGACTCACGACGCGTCTGCTCGAGCGCCACTGCATCACGTGACGACCCGTGACGCATCGAGTGAAAGATTTTTTATACAATCTTAAAATGTCTCCAAAACATCCGAATTTTACCAGAATTTCGACAACGAGTTTTAAGCGTCCTAAGCGATCGCAAAAAACCGAAGACAAATTAAAATCGAAGTTTAAAAACGCATCGTAACGTCGAGCGAAGCAAAATGCTCCATTTCTCCACATGAATTTACGGAATTATGTTTGACCTCACTGTGACCTTGACCTTGACCGATTTTGACCAAAATTCTAATCAGCGCAACCATCACCCTCCTGAATCACGTGGTATAATTTACATTGAGTAGCTTCTTCCGTTCTCGAGTTATCGTGCCTACAAAGAAAAAACAAACAAACAAACACACAAACAGAGGACGGAAGTCATCAATATACTTACAAATCTATTAGATTTCGTAATAACAAACAGACGGGCTGAAAACAGTAACCTCCGTCCATCTTCGATGGCGGAGGTTAACAAGCAATCATCACACAGACTTGAATGGTCCATTGTCCTCCTTGTGTGTTGAAGTTTCTTGTGAGGAAACTCATGATATTACGTATTTTTATAAGTGTTGTATCTTCCATCTGTTGTTCCCTTGAACTCCTGAGAGTGGGATTGTAAGAAAAACTGACTGTGTTGGAGTTCCAGAAGGAGTGAGTGCTGTATTGCAGAGAACTCTGATTTGTTCGTGTTTGACATAATTCCTCTCCAATGGATTTACGTCTGAACAACCGGAGTGTTGGAAGGAAGGAAACGATTGTTCGCTGGTCAATCATCTTGTGATGGTGCCGCTTCTTCTTCTTCAGGTTTGATTTCATGTGAATATGTTTTTTTTTATTATGATGGCGTCTGTGAAGGAGCTGAAATCCAAAATGATTTCCCTCCTTGTGTTTACTTGTTAGTGTTCCATGCTTCATGAAGGTTTAATTGCGAGCTGTTTTTGCCTACGACCATACCACCCTGAGTTCGCCCGATGTCGGAAGCTAATCAGGTTCGGGCGTGGTTAGTACCTAGATGGGAGACCGCCTGTGAACACCGGGTGTTGTAGGGTTTTGCCCTGCAGGGGGAGTCACCCTTTGTTTTCCCTCATTCACGAATGACAATTAATCTTTTTATTTTAATCGCAACAGAACACACTCTTTCATTCCCCTTCATGTTTATATAATTGGGAAAAGATGTGAGTTTGTGATGCTCCTGAACCTGGTTTGATTGTGAAAACACAATAAGCTTTCCTCCTGTGTTTGGTGATTTTCTTGAAGGAAAGTTTCCTTCCCAACGACTTCAAAACACATTGAAATAATATTGGTCCGGATTTCGGAATCCGATCTGACAAATGCATACAAACATCCAGGTCCTCAGATAGTTATTTCCCTAAATGCAAGTCCAGAATAGACCCATCCCCATGTCTGGTGGGATTCGAAACGTGATGCGCTGAGAAGGGTAAAGAATAGATTCGCTCTCTTCTGGAAAGCTCCTTTTTCTCTTTACGAGAGATACATTCACACACGTGAGATCGCGTTATCCCAACGGAGACTCGACGCCCGCCTTTTTCGATGAACGTTGACACCCGTTTCTTTCACCGATGCCGACACCCGCCTTTTTCCATCGATGTTTGACACCCTGTTCAGCAGCTCTGTGGACGCTAACTGGCTCTTTTTCATATCGGGCTGAACATTGAGGTGATAATTGTTGTTGACGTTTTATGAGCGCTTCACGTTTTCGCGCGGTAATTCTGACAGATGGCTGCCTTTTGCCATTCGTCCAGCACCACAAACATGGCATCGTAAGCCAGGAATAATCGCGGGTCGTGCTGGTTGTCACGGCAGCGATTCGCAAATGGGGCGGGGTGGAATTGGCTGGAGTCTGCGCCCGCCCAGACGGGCCGCCGATAAAACGAAGACGAGAGGTCCATTCTTGGCGAGTCAGGTTGTGAGTCATATCAGTCAGACGACTTTTTCAGTCAGTGAGTTGGTGTCAGTCAGATGGCTTTACCAGTCAGTTGGACGACTGTACCAGTCGGTGAGTCGGTGTCAGTCAAACGGCTTTTCCAGTTAGTCGGTGCCAGTGAGTTGGTGACAGCCTCAGCGTCTCATAGCTACTAAGAGCTGTCGGTCGGTTGTGGCTCCTGATAGCTCCTGGCGGTGGTGACGCTCACAGTTAATGCTCCTTCTGCTCGAGACCTGCTCTTGGCGTACCTGATTCTTGGGGGTGACGTCGATTGGTGTTTGAGCCTGTTTGCGAGTGGTTGCACGGCAAGGCTGGGCGCTAGCCATGGACAAGGCACGCTCACACATTTCAGAACGTTTAATTTGACGTATTGTTACGAATCTTGCAGCCATGAGCACACAACAGACAGGTCCCCATAGCTCAGTTATTTCGTTAAGTATATGTGTATAGTTGGAATCCATCCCCTGTGTCTAATGGGTGATTAAATGTTCGAGCGCTGTGGAGTTATTTTGATAGTCACGGTTTTCTTTTACATTTTACATCACTTAAAACAACAACAACACCTTCGCTCCATCCTGACGCCATAACGCTCGCGGTGGGCGGAGTTCAAGAAGGACTTGACGTCTCTCTCGACCAATCAGGGAGATGCGAGCGAGTTTGCCGTCGGTTGGCCAATGAGAGCCAACGCAGGACAATATTACTCCTCTTCCTGTTTGAGGGGCGATCCGCCGTGACATCCGCGACGCCTCCCCGGTCCAATCAGCGGACTTGGCGCCCCTTTTGGCCAATCACGGGGGCGACGAGTGCATCTGTGTGCCAAAACGCATCTGGAGAAGGAGTGAATTGTTCGGTTAACAATTGTGAAAGGTTAACGGTTAACGAGTGAAGTGAAAAAGAAAGGAGAAGGAATTGTTCGGCGCGATCAGACTGGTTAACCTCCGCCATCGAAGATCGGATGTTACTGTTTTCACCCCTTTCTGTTTGTTACTTACGAAATCTAAAGATTACCTAGAGGAAGATATGTCAACTGTTGACCTCTACTGTCTAATAAAAGCTGTCTCTAGAGAAGGTAGCGACGCAAACAGAAGTTTTCTATCGATGATTCTGTACCAAACCATCAAAAATCGAATTTTGACCTCACCGTGAACCTTGACCGATTTTGACCAAAATATAATCAGCATAGCCATCACCCTCCTGAATCACGTGGTGTAATTTGACATTGGTAGCTCTTCCTTCGAGTTATCTGTACCAAACATCCAAAATCGAATGTTTGAACCTCACCGTGACCTTGACCGTTGACCGATTTTGACCAAATCTAATCAGCACTAGCCATCACCCTCCTGAATCACGGGTGTAATTTGACATTGGTAGCTTCTTCGTCTCGATTATCGTACCAAACCATAAAATCGAATTTTGACCTCCTGTACCAAACCATCAAAAAATCGAATATTTGACCTCGCGTGACTTTTTACCTTGACCGATTTGCCATAATATCTAATCAGCACTAGCCATCACCCTCCTGAATCACGTGGTGTAATTTGACATTGGCAGCTTCTCGTTCTCGATTATCGTGCCTACAAAACAAACAAACAACAAACAAACAAACAAACAACATAGCAGTCATAGACTGGTACTTTACGAAATCGTTCAACTGACCTCTGACCTTGTCTAATAAAGCTGTCTCTAGAGAAGTAGCGACACAAACCAGAAGTTTCTACGATGATTCTGTACCAAACATCAAAAATGAATGTTTGACCTCACGTGACTTGACCGTTGACCGATTTTGACCAAATAATCAATACTAGCCATCACCCTCCTGAATCACGTGGTGTAATTTAACATTGGTAGCTTCTCCGTTCTCGAGTTATCTGTACCAAACCATCAAAAATCGAATATTGACCTCGCTGAACCTAAATGAATATTGCTCCTGTGACTGACTTGACCTTTGAACCGATTTGGACAAAATCTAATCAGCACTACCATCACCTCCTGAATCACGTGTGTAATTGACATTGGTTAGCTTCCTTCCGTTCCTGAGTTTATCGCTGCCTACAAACAAACAAACATACAACAACAACCAGTCATAGACTGGTACTTACGAAATCATCAACTTGACCTCTGACCTTGTCTAATAAAAGCATGAATCAGCAGGAAGCCCAAGGGAGCTTGAATCTGAATCATTGTGGTCTACATTTACACTTGTGGTTTGCAGATAATGACCCAGAAAAAACTAGATTCTTATAAAATTCCATTTTTTTTTTTTTTAAGTGATTCAGTCCCAGCAGGATATCCAGATAATAGTGGTATTACTTTTCAGAAGAATCTGATAAAGACTTATTATTTATATATACAGTTATTCATCACTGTTCCAGAATTTCGACAACCGAGTTTTAAGCGTCCTAACGATCGCAAAACCGAAGACAAAATTAAAATCGAAGTTAAAACGAACTCGTAACGTCGAGCGAAGCAAAAATTCCATTTTCCATCAAAACTTAAGCTCCACGATCAAACCGAAGACATAAAAGCGCAGTTAAAGAACTCGTAACGTCGACAGCAAATCTCCATTTCCATGCAACTACCGTCGACGGTCTGCTCGAGCGCACGTGCATCATGGGCGACCCGTGACGTCTGCTCGAGCGCAATGCATCATGGCGACCCTTGACGCTCGAGTGAAATATTTTTTATACAATCTTAAAACGTCTCCAAAACTACCGATTTTACCAGAATTTCGACAACCGAGTTTTAAGCGTCTAAGCGATCGCAAAAACGAAGACAAAATAAATCGAGTTAAAACGAACTCGTAACCTGAGCGAAGCAAAAAAATCTCCATTCTCCATGCAAAAACTTACGTTCAATCAACGACGGCGTTGCTCGAGCGCAATGCATCATGGGACGACCCGTGACGTCTGCTCGAGCCGCAATGCATCATGGGACGACCCTTGACGCTTCGAGTGAAATATTTTTTTTCTACAATCTATAAACGTCTCCAAAACATCCGATTTTTACCAAATTTCGACAACCGAGTTTTAAGCATCCGCGAAGCGATCGCAAAAACCAAGAACAAAATTAAAATCGAAAGTTAAAACGAACTCGTAACGTGAGCGAAGCAAAAATACTCACATTTCTCCATGTTAATTTACGGAATTAGTTTGACCTCACTGTGACCTTGACCTTTGACCGATTTGACCAAAATCTAATCACGCGCTAGCCATCACCCTCCTGAATCACGTGATGTAATTTGACATTGGTAGCTTCTTCCGTTCTCGAGTTATCGTGCCTACAAACAAACAACAAACAAACAAACATACAAAACAACAAACAAACAGAAACGAAGGCATCACATACTTACGATATCTTAATTCGTAAGTAACAGCAAGCATAGACTGGTACTTACGAAATCGTCAACTTTACCTCTGACCTTGTCTAATAAAAGCTGTCTCAGAGAGAGGTGCGACGCAAACGACGCTGAATGCTGTGTCTTACAATCCCCCTCTTGCATAATCTTCAGTGCATAATACCTCAGATGACGAACACCCGACATAATTCTCATAAAACATCCGATTTTTTACCAGAAATTTCGACAACCGACTTTAAGCGTCCTCAGCGATCGCAAAACCGAAACACAAAATTAAAATCGAAGTTAAAACTGAACTCGTAACGTCGAGCAAAGCAAAAATCGGCATTCTCCACGCAATATCCTTAAGTGAATCAATCGACGCGTTCTGCTCGAGCGCACTGCATCATGGGACGACCCGTGACGTCTGCTCGAGCGCAATGCATCAGTGCGACGACCCTTTGACGCTTCGAGTGAAATATTTTTTATACAATCTTAAAACGTCTCCAAAACATCCGATTTTTCCAGAATTTCACAACCGAGTTTAAGCGTCCTAAGCGATCGCAAAACGAAGACAAAATAAATCGAAGTTAAAACGAACTCGTAAACGTCGAGCGAAGCAAAAAATCTCCATTTCTCCATGCAAACCTTAACGTCAATCAACGACGCGTCTGCTCGAGCGCACTGCATCATGGGACGACCTGAACGTCTGCTCGAGCGCAATGCATCATGGGACGACCCCTTGACGCTCGAGTGAAATATTTTTTTATAAATCTTAAAACGTCGTCCCAAACATCGATTTTTACCAGAATTTCGACAACCGAGTTTTAAGCCGGTCCTAAGCGATCGCAAAAACTGAAGACAAAATTAAAATCGAAGTTAAAACGAACTCGTAACGTCGAGTGGAAGAAAAATACTCCTTTTCTCCACGTTAATTTACGAATTATGTTTGACTCACTGGTGACCTTGACCTTTGACCGATTTTGACCAAAATCTCATCAGCACCAGCCATCACCCTCCTGAATACGTGTGTAATTTGACATTGGTAGGCTTCTTTCGTCTCCGAGTTTGTGTGCTACAAACCAACAAACAAACAAACAAACTACAAACATACAAATAAACAAACAGACGGTATCATCAATATACTTACGAAATCTTTAGATTTCTTAAGTAACAAACATACAAACAAAAACAACAAACAGAAAGCGAATCATCAATATACTTACGAAATCTTAGATTACATAGTAACAAACAAACAAACAAGCAGTCAAGACTGGTAATACGAATCGTCAACTTGACCTCTGACCTGTCTAATAAAAGCTGTCCTAGAGAGGTAGCGACCGCAAACCAGAAGTTTCTACGATGATTTGTACCAAACCATCAAAATCGTAACGTGAGCGAAGCAAAAATCTCCATTTCTCCACGCAATTATTTAATATATTTATCAAAGTTACAAACCGTAATATTCGGCCATCCACCAACAATCTTTACATAATCGAGGCTCAGGAGTCAGGCATGCGACAATAACCTTTATTGGGATAAAAATGACTTTTAAAACCATCTTTATCGAAAACACCGTCAGCCGCGCAACGGAAAACTTTACGTGACTCAACGACGCGTCTCTCGAGCGCACTGCATCACGTGACGACCCGTGACGCTTGAGTGAAATATTTTTTATACCAACTTAAAACGTCTCCAAAACATCCGATTTACCAGAATTTCGACAACCGAGTTTTAAGCGTCCTAACCGATCGAAAAAACCGAAGACAAAATTAAATCGAAGTTAAAACGAACTCGTAACGTCGAGCGAAGCAAAAATACTCCATTTCTCCACATTAATTTACCGAATTATGTTTGACCTCACTGTGACCTTGACCTTTGACCGATTTGACCAAAATCTAATCAGCGCTAGCCATCACCCTCTGAATCACGTGGGTAATTTGACATTGGTAGCTTCTTCCGTTCTCGAGTTATCATGCTACAAACAAACACACAAACAAACACACAAACATGGAGGCGGAAGTCATCATATCTTACAC
>CM068953.1:173876051-173892225 GCA_035128595.1 Eptatretus atami | reverse complement strand
ATAAATACATCGACATGTTTCCAAAAAAACACCAATATCCCAGTCCTAGATTTACACTTCCCATAACAATAGATAAGAGGACGAAACACTCACCTGTGACTCGCAATATCTGATGGATTTTGCACACCAGAAGTCCACTCATCAAGAGTTGAATTAATGAAAACAGCCCTGTGTAAAGATAAGAAGCAGTACAAACAAATCAAAATGAAACGATGACATGTAAAATGAGGTAGATGAGCCACATGACGGTCGTCTGCATGTGTTTGAACCCAGATGGTCAAATAGAAGATCCTCAACAATGACAAGAACTTGGAAAATGAATACCAAAACACACAGCACTTAAACTGACTGGAGTATGGAAAAACAAAACAATTCACAGTTCATTTGTAAAGGATACTAATGACAACGAAAGAACGGCACTGCAAGCACGATACCTCCCGCCAGAGCTGAACAGTTTTCCCTTTATATCCCACTGAAAGGCCGGATTCTGGATCCAGCTTCAGATAGAAAAGCGACCCCCATGGAAAAGCTGACCCACCCCGCATTTAATTCTAAAAAGTATACAATTTTATAAATAAAATAAAAATTTAAACATAATATCATGTTAATGAAATATAATATTTATTTACAAACACTATGGATTCACACATTTACACTGAAATACTTGGTCATATATTTATGTTAACTAAATCATAGACATAATCATCTCGTGTCAATCATTCTATTACTCTATAGCAGGAAAGTACCCACGTCACAAGACATCTACTCATAATTCCAGCAATCATCTGGTGTCGCGTCTTGTCTATTTGCTGTCTGTCTTGTCGTCTGCGACCGCCGTTTCTCGACGACCGCCCCGGTCCATCTCATTAAACTTGCCAGGAATATTGCCGGGGACCCCCGATGTTGCCTTATTCGAGGTTTGATAAATCAATCGGACGAAGCATGTTCCCAACGTTACGCCATTTTATCTTATCTCAGTTTGAAAAAGGTTGTAATATGCGCAGCTAAAGGATGCCGTTCCACCTCTCACCTTATCTTGCCATTTTTTCCCCAAATATAATAACAGTAACGCCACGCCTTCCATCGGATCTGAAACTTGCCAGAATTATTGCCGGCCCCCGGATGTGCCTTTTCAAGTTGATATCAATCGGACACGTTCCCACAGTTACGGCCATTTATCTGTCAAACCCAATACAGACACGTTGCTTATGACCATCAACGATATCTCACAACTAAGCTTTATTTAATTTCTTAGTTACTTTGTTTTATTTGTGCTTACGATTGACTCACAATTGTTTTCTTCTTTATGTTATGATCTCACCAATCGATCACTGGGACCTGATTATGTCCTTTCAAAAGTTCGATATCGCTTCTCTCATCCATTCAGCTGTTTCCCAAGTGTTTCCCAAAGGTTTGAAAGCTTTTATCCCAAGGTTTGAATTAAATAATTAATCCCAACGGTTTGATTCTTTATCTTAATATTAATTATTTAATTATTTAATTCCCATAGTTTGATTATTATCTCAATTATTAATTAATCTCTAGTTTGAATTTCCCGAGCGGAAACATCGTTTCCCAGGTTTGGAAAACTGTTTTTTCCCAGGTTTGAATTAATCGTTTGCTTGTAACATTTTGAATACATTTACAGAGAAGAGCGAAGGAATGAGGAGAGGAGGGCAGAGATAAGTCGAGAGAGGGGCGAGAGGGGAGAGGGCAAGAGAGGAGGAGATCGAGGAGGGATCAGAGTGAGGGGTAGAAAGCGAGGAGGAGAGAGGGATGAGAGAGGGCAGAGAAGGGAGAGAGAGGGGGAGCAGGGGGGGGGGCGAGAGAGAGGGGCGTCAATTCTTCTGCTTCGTTGGTATACTCACAATCGACACTGACCTGATATGTGCTTTTCAAAGTTTATAATCTCTCCTCAATCCCATTCAGGCTGTTCCAGTTGAAAGCTGATTTATCCCAAGTGTGAATAATTAATTAATCCCAAGGTGATTCTTCTTAATAAATTTATTTAATTATTTTTATCCCAAGGTTTATAATTATTATTCAAGTTATGAATTAATCCCAAGGTTTGAATTTTCCGAGGGAAACACTGTATTCCCAGGTTTAAAGCTTTTTCCAAAGTTGCAAATTAACGTCTCTTGGTAACAATTGTGATACATTTACCAGAAGAGGCAGAAGGAGGGGAGAGAGAGGGAGAGAGGAAGGAGAGAGAGGGGGAGAGACAGTTGGTAGAGAGAGCGAGATGAGGAGGGAGAGAGAGGAGAAGGGGGAGCAAGAGGGCGAAAGAAGGCGAGAGAAGGTGCGAGAGAGAAGGGGCAGAGAGAAGGCTAGAAGAAGGGCGAGAGGAAGGGGGGTCGAGAGGGCGAAAAGAGAGGGGGCAAAGAGAGGAGGGAGAGAGCAAGGGGGACAGAGGGGGAGAAGGAGGCGGGAGAGAGGGAGGTAAGGTGAGAGAAAGAATAGACAGAGAGGGAGTAGGGGGAAGTGGGGGGCACGAGAGAGGCGGCGTCAATCTTCTTCGTTTGAAGACGTCACAATTGATGCTGACCTGATACGCAGGCACGAAGCTGCACCATCCTGCACCACCTACGGGCACGCCCCTACGGGCCCGCACTAGTTACATATAACTAATATAATCATAATTATCAAACATAAGACACATAATCATGGGTCAATATTCTAGATCTCCTATACATGGAAAAGGACCAGGTCACAAAAATTACAATAAACTAATATAATACATAATATATTGTTCGCGAAATTCGCACCCGCGTGCGATCGACCACGTAACTCGAATCGCGGCACCCTCGCCATCCGGCGGACAATCATAGTACCCTCCCGGACAACGCCGGGATCTAGTCACGGGTGGCCTTCGGCCTCACCACAACCAGTCCGCATTCTACCCAGCGCGATAGGTGAATCGCCAAAGTCGATATACCTACAATACCCGCAACGGGTAACCTACCGAGGTTGTACCTCCCACAGCCGACTCCGGACACGAACCGCAAGCAGTCGTCCGTCTACAGAATAACGAGCGGGTTATCGTCGGCCGTGACGTGTTCCAAATAATTCTCGGGGTCCCCGCCCCACTTCACCCTTTACGTTGAAGCAAGATGAAGACCCAACAAGAAAGACGCAGCGAAAACGGGTAGGGAACATTCAACACAAGCACTTATACACCGACAAGATAGCACACATAAAGATTGGTATTACACAACATGCACGAAGCCAGTACAACAAAAAAACCAATACGCAAGAATACTACCCCAACGCGACACCGCAACACTATACAGTCTACTTTATCAACGACCACGCCGCCAGCTACACACACTTTCACACAGAACAAAAGAAAATGAAGTCGCGATCCCTGAGGTGTCGGATGTTCCTTGGCGACCGTTCCGACGATCTTGTCCCACTTCTGACTCCGTCTCGAGCGTGGTCCTGAGGTCTTCCGGCGTGCCTCGTGCCTGCTCGTCTGCCCCTCAACCCACGGACGGAGCACCGAGCCTGAGAAAGAGCCGAACCAATGAACCACACCGGACTTGAGAGCCAACTGCAAGCACCTAGACGAAACCAAGCAAAGAGAGACCACAATGAGAACCACCGAACCAAGAGAGAGAGAATGCCTCCTGCTTCTCCCGATCTCTATACCACCGGCGCCCCGCCCCGCTCCCACCCCGTTCTGCCCACCCTCCTTTCACGAGGTTCATGAACAAGGGCTTCCCTTTCACCCGCCGACCCGCCTCCACACGTAATCCGTCAATCGGGCGAACTGCCTCCCCTTCTCTCTCCAAGCCTGAGAAAGGCCAGACGGGGACATAACGCCGGAAAACGTCGCATCCCCTGCTAGCACTCGGATGATCTACCACGTCACGCGAGCCTGTTGAAGCGAGGCGGCAAAGATGTGGCTGCGTGATTGGTGGGGGTGGGCTTGTCGAAACGGCTCTGTGTGTGTGTGGTGTGGGCAAATTAAAGAAAGGACAGAAAACGCTATCTCGAAGGATCGCAGCCCGAATGAAATCACATTATATTCCTCAACAATGGTTTGGCAACTATACATACTTTCAGAAATATCTCACCTACGGACCTATATGTGGTTGCCTAATTTCCACAGCCTACACATCATAGAAATTAATCATGGGGTCATATTAAAGCAATAAAATTATAGTAAGGAACATTTTATGAAACAACAATTAAATTAATTATACGTTTGTCAAAATTCATTGGGCGGTCAGTTCTATTACTAGAAAGACCCGGGACACCAATTCTATCGAGAAAAGTGACGTCGGTCAACTTCATATGACAGCGAACTGAACCCAAAAGTCAATCGCTTTTGCGTTCACCAAACCAACTCATTCCCCTCGTGCGTCTCATAATGGTACATAACGTTGAAATATCTTGCTGTAATCGTTTTTGCCTGTCTTCAAATGGTGAAGACATCACTTCACCCTTAACCCTGAGCTTGTTGACTCATCGCTCCCTGACCTTGAAGAAAATTCCCGCACGTCTTGGGATACGGAGATCTTTAATGCTGCCTGGGATAAACCTGCCCATTTGGGTTACACGAGATGGTTTGTAATCACTGCCGGTAAACCGCGCTGGGGTCACACACATTCGTTTAATGCTGCGGTGTAAACCTCCGTTTGGTACGGGAGTTGAATGGCCAGCCGGTAAAACCAGCCGTGTGGGTAGCACGGAGGTGTTGAATAAGCTGTCCGTTAAACCAGCCTTGGGTACCGATTTGAATGGCTGCCGTAAACCGCCGTTGGGTAACACGGATTTGAAGCTCGGTTATAAACCACCTTTGTAACGAGGTTTGTGGCCCTACCGGTATTTAAACCGGCCTTTGGTAACCTGAGCGGTTGACTACTTCCCCGGAAAAACTGCCGTTTGCCGGCTACACGAGAGGTTTGATAGGGCGCGTAAAACCAGACTCTTTGTAAAGAGGTTTGAAGCTACCGTAAACCTGCCGTTGTGCGGTACATGAGTTGAATGCTGGCGTAAAGACCGCCGTTTGGGTACATGGAGGTTAATAGCTCCCGCGAAAAAAACCGGCCGTTGGGTACACGGAGGCTTGGAATGGATGCCTTAGACCGCCACGCTGTTTGTTCACGGAGGTTTGAATAGCGCCGGAAAACCGGCCGTTTGCGTACACGGAGTTAATTCGCTGCCGCGTAAACAGCGTTTGTACACGGAGTTTGAATGGCTCGATAGACGACAGTTCCTTTCAATTCATTCTTCTATCGTACGCCTGTTTACCTCCTTCGTAGTTTCTCGAATCTCTCCCATTAGTCTAGCCTCGCTCTCTCTCATCGTTTCCCGGACACCGACCTACACTCCCTTACCTCCCGCGCTCCCGTCCATTCTCCAACAACCACTAGTGGAGCAGTTGATCGTCTCCCACCGAACACCCAGAATTAGTCTGACTTCTCCAACAACTTCCGAAACGTCCGTCACTTGGAGACCGTGCGTCGCTAATATTTCGACGCGTGCGGTTAGGGTTAATGAAAAAGACCTAATATCAAGATAACCTAAATAACACAAACACGATCGCCAAATACGGGGAACCACACCCTCGACCACTGTCCGAATCGCGCCTATCAACACTCGGATCCGACGTACGAGCGGAAGTTACCAAAGCGCGCTGACCAAATTGAACACATTTTACCGGCCCAAACGCCTCACTAATTCAAGTCCGAACCAGCCGATCAATGAAAAAAACACGAACAACGATAATGGACATTTAACCGGATTTATTTTTACAATAATATCGGGGTCAGGGAGCACACAGAGCAATTATCAGAAGAAAAGGCAGCAAGTACAATAAGAAAAAGAAAAATAGCATGCTGAACAATTCTACTTACAGCACGTGCCACACACACACCACACACACCACCACGAATGACCTCGGTGGGTCTATTTTCGGCCTTTCACCGGAGGAAGGCGAGTTGAGGCAGGCCTACCGGGTACCTGTCCCGCCTCGTCGCGTCACACCGACCCAACCACAGTGGACTCGAACCACGACCCGAATCCACGCCCTACGAACTGAGACCGGCTCAACCACGACCAGCACTGTCTCAGAGCCGCTCCAACCACCACACACGACCATCTGCCACGACGCAGACTGCTCAGTATCACCACTAATCCTCCTGTCTGCCACCTCTCTTACTCACACACCTACTCTCGCTCTATCCTGCTCTAAGTATCGATCGTCTATCTCCCGAAAAACTGCCTCTCACAAACCAGTTTCATCTACTTCTCCACTCATATCTTTGTGGAGGTCCTTCTTTGCTCACACGTGTCAGTCTCTGACTCATCTCCGGTCCCTCGCCTGTATGTCGGGTTCCCGAAGTTTGTCGGACACTCTGGCCCCGTGAATTTTCGAAACGCAGACTTCACAAAAGTCGAGCTCAGATAACCTCACCCTGCCACAGTAGGCACACATGACACTGTCCCGTGTCTCTGAATAGGCTGCTATTTGGTAGCCTGTATGTGAGAGATGTAGGTGTAAGATCGTACAACTGAATACCTATGCTATAGACAAAGACAAGAACTTCGTTATGCCCACACCGTAATTCCCATTCTACCAGAAGGCAGAAAGAATGTCTCTTACACTAATCTATACACGTATCTCGTGCAGATATATACTCTTAAGCCTAACTCGGACTAGGTCCGGTCTTGTTGCTGCTCTACAAGGTGCCTAAAATTCCTAACCAATCGAGTGATCATGCCCCTCAGCCAAAGGGTCATCTACCTACCTACTGTCCCAAACGCCCACTGTTACGTATATTACAATTGGCTCATCTGGCAATTCGTTTCGGCTGGAGTACTCAAAAATAATGCCATCAGTTATGTTTAAGATACTCAGAGTTCCCATGATAGTTGGCAAGCATGCGATCCTCACGGCTTTAGTTTGACAAGTCTGACGTGATTCCCATCAGGTATCATCTCAACCAACCAGCTAACCGAAATGCATGACATACCGCGTTACATTCTCCCCCTGCAGGGTTGCAATCAACAGTTCGGCAAACTGCGTTTAACAAGCTTATATCGAACGGCCTCTAAAGCGACGTTAGCAGCGGACATAAATTACTAATATCTTCATAACATCTGACCTACAGACAACTAGCGCCGTCCTTAAGCGTAGCTCAGATGCACAACCAATTCAATTCTTAAATCTCGACGACACTACTTCAAACAACTACCTGTACGATACAACCCATCATGCTTATCACAGATCACCTATCTATTCTTTTCGTGAAAGGCAAAAGTCTTCAATCGATCCACAAACGATCAAGTATTACTTCTTGTCCGTACGACTATACACTCCAGCTCGTCTGCTACACAATGTTACATGATTGTACATCAAGGCGACTTGCCTCAGCAGACTTGAGCCGCGCTGGTCGGTACCACTGTCTCGCCCCAGCACTCGACAGTGCTACACGGCGCTCCTCGTACACAGCATCCGTACGCTCTTATCGATTCTGCACTTCACGTTCAATCTGACTTAATACACCGAGCGACGCAGTTCACGACTCTACCAATTGTTACAAATTTGACAGCTAGTCCTTTCACTTGAAAGGCTGTATATGAGGCTACCACACCTCGTTGTGCCAGATACTGAGCTTTACAATCGTCCCGTTACGGATACACACAGCGGCGATCCGACTTGACCGGTCACAGAGTCTAGACAGATCGATATTCAGCCCTCATCGCTCTTGGTGGATCTCTGGACCGATACGCCAACTAGCACACGTTTCTGGCCTCCTCGCGTCGATAACGTTCGCTGCTTTTCACAGTCAACACCTGGATCCACCTGTTAACAACGCGGCGATACAGAATTCCTATCTCTAACTGTGCGTCACTTGTAACTATCAGAATGTGCTGCTGCAACGATTCTGCTTTCCGAAGTCAGCACGACTCACTTCGTACACAGCAATGCTCCTCGTTGCTCGAACGGTTCAGCACGACTCACTCTAACAGCAGCAATTGTGCTCGTGTCACGCACCTCTATTGGAAACGTAGATGTCAGCACCGTATCTCCACTGGTCGAGCTGCAGTGACTTTTTCATGCTAACACTGAGCACTACATGTTATTGGCGTCAAAGCGCATAGGCTTATCGCTTATCGAGACATTTGTCGGAGCCAACGGATGGCAGTGAGTCCCTCGACACTTCTGTTCTACCACTCGCATGTCCAGCCTAAGCGTCGTTATTAGGCTATCAAGCGACCTGAGAAATCATCATGGGCCTTTACCAACTGGCGGAACTGTTGTCGACTTCAATGCCAGCAAGCGCTAGTGTAGCTCCTCCAGCACGATCTCACTCAGGGACACAGCATATCCTGACTTGTCAAGTCAGGCACGGTGCTATTGGTGGCTCACTAGCTAACACTTATTCATCAAGCTCAGTAGAGCACCGTTCTTGTATAGGTCTTGTAGCGCATTCCCTCTCCACGTTTTTCATTAATCGATTCGCGAACGGTGCCTATTCTACTCTTCACTAATTGTTACATATCAACAGCCTACATATGACTTCGCGTTCTGCACTTCTCAGGAACTTTTTCAAAAATGGTGGAGCGCTGAGGCCAGAGGATCGACTTCATCATCTACGCTACACCCGCTTAGAATCCTCTGCCTTGTATACTCGCCTCGGTGAAGGCACGTAACGATGCCGTCTATCCGTAGCTCTTCACTGGTTCTCTCTGCACTCAGAGCATCGTATAACACCTTTCAGCCCGCCAATCTCACTGAATTGGAGAAGTAGTTCAATCATTGAGGTGTGATCACATGCGATGTGTGAGCGAGGCAGAAGTGAGAGCTATGCGTCTTTCCTAATTCACTATGCGCTCTAACTGATAATCTAAGAGGACTCGTCCAGCATATACTCACTCGTCGAGTTACACGGTGAGCGCGGTGTTCAGGTGTGGCACCCTTGTCACAGGCCATGAGCACGTAGTATAAAGGCGGCAGTCTCCCATGTTGCAGCACGATCCTGACAACACGTCGTCACTCAATTAGTCGTCCCTCCCTTCTTTACCATACAGCGGAAACGGCAAATTAACTAACACTCGCATCTACACGATCGATGTTTTATGTCCTCCATTGGACAACTTGTTCGTGCACGACTAGTCCAGAACAGACCTTGCACTTCGCATGGAATGACAGCTATCAGAGTCTGTCAGGTGCCTGGTGTGTTACATCAGCACGACGACACTTATTTACTGTAATTTAGCCTCACAACAGACGGTGGGTGAACTTACACGATTTTCGCAGCTTTCCTTCCATTATAGTCCTCCACTTCTGCATATGACGGCACATCATAACGAGTTACCTACCTCTCTCTCAGGCAAGTCCCTCTCGAGTGTCCATCGGTCCACCCAGATGCAATGATCGATACAGTCCTCGTCTGCTTGTTCCTCTTTGGCCAGTTACTTCCATCATACTATCAATTGACTTAAATTGAAAATGTCTGTATCTCTAACTCAAGTTGACTCTAATAAAACTATTATCAAGCCAACCTCTCGTTCAGAGACAGATAAAAAAGTCCAACATGACTAGATACGCGACTGCGTAATGGGTCTCTTCTTCCGGACGATCCCAACTGTTTATTCTTCCGGTCATATTACTCTGTAAACAGTGTGCCTATGTGTATTACAGCTGCCATATCATTCCCCTTGGATTCTCGTCTTCATGTAACATCCGAGAATAGAGTATATAGCCACGTTTCAATCCTAGTGTGGCGTTATGCGTGCGTGTGAGTGTGAGTGAGAGACCACAAAGCTTAGGACATTTACAAACCTCATTCTCCTCAGATGGGTCTCTGTTTTGGTCATTTGTAGATGGTTTGCGCACTCCTTGCCCTAAGATATTTACACAGGTTGAAACTTTTTTTTCAGCATGGTATTATGCGAATTAGCACCTCCCTTCTCACTGAATATGTGATGTCCAGAGTCTTCCACTCAGGTTAATGTACTCCAAGGACTTGAACGAAGTCTCCTGAGCGTGTATGCAATGAGGCGGCTCTCTGACAAGATAATTGCGTGCAGACCTAAGTCCCACTTCAGCTAGCATCTCATTGAATCTCGATGGTGTCTGGTATGACATTCGCAGATTGCGCAATGAACGAGCGGCATGACCCAACCTTCGTCTCTCAAATCTCTGCTTGAACGTTGCCATGATAAACAACATCAATTCAGCAGTTTCGGAGAGCTAAACTCTTTCACAACCGAGAGGAACGGTGAATTTTGTGACGAACAGTGACTAATGAATCCGAACAAAAGCAGCTCTCACACCTAATTCCCCCTAATTCCGGTTGAGAGCTGCATACTCGAAACTGCCTACTTTTACAGGACAGGAATAGTCCACCGCAATAGGTAGGTTCTACATACCTTAATTCACGACAGAATACTGACGGAATATATTACATATTCTGCAGGTGGCAAGCTGTAGTATGTGTGTGTCATCTGTCATCACCTGATGCCCTCCAACCCAAATCCAACACATAGTGTCAAATATGCCCTTGACTCACCTGACGAGTACCTTCCACATTGATGGACGGCAACGTGCCCAATCAGGTATTGGTCATCATCCTAACATCTAAATCGTCGAAGACTTGCCTCCATTACATATACCTTCAACAAATTAATGATCCATACTAATACTGCTACTATGTTACAAAATCCGATGCACTATATTCCATCCAAAGGAAACAAGCCACCATATACCTACCGAAAGTCCTTGTAGAAACATGTCAGATAGAACGATCCTCATCTGTTTTTTGTAGAATCCTGACTTGCGTCGCACTGAGAACACCTTGGGTGAGTTATATTAGCAAACTTCAACATACGCATGTGAGGTCCTATGTGCCCCCTCTTGGATGACGCCATCTTCTATTCGCATGGATGCATCCACGAAACAAATTCTGCAGTTTATCGGTTTTCTTGTAGAAAACCACAGAGAACTGAGCCCCATCTGTATGGATTGGCACGGTATTATATGTGTGCATACCTTCATTCCATCTCCCCCAGTCGTTTTAAACGCAGCAAGAGGAACGGGTGTCGCGAAACATGTTACAACTCCCCTTGCACCAGATTTGCCAATTTAATTGGTAACATGCCCCCCACCCATTGCATATTTCCTTAGGTTCGCACGAGATTGATATTCCGTCAGTTCAAAGAACACCATATTATCCACTTCCGTTTGCCAACGTAATCAAGGCTGATGCGTCAGGCCAGAGCTTTCTGCATTGTGTATTACCAAAATTTATGTTTGCCGTGAGAGCAACCACTCAAAGGTGGGACTAACTTTTGCCACGAGTAGAAACAGGAAGATCCACGGCTGGACGCTCTGGTATGGAGACTTTTAGTGGAGTTTAAGGTGCACAAAGACCGTGTCGATGACGGAGTCACCGCGCGGTGAGCAAGGACCGGTAGATGCAGAGTAGTTGTCATGGGTTGCAGCGGGAGGCTCGACCAATCGAAGGGCACTGTCGTCCTAAGATACGCAGATGGGAACCCGCCCAGTTCAACTACTCTTATTTACCTGGGTAATGGAATTCCTCTTGCTCCTTCTCAAGCGGTCCACCACAAGTGCATCCAATATCTCAACCTGAGTACATCAATCCAACATGATAGGGTCAAATTTCAACACAAAAAAAAAATCATTCCACTGGAGTTGCTAAGATAAAGATGACTCCTCCTTATCCTAACTTCATTCCATAATCACCATCAAAACGGCAATCGGTATATCTAGCCACGGATTACGATGAGCATGACAACAATGAAAAATAAATGATTACATTGTAAACAGAGTGAAGTTACCTGGTGAGTGCTGCTTTGCCATGTTTCACGTGTTATTATAAATTATTTAAATAATTTTAACCAAATCAAGACACCATCTCAAGACATGGGAAAGAATACACAGCACGATCTTCCAGTTTTTTTGTCACTAGCACGACATCAACACTCGCGTACACAGCACACATACTCCTCCATACAACCAAGCAACACCGACGAGAAAAAACATATAGCCCACAGAAGGCCACGGGCAGCAGATCTCCCTCACCCATTCCTCCTCGGTGATTCGCCGATCAAACAGGACATCCAGATATATCTGGAAGGAGCACACACGGGATGGTGTCAGAACCAGGACAATACGAGGGACCGGATTCTTTATCCTGGAACCCTCGCAAACCACAAGTGCAGATTAGCTAAGAGTCACTTACACAGCCAAAGAACACCACCAGAAACAGATAAAACAATACCACCAACACAAATTAAAAACAAAAATTGGCGCCAAATCAAAACATAATACAACATAACAATGCCACAAAAAACAAACATACAAAAGGTAAATGGAGAATCCCGCCGCGCCGCCCAGCCGAGAATGACTAGATCAGCGAGGTTAATCCTCCAGCTTGGCCCGGAACTGATTCCACCGATGTCGTGCACTCCAGCGCACTCCGGTCTGATCGTACAACTCGAGCACTCAATCGTGTTTGGTACTTCATTAAGGACAAATGTTGGATCCATATTTCAGCCCTCTCCCCGCATTACTATTCGACTTCCATGAATGTCGAGATCCTACCATCAGCTTATTGACGCAACATGCCGTTCACGGCTGCTGATATCTTGCGGAGCTACCTACCTCTCCTGTCTCTGGTTTGCTCTGTAATGTCCTGGTTTAGATTGTGTGTTTTATTCGCGTACACGCGAGCCTTCTCTGTATTCCTGTAATGTACACGTCTATGGCTCATCACTCATATCCTGAATCTCTCGCCTCAATGCTGAATTCCCACGCTCCCTTCTTCTCTTCAACACTCTCACCCACTCCAAGCATTCCTCTCGCCAGCCTCCCATCTTAAGTTCTTCCCTCTGATCAATTTATGAGTGTTGTCTCCATGCGACACAATTTGCTTCTTCTCACGTTCACCTATCAGCTTCCATTCGTTTTATGAGAATCCCCGATGCAATCCACGAGCGAACAGTGTTTCAACTGCTACATATATCAACAGTTCTCATGAGAAGTGACCGTCATAGTTCAACGTGTACATAAGTGAGCGAGAGTCAAACGATTCACTGCTTTGTTTCCTCCTGGGATGCCACAGTCGAGTCGTCTTACGTGATATTCTCTGATCTTAACTGGACGGAATATCAGTATCTACGAAATTTTGTATCCACAAAACTAATTTGCTACTATCATTTATTTCTAACACTATTCATCCACTCAAAGGTCTTTATTATTCTCTCGTCCTTGTTCTCCGATTCCACTTCCAAGCCACCCTGGCCGTGGTTGTCGGCACTGCACCAGACCAGACCGATCAAAAACGAATCCATCGTGGAATGATTCGGATTGCTGAACAAGATTGCACCCTACAGGACAAGCGACGCGTCGTCACTCCCGTCAACATAAGTTACAGTTTACTGTCTCAAAGTTCATATACGCTTGCAACTATATTTATATTTATCAATCACCACAATCACACTGCCGATGAGCCATTTACGGCCACTTATTCTCTTCCCCTATCTGAGCACCATGTAAATACTTCAGACCCCATTTTCGCCAAAGACCGGGAATGAATAAAACACTCTATTCGCAGGCTATCATAGGCAGCAAAACTCAGAGGTCCAACACCGCAAATTCAATCAACGCACTTACGTTACAAGGATTAAAAATATAATACAATACACAAACACTTGAGTTATGTTTTAAATCGTCGCCACTTCCGTCGTCTTCATAACACCGAAATCTGAGAGAAAAATCTGGATTTGGTAATTCCCGATCATCCTTGAGATTTTGCTGCCGACTTTCTCCGCCTCGTGTCCTACCACAGAATAACCAGCGCCGTTACAATTAACTGAATCCTATTTTATTACCCTCGACGGCGTAGGACAAACATGAGCCCGTGTGCTGACGCAGGAACGGTCGCCACCCCTCGTTGATATTGAAAATGAACATTAGAGAGAGCAAAGGTCCTTCGTATGATATCCAGCTCTTAATTGCTGATTGAGACCATTCCCTACAAAACACCAAACAAAACCTGGTACAGTCAATCACATCGACGACAGCGAAGTATAACAATAATTAGACAGCACATACACCAGAGCTACTTGGTACTTCTCTCCAAACCTCTCACTGTTTAATGCCTCAGTTCACTACAACCCAGTGCAATGACACGAACCGACGGACCTTTAGTCAGAGCATTTTCAAGTCTATAGCGCTCCACAAGAATCACACTGTCCGCTGACGAAGTCCTGTCGCTCTGTTCTTCTTCAAATTTAAGTTGTCACCACATTCTAACCCCTATCTTATTAAAATTTATTTAACTCATTTCTGCTAATACATCTGATTTCTGTTAAAGCTATAGAACATACAAATCACTCATGTCAGAATCTATTTATGCGCATAATAATGTTGTCGGCACAGTTATCCAAGATACCGATAATCCTCCTTTTACAGATCGTCGAGAGCTTCTTTATCGTCCCTCTCTCCGAGATTGAATGGTGGTCTTCCATTGAGGAGATCTTTCTGAACCCTTTGAGAAAGCCTCGTTCTCGGGGATTGACTCCCACGTTTCACCTCGGTATATGTTGTAGCTTGTCTGCCATTCAAGCCCGACATCTACCCTTTTCGTGGAGAAGACTTCAATTACAGAAGGAGTAAGCACCCTTGAGAGATGCACCCAGTCGGGAGCCCAGTATGGCAACCGACACAGTGTCTTCTCTGCCATCAGGAATAGCTTCTACATAGCCTACTCGTGATTAGTACGTATGAGTTCGACTAATCACTCATTCGGTTTCATACTTGCTTTGTCGTAAGGCGCTTCATAACACGTAGTAACCAGGATAAGTTAGCTTGGGCACCGATTGACTCTGTGATGCATCGTCGTTGGTGGTAAATCATGTCGTTCATCGCTATAGCTTTATCGATGACTTTTACAAGCAAAGAGTTTGGTAATTCAGTCAAGTCGGGAAAATCTCTCCATTATCAATCCCCATCCTCTCGATTTCAGCCCAGGTTAACGGTCTTCCAAATAAACCCGTTAATTTCACCCGTCCATTACCTTTTGGGTCTGGAAACCGTCGTCGACTAAGCGCAATGCCGTGTCATGTAGTGCACTGTTGAGTTTCATCCGACGAATGAAACACGACCTTCTGTCAGAATGTATGTACAGATTTCCCAACATGGCCCAAATAGTTCAGCAGGACGATTTTCACGACGGGCTCGAGTCATTATACCGGAACACGATGGCTGATCCAATGTGTGAAGGTGTATAAATTTGCCAAGCGGCGCAACACTTGAGTAACCACAACAACAGTAGATACACTGGTTCTCGTTCATTTCGTTATCGTGTACAAGCCCTATTTAGATCAGTTCATCATACATTATGTGCTCCTCGAAGTGGTTTTGAAATTAATAACACTGATGCTCCATGTACTTGAACCTTCAACTTGGCGTGGCTGCCAAAAATCTGGGTTTATAATCTCTCTCTTCAATCAAATCAGGTGACACAGAAGCACCTCTATTTGGTGAATGTCCTTATAATGAGAAATTTTGAGCGAAAAGGCTCTGTATCCTTTTACGCATCTCGCAATGTGGTGCACATTCTCCACGCTACTCGTCCTGCGTGGCAGTGAGATGGAGACATGACAGGTCTTTGGTGACCCATACCTGAGCTCCGATGATCCTTATATCACTAGCGCTTAGTCCGCAACAGTGTGGAATGATTCCTGGAAAAATGGTTGGTCTGTCCTACAGCCCTGAGTGCATGACGAAACACTCACCTGTGACTCAGCAATATCTGATGGATTTTTGCACACCGAATCCACTCCATCAAGAGTGAATAATGAAAACAAGCCCCTGTGTATAGATACAGAACAGTACAAACAAATCAAAATGAAACGATCGACATGGTAAATGAGGTATTGATGAGTCACATGACGGTCGTCTGGATGTGTTTGAACCCAGAGTGGTCAAAGTAGCAAGACCTCACCATGACAAGCAAACTTGGAAAATGAATACATACATCACAGCACTAAGACGCGAATGGAGTCATGAAAACAAAACAATTCACAGTTCACTTGGAAAGGATACCATGACGAACGAGAACGGCACTACAGAGTGCGTACCTCCGCCAAGCTGAACAGTTTACCTTTTATATCCCACTGAAAGGCCGGA
>CM068953.1:173855814-173866844 GCA_035128595.1 Eptatretus atami | reverse complement strand
GAGACCTCGCTGGACCCGATTCTTTTATCGGCTATCAAAAAGCCCGCTACCATTCCAAAATGCAATACGGAATTTCAACGGGAAAAATGACACGACGAACAGGTTCACATTCAAATAAGCACATTTATTATTTTACACGTATACAAACACAAATCATGCAATGAATTGGTTGAAACACGCATGCAGTTGATTGTGATGAATGCGGGACGAGACCAAGACTACGAGCAAGGCGAAGCCGCTACAACCGTTTAATTAATTATGTACAGTTCACTTAACAGTTTCTTCACTTAACGGGCACGCGCCACAACTTTCACCCAAATAAAAGCAAGGAAAGACCCCCTTAAAGACAAGGGGGTCAGACTGGACCCTTAGGGTCTTTATGTCCAAGGGGCTTGGTGACCGAAGGAATTCCAAGAGGCCACCGCAGTTACCTCCACCCTCGTGGTGACTTGCTTGGGCGACCTGCTTGGACCTCTCACAGCTCCTCACCGACTGCGGGGACCCCAGACCCAGGCTCCACGCGGCTGCCCACAACCCACACCTGACACGCAGCCCAGACCTTCCACCGACTGACTCAACGACTGGACTCTCCACTCACCACCGACCACGACCCACTCGCTGCCTTTCACGCGCACGCTTTTATCTCCCCTGCCAGCGTCTCGCCCCTCTCCCTCTCCAGCCCCGTGGAAACCTTCCAGAAGGAGGGCCGTTTTCCTCGCCGAATCGGGGGCATTTTTCTCCCTTTTCCCAGGGCGTCGTTTCTTCATAGCTAGTCTGTCGCTTCTATAGCCTCCACTCGCGAGGTGTGGTGTTTTCTCCTGCTTGCGCTTGCCGTGCGCAGATGTTCAATTCGCTTGGGGGGTGGCGGCGTATCGGTCAGCTTCCCTCATGAAGTGCCAGGCTTCGGTTATCATTTCGCTGAGGTAGAACCGTCGTGCCAGTGGAGGATGGTCGTTGTTTGTGAAAGGATCCAGAAGCTTTTACGTATTCGATCGGTTAATCGTATTGGAGTCCGGAGCATGCCAACATTTGAAAAATTGCTTCTCTGAATTTTCAAACTAACATGCACATTTCTTATGCCTTCTCGACAATGAAGCAAATGAAGTAAACTATTTCTTGTCGTGGTGTTTTAGCAGTCAGTAAAAAAAAATTTCGCTTGAGTTGGGCACCTAAATGAGTCATGATACTTGGCCGTTGTGGTATAGAGAAGGGTGTCGAGTTTATGATGATTGCTTAGGATGAAGATATATTAACTTCGATAATTATTAAAATAGTTGTTAGAGAGCTAAATTCTTAAATTGGCAAGATGTTTTTTTTATTTTTTTGTAATACTCGTTGGATGAATACGGTGGAGCTCGTCGGTATGAGTATGCTAGGACACAGCGAACGCTATCGTTGAGAGGACATAAGTGTGAGGCTGAGAATCGTATAGGGCGTGCGGGGCGGGTGTGGGGGTGAAGTGGTGAGGATGGGTGTGGTTTGTTTGAGATGGCTGGAGGGACAATATAACTAGGTGTGGTGAGGTACGAGACATCAGTCTATAGAGTATCGGGCTCGTCGAATGTGAGAGTCCCATAGAGAGATGAGGACGGAACGTTAGGCTGACAGAAAACAAGGGCGGAACTACAGAAGCTCCATGAGACAGATCATTTAGCAGGGACTCTCTCTCGAGGATAATAAGAGCGAGCAGCAATAGAGGGATGATGTCACAGCTATGAGCATTGGCACGGGTGGTGGAGGGAATTCTATATCTCTGATGGGTTACGAACTATTAGATACTCGGAGGATCTTTGGACTGACTAATTGGACCTATATGGGGTGCTCTGATCCATAGACGGTGAGAGATTGCCATCAGCGTGAACAGCTGTTTTGAAAAGCCTGCGTAAGACGGAGTAATAAAAGACTACATGTGCGGGAAAGAATCTAGAAGTGATGGGTTTATTATTCTACAACGCTGCAGATGGCGTTACCACTAGTGCAAGTGACATAAAGAGGCATGTGGCGTATACGACGTCGACGCCAGGTGCGAGTGTCGTGATAAGTGTCCTTTGGAGACTCATGTGTTGCGCCAGCTGAGCCGGGTTAGGTTGGGCGGCATCTCTTGGAGTCGCGCTCTCCCTCTATGTGCGAAACGTGTAGGGTGGTGGGAGACATCAAGAGTCGGCACAGAGTGGGAAGAGCACGGCAGGCGCATGGGCGGAGAGGCTGTAAAGCGAGATGTTAGGTCGCCCCGAGACAGAAGAGAGTCAAGAGGAGCAGCTAACGCCACACGACCCCCGACCTGAACCGATTCAATACGTGAGTTGGTGTGCTAGGTAACCACAAAGAAACGGCGTGCCAAAAGACTCTGGCTTTTTCGGGTAGTGAAATGCATCGGACGTGAATCACCACTCCCATAGAGTAGCACTAATATCAAGGTTATCAATGTATTCTGTGAAGCCGAGAAATGAGTGGGAGGCCTAGTGTGCGAATAGACTCAACCACGCCCACGAGTGGTTTTACCAACTGATTACAAGTTCGAGAGTATGTCTCTAATCAGAGCTGAGTGTACAACAAAGCTTTTTAAGCGGGGTACAGAGTCGACTGAAGACATCCAAGCAGACCCAGAAGAGTAGGGACAGAGAGGAGCATGAAATGTCCAGACAGCACGGAATGGTAGGAACTCATGTGCCTGTACAATGACGCTCTCTCGTGTTGCTTGTGAAGGCTCGAAAGGGTTATGCCCGAAATATGTGATTACTTTGGCTCCGGGAAAGGGTCCATAGAAGGCTGATTGTAGGTGGAGATCCCAGAGCATGTGAAAGAAAGAACTTCTTCCAGGAGATTGTTGAGTGACCCAAGTGGTGATAGATGGCTTCGGTTTCTCTAACAACGGCTCTCTTCTGTAGCAGGAAGAACGATAACTTCAGACGCGGTGTGGTACGTCGTTATCTTAATGCTCTGGACTCTGACAAAAACTGAAACTATGCTGGTTCAGCGGTAGGACATGTGCGGAACCAAGTCTTCGCTTAGACTCTCTGTATTCATATCGCGTAGATCTTGCGTACCCGACGTCAAGAATAGCTGGCGGTGACTGCTTCACAAGAGTTCACTGCGCAGGCTGGACAGGGATTTGAGAGCCCAGTTGACGGCAGAGTGAGCTGGATTTTGACTGCCACAACCAAGATGGGAACATATGGAGTGAAAGCGCGCAAGTGTGTGCCACGCAGAGGTCGCGTGAGGCAGATCAGGTTGATTTGAGAATAGCTGAGAAGAGGAGATTCTAGATGAACTCGAGGCCAGGACTAAATCGCATGTGAGAAACTCACAGCTCTGTCACAGTGTTAATCAGTGACGGCTGTCGATGAGGTGAAGATAGCTCGCATGAGTGTCGCAAGTGCTACGTTGATGTTGCTCTGAGCTCAGGAATGTGTAGATTGTTGTGGGAAAAAAGTAGTGGGCTGAATATTATTGGGGATAATGCTCGATTGGCTGTGTTCCGTTGGATGTGCTAGTGGTCCATAGATAGCTCAGGATGCTATAGATCAGTTGTCGTGTTTGGTGTGCTCGAGGGCAGAGTGCACTCGAGGTGACCAGCAAAATAAATACAAGGATTGCAATCGTGGATGGTGAAAACCTGTGGACCATGCGCATGAACCCAAAATTTCCATGGAACATTCAAATTCAAGCCAAGGTCGAGTCTTTAGCTGATGTTAGCTAGAGGTGATAAAACAAAGATTCAGTAACGTAATGCCGACGAGGCTGTTTTGTTTAAGAGGCTAATGAATGTAAGATGTGCGATAGAGCTTAGTGTGTGTATCAGAAGGTATGTGTAGAGTAGATTTCGGGGTGGTAAGCCGAGTCACCGACAGTGGAGGATAGTGGAAAACAACTGGAAAAACAGGGAAGCTCATGGACGAATTAGGGAAAAAGCAAAATGCAGGGAGAGTAGGAGCAAAAGAAGAATAGTAATCTGCACGTAATAAGTCCAGCAGCCATTTTCGTTGCTAGTTGTCGTGGTGGTGGTTGCCGTGTGTGTGTGTATCTCGCTGATAGATAAGGAAATTTCTTGTTCAAACTGATCTGCTGCGTTTGTGGATGCTTAGCAGTGATGATGAAGGTTTGACTTGATCTTAGGTGTGTTGTGGATGTGGTGTGTTGTGTGTGTGTGTATGTGTGTGTGTTGTCGATGTGTTGTGGGAGTGTGTGGTGTGTGTTGTGCGTTAGAGAGTGTGTGTGTCTTAAGGTGTACCGGTGTTATGTGTGTTGTGTTGTGGTTTAGTTGGATGTGTTGTGGTATTAGTGTAGGACTAACCTCCAGGAGGTTCGTAGTTCAAATTGTGGGTATCATTGGTTTAGAATGAGGTGTTGCTACCAGGGCTGATTTCATACATACCAAGTACTTACCAAGAGGGTCACTGTGGGCAGCAAAATTTAGGGGAGGGGTAACGTAAACGTGAATATCTTTGTCTAGGCTCAACCAATTTTCTAGATATGAGGTGTGTTGATGGATGTGTGTGGTGTATTCAGGCTGCTTCCTATTATAATTCTCTATCAGAGTATGTACAGTTTATTGTTGAAAATGTGGCTCTCTGTGCATGTTGGTGTCGTGGATGATCAGCATAGAATGCGCTTGTTAAAATATCACACTAATCAAACTGGACATTTAATTTGTGTTCTCATATTAAGGTGAACGGTGTTTCTCAATTAACTACTGCGTATGTATACATTTTGGAAAATCAAACGCTTAGGGAAAGTATTGTTCTGCAGAAATTCATTTAGTTGAGTCATGTACATTAGGCATCTGCGATTGGTGTATAGTAGATAGAGACTGCAACAAAACATGTTATTACTCATAGTGATGTATTCGTATTCGCTGTGAACTGATGAGACTATGGCAGTATCATCAGAGCATACGCGGATGTGCCAGCGCTTATGATACATCCAGCCGGACCATGCGCGTTTCCACTCGGACCGAAGCGACATAAATATACTAGCTGCGTGGATTGGTCCACACCACGGGATCACAGTACATTAGTGATGATACGCACCCGGTTAGGCTTATATAGACATATAGTCTGTACTCTAGGCAAGCCGACAGCGTGATAACGCCACTCACTGCGGAGAAATATCTTCTACAATAGTGTGGAAAACACGATGAATTGAACATAGTATTATGTGCGATCAAGAGCTGGCTCCGACTCGCGTAAAGCACTTCGCATGAAACAAGCACAGTGATGTCCATCTTACATTGTAGTGAGGAGCGAATCATAAGATGTGACATGGGGTTGCACAGAAGCAAGCCACAAATTCGTGCTCAGGTGATGCCATTCGCTCCTGGAGGGAACAATAAATAATGTGTCGCTTACTCGGCAACAACAAGCAACTTCGGATTTCGCTCCTATCCGAGAAGCTCATGAGAGATTGTTATACTCCATAGTCTGTAATACCTTAACCGGGCCGTTACAGCGTCCTTCTTGTCCTCTGGTATTCCTATAGACCGTTAGATGCTTAGATTTCACAGAAGTTTTGACTTCGGGGCCCATTACACTATACATGCACATGCTTGCTGTGGTGGAGTGGGCATTTGTGCGTGGTCGTTAGGCAGGCATACAACTCATCATTTAACCGTTCATGAAGATGAAATAACTAACAAAAGTAAACACAAGGAGGGCAAATCATTTGGATTTCAGCTCTTCACAGACGCCGTTCACTACTAAAAAAAAACCAATATTCACATTGAAATCAAACCTGAAGAAGAAGAAGACAGCCACCATCACAGGATAGATTGACAAGCGAACAAATTCGTTTCCTTCCTTTCCAACACTCCGCGCTTGTTTCAACGTAAATATCCATTTGGAGAGAATTATGTCCAAAACGGTACGAACCAAATTTCCAGGAGTTCTCTGCAATTCACACTCACTACACAAACAAAAAATAAAACCTCTTAACTCTTTACACCAGGAAAAAAGACATAGAAACCAACAAAAGATACGTGTACATTTATAATACACTAACAAACAAACGAAATAACAAATGAAAATAACAATATATTTATACACAATATAAAACAAACAATACACAACAACTCAAAAACTTCAACTATACAAATTACTACCTTTGCTGACGCCTGAAACTCCAACACATGTCAATATATATATACTTGCAATCCCATCTCTCAGGGCGTTCAAAGGGAACCAACAGGTGGCAAATACATACACTTATAAAAACACCGTTAATATCATGAGTTTCCTCACAAGGAACTTCAACACACGAAGGAAGGACAATGGACCATTCAAGTCTGTGTGCACTGAGTTGCTTGGTTTCTGTTTCTTCTTTCTTGGTCAGTGCTGAGGATCAGTGAAGCCCAACTTTCAGTTTTTCTTGTGACCGTGTTTCAAAAGCCCTGACCCTCCAGACTTCGAGGCAGGGAACAACCTTTGGACCATGAACCAATCCAGTGTGGACAGGCTTCCCCTGTGGCTTCAAACTTCTATTCGGTTGATTCTCTCCTTGTGAAAGTGTAACAGAACAACCGTCACACGATGGATGATTACAAGCAAAAAAAAGAAGCAGAATTCTTCAAAAGAATCTGCACAGAAACAGAAGTTGATAAAGCCTCAATGGCATTGGTGAACAAGAGTGTTGGATGAACTGGGATGGAGACCGGAGTACTAAGTAAACTTATGCAAACACCAAGGATTAAAGGTACAGATTTTTTTAGAAATGACGGGACACACGAAGATAAGTGCCTCTGTAAACGTTAATCAGAACAGTCACATTCTTCCAGGATACAAAAAATACCTAAAGTCGACACAACGGTCTATGAACAAAGGTACAATAACAATGGTTCACAGAATAACATTTAACATCGGACCATGTTTCCAAAGAAACGACCAATATCCCATTCCCTTGATTTACACGTCCCACTTAAAATACAATAGATAATGATGACGAAACACTCACCTGTGACTCAGGCAATATTAGATGGATTTAGCACACCGATGTCCACTCCATCATAGTGTGATAATGAAAACAAGCCCCTGTGTATAGATACGTAGAACAGTACAAACAAATAAAAGATGAAACGATGGTCAAGCTAAATGAGCTCGGTATTGATGAGCCACATGACGGTCGCTCTAGATTGTGTTTGAACCAGAGGTTTGGTCAAAGTAGGCAGACCTCAACCATGACAGAGAACATGGAAAATTAATACTAAGGACATCACCAGGCCATTACAGACGTGACATGGACGTGACAAAAACAAAACACATTCATCAGTCTCACTTGGTAAACATGGATTACCATTTTGGACGAAACTAGACTACGGCACTGCCAGAGACACGTACCTCCGGCCTAATAGCTTGAACAGTTTCCCTTTCATTTCCCACTGGAAAGGCCGGATTGGATCCAGTGTCTAGATAGAACACGTGACCCCCAGGAAAAAGTGATCCCACCCCCATTAATTCTAAAAAAAGCTTATACAAAATTTTTATATAAACCAAATAGAAAATTAAATACATTAATCATGTTAATGCAAAATAACTAATTTTATTTACAAACACATGGTATTTCACAACATTTATCACTCATACGCTTGGTCATTTTTATATTCTATTGTTTAATATAACATAGAAATAATCATGGCGGTCAATATTCTATACTCTCTTAGCCATTTGGAAAGTGACCCACCGGTTCACAAGACCATTCTATCTAAATTCAGCATTCCTCGTGTGCTGTTGTCTGTTCTATTTGTCTGTCTGTTTGTCTGTCTGCGACCGCCCGTTTCTCCGACGAAACCGCTGGTCCGCATCTCATTGAACCTTCCAGGAAATATTGCCGGGGACCCCGGATGTGCCTTTTAGACGGTTTGATATCAAATCGGCAACACGATGCAGATATACACACAAGTTACGGCCAATATAGTGTTGAAAAGGTGTATATAATGTCTAGCCTAAAAGGTGCCGTAATCCACCTTCTCACCTTATCATGCATCTTTTTCCCAAATTGATTTAATAACCAGACGGACGCACCCGGTCCGATTCGGATTTAAACTTGCCAGGAACTATTTGCCGGCGCCCCGCGGATGTTGCCTTTTCAAGGTTTGATATCAAATCGGACCAAGCGGTCTCCTCAAGTATAAAGTACGGGCCATTTATCCTGCTCAAACCTAATGACAGGGACAGTCTGCTATGGAATCCGAATGTGACGTCACAAATTAATGTTATTAATTTTTTAGTTTACTTTTTTTATATTTTTGCACGATTGAGGTGGCGTCACAATTCTTTTTCTTTTCGTCTTTGGTCTATGGACGTCATACAATCCGACACTGGGACCTGTATGTGCTCCTCTTATCAAAGTTTGATATCGTTCTTCCTCATCCATTTAGCCTGTCCCAAGTGCTCTCTCCCAAGGTTTGAAAGCTGTCTTTCATCCCAAGTTTTTGAATTAATTTAATAATCCCAAGGTTCTGATTCCTTATTTCTCAATTATTAACATTTATTTCTATTACTTTAATCCCAAGGTCTTGATTATCTTTCAAGTTATTAATTTAATCTCAATAATTTCCCGAGGGAAACAGGCTGTTTCCCAAGGGCGTTTGAATCGCTGTTTTCCCAAGGTCTGGAATAATCGTTGTGCTTGGTAGACATTTGTGCAATACCATTTTACAGATAGAGGGGCAGAGAGGCAGGGAGGGCGAGAGAGGAGGGGCGAGAGAGCAAAGGGCGATGAGAGAGGGGGGCAAGAAGGGGGAGCTGGTGGAGGGGGGCAAGAGAGGGAGGAGAGAGGAGGCTGGAGGACAGCGAGGAGGGGGAGAGAGGAGGGGGTAGAGAGTGGGACAAGGAGGAGTGGGCGGACAGAGCGCGGAGGATTAGGGGGGAGAGTGGGGGGGGGGGCGGAGAGAGAGGGCGTCAATTTCTTTCTTCGTTTGGTATGGACGTCACAATCGACACTGGGGACCTGATGTCATGCGCCGTTTTCCAAAGTTTATATATTCGTTCTTCCTCATCCATTTCAGCTGCTGTGTGTGAGAGGTTGAAAGCTGTTGTTCCCAAGGTTTGGACATTAATTTACTTAATCCAAGGTTTGATTCTTCTTAATTATTAATTTATTTTAAATTATTTTGATCCCAAGGTTGAATAATATTATTCCAATATACTTAATTAATCCCAAGGTTCTGAATTTTCCGAGGAAACAGCTGTTTAGCCCAAGGTTTGAATAGCTTTTGTTTTTCCCAAGGTTCGGAATTAACTCGTTGTGCTTTATACTATTTGTGAATACAGTTTTACAGAGAGAGGGGGAGAGCTGAGGGTCGGAGAGAGGAGGGGGGAAGAGGACGCGGGGAGAGGAGTGGGAATGGTAGGGGGAGAGAGGAGGGGGGAGAGAGGAGGGAGGGAGAGAGGAGGGGGGAGAGAGCGAGGGGCGAGATAGACTGGGAGCGAGAAGATTTAAGGGCGCATGAGAGACAAGGGCGAGAAGAAGGGCGAGACGAGAAGGCGACGAGAGCAATGGCACGAGAGAGGGGGGTGAGAGGGGGGGAGAAGATGAGGGGGGCAAGAGAGGGGGAGGCGAGGAGAGGGGACAGAGGAGCGGGGGCAGACGAGGAGGGGGGAGAAGAGGGGAGAGAGGGGATAGAGAGAGGAAGGGGACAGAGGAGGGTGGAGTGAGGAGAGTGAGGGGGTGGGGGTGCGCGAGAGAGAGGGGGCGTAATTCTTTCTTCGTTTGATATGGACGTCACACATCTTTGATGCTGGGGACCTGATACTGCAGGCACGAAGCTGCACACCTGGCACGCACCTACTGCACCCCCTGTACGGGGCCGCGGCACTAAGTTACATATAACTAATTATAATACATAATGTGAACAATAGAATAATCATGGTCAATTATTCTACACCTTATAGCATTGGCAAGTGACCCAGGTGTCAAAGACACTTACAATATAACTAATATGAATACATAATATACTTGTTGCGATACATCGCACCCGCCCGGCGTGCGATCTGACACGGTAACTTCGACATCGCGCACGTCCTCGCCCTGTGACGGACAATCAGTTTAGTGACCCTCCCGGACTAAACGCCGCGATCTCAGTCACGGTGCGTCCTTTTCTGCCTCACCACAACCCAGTCCGCCATTGCTACCCGCGCGGCAATAGGTGAATCGCCGAAATGTCGATATACCTAAGTCCGCGTGTGCTGTGCGGGTTGTACCTCGCCACGGCCGATCCGGGACACGAACCGCAAGGCAGTCCGTTCCGTGCTACAGAGATAACGACGCAGAGTCAGTTTATCGCGTGCCTGACGGGTTTCCAATTAACTCCTCGTGCGCGTTCCCGCGCCCACTCAAACCCTTTACGTGAAGCAAGATGAAGACCCAACAAGAAGGATCGCAGCGCAAAACGGCATTGCAACGTGGGATCACAATTCATCCAAGCATTGTATTTACACGACACAGATAGCACACATAAAGATGTATTTACAGCAACCAATGCACGTAAGCATTACAACAAAAGAACAATGACGCAAGAATACTAGCCGGCCAACGCGGACACTCGGGCAACCACTTATACAGTTCTACTTATCAGGACACGGCGCCACACACACACGGTCAACAGAAGCCTCAAAAGAAAAATGGAATCGCGACTTTCCCTGAGGTGTCAGTCCTTGGCGACCGTCCCCGACTTGGTCCACTTTGGCCATGACTCCGGCTCGAGCAGTGGTCGGCGAGGTCTCTCCGCGCTGCCTCGTGCGCTTGCTCGTGCTGGCCCTTCAACGCCACGGACCGGGCACCGACTGAGGAAAGAGCCGAACCAAGAACACACCGGACTGAGAGCCAACTGAGAGAGAGGACGAACCAGCCAAGAGAGGACGCAGAATGAGAACACCGAACCAAGAGAGAGAGAATGCCTCCTTGCTTCTTCCGACTCTTATACCCCCGCCGCCCCGCTCCCGCTGTCCACCCCGTTCTTTGGCCCACCCTCTTCGGAGAGGGTCTGGAACAGGCGTCCCTCACCCGACCGGCCTCACACTGTACATCCGGTCAATCTT
>CM068953.1:173833717-173847931 GCA_035128595.1 Eptatretus atami | reverse complement strand
TTGTATGTCTGTTTTGTTTGTTTGCTTTGTTTGTTTGTAGGCACGACTAGTACTCGAGAGAACGGAAGAAGCTACAATGTCAAATACAGTCACGCTGACAGCAGTGGGTGATCGTCTGACGCTGATTAGAGTTTTGTCAAAATCGGGTCAAATAGTCAAAGCTCACAGTGTAGGTCAAACATAATTCCGTAAATTGAACATGGGAAAATGTGAGTATTTTGCTTGCTCGACGTTACGAGTTCTGTTTTAACTTCGATTTAAATTTGTCTCGGTTTTGCATCGCTTCGATGCTTAGAAACCGGTTGTCGAAATTTCTGGGAAAAATCGGAGTTTGGACGTTTAAAATTGTATAAAAAAATATTTCCACTCGAAGCGTCAAGGCGTTTCCCATGATGCATTCGCTCGAGCAGACTTCAAACGGGTCGTCCCATTGACTGCATTGCGCATCGGAGCAGACGCGTCGTTGATTGACGTAAAGGTTTATGCATGGAGAAATGGAGATTTTTTTTTGCTCGCTCGACGTTCACAGTTCTCGTTTTTAATCTCGTTTAATTTTGTCTTCTAGCTCGGTTTGCGAATCTCGCCTTAGACGCTTAAAACTCGGTGGTCGAAATTTGGTTAAAAAGATCGCGATGTTTTGGAGACGTTTTTTTAAGATTGTATAAAAAATATTTTCACTCGAAGCGTCAAGTCGTCCCATGATGCATGCCGCTCGAAGCAGACGTCACGGTCGTCCCATGATGCAGTGCGCTCGAGCAGACGTCACGGTCCGTCCCATTATGCAGTGCGTCTCGACAGACATGTCGTGATATGACATTGAAGGTTTTGCCATGCGAGAAATGGAGATTTTGCTCTCGCTCGACGTTACGAGTTCTTTTAACTTCGATTTTAATTTGTCTTCGGTTTTTGCCGATCGCTTAGGCGACGCTTAAAACTCGTTGTTGTCGAATTCTGGAACAGCGAGACATAACTGATATATATAATAAATAATAAGTCCTTTTATCAGATTCTTTCTGAAAAGTAATACACCTATTAATCTGGCATATCCTGCTGTACTGAATCACTTTAAAAAACAAACAAAATGAATTTTTATAAGAAATCTAGTTTTTGATCTGGGACTCATTATCTGCAAAACCACAGTGTAAAATCGTAGGACCACAAATGAATCAGAATTCGAAGCTCCCTTGTTAGACAAGTGCAGGAGGTCAGTGATGATTTCGTCAAGACCAGTCTATGACTGCCTTGTTTGTTTGTTTGTTTGTTTTAGCACGTAACTCTGAGAACGAAGAAGCTACCAATTCAAAATTACACCACGTGATTCAGAGGGTGAGGCTAGCGCTTGATTAGAGTTTTGGTCAAAATCGGTCAAAGGTCAATACCCAGTGAGAGGTCAAACATAATTCCGTAAATTAACGTGGAGAAATTGCTGAGTAATTTTTCTTCGCTCGACGTTACAAGTTCGTTTAACTTCGATTTAATTTTGTCTCGGTTTTCGTGCGAATCGCTTCGATGCTTAAAATTCGGCTTGTTCGAAACTGTAAAAATCGGATGTTATTGGACGTTTAAGATTGAATAAAAAATATTTCACTCGAAGCGTGTCAAGCGGTCGTCCCATGATGCATTGCGCTCGAGCAGACCGTCACGGGTCGTCCCATGATGCATTGCGCTTCGCAGCAGACGTCACGGGTCGTCCATTGATGGCATTGCGCTCGAGCGACGCGTCGTTTGAGGACATAAAGTTTTGCATGGAGAAATGGAGATTTTTGCTTCGCTCCCGTTACGAGTTCGTTTTACTTCGATTTTAATTTTGTCTTCGGTTTTTTGCGATCGCTGTGAGGGACCCTTTAAAACTCGAGTTGTCGAGAGTTCTTGCGTAAAATCGGATGTGTTTGGAGACGTTTTAGAAGATTGGTGGATAAGAGAAATATCGTTCACGGTCGAAGCGGTGGCAGAGCGGTCGTCGGCCGGTGAGTGCAGTGGTGCGCTCGAGCAGAGACGTCACGGTCGGTCCCCATATGCAGTGCCGCTTTCGAGCAGTACGTCACGGGTCGTCCATGTGCAGTCGCTCGAGCAGACGCGTCGTTGAGATGACATAAGGTTTATGCATTGGAGAGAATAGGGAGATTTTTGCTTCTGCTCGACGTTACGAGTTCTTTTAACTTCGATTTTAATTTTGTCTTCGGTTTTTGCGATCGCTTAGAGCTTAAAACTCGGTTGTTCGAAATTCTGGAACAACAGTGATGAAAACTGAATATATAATTAAAATAAGTCTTTATCAGATCTTCTGAAAAGTAATACACCTATTATCTGGAATATCCTTAGCTGGTACTGAATCACTTAAAAAAAAAAACTATTTGGAATTTTATATAAGAATCTAGTTTTTTGTCTGGGACTCATTAATCAAACCACAGTGTAAAATCGTAAGACCACATGAATTCAGAATTCAAGCTCTGCCCTCTACGAGGGCTTCTGACTGATTCATGCTTTTATAGACAAGCGTCAGAGGTCAATTGATATTTCGTACTAGTACCGTCTATGACTGCTTGTTTGTTGTTTGTTGTTATGTAGGCACGATAACTCGAGAACGGAAGAAGCTACCAATGTCAAAATACACCACGTGATTCAGGAGGCGTGATGGCTAGTGCTGATTAGATTTTGGTCCAAATCGTCAAAGGTCAAGGTCACAGTAGCAGGTCAAACATACATTCGTAAATTAACGTGGAGAAATGGAAGTATTTTTGCTTCGGCTCGACGTACGAGTTTCGTTTTAACTTCGTTTTAATTTCGTCAGTTTTTGCCGATCGCTTAGGACGCTTAAAACTCGGTTGTCGAATATTTGGTAAAATCGGATGTTTTGGAGTATTTTAAGATTTAATAAACAAAAATATTTTCACTCGAAGCGTCAAGGGTCGTCCCATGATGATGCGCTCGAGCAGACGTCACGGTTCGTTCCCCAATTTGGATTGCCAATTTGCCGCTCGAGCAGACGCGCGTAGTTGATTGACGTTTACAGGTTTTGATGGAGAAAATGGAGGATTTTTGCTTCACTCGACGTATTACGAGTTCGTTTTAACTCGATTTTAATTTTGTCTTTCGTTTTTCGATCGCTCTAGGACGCTTAAAACCTCGGTTGTCGAAATTCTTGGTAAAAAATCGATGTTTTTGGAGACGTTTTAAGATGTATAAAAAATATCTTCACGTCGAAGCGTCAATGGATCGTCCCATGATGCATTGCGCTCGATGAGACGTCCGTCGGTCCCATGATTGCCATTCGGCTCGAGCAAGACGCGTCTTGATTGACTTAAGGTTTTGCATGGAGAATGGAGATGATTTTTGCTTCACTCGACGTCGAGTTCGTTTTAAGCTGCGATTTAATTTGTCTTCGGTTTTTGCCGATCGCTTAGGACGCTTAAAACTCGGTTGTCGAAATTCTGGTAAAAATCGGGATGTTTTGGAGACGTTTTTAAGATTGTATTAAAAAATATTTAACCGAACGTTCATAGGTCGTCCCATGATGCATTGCGCTCGAGCAGACGTCACGGTCGTCCCATGATGCATTGCGCTCGAGCAGACGTCACGGGGTCGTCCCAATGATGCAGTGCGCTCGAGCAGACGCCGTCGTTTGATTCCTACGTTAAGGTATAATTGCTGAGAAATGCCGATTTTGCTTGCTCAACGTTACGGTTCATTTACTTCGATTTTAATTTGTCTTCGGTTTTTGCGAGGATCGCTTAGGACGCTTAAAATCGGTTGTCGAAATTCTGCGTAAAATCGATGTATTTATGAGGATTATTGTCGGGTGTGCGTATTCTTGATGTATTGATGCACTTGAAGATTATGCTTAATGAGGGGGATTGTAAGACACAGCCATTCGGCTCGTTTGCGTCGCCTACCTTCTCGAGACAGCCTTTTATTAGACAGGTTCAGAGGTCAAGCTTGACGATTTCGTAAGTACCAGTCTATGACTGCTTGTTTGTTTGTTTTTGTTTGTTTGTAGGTACGATACTCGAGAACGGAAGAAGAAGCTCCAATGTCAAATTACACCACGTGATTCAGGAGGGTGATGGCTAGTGCTGATTAATTTTGCTCAAAATCGGCAAAGGTCAGGGTCACATGAGCGTCAAACATAATTCCGTAAATTCACGTGGAGACAATGGGAGATTTTTGCTTCGGTCGACTTACGATTTTTGATGTTGGAACAGAATCATCGCTTTAGAAACTTCTGGCTTTACGTCGCTACCTTGGTCTCTAGATAGAGACAGCTTTTATTAGACAAGGTCAGAGCGTAAACAAGTGACGATTTCGTAAGTACCAGTCTATAGACTGCTTGTTTGTATGTTGTTTTTACTTTACGAAATCTAAAGATTTCGTAAGTATTTGATACCTTCCGTTCGTTTGTTTGTTGTTATGTTGTTTGTTTGTGGAGCACGATAACTCCTGCAGAACGGAAGAAGCTACCAATGTCAAATTACACTCACGTGATTCAGAGGGTGAGGCTAGTGCTGATTAAATTTTGGTCAAAATCGGTCAAAGGTCAAGCACAGTGGTCAAATGTTCGATTTTTGATGGTTGTCGTACAGATAACTCTGAGAACGGAAGAAGCCTACCAATGTCAATTACACCACGTGATTCAGGAGCGGTGATGGCTAGTGCTTGATTACGATTTTGCGTTCAAAATCGGTCAACGTCAGGTCAGATGAGTGTCAACATCGATTTTGATGTTTGTACAGAATCATCGATAGAATCAGGTTTGCATCGCTACCTTCTCTAGAGACAGCTTTATTAGAACACAGGTCAGAGGTCAAGTGACGATTTTCGAAGACCAGTCTATTGACTGCTTGTTAGTTTTTGTATGTTGTGTTGTTTGGTTTTGTTTTAGGCACGATAACTCGGAGAACGAGAATGAAGTACCAATGCTCAAATACACCCACCTGGGGATTCAGAGAGGGTGATGGCTATGTTGCTGATTAGATTTTGGTCAAAATCGGTCAAAGGTCAAGTGTCACTGTGAGGTTCAAACATTCCAAAACATGATAACTCGAGAACGGAAAAAGCCTTACCAATGTTCAAATACAACCAGTTGATTCAGGAGGTGGTGCTAGCGCTGATAGTCTTATTTGGTCAAAATCGTCAAAGGTCAAGGTCACAGTTGAGGTCAAACATTCAAAAATTCGATTTTTGATGGTTTGGTAAGTAATCATCGTTAGAAACTTCTGGTTTGCGTCGCTACCTTCTCTAGATACCAGCTTTTATAGACAAGGTCAGAGGTCAAAGTGACGATTTCGTACCAGTACCAGTCTATGATGCTTGTTTGTATAGTGTTGTTTGTAGGCACCGATAACTCGAGAACGGAAAAGAACACCAATGTCAAATTACACCACGTGATTCGGATAAGGGTGGATGGCTAGTGCTGATTAGATTTTGGTCAAAATCGGTCAAACGTCAAGTCACAGTGAGGTCAAACATAATTCCGTAAATTCACATGGAGAAATGCAGTTATTTTGCTCGCTCGACAAATCGAGTTCGTCTTAACTTCGATTTTAATTTGTCTCAGTTTGCACTCGCTTAGGACGCTTAAAACTCGCGTTCAGATAATTCTGTAAAATCTGAGATGTCTTTGGAGACGTTTTAAGAGCATATAAAAATATTTCACTCGAATGCGTCAAGGGTCGTCCCATGATGCAGTGCCGCTCGAGCAGACGTCACGGGTCGTCCCATGATGCAGGCGCTCGAGCAGACGCCGGTCGTGATATTGACGTTCAGTTTTGCGTGGAGAAATGGAGATTTTTTGTTCGCTCGACGTTACGAGTTCGTTTTAACTTCGCATTTTAATTTTGTCTTCGGTTTTCTTGATCGCTTAGGACGCTTAAAACTCGGTTGTTCGAAATTTCTGGAAACAGCGATGAATAACTGATATTATATAATAAATAATAAATCTTTAACAGATTCTTTGAAAAGTAATACACCTATTATCTGGCAGATCCTGACCTGGTACTGAATCACTTAAAAAAAAAAAATGGAATTTTATAACAAATCTAGTTTTGTGTGGGACTCATTATCTGCAAACCACAGTGTAAAATCGTACACCACAATGAATTCAGAATCAACTCCCCTTGGGCTTCTGGACTGATTCATCCTTTTATTAGACAAGGTCAGAGGTCAAGTTGATGATTTTCGTAAGTACCAGTCTATGACTGCTTGTTTGCTTGTTTGTAGCGCACGATAACTCGAGAACGGAAGAAGCTACCAATGTCAAATTACACCAGGTGATTCAGGAGGGTCAATGGCCTAGCGCTTGATTAGATTTTGATCAAATCAGTCAAAAAGGTGAAGGGTCACAGTGAGGTCAACATAATTCCGTAAACTTAATGTGGAGAGAAATGGAGTATTTTGCTTCGCTCGTACGTTACGAGTTCGTTTTAACTTCGATTTTAATTTCGTCTTCGGTTTTTGCGATCGCTTAGGACGCTTAAAACTCGGTTGTCGAAAATTCTTGCGTAAAATCGGATGTTTTGAGACGTTTTAAGATTTTGTAATAAATAATTTCACTCGACGCGTTCACGGGTCTCCCATGATGCAGTCGCGCTCGAGCAGACGCGTCGTTGGAGTCACGTTAGGTTTTCCGTGTCGCGCTGACTGTTGTTCGATTAAGATTGTGTTTAAAATACATTTTATCCCAATAAAGGTTAATCGTCGCATGCCTGACTCGCCTGAGCCGTCGGATTATGTAAAGATTGTGGTGGATGGACACCCGATTATTACGGTTTTGATGACCTTGATAAAATCATATTGAATAATTGCGTGGAGAAATGGAAGCATTTTGCTTTCGCTCTTCGTTAACGAGTTCATTTTAACTTCGATTCTAATCTTTGTCTTCCGAGTTCTTTGCGATCGCTTAGGATGCCTTAAAACTCGTGTTCGAAATTTCTGGTCAAAAATCGGAGAGTTTGTGAGACTTAAGATTGTATAAAAAATATTTAACTCGACGCGTCACGTGATGCACGTAGTTGTGCTCGAGCAGACGGCATCGTGAGTCAACGTTAAAAGTTTTCCGTGTCGCGCTGACGGTGTTTTCGATAAAGATGGTGTTTAAAAAGTCATTTTTGATTCCCAATAAAGAGTTATCGTCGCATGCCTGTCTCGCTAAGCCGTTAGATTATGTAAGATTGTTGGTCGATGTCCCGAATATTACGTTTTGTACTTTGATAAAAATAATATAAAATAATGCGTGGAGAAATGGAGATTTTTGCTTCGGTCGACGTTACGATTTTTGATGGTTTGTACAGAATTCATCGTAAGAAACTTCTGGTTTGCGTCGCTACCTTCCTAGAGACAGCTTTTATTAGACAAACTGAGAGAGTCAACGTTGGCGATTTCGTAGAATACCAGTCTATGACTGCTTGTTTGTTGTTTGTTTGTTTGTAGGCACGATAAACTCTGAGAACGGAGAAGAACTACCATATGTAAAATTACACCACTTGATTCAGGAGGGTGGTGGCTAGCGCTGATTGATTTTGATCAAAAATCGTTCAAAGTCAAGGTCACAGTGAGGTCAAACATAATTCCTCTAAATTAATGTGGAGAAATGGAGTATTTTTGCTTCGCTCGACGTTACGAGTTCGTTTTAACTTCGATTTTAATTTCGTCTCGTTTTTCGATCGCTTTAGGACGCTAAAACTCGGGTTGTCGAAATTCTCGGTAAAAAATCGGATTTTTGGAGACGTTTTAAGATATTTAAAAAATATTCACTCAACGCGTCACGGGTCGTCACGTGATGCAGTGCACTCGAGCAGACGCATCGTTGAGTCACGTAAAAGTTTTCCGTGTCCGCCGCTGACGGTGTTTTCGATAAAGATGGTGTTTAAAAGTCATTTTTTATCTCAATAAAGGTATCGTCGCATGCCTGACTCCGCTAAACCGTGTAAGATTATGTAAAGATTTTGTGGCTGGAGCCGAATATTACGTTTTGTGACTTGACAAAATAATATAAAAATTGCATGGAGAAATGGAGATTTTTGGCTCTCGGTCGACGTTACGATTTTGATGGTTTGGTACAGAATCATCGTAGAAACTTCTGGTTTGCGTCGCTACCTTCTCTAGCAGACAGCTTTTATTAGACAAACTGAGGGTCAAGAGTGGCGATTTCGTAAGTACCAGTCTATGACTGCTTGTTTGTTTTGTTTGTGAACATATTACGGAAAAAACTCCTCGACGGATTTCGACGAAACTTGGTGCGGGCGGGTAGGTATGGTCCAAGGATCATGCCATTCAGTTTTGCGACTGTTTTGGAACGCCCCCCCCCAAAAGTTAGAGAAAAAAAATTTTTTTTTTGCATTTCTACATGTTTTAAGTGATTTCCAACCCCCCTCCCAAAAAAAAAAATTCGTAGAGAAAATTTTTTTTTTTTTTTGCATTTACATGTTTGTGATTTCCAACCCCCCCCCCAAAAAAATTGTGAGAAAAAAAAAATTTTGCAACTTTTTTTCAACAAAATTTTGATTTCTTTTTTTTGCATTTCTACATTTTTAAGTGATTTCCAAACCCCCCCCCCCCCCCCCAAAAAAAAAAACGGACAGAAAGAACTATAACTGTCAGCACTGTTGACATATTTAAGAATAGGATATAAGGTTCACTTGAGTGACCCAGCAGTATTGGCGGCGGAGGTTTTGCATCTCTCCCGAGTGCTCCCCCTCTAGTTGGAGTTGTTTTTGTCTGCCGGAGCCCCGGATCGCCTGGCCTTGCCTGCTGGCGCTCGCTGCCTTGTCCGCCCTCCGCTGGTTGGCGTCCGCCCTTCATCCTCCGTGCCTCGCGTACTTTGAGTGGCATCGTGGTTGCGTTCGAGTCCCCGCCGGTCCAGAACGTCGAAGACCACACGAGGTGACAGGTCCGAGATAGCTCTTGGTTTCAGCTCATCTTTCCCTCGAGCTGGAAACCTTCAATGAAGACCCGACGGGGTCCATTCTGGGTATTTGTGTATGTGTGTGTTTGGTGTGTGTGTGTCCGTGGGCCCGTCTATAAGGAGGATCGTTAAGTGCTTTTGCTTGTACATTTGATACATTTCTTATTCGGATAACTCTGCTCTTTGTGTGTCCCCTTCCCCCCATAGTTAAAATAAATCCCCTCTTGTTGAATGTTCTCAATGTTCAATCCCCTTTGTCCCTTTCCATCAATTGGTTTGCCGCACTGCGAACGGGAACTAGGAGGCCTCATTGCCTGCTGTAATCGTGCAATCGGCCGCAGGATTCTGGTACTCTCCGCTCTGGGTACGACTCAGATCCGGCTCCGTAAACGGCCCGGATCGTGCAGACCCTGCCGAGGGTGAATTTCCCCGCTAGTTTGACGACGTGGGTATTTAGGTAAATTGAAATTGGCAATTAACCCTATCCCACCGAGGTCGACCTATTGGCAATCTTCGGTCCATAAGGGGACCCGTGACCTTTCCTTCGATTTATCTGAAAGGTACGACCTAAATTCGGCGGTTCGGTCGGAGCCGACTCTATCTGCTCATCTTGCGCTTCGTTTTCAAACCCGGCGGGCGCGACCCCAAGTGGGGTCGCCGAGCAAATTTCGTGGCGGTCGCAGAGCGTCCGCTTGCAGCGAAAAAATAATTGTCTATTTTCGATCGGTCTCGCTTTTACGGATGTAATATAAACGGTTCGTTCAAAGTATGGGAACCGCGCAACATGACGCTTGGAATGGGATTCCAGCCATGCGTGGGCTCGCTGAAGGCGGTTCATTGTGGCGTAAATTAGTGGCTTGATCCACGGCCTCTCAGACTCAGGCTCTGAATCTATCATTAACGTCTATTTCACGTTTCTCCATGTACGACTCGAGACCTTATTTGTGATGGCAGCACCGGCCACCAGCAAATCTCGAGAACGTTCTTAACCGGATAAATTTCTGGACCTTGGATTTTACTACGTGTGGAATAAAAGTGGACGCACAGAGGCCTCAGTGCTGTGATTTGTTTCGAGTGCTTTCTACGGAGTCTATGAAACAAAATAATTGCAGAGGCATTTGACTACCAAACATGCACCTATCAGGATAAGAGAGAGCGTTCTTTGAGAGGAAACTTCTTGCACTCAAGAATACGCGTCTTGACAAGAGGGTACATGCCATCAGACCATTTTCGGCATAAGAGGCCTCGTATCGAGTGTCGCTCCATGTTGCCCAAGACTAAAAAGCCTCACTCCATTGCGGAAGAACTCGTGCTGCCAGTGCAAGGACATGGTATCTTGATGGTTGGAGAGGAAGCGGCGAAGAAACTGGCAGTTATACCCCTCTCTGACAACACATCCCAATGCAGAATTGAAGATATGAGTCTGGACGTAACGGCTCCAGGTCGTACAGAAGATCAAGAATCGCCGTTGGCACGCCATACAGTTGGATGAGTCCACTGATATCGCATCGTACGCGCAACTCATCGGCTGGGTCCGCTTCAATCAAGGCTGATAAACTTTGTCGATGAGCCTCTGCTCATCAAACCATTGGAGGCCACCACCAAAGGTGACGACATTTTTGGAAAGTAGAGCAGTTTTATCGTGACCATGATCTGGACTTCGGAAAGTTGCTCGGTTCTACAAACAGACGGCGCGCAGCAATGTTAGCGAGTGCGTTCTGGATTCAAGGCCTAAATTGCTTGAGGTGCGCTCCTCAGACCTCCATGGTCACTGCATGATTCACCGAGAAGCGCTCGCCTCTCTACTTTGCCAGAAAACTTGCAGAGCGTGCTCTCAGAAGTCGTAAAATGGTGAATCACATCAAATCGAGCGCCCTCAACACTAGGTTATTCAGCGTATTCTGCCAGGAGATGGACGCCGACCATAAGAATTTACCTATTCTACACTCAAGTCAGATGGTTATCTCAAGGAAACTTCTTCTGCGCGTTTACGAGCTCAAAGATGAACTGAAGGAGTTCCTACGCACACAAGGCGGAAAACGGCATGGTAGCGTTGCTTGAGTCGGACTCTTGCCTGTCAAACTGCGTATCTTCGTTGACATTTTGAACGGTCTCAATGTCCTCAACCGCTCCCTCCAAGGCAAAACGCCAACCTCACTGATTTTTCACGACCAAAATGGAGCGGATTTCTGACGACTCTAAAATTACTGGCAGACAAAGCAGCTGTTAAGCGCTTCAGCCTTCCCCCGTCTGTGGAGCATCTAACGACCTGCCAGTACGATGATACTGAGCTCGACAAGTCTCTTCTGGGGAGATAGCACGTCACCTTCGGTCGCTCATTGAACAGTTCGAGCACTATTTCCCTGAGCTGGTGTGCAGTCCTTTTCTCTGGTTCGGGACCTTTCACGGCCTCACCGGACTCGATTGCTGATGAAGATGTACAGCACAGGAAGAGCTTGTACAGCCCAGCAGGATTCAGGAGCGCAGGCTCTTGCGCCGACGAATTCGTTGTCGACATTCTGTGCAAAATGCTGCCCGTCTTACCCGACCCTGTCACGGCGCCATTAAGGTCTCATGCCATATCCTTCATCATACCTTTGTGAGCAGTCTTCTCCACCATGGTGGTGATTAAAAACAAAGTACAGAAATCGCCTAGAAATGGGCATGATATGATCCTGCATTGTCATCTACTTCGCCACGAATAGAGAAGTTGGTTCTGAAAAACAGGCTCATCCTTCTCACTGATATATCTAAATGTCATTCGGAATAAACTTCTGAACATTCAACCGTACTATTTGGATACTGTCGGCTATTCTCCGTTTACTCCTCTATGAAAACATGACATGGTGAATAAAGTAAACAGTAAATGTTCTTGTGTCATATGAAATCTTATCTTTGTAATATTATCAATTGGTTTGAATCTTTTGGAGGGTCGCGCGATGTAGAGAGGTTCTGAAATTGGGTCGCCACTAAAAAAAGTTTGAAAACCACTGATCTAGCGGTTGTGCTCGCCACCGAGACCCGGCACCATGACAGTATGACTTCTATTTGGTGAACGAGACGAATTCTTCCCTGCCACCGAAGGATCTGCTGGGTACCCTTGTCTGTGTTTAATCGTTTCGGAAGGCATGGAGATAAGCATCTTCTCTTTGTCTCAATTTCTATCAGTGCCTAATTAATTATTTATTTGTTTGTGATAATTTTGAATGATTTGGCCTGATTGATTATTTACAGTATTTGCTTGTGAATAATTTGATTGCTTCAAATTAACATATTCTTACCTGATGAAAAAAAAAGTTCTTTTTATTTATTTATTTTCTTTTAAATAAATTGCTGTGTTGACCTTCCAACCTGTCCGTGCTTGTCCTTTCCTTCCATTGTTCCAGCATTGTCCGAACCCAGATAGACTGAGAGGTAATTACCACACAAATTGACCAATAATAGTCGGCACGCACCAGCGGTTAAACGCTCGGCCGCCCTAATTAAGATATAAGCAAGAAAAGATTGGTGCTTTGCCGAGGGCGTGCTCCCCGTTCAGGTAACCACGTGCCTCCAGTTAAACGGCATAATTAGACGGTGGACACTGGAACTCGTGGTTTACTGATTGGCGTTCGTGGTTCGAAAGCAACCCACCGTACCACAAAGTTAATCGTGAGCGGTGGCCCCAGGTCCGGCTCTTCCGAAGACAAACGGGGATTAAACCCCCCGAGTAACAAACTGGTGTCCAGGAGTGAGATATTTTTCGAACCTCTTGATCAATAAATTGGTGTCAGGTGGTCGATCTGTGGTGTATTTCACGCACCTCAAAATTCAGAGCTGTTAGACTAAATTTTAGTTAAATTTATTGGTGCGGACAATGGCGGACTAACACGGGCAGGCCCCGGTAGGCCATGTCGACGATGTAAATATGGATAAGGAATTGATCCAGCATGGGCCGAACCTAGATAGACTGGGAGGTAATTACCACACAAATTGACCAATAATAGTCAGCAGGCACCAGCGGTTAAACGCTAGGCCTCCCTAATTAAGATCTAAGCAAGAAAAGATTGGTGCCTTGCCGAGGGCGTGCTCCCCATTCAGGTAACCACGTGACCTCCAGTTAGACGGTGGACACTGGAACTCGTGGTTTACTGATTGGCGTTCGTGGTTCTAAAGCAACCCACCGTACCACAAAGTTAATCGTGAGAGCGAGGCCAGACTGATGGGAGAGATTGGGAACACAATGAAGAAGGTACTGACGATAGGACAGAATGAATTGACTGACGATAGGACAGAATGAATTGAAGGAACTGCCGGTTTTCCCGCAGCTATTCAAAACTCCGTATACCCAAACGGCCGGTTTACCGGCAGCTATTCAAACCTCCGTATACCCAAACTGCCGGATTTTCTCCAGGGAGCCCGGGGTCGGGGCGGCCGATAGTCCAACAAGCTCAGGGTTCCAAAGGGTGAAGTGATTCTTCACCATTGAGAGACAGGGCAAAAACGATAGAGCAGCACGATAATTTCAAAAAGTTAAGTCCAGTTTATGAGAACACGAGTGGTGAGTTTTGGTTAGGTGAAAAAGCAAGCCGATTGATTTTGGTTCAGTTCCGGAGTCCAGATCCGGCCTTGCAGTGGGAATGAAAAGGTAAACTGTTCAGCTTGGCGGAGGTTCGTGCTCTGCAGTGCCGTTCTCGTTCGTCATGGTATCCTTTACAAGTGAACTGTGAATTGTTTTGTTTTTATGACTCGCAGTCACGTCTTAGTGCTGTGATGTCTTTGTATTCATTTTCCAAGTTCTCTTGTCATGTTGAGGTCTTGGTACTTTGACCACTCTGGGTTCAAACACATCTAGACGACCGTCATGTGGCTCATCAATACCTCATTTAGCATGTCTATCGTTTCATTTTGATTTGTTTGTACGTCTGTAATCTTATACACAGGGGCTTGTTTTCATTATTTCACACTTGAATGGAGTGGATTCGGTGTGCAAAAATCCCTCAGATATTGCTGAGTCACAGGTGAGTGTTTTCGCACATTATCTATTGTTATGGGAAGTGTAAATATCAGGGACTGGGATATTGGTGTTTTTTTGGAAACATGTCGATGTATTATTCTGTAAACATTGCTGTACCTTTGTTCATACGTTTGGTTCTGACTTTCGTGTTATGTATCCAGAAAGAAGGTGACTGTTTTATCATTTTTACAGAACCTGCACTTATCTGTGTGTCCTGTCATTCCAAAAAATCTGTTCCTTTATTTCTTTGTCTTTGCATAGTTATTAGTACTGAGTCTCCATCCCAGTTCATCCACACTCTTGTTCACCAATCCCTTGA